>CM031234.1:979175388-980375388 GCA_018340775.1 Taxus wallichiana var. yunnanensis | reverse complement strand
AGCGACGATTTACAAATATGTCTCCAGGATTCTCGATTAATCATACACTTTGAGGGAAGCGACGATACATTTCAAAGTGCTTCAAATCTATATTCACTCAAGGTTTGGCACCAGAGGTCACTTTCAACTGAGATTCAATCAATAACCTCTTTTCCTGTTGTGATTTCATTGGCTTCTCGATCGATGCATGCGAGGAGTTCACCGGGTTATCTAAAAAGCTCAAGAATGAAAAAGAAACATGCGAAGTCATTGGAAACCATTTCAAAGTTCCAAATCATAATCAACTTCAGGTAATGATCAACAATTTTATGGAATATTGAGCACGGTGTCACATCGACTCTCTTGATCGAAGCAAGACACTCGGTTAAACAAAGAGATGATGAGGAGTAGTTTCTCTTCTTGTGTATGCTTTGATCATTTTTGTAAAAATATTGAAAAAGAATGTTGGCATTTATGATGACATCATCCATGTTGCATCATGGGATGTTTCCATCGAAAAACTTTCCCAAATTCAACTCTTGAATTTTTAGATATTTTGTAAATATCTTGTAAGATATTTTGTAAGTAGTTGGTTTTTTTGTCTTCTTCCTCTTCTCCTTCTATGTATACTAGAATACTTGTTGCATTCTGGGGGGACATTTTTTTGTATGAAAAGGAGAAGTGAAGATAGAAAGACTTTGTGCTTTTGTATGTGAAGAAATATTAATACATATGTTCGAGACTTTGTGCTTAATATATGTGTTATTTGCATCAGATATTTCTTAAGTTAGATCTATGTTTTTATTCTATTGGATTCATTCCTATTATCATCATATGTTCATCAGTATTGCTTTAATTTTTTATGCAAGTAAGTTTGGCTCTATTTACTACTAGCCCAAAGCATAAACCTTCTGACCTTTCTATCTTGGAATTCATTTATTTTCTTCCTTCAAATCTACCCTCCTTTGTTCCTTCCCTCCTACATTTTTGTTTGTAGTTGGAACTACCTCTATTGGGATGAGATCCCAAACCCCTAAAGTTAGAATAGTGTATATTTTCACAAATTCCTACTTGATTCGAATAGAAATAAACTAATTTCACTTTTCCATCTCAAAGAGGGGCTATGCCCTACACACTGTTGGCCCATTTGTTTCCCATGACCTACCTATCCGACATATTTTCAAATGAATAGATTCACCAAGCTCCTCTTATTATTCATCAACCTCTTCTTTTAGTTCTTCATAGTCTTCATTAACCTCCCCATCATTTGGTTCTTGAACTTCATAAGTTGCATTGACCAGAACCTTGATGGGTGGGCCTTCAATAGAAAAGCTATTCTAGAAGAGGGTAAATGGTTCCTAGGCTGAAATTTCTTTCTTAGAATATCTTGGTAAGGAGTATGTTGAGCCAATTGTTTCTTGATAGCAATGAGTTAATTTTTTAATTTCTACACTAACTTATCAAAGTTGGCTTACGGGAAGGAAGAAAAAGATACTTTGACTTGGAGGGGTCTCTTTTTAATTTTCTAGACATGATCAAATCATCCTCAATGCCGATAGAAAATCGTTGATCAACCTCCACATTCGTGAGGTTAGCTCTCCTTAATGCATAACTTATTTTAGGTAACTGGGCATTGAGGAAGAAGCACTTCTAGATTTGATCTACAAGATAGGTGTTTTGTGGAATTTTATGAATTAGATTGTTGAATTTGGCCACGAAATATCTCATAGGATTGTATGGTTTCTTCTTAATATTAGATATTTGAGCTAAAAGAGCATGAAAATATTCAGCATGTTTGAAATGTTTCTCAAACTAATTTATCATGGTGGTCCAATTAGTAATTGACCTAGCGGGAAGATGATAAAACCAATCGCAACATTTTTCGTAACATTTCCACAAAGATCCTGACAGAAACATCTTCATGTTCAACCCCAAGAATCCCACATGCAACAATGAAGGCTACGATGTGTTCATCTAGGTGCACTTTCCCGTCACCTCAGAATTTAGGAAAAATTTTCCTATTACCCCTAGGTAACTCATGCAATGGTTGAGGAAGAGCAAGAGGCCCAACCTATTGTCCCCAAGGTAAAGGTGCTACCATTTTTGGGAAGATGAACTAAAGAGGAACTATAACTCCAACAAGTACCAGGGCACAAAGATTAGGACTGAGTTTTTCTTGAGGAGTGCTATTCTTAGAAATCCTATCTTTAGTAGGAGGTGAGCTCATAGAATGAGTTCTTCTGTTCCTTCTTGCTAGAAGAAGAGTGAATTAATGTTAGTCTAGAAGTTAAAAATGGGAATATTCTACACCGAGATATTTCTTCCCATGTTTTTATCGTAGAGTTTCCATACCATAAAATGATATAGAAAGGAATACATTGGAAACGTAATCCTCGGTAGAGTCACCAAAAACTATTGGTTTTTTATTTAACATGTTTATAATGACCCAAAATTAGGGGACAACAAGTCCCTCCACTTTATGGGAGAGGTTCCCTTTATTAAAATCAAACAGCAAATCTTACATATAAATGTACAAATTTAATATTAATGAGGACCTCTGATATCTTGAAATGTTTTTATACGAAACTATATTATCAATATAAAAGAATAGAAGAACTAAGAAACGAGAAGAGTAGAATATAACAATACTTTCAGGAGATATAGATAGCAAAATATAACCTTATACGTACTTGAGAAAGGGTGATACAAAATAGAATCATTCACATTTAATCATAAGATATTATTCCATAGACACAAAGTTCTAGAAATCACATCCATAAGAACACAAAGTTTCTTAACATAAAAGATTAATGATCCACAGATTTCAGATGAGCAAGAAAGGATAACAGATGAAGATAGAGACAAGAGGAAAATTCTTCTATATTGATTGCTTTCAATTCTATTTACACTTCCAAAAGTATCAGAGTTCCCCCTTAACAATGGCATGGAGAGCCCATTATATAGCTTACAAAACAGTTACGTTCGGTTATAACTTCTTTTAATCAAAATATTAAAGACTAATTAAGAAATACATCAATAGAAAGTCTTTAATTAAAATTACATCAAACCTTAGGCTTTCTCCTCCTTATCCACTTTAGGCTTAGTTATCTCCATGAATTACTGACCTTTTGAATCTGTCACTAGCCTAGAGGTGGTCTTTGCTTTCTTTGCTAGAGGAGGAGGAGTAGTACTGAGTAGAGCTACCACAACATCAAAATTGGGAACTATCACCTGAGAAGAGGATTTCCTTTTCTTATTATCAACAAAAGGTTGAACCTAAACAAAGGAAGAAGAGGAAGAATCAGGGGAAATAGGTCCAAGTGCAAGTGAACTCATTGCACTTAGTGTTTGTACTATTGATGTCTCTAGTGGAGAAGTTGGCACAATTTCAGAGAGATATTTGGAAGGGGTATCAACCAAACCGAGAGGTTCAGTCATTTGTTCTTCATTTTCAATCTCAACAGCAATGATAGGGGTTGTCTCTTTTCCCTTCATCTCTTCACTATCATCTTCACTCAGAAAAATAATATTTTCTGGCCTAATAGGGACTTCAGGCTGCTCCATGAGAACTTCTTCTTCAACAGGTTTCGTTTAATGGCCTTACCTTTCTTTATATACCTTCGTTGAAGAAGATGGAGTAGACTATTCAGGAACCTTTACCGAAGAGGAAGGGGTAGATTGTTCAGTGCTTCCATGTTGGGTGTATGATCCTCCTTCCTAGGAGAGGAGGTTTCTCTTAAAGAGGACTTGGCCTTGTTCACCTAGAAGATTTACATCTTCTTATCAAACCAGATTTTGGTTCTTACAATGACAGGGTTAATTACCTCCTTCAAATCATCTTTCTCTTTCAAAACCAATCAACAATTTCTATAGGATTGTGTTGAATAGACCTTTCATATTCAATAGACTGCAAATCTTTATCATGATCTTTAATCCCTTCAGGAACTTTATAGAGGTTGAAGTCTATGACTTGTTGAAGAGAGAATCTATTGAAATATCTTCTTCTTGCCTCAAAATCATCTACACAGTAGCCCAAGTAATCTTCAGTGTTGGGATGATGATAGTAAACTATTCTAAGGTTCTCGGTAATATAGCCCTTGATGTCAAAACAAGTTCTAGATTTGAAGAAATGAATAGTGAGAGGAGCAATGGTCCTATCAATATTTTGTGCATCCAAGGCTATCTTGCATGTATAATTTCCCAAGGAGATAGGGAAATGAATGCCAAAAATCTTCTTATCTCTGCAGGTTTAGTGAAGTTTATCTAGCTACCTGTAAAGCTCAACCAGAGCCATTTTATCATTACAGAACATGGGTAGCTTTAGGGGTGCTCCTTGAAACAAGCCAGCCTGATATATGAGAACTTTCTGAATTGAGTGAAGAAGCTTCCATATTTAGATATCAAAGTCTTGGCTTCTTCAGAAAATCTCTGGCAGTGTCACCCTCTAGAAGCCTTACAATGTACATGGTGAATGCATCATTAACCCTCCTGAAATTATGGTTGTTGACTTTGAGGGTGAACTGAGGGCAGTATTCATATATGGGGGCATCTTTCTTATCTGTAACAAAATTGAATCCAAGTCATTCCCTAGAGGCCACCAGGGTGTACATGAGGTAGGAGGTCATATAGAATGTTCAGGTTCTATGAACATTCTCCAGCTGCTCTGTCAAATTCTCACAAATGATCTCGCTCCAATTCAAATTTTGTTTACCCCCACAAATGATGTTGATGAAAGGACACATCCAATAGTGAAATTCATTTGTAGAAGGCATCCCCATGATTCTAGAAAGTAGGGTGATAATGTCTGAGAGCTCTTCTTTGAAGTCAACCCTAAACAATGTTTTTGAAAGTTGGGATGCCCCCTTTTTAGGGTTCTTCAACCAAGATTTGGCCACCCTAGCTTTGTATTTCTCACTTTGTCATGATCGAACAACACTTGTGCTTGGGTGAGGGTGAGAGTGTTGGCTCCTTCTACTACTGGAATGCATAGGGAAGCACTGATGGCCTCAGAATCCAAGCATGCAACCACTTCACCATGAACATCAATAATTTATTTTGACTCAGGACTGAAATGAGCACCACACACGAGCACAATATCCACACATTGCATAGAAATAGGAAATCTTGCAACAAATGCAATCCTACTATCTTTGATCATTTGAGAAATGGGGGTAGGGTTGTCACATCCCAATCTATTCTAGAAATCATCAAGATCTAGATGTCGAGCTTCGTTATCACCAATATCAGGTATAGAGGTTTCCAAGGAAGGGAGGTGTTCATGCCCTTGATATTGCATTTTCATCATGATAGAGGTAGGAGGGAAAATATTTCAATGGAGTGAAAACACAATCTCAAAATAATCCCTGCAAGAGAAGATATGGAAGCACATATGTGAGCAGAAATGACTTAATTTTGCATAAATACAAGTGAGGAGAAATAAGCAAGCAAGGTGAAAAATGAATGAATAGTAATCCCCTTTAAATATCCCTGAGGAGAGATAAAATAATAAAAGCACAATGAATAGTCCTCGTACCGACTTAAAAAGGAAAAATTTGAAAAACTTATCCTAGATGGTCCATGGGATGTTGGGACACGAGGGACGCGTAAATCTGAAATACCCAATCCAAGAAGAGTGTGAGAAAGTAGGTCCAGAGAGCACAAATGGTCCACGGGACACAAGGACATGATAGACGTGCAAACCTAAGAAAGCTGATGAGTGAAGTGATCTAGGTAAATCAGAAAACTAGAGAACGAAGGCCCGTAAGTCTTGGGGACAAGCGGGAAAAAATGGCCGATGAACTCGACAAGTAGTGTAGTGCAAATAAAGTGGTAAATCGTGGAACAAAAGGCCTAGGCGCACTTAGGACATAAGGACAGAAATATTTGATTTACCCGCACAACACTAAAAAGACTTCAAAGAGTGATTTTTTTAACCTTCCAAACTTCTTACTTTACTTAAACACTTCTAAAGGGGACCAACTCAAAATTTTCATATTTTGTCTTTCACAAAGAGGGGAATATTGAGGGTGACAACAATTGGCTCTTTATGGGGATGACTTGACTTGGAACAGAGAAACAAGGCAAGGTCAAGAAACCAAGAAGAACTCTGTGAAGAAAATACCAGTACCTTATCCATTGGGCAATAGAGTCAAAGGAAAAGCAATATAGAAGACAACACACAAAAGGGAAAAGAACCAAAACACAAAAAGAAAGGCCAAAAACAAGACATTGTACACAATATACAGAAGGATTGCCTAATCACCTAGGACTTGAACAACTTCAAATACTGCCCACTATAAGGAAGTGGAAGAGAAGATCCATCCATATAATCCAAGTAGAAAGAATTTTCACCAACAAAGTGTCTAATTTTGAATGGACCAAGCCAAAGAGAATCAAACTTACCATGGCTCCCATGAGGTTCATGTCTTTTGTCCCATAACAGAACAATGTCTCCTACTTGAAAATATTTGGGTCTAGCCTTCTTATCAAACAAATATTTCACCTTGAGTTGATGAGCTGAGATTCTATCAAAGACCTACATCCTATCTTCATCCAACTTCTAGAGATACATGATCCTTTTGTCTAAGGAACTGATGAAACTTGAATCTTCAATAGCCTTCATTAAGTGCAAGGCTGGTAATTCCACTATTACTGAAATCGAGCTTCAACACCATACACCACTTGAAATGGAGACATTCCAGTTTCTCTTTTGGGTGTAATTCTATCTGCCCAGAGAGCATTATAGAGATTCTTGTGCCAATTCATTTGAGAGTCATTGACAAGATTCTGAATGATGGCTACCAAATTATTATTTGTGGATTCTTCTTGTCCATTTCCTTGAGGGTAATAATCTAAAGAATGAGAAAGGGAAATTCCATAGCCATAAAAAAATCCATCATCTCAGAAGAAGAAAAATTAGAAGCATTATCAGTCACGTTTTTTTTGGTATCCAAAACCTTATCAAGATGTTCTCCTTGATGAAATTACACACCACCTCAGAAGTATTACTTTTGACTGGAATAGCCTCTACCCACTTTGTGAAGTAATCTATAGAAGTTAGTACGTGAGTATGCCCAACACTGGAATTTGGGTTGAGGGTCCCAATGAAATCCAATCCCCACTGTTGAAAGTTTCATTAATTACTACGGGTTTAAGTTGTAAGGGATCCAATTTAGGTCTCCCAAAAAAAATTTGACAGGCTTCACACTTCCCTACCCATTTTGATTCATCTCAAAATAATGTAGGCCAATATTATCCTGCATAAAGAATTTTGTGAGCAGTGACAATAGAGGAGAAATGCCCTCCACAAGTTTGATCATGAAAATCTGAAAACAACTTCTTTTGTTGTTCTTTGTCTACACACTTAAGGAATCTTCCATCAATGCCTCACTTGAATAAATCATTTTCCCATAATACATACTGTGCAGACCTTAGCTTAATAGCTCTCTTTTCTTTAGAACTCAAGTGATATGGACATTCTCCATAAGTAAGAAAATGTGCAATATCAGCATACCACTCTTCTGTTGAACTGAGAAAGATAATGACAGGAACATCAACTACTTCTGTGGACAATTCTTCATTGGCTCCTCGGTAATAAGTTCGCATAAGCCTTTACCCTGGACTAAATTTATTGGCTTGATATCAAGGTCATACTCTTGAAATTTCGCTACCCAATTGCCCCTCTTAGTTCCAAACTCTTGTTGTGTAAGAATAGACTTAATAGTCGTATCAGGCACAAATACAATAGAGTGGGAATTGAGGATATAAAAATGAAATTGTTTGACAACTTTGACCACTATAAAGCATGTTTCTCCATCAAAGTATACTTCAATTCATGGGATTTCAAAACATATCTCATGAATGCAATCAGAAGTTCATGATCCTCAAAATTTTCTTGAGTTAGTATAGTAGCCAAGGTACTATCTGTGGCATAGCAATAGATAATAAAATCCTTGCTGAAATCAAGACATGCTAAGATGGGAGTTTTAGCAATGGATTTCTTGATTCCTTCAAATGCTTATTTCCTTTGGAATTCCAACCAAAGGTTTTATTTCCTTTCATCATGTGAGTGATACTCATAGTTAGTTCTGTAAAATATGGAATGAACCTCCTTAAGAAATTTATCTTACCAAAGAAAGAGTGAACACCTTTTTTGCTTGTGGGAAGAGGAATCTATTGAATTTCCTGAACTCTTTCTGGATCTATCTTAATTCCTTCTTTGGAAACAATATGCCCTAGCAGCTTACCTTCAGTAACACAAAAGATAGACTTCTTAGGATTAAGAGATACTCCATGCTCTCTACATTTCTGAAGGACCATTTCAAGATGTTGAAAATGATCTGCTCTAGTCTTAGAGAAAATAGTCAAATCATCAAGGTATACAATACATTTTCCCTTTAGACTACCAAAGGCTAAGTCCATTTCTCTTTGAAAAGTGGCACCAACATTGATAAGGCCAAATGGCATTCTCTTGTAGGTGAAGGTTCCCCAAGGAGTAGTAAAAGCAGTCTTGTGCTGATCTGGGGTGCTGACTTCCACCTGATTGTATCCAAAAAATCCATCCAGCATGGACAACATCTCAGAACCTGTGACTACCTGTAAAAACTTGATCCATCATGGGGAGGGGATAGTTGTCTTTGAGAGAATCTTGATTTAAATTCCTGAAATCCACACAGATACGAATCTCACCATTCTTTTTTCTTACTGGTACAATGTTGGCAATCCATGTTGAATGATGTATAGGAAAAATAATCTTTGCTTTCAGTAATTTTTGGATCTCTTGAAAAATGGTATCAGCAATCTTAGGATTGTATTGCCTTTGCTTCTGCTTGAAAGGTTTGATCCCAGGTCTTAGAGGAATATAGTGTTGCATTTATTTTGGTTGAAAGGCTTTGAGATCATCATATGAGTAGGCAAGAACATTGACATACTTTCTTAATAAGTTTGTTGCTTTCTTCCTTTCCTCTTGAGTGCAACATTTCCCAATATTCACCATTTTGGGTTCATCGTTACTTCCAATGTTGATCTTCTCATACTCAACAGATTGACGAGCCCCTTGAGGATCTTTGGATCTGATATACCTATCATGTTTATCAAACAGATCTTCTAGACTCACTATCCCTTTAGGTATCTTGTTACCCTTCAACTTAATATAGCCATCTTGATCCATTTCTTCCTTGGTATCTTCTTCATTAGAGGGTACATACTCTCTAGGCCAAGTCTCACTTCCTTCAAAATATAATTGATCAAATTTATCCTTAAGCTCCAAGAAAGAGAGAAAGTGTTGATCATCATTGAAAACTTTCCAGTTGCATGCATTATCTAACACACTAGGCCTATGGATCATCTCAATGGAAAATTTCTCTTGAGAGAAATTTGGGTGAGGAATCAACAAAGATCCTAAGACAGCTAGAGAATCAGCTCTAGTGTTATTTTCTCTTGGCACAACTTCAATGGAGAAAGCATCAAGAAATTCAATGGAATCCCAAACAAGATTTCTATAATGTTTCAACCTCTTATTCTTGACTTGGAAAATATCTCTGACCTGTTTCACAATTAACTCTGCATCACCACGAGCACAAATATTCTTCACTCCCATTTATTTTTCCATGTTCAATCCAAGGATGAGAGCCTCATATTCAGCTGTGTTGTTTGTATTTTCAAAGTAAAGCTTAAATGAAAAAGGATGAATCTTCCCTTCTGGAGAGATTAGCACCACGCCAGCTCCCGAACTAGCTGAAGAACAACTTCCATCAAATTCCAGAGTCCAAATTCCATTGGGATCATGAATCACTCCCTTAGGAAGTTTTGCCTCATCTTCTAACATGATCATATAGTTACCATGCCCTATATCTTCATAGAGTATTTGTGCTTTTGGATCATCAGTCTTTTGCACTATGTACTCAGTTTTCTTTCTGGTAACAACTTTTTCATTTTTCCATTGACCAAGATTAAAGCATGTGACCAATCCATCTGAATTTCACCTCCTACCTCCCTACAAAAATTTCTACTCAGCAACATACCATATGAGGGAGGAATATCAACTACTAGAATAGTAGCTTTGACCCTTTTCTCTGGAAAATCAGCGAAGGCTACTTGTGCATCTTTAATCCTTCCAACCAAAGGTACTTCCCTACTCTCCATGGAGTAGAAAGAACCAAAAGTATGTGTTAGAGTCAGGCCCAAAGCATGAGCTACTTTTACAGGCATTACATTATCTAATGCTCCTAAGTCAATGACATAATTACTGAGTTTATGGCCAACTATGAGAAGTGTTACATAGAATGGTTTAATTTTCTCATTAGGTGAAGTGACTGCAGCTACAAGACTTGGTTGGGAAGAGGGGGAGTGGGTAAAATACCTTTAGAAGTATTGGGTGAAGTTTTGGATTTGGAATTGACAAACTTTACTACTTTAGCAAAAGCATTTGGATGAGTCTGGTAAAATTTTACCTCTGAAATTTGGATCTTTGTCTTCTTAAGGTGGTCAATGATATCAAAAGACCTAGAGGTGGATGGGGCATCATTACTAGGAATAGGAGAAAATTTTGATTTATCAGGTTTAGGAGTTGAAGGACAAGAAGTTTTGGAAGCAGAGGTAGAAGGAGAAGAATTATCATTACTTACCTTTTGTGTGGAGGTGGTGGGAACAGGGCTCCTCTTCTCATAACTATTGGAATAGTTATAGGAAATTCCTTGGATTTTTAGCAGGCTGCATCACTTTTTCTTTTCTATTCATTTTCTCCCGAGTCATAACAACATATGACTCACTATTCATATCTGCCACTACTTCATCATATTCATCTTCATCATCAATACCTTCAGTAGTGAGGAAATGAACTTGAGATTCACCAAGCTCCTCCTGTTCTTCATTAACCTCTTCTTCTAGTTCTTCATAGTCTTCATTAACCTCCCCATCATCGGGTTCTTGAACTTCACAAGTTGCATTGACTGAGAACCTTGATGGGTGGGCCTTCAATAGCCAATCTATTCTGAGAAGAGGGTAAATGGTTCCTAGGATGAAAATTATTTCTTGGAATATCTTAATAAGGATTATGTTTAGCCAATTGTTTCTTGATAGCAATGAGATCATTTGCCAATTTCTACACTAACTAATCAGAGTTGGCTCCCAAGGAGGAAGAAAAATATTCTTTAGACTTGGAGGGTTCTCTTTTCAATTTTCCATACATGATCAAATCATCCTCAATGCTGATAGCCAATCATGCTGATCAACCTCCAGAGTCACGAGGTTATCTCTCCTTAATGCATAACTTACTTTAGGTAACTGGGCATTGAGGAAGAAGCACTTCTGGATTTGATCTACAGGATGGGTGTTCTATGGAATTTTATGAATTAGCTTGTTGAATTTGGCCACAAAATCTCTCATAGGCTCATATGGTTCCTTCTTGATATGAGAGATTTGAGCTAAAAGAGCATGCACATCTTCAACAGGTTTGAAATGTTTCTCAAATGAGTTGTCATGGTGGTCCAATTAGTAATCGACCCAGTAGGAAGATGATAAAACCAATCAGCAACATTGTCCTGTAATGTTTCCATGAAGATCCTGACAGAAACATCTTCATGTTCAACCCCAAGAATCCCACATGCAATAATGAAGGTTGTGATGTGTTCATCTGGTGTACTTTCCTGTCACTTTAAAATTTAGGAAAAATTTTCCTATTACCCCTGGGAAACTCATGAAATGGTTGAGAAAGAGCAAGAGGCCCAACTTGTTGTCCCTAAGGTAAAGTCGCTGCCATTTTTGGGAAGATGAAATAAAGAGGAACTATGACTCCAGCAAGTACTAGGGCACAAAGATTAGGACTGAGTTGTTCTTGAGGAGTGTTATTCTTAGAAATCCTATCTTTAGCAAGAGGTGAGCTCATGAAATGAGTTCTTCTATTCCTTCTTCTTTGGAAGAAGAGGGAAGTTTTGTTTCTCTAGAAGTTGAAAATGGGAATCTTCTACCCCGAGAGATTTCTTCCCATGTGTATACCGTAGAGTCACAGAATGTAAAATGATCTAGAAAGGAATACGTTGGAAACGTAATCCCCAGTAGAGTCACCAAAAACTATTGGTTTTTATTTAGCATGTTTATAATGACCCACAGTTAGGGGACAAAAAGTCCCTCCTCTTTATGGGAGAGGTTCCCTTATTGAAATCAAACAACAAAGCTTACATACAAATGTACAACTTTCATATTAATGAGGACCTCTGATATCTTGAAATGTTTTTATATGAAACTAGATTATCAATACAAAATAATAGAAGAACTAAGAAATGAGAAGAGTAGAATATAACAGTACTTTCAGGAGATATAGATAGCAGAATATAACCTTATACATACTTGAGAAAGGGTGATACAGAACATAATCATTCACATTCAATCATAAGATATTATTCCATAGACACAAAGTTCTAGAAATCACATCCATAAGAACACAAAGTTTCTTAACATAAAATTAATGATCCACAGATTTCAGATGAGCAAGAAAGGATAATAGATGAAGATAGAGACAAGAGGAAAATTCTTCTGTATTGATTTCTTTCAATTCTATTTACACTTCAAAAGTATCAGAGTTTCCCCCTTAACAATGGCATGGAGAGCCCATTATATAGCTTACAAAATAGTTACGTTTGGTTACAACTTATTTTAATCAAAAGATTAAAGACTAATTAAGAAATACATCAATAGAAAGTATTTAATTAAAATTACATCAAAGGTTTCACAACCTTAAAATAAAAGAAGTGTCTTAAGACCCCAAAGTAGAAACATCTAACTGAGGCCTAGAGGTGCCAACTGACTTAAGAATTTGATGCCTGAACCTCTTCAATGCCTCAGCTATCTCCATGCATTTTGGAATGGTAGTGTTGGAAGTGGCATGAGTCCATGTGCCAAGACACTTCTCCATATCCTTATCAAATTTTGTATTCTCTAGAAATTCTTTGTTGGCTTTGGTGATGGCTGACTGGAGAGAGCAGACATCCTTCATCTTTTCCTTGGTCATTGACTCTTCTTTGAATAGATCTTCTTTGACAAAGGCATTAAACTGAGCCTTGATCTCCTGAATGGAAAAAGGAACACCTGTAGCTTCATTCTGAATTTGACAGTGAACATCTTTGAAGGTAGACAAAACACAAGCCTTGAAAGCTTCTCCTTTTGCCACATATTGTTCATTTCCCTAGTGCTTCTTCCAGAACCTTAATCTTCCATTCAACACTGAAAATCCATGTTCTTGACAGTTGTTCTTGGCTTCATCGAACACTTTACTGGCCAATAGGATTTTCTCATCTATCTGGCCCATCAAACAAAGATCTTGAATACATCCACACCAGAGCTTTAATTCTTTGTTCAAGCCATTGATTGTTGCAGTGAACTTCAGCTACAAATTGGACACCTTCTCATATGATTTGAAGGCCTCCCCAATGAATTTCAGTCCAACTACTATCAAATCATCCATCAATTCTTTAATGGCTTTCCCATAGGTGGTATATTTGTGAATTTCCTTGATAGTATGAACTTCATCTTTGTTGAGAACTATGGGAGGTGGAAGAGTGGCCAATGGAGTTGGATCCAAGACTTCATCTTTTTCCAATAATGATTTTATGAAGTTGGAAAGAACTTGGTTATGTTCTTCCAATTTCTCCATAGTTTTCTTTCCCTTCTCCACTCATTCAATGACTTTGGTTATGGTTTCTCTGAGGTTGTGGACCTCACTTTCAGGTGTGGATTCTCCCAGTGGAACTCTTATAAGCTCCAAGTCAGAAACCAAAATATCTTTCTCCTCCTTATCCACCTTAGGCTTAGCTATCTCCATGAACTGCTGACCTTTTGAATCTGTCACTAGCCTAGAGGTGGTCTTTGCTTTCTTTTTGGAGGAGGAGTAGTAGTGCTAGAGTAGAGCTACCACAACATCAAAATTGGGAACTATCACCTGAGAAGAGGATTTCCTTTTCTTATTATCAATAAAAGGTTGAACCTAAACAAAGGAAGAAGAAGAAGCATCAGGGGCAATAGGTCAAAGTGTAAGTGAACTCATTGCACTTAGTTTTTGTACTACTGATGTCTCTAGTGGAGAATTTGGCACAATTTTAGAGAGATATTTGGAAGGGTTATCAACCAAACCGAGAGGTTCAGTCATTTTTATTCATTTTCAATCTCAACAGCAATGACAGGGGTTGTCTCTTTTCCCTTCATCTCTTCACTATCATCTTCACTCAGAACAATAATATTTTCTGGCCTAATAGGGACTTCAGGATGCTCCATGAGAACTTCTTCTTCAACTGGTTCTTGTTTAATGGCCTTACCTTTCTTTAAATATACCTTCATTGAAGAAGATGGAGTAGACTGTTCAGGCACCTTTACCAAAGAGGAAGGGGTAGATTGTTTAGGTTCTTCCATGCTAGGTGTATGCTCCTCCTTCTTAGGAGAGGAGGTTTCTCATGAAGAGGACTTGGCCTTGTTCACCCTAAAGATTTGCATCTTCCTATCAAACTAGAGTTTGGTTCTTACAATGATAGGGTTAATTACCTCCTTCAAATCATCTTTCTCTTTCACAAACCAATCAATGGTTTCTAGAGGGGTGTGTTGAATAGACCTTTCATATTCAATAGACTACAAATCTTCATCATCATCTTTGAGCCCTTTAGGCACTTTATAGAGGTTGAATTCTATGACTTGTTGAAGAGAGAATCTACCGAAATATCTTCTTCTTGCCTCAAAATCATCTGCATACAGTAGCCCAAGTAATCTTCAGTGTTGGGATGATGATAGTAAACTATTATGAGGTTCTTGGCAATATAGCCCTTGATGTCAAAACAAGTTCTAGATTTGAAGAAATGAATGGTGAGAGGAGCAATGGTCCTATCAATATTCTATGCATCCAAGGTTGTCTTACATGTATAATTTCCCAAGGAGATAGGGAAATGAATGCCAGAAATCTTCTTATCTCTGCAGTTCGATGAATTTTATCCAACTACCTACAAATCTCAACCAGAGCCATTTTATCATTACAGAACATGGGTAGCTTTAGGGGTGCTCCTTGAAACAAGCTAGCTTGATATATGAGAACTTTCTGAATTGAGTGAAGAAGCTTCCATATTTAGATATCAAAGTCTTGGCTTCTTCAAAAATCTCCTAGCAGTGTCACCCTCCAGAAGCCTTATAATGTACATGGTGAATGCATCATTAACCCTCCTGAAAATTATGGTTGCTGACTTTGAGGGTGAACTGAGGGTAGTATTCATATATGGGGGCATCTTTCTTGTCTGCAAAAAAATTGAAGCCAAGCCATTCCCTGGAGGCCATCAGGGTGTACATGAGGTAGGAGGTCATATAGAATGTTCAGGTTCTATGAACATTCTCCAGCTACTCTATCAAATTCTCACAAATGATCTCACTCCAATTCAAATTTTGTTTACCCTCGCAAATGATGTTGATGAAAGGACACATCCAATAGTGAAATTCATTTGTAGAAGGCATCCCCATGATTCTAGCAAGTAGGGTGATAATGTTTGAGAGATCTTCTTTGAAGTCAACCCTAAACAATGTTTTTGAAAGTCGGATGCCCCCTTTTTAGGGTTCTTCAACAATATTTGGAAACCCTAGCTTTATATTTCTCACTGTCATGATCGAACAACGCTTGTGCTTAGGCGAGGGTGAGATTGTTGGAACCTTCTACTACTGGAATGCATAGGGCAACACTGATGGCCTCAGAATCCAAGCATATAACCACTTCACCATGAACATCAATAATTTCTTTTGAGTTAGGATTGAAATGAGAACCACACACAAGCACAATATCCACACATTGCACAGAAAGAGGAAATATTGCAACAAATGAAATCCTACTATCTTTGATCATATAAGCAATGGGGTAGGGTTGTTGCATCCCAATCTATTCCATAAATCATCAAGATCTAGATGTCGAGCTTCGTTGTCACCAATCTCAGGTACAGAGGTTTCCAAGGAAGGGAGGTGTTCATGCCCTTGATATTGAATTTTCATCGTGATAGAGGTAGGAGGGAAAATATTTTAACAGAGTGAAAACATAGTCTCAAAATAATCCCTGCAAGAGAAGATATGGAAGCACAGATGCGAGTGGGCAACAACTTAATTTTGCATAAATACAAGCGAGGAGAAATAAGCAGGAAAGGTGAAAAATGAATGAACGGTCATCCCCTTTAAATATCTATGAGGAGAGAGAAAATCATAAAAGCACAATTAATAGTCCTCACACTGACTCAAAAAGGAAAAAGTGGAAAAAGTAGAAAAACTTAGCCCGATAGTTTGTGGGTCATTGGGACATGGGGGCGTGTAAAGCTGAAATACCCAATCCAAGAAAGAGTGTGGAGAAAGCGGGTCTAGAGAGCACAGATGGTCCACGAGACATTGGGACGTGAGGGACGCGTGGAGCCAATTTGGCCAATGTAGGAAAAGTGGGTCCAGAGAGCACAAATGGTCCATGAGACATGGGGACATGAATGATGCACAAACTGAGAAATCCAATGAGTGAAGTGTTGTGGGTAAATCAGAAAATTTGTGAACAAAAGGCTCGGCAGTATTTGGGACACGCGGGACAAAAATGGCCTATGAACCCGATAAGTAGTGTAGTGTGGAGAAAGTAGCAAATCGGGGAACAAAAGGCCTGGGCACACTTGGGACATGAGGGACGAAATATCCGATTTACCCGCACAACACTAAAAAGACTTCAAAGAGAAAAAAAAATTTTAACCTTCCAAAATTCTTACTTTATTTAAACACTTCTAAAGGGGACCAACTCAAAATTTTCACATTTTGTCTTTCACAAAGAGGGGAATATTGAGGACGACAACACATACATAAGTGAAACGTGATCAAATTTCTTAAATGGCTCTAATTTTATTGATACAATCTAAGGTCTTGTCATACTCGGAAGGCAAGTGTACTAATAATGCAAGAATTATCCAAGTTGGTGAAAATTTCTATAGCATGATAGCTATAATAAGTTTCATGAAGATTCAAATTCAATATGTAAAGATGCAGCATCACGGGGGCTATGTGGCTTCAAGAATACCAAATAATCCTTAAATACTGTCTAAATAGAAACACATGTTCTCAATTATAAAAACAAAGATCCATAGGTATTTCATATGATCTCATGCTCTTGGAGGAATATGAGTTGTCTCACAAAATAAAGTATGTTATTTAAGGTCATGGAAGTTGTATTAGAATATGATTTTAATATAGATAAAGGTGGAAAAATTAATCGTTGATGGTCAAATATTGAGGAAGTCCTCATTACTGATCTCACCTCTCAAGAAGGTCTTGAAACGTAGAACAAAGTATCATGATCTATATGTGCATTTTTGGTGGTATTGAGACTTATATCTCATATAAGAACATGATGAAGTGTGTGTGTTTCAAGAAATATTGTAAGATTCATATGAGATAGGATTGTGCAAACACAAAATCATATAATGAGATATGTATAAGAAAGGGGGAGACAAGATCTACTAAAAAAATCCAAGGAATGGTTAATAATGAATATGTTTTCTCTAATAATAACATCAAAGTGTGACTCCAAGGATGTAAGTTATCAATTTAAAAAGGATATATTGTAAGGATCTATATTCTCATATAGGAGAAATTAAATTTAAGACAATAATGCAAGTTCTCTAAGGTATGCTATCAATCATGCTTTTTCTTTGTTTCTTGAAGTAGTCGTTGTGATCTCTTGAAGTCATAAATATGATTAAGCAATTAATATTGAAGGTACAAGTATCTCAGTTCCTAAAGGGTATGGATGTTCATCTAAGTACTTAGAATATGAAGATAAAATCTACTCGTGTGAAATTTAGGATGAAGCATAGAGGTATTCATGGTTGTTGAAAAAATATGAAGATGATAATAGGACTTAAAATGATATTATTTATCAAAATGCATGTGCTTTGGACTGTAGTAGGACAAGATTGAGTAAATATTGCATCTCGATAAGTTTTAGTATGTTGTGAAGTATTGTAGTAGTGAGTAATTTTTTTTTAATGCTTCTGAAATAAGGAATTTTGGTGATGATATTTAAAAAGGTTCCTTAGGTGATAAGGAATGAGAAAATATAGTATGATTGTTTGTTGATAGAGTTGTAAAAGTTATCCTGATGAGACTTTGGTTTTAAGGTTTATTTCAAGTTATTTGCATGGTCAGTGATGGTACTCTAAGTTGTGACTATCTTGAAAATATCTTTCAATGCAAGGATAAAGGATTTTCCATCTTAGTATTTTCAATCTATTATTCCTAGTATGTTATTGTTGTTAGCTTACTCAAATATGAAAGTGCTCCATGAGGTATGATGTATCTATCGTAAGAAGCTATGGGTTTGCATATGTTCCATATATTTGTGTGTGTAAGATGTGCATTCAAGCATCTTGAATTTATATGAAGAGTAATATGTTTTGAAAAAAATTGATAAGTCATATATGTTTCCAATTGTGAATAAGATATGTATGCAAGTCTACAATATGCATGTATATATTGTGAGTTATTAATGTGATGTGCTACATGAGTGTGTTGATCTTGTTAGTACTTGGAGGAAAAACTTGGGATTTGAGCATAGAATGGGCCTAGAGGATGATTTATTTCAAGGATGAAGACAAATTATGATGGATATCTTCTTAGGGGATATATGTTGATAAAGTTGATTTGGGTCCATGGATCATATTGTTGCTGATGAAGACAAAAAGAGAAAGTATAGTCCATGGGGGAGGTACTGAAACATGTAAGTCATTGTTTTCATTTTGTCTTGTCATTTTTCATGTTGAGTCATCATTGTATACTTTTTCATATATGTCAAAGGGGGAGAAAATCACCAAAAACATGAAAATAAGGTCATGTAGGTGTTTGGTCTTGTTGGTTACCATCAATGTTTCTATAGGTGGGTTCAATCAACGAAAAATGGGAGATTATTAGCCATTGTGTCTTGGTGTTTTCATTGATGTAAATTTCCATTTATGGAAAAATGGTGTCATGGTGTCATGTGAGTCTCCATGAGGTGTCATTCAAGGTCAAGTATGAAGGTTGATTGGTAGTGTCTTGATTTGGTGAAGTCATATAGTGTTTTAAAGCAATGTCTAGTGTGTATGGTCATAGTACTATCTCTCCAAAGTTATTTTAAGGTTTTGATGAGGTAATACATGGTCCAAGAGGTTTCTATGTGTTTACATGTGGTCATCATGGCTAGTTCATGAGTTGTATGGCTTGAGTCAGGTCATTCTAGGCTATTCCTAGACCTAGAGCATATGGTTTGGTATGGTGGAATGAGTATTGGAGTAGGGTAGTCATGTTCAAGCATAGGAAACATGTTTTGGCACCACACATGATGTGTGGAAGGAGTTTTAGGTTAGTTCTAAGTGGTTTTATGATGTTTCATGGTCGATGGGAAACAAGTTTGGGAAGACAAGCTAAGTAAGCACATGTAAGTCACTTTGGCTAGAGATTTTAAAGCATAGTTGAGTATGGAAGTGAGTTTTTTCAGTTAGATGATGTTTTCATGATGATTCATGACAAGTTTTGGGTCAAAGTGATGAATATTTTGCAATAAATTTGATTTTGTGGAAAACTGTGTTTACTGAAAGGTGAGAATTTGAGGTAAATATTGAGTTTCAAATGCTTGTTATGGGATGTATTCTTTGTATGGGGATCTAAGACATCTAGAATAGCTAACTAGGTTAGTTAATAATATTTTCCAAGTGGAATGAAGTTGTTTGATTGTCAAAAATTTATGAACAATTTTTAAGAAGCTAAATAAATTTTTAACCCTCATGAAACCCTATCTCTAAAGAGACTTGGAAAAAAATAATTTTACGGGACCACAATTTATTGGTTTTTAGAATATTATGATTGTAGGTTGTAGAGGAATCTTCCATCTTTCCAATGAGGTATTTTATAGTATGTGGGACCCTCTCAAAAGGAATTTTTTGGAATTTTTCAATTTGTGAAAATTTTTTCCATTGAACATAATGACTAAATAACCATTTATGAAATCCTTTGAGTTTTCCCTATTTATGAAGACTGGTTTTTAGGTAGTTTTGGGTCAGTTTGGATCAATCTATGAACAAATTAGTTTTGGAGGAGCTATAGGTGGAGTTAAGACTTAGTTCAAATTTTTTCATAACCATGGTTCCAATATATTCCAATTATATATCACACTTTTGTTTTTAAGGTGTGAGCAAGTTATGACTTGTTCTTTGAAGGTCAATTTTGAGGGTGCTTGGTTGACCATGCTCTTGATTTTATTCATGAGTCTTATTAATTGTTATAAGTTGTCTCATGCTTATTAGAGGTTTATAAGTTGTTGGAAAACATTTCCAAGTGTGTTCCATTATTTTTGAGCTTGGAAGTTTCCTTGGTGATGTTTGGAGCTTGATTCCTCATCTTGAATCCAATTTGGCAGTTTGGATCAATTTTCAGATATTGTCTTAATTAGAGGCCTTCCACTTTGAGTTATAAGATAAAGTGAATTTTTACAACAACTAGATTATGAGACATTTCCTATGGTATATTACTTGATACTTGATGAGATTTGATAGGAGAAGGTGTTCGTTCTTTAGGAATATTTTCTAGGTGCATGGAAACCTAGTCATTATTGCTTGCTCCTTAACGTGTTTCATGATGATTTTTGATGTTTTAGTTGTTCCTGGTAATTTTGGTGATTATCATAGGTTTTTTCTATGTTTCATGATGATTATGGAGTCTTGAAAAATTTGTTTCATGTCCTTGGAGGTGTTTGAATATTCGATGGTGCTTAAGGAGATTGTTTTGGCCTTTGGGTGTGTCTTGGAGCTTGTTCATGATGTCTTGACACCTTCTAACCATTTTGGTCCATTAGAATTAATTTATATGATTTTATGTATATATTTTTATGTTGGTATTACCTACCTACTTTTTCATGGCTGGCCTAGGGGTGTTTTAAATTTGATTTGTTTACATAAGAAAGTTATATTGGTTCATTTGAACTAGTTGTGATTATGGGGTTTTGAGCGACCTATAGAGGATTGAAGAATATTTTTGATGGGTCATGGATATATATTATAAGAGGAATTAATACTTGAGAAATATTTAGGATCATATGTGCAAGGTAAATTTATGTATTCATCCCATAAAGAAGAGAGATTAAGTGAGTTAGGAGTTTACTTGTTTTGATGAGGGTTTGAAGAGTTATGAGCTAAACTTGGATCACTATCAATTGTGTGAGTAGAATATTATCATTGGTAATTAATTTATAGGTGTTTGAGTTGGTTTTTTTTTATCAACTTATGTGGTTTTTTCCTCCTAATGGGGTCGGTACCTCACTAAAATAGGGGTTGGTGCTCCTTCTAGGGTTAGTGCCCTACAAAACTAGGGGTTACCGCTACTTATGAAGTTAGTGTTTCAATAAATTCCTTTGTTTTTACTAATATAAGAAAAGTTTCGCTAGTTTTTATTCCCTTTATGGTTCCCCACTTACATATGGTGTTTATGTGTTGTGTATCTTGTTTCACGCTTTTATGATTGAATGTTGCAATATTAATAAGCTCGCATGGTTATGTATGTTGAATTGACAACTTCCATGATGAATTTATGGTTTGGTAAATTAATTAAAAAATTGGTAAATGAATGATTCACCCCCTCTTTTCATTGTGCTTCTAACATGGATTTAATATTTAGGGATGAAAAGTATGTGGTGTAACTTTGATAGAGTCTCACCTTGTTTGAATAAAAGGTTTTAGCTAGGACAAATTTTTACTATACATGATTTTTGATGAAAGATATGGGGCAAAAATTTGATGAACTCTCATCTTATTTGATAATCAAGTTTTTAACTCCATGAAATGTTTTCTTTGTAATGCATATTTTTAAATTCATGAAAATAAGATACAAGTAAATTGGGCCCTAATGCCAATTGTCTCCCTAGGATTTCATTCTCAACACTCACCAATATCTTGTCTTAGAGAGATACACTTTTTATAATATATTCTAAACAAAGGATCATTACCCCATAATTATATTAATGAATGAGGCCTCATATGAAAAAAATTAGCACTCACCACTAGTTGTTTCTAGTCAAGTAGTTGATGGGGCACTTCCCGTTTCGACAACGATTTCCCTCAATGTGCTGACTACTTTGGGGTTCTTGTGGTAATACTCATAATGATTTTTATGGATTAAGAAAATATAATTCCCATAGTTTAAAGTGGATGGGTTTGACCATTATCAAAACCCGCAAATATAGTGTGAATGATTCGTTCTTATGTTTATTAAAAGAATGTTCATTTTGAATGCCTTTGGCAACCTACAAATAGTGTATGAGTATTTGTTTCAATTTTTGACTTTGAAAAATGATAATTTCATGTACTCAATTGATAAGTAGTTATTCCATGCAAAAACATTGTTTAGAAAGAGGATCAAGGTCATTTTTTATTCTCAAGATCACTTGAAATTGCAATAGAAGAGCATACGAACACTTGATCCAAAAAATAAAAAAGGGAAAAAATTAATCAATAATAATTAAGTGCTTTTGGAAAATTGATTTTTAAACAAATCAAATAATTAATTTTTCCATGTAAACCTACCACGTTAGAATGAGGAAGAAGGTCATTTTTATTCTCAAGATCTCTCAAAAGCATAAGAGAAAAGCATACATGACATTTGATCCAACTTAGTAAATGGAAAAAAATGTAATCAAAGAATTCAAGTGTAATAATATTGATTTTTAAATAAAAATCTACAAGTTATAAATCTGAAAACATGTAAAAATAGTAGGGAAATAAAAATTAGATTATGAAAAACTTAGCAATTGAGTGAAAAAGTAACATAGAATGCTAGCGCATGCGGTGTAACTCTATCATAACCAAATGGATGCTAGCACATGTAGAATGAAGGAAACATAGGTAGTGGAATGCTAGCATACGTAGGTGAAAAATGCACTTTGGGAGGTACAAAAAAATGCGACACAAGAAGATTAACGATGACACATAAAGAAAAAAGCTAGCACATGTAAAGTGAATGTTATTTCATTCAAGTTAATGTTGGCATGTGCATGTGAATGCTAACGTGTGTAATTTAACATTGGCATGTGCAAGAAAAACGCTTGGTGCATACAAGCTAGTCTATGTAGATAGAAAGTAGAAAATACAAAGAACATTAGTAAACCTTGAGAGACACTAGCTCAATGATTTGAACATAGATGCATTTGAATCTGATGCTAAGGCATGTAGTGTAATGATAGTGCAATTAATTAAATGCTAGCACATGTAGTGTAATGCTAGTGTAGAAAGTTTGTTCTTCCTCAAAACATGTCAAAAATCTCTCAAACTTGTCAAAAAGATCATAATTTTGATGATAAGCTGCAAATTAGATAGCACTTTACCTCATTCACACCTGCAAGGAAGACTCAACACATGAAAACTCAACAAAAGACGTTAAGAAACACAATTTATTTCAAAATATGTTTAAAATAGGGTTAGCATGCAAAAATAAACTTAACAAAAATAAATGCACTTGAGACAAAGGAGTGTCCACAGGGGATCCCAAATGTATGCATGATAAACAAATATAAGCTAATTACTATAACCTAACACCAAGTAGATTCAATAACCTAGCTATTTTATCAATTACATCAAGATAAAGCCATGAAAGGAAAGTTTAAACTAATGCATAAAACATTAAAACAATCAAATATAAACCATCTTTTGATTATTTGGATGGGCTTTAGATTGTAGATACTTCCTTTAGAAAGCTAAATGTAACTACGTACAATCAAAGTATTTCTCCAAGGAAGAGGAAGAGATCTCACCAATATGGCTTAATTTCCATTTTTGGTTCTTCTCTTACTACTCTTATCCAAGTAGAAAAGGGAAAAGGTTGTTTGATCAATAATCCTTCCAAGATTGAAATGCTCTTATCATATGTAGATGTCTTACAAGGACATGGTGTAAAAAAAGGTGTAAAGGGGATGGTTCTTTATATAGTTTTCCAGATTGGATAAAATTACATCCTCATGAATGTGGGAAAAAATTGTTAAGATTAGAAAGTGATAAGTATGCTTAGGAATTTTAAGTATGATTAGGGAATATTAATTATAATTTCAAACTCATGGGAGTTGGGTGTAATTTGAATTAATCAATGAGAATTTTTTGATAGATAATGTTTGGAAAAGTATCTAAGTGACATATACAAGAAAGATATTACATTGAAGCTCTCACATATCAAAAGTATCTATAAAAAATAAAATTAATCAATTAGAATTGATTAATAGACCAAGTTAGGCTTGTAAAATCCAATTGGAGGGAAATTAGTGGACTCTGAAGGATTAGAAAGGGGTTAAACCAATGAGAGGGTTATATTAAATATTAAAAGGTTAATTAATTAATTAAAAGAATATGATTATAACTAACAAAGTAATGTTAATTTGTATCCAGAATGAGGGATGAGACTAGTTAATTAACGAAGTGTCTTTAGTTAATAGAGATGGAGGGGAATGTTAGCTAATTAGTGAGAAAAGCACTAATTATAACCAAATTATATAAAAAGGATAAGACATGCAATTTTAGTCTTACAATTGCATAGTCAAATTTCGGTGTCTACACAAAATAACATCTAGAAGACACCTTTCCAAATATAGTAAGTGTACAAGGCATAATTTGTAAAAATATAGTAATATTTTCAAAAATGGAAAATTCTTGGCACTAATGATACTTCAAATGAGGAAAAACCATCGAAGGTGAAAATTGTTAAAACTTACTAAAAATATATATCATTACTAGAACCTCGCTAAAAATAGAAAGTCTTGAAATTAAGATCAAAACACTTGTGTCAACTCACATTCTACATATATCATTGCTTTTTAACACTATGAATTTCAAGTATTCAGGTTTTGAGCTCTCATTTCAACTCTAACTAATAAATACCCTAATGTGGGAGATAGTGATATCATCCATATGGATCTCAAGGACTTGAAAAACAAAATGTTAGGCGAGCTCATGCACCAAAGGAGGAGAAAATCTTATCAAATGGGATATTCAAGGCAAGGGTAACCCACTATCTATTCAAAGAATTTAATTAGTCATGTCTTGTGCATAAAACTATGATGTTGACTCCAAAACAATTAGAGTAAATGACAACTCACTCCTAGTAATTCTAACAATGAAGGGAATTTCTTAGTGCCCACAGATTCCCACCAATAGTAACATGTTCATCATAACCAAGGAATTTAATTCATAGGATTGAGTGAAGAATGAATCATACCTTCAATTGCTATCACTCATTTTGAGGCTTAGACAAGGAAGAAACCCTTATTGTATTCCTAAGAACCAGTTAAGGAATCAATTTCATGAGGCTTACTTCAATACCATTATTCTTTTGGGTAGGATAGTGGGGGAATAAACCATGAAGTATTTCCAATATTGTATGGCTTAGTTCATCCTCATGGCTACGAAAGGAAACCAAGTGGTGGATTGAGGGAAAATAATCGGGGACAACATCCATAAGTAGTTGTTACAGTTATCCCCCACAAAGAAGATCGCCATGAATTCTTACCTGGTGTATGCCCTTACCTTCACAAAACCATTCAAAGGATTTTCCATAGCTCCCCGTATTTCTTAAAAACCACCCACATATAAGAAGTATCCACAAATGACTCATAAGGAAAGTAATTCCCATTATGTCATGAAGAATGATGCATTCACCGTGTTCAATATCAAGATCCTTGAGGGAAATCAGGAAATGAGGATATCCTCTCAAGTGGTTCCATTGGTTGAAAGTTATGGGATATACTTCATCGAGTTCCCTACCTTCATTACATTAGAGTTTCATAATATGATATTTCTTCTCACATGCTCTCCAGGTACTCGAGTGATAAAATCATAATATTCAAATTGTATAGGAAACTAGTTCATGTTGATGTCAAGTATAAGAATAATAAGAGGAAAGATGTGTCATTTTCCATCTCTTTGGGAATATATTCATGTAATAATGGAATACATGTGAAAAACATTGAAGTATCCTTTGTTGACATCAATCTCTACTCCTACACATCTAGGTCTAACTTTGATATCGGGGAAATCTAAATACCTTCACTTTTACAGGGTTTACATCATACACCCAAATTCAATACTTCTAGGCTAATTACAAAGATGATTTAGAAGTACTGAAAAGGGACTATATGAGGATGATAGTAGACTAGATGAGAGATATCACATTTCATTATTTTATTAAGGGGATAAAAGATGATGGGTCAAAATTGTTTGATCCTAAGTACCAAGTGGTGTAATATTCACCCCTTCCTCCAACCCCTTTGAATATCAAATAATTGGGTGATATTAAGGAGAGGACTATAGTAGTAGTTCAAAGATCAAGAGAATGGTTCAAAATGAAAATAACTTCTTTCATTGAGTTTGGTGGTCTCTTGACTCTATCTAGACACGTATCTCATGATTCCTCTCTAAGGGAATCCAAAAAATCCATGGGTTCTACTCACTTAGAATAATATTCAAAGATAAATATTGTGGAGGAAGAGCACATATATGATTCTCATCCTACAAGGTTCCATAAGAATGCTAAGATTATTGAATATCCTATTGAGCCACTTAGGCAAGGTGAAATTGATCATTCATAGTCTCTTGTTCACCATCGACATCTAAGTGTATATTCCTTGATAACATATTCATCCCACTCGATAGCAAGTTGTGATCCCCTATCAAAACCTGAAAGTTCCCCCATGCATGATATTGTGTCTACTATAGCAAAAACATTATTTTGTATTTAGGAGTTTCTTAGTAATGATTCAAGGATGGTGCTATAAGCCATAACACAAAAATTGAGGCTATTGCAAAATTCATGAAAACCAAATGGAGAAAGAAATCACAAGTAACCTCTCATTTCTTTAGTAGGTATTTTGGAGCCCATTATGTTGAGGTTTCCCAGCCAATTTTTGTAAAACATATGGAATATATGACTCAAGATTACTACAAGTTAACAACGATGTCCTTGGGTCAAGCCATGCATGAAGGTGATGCACATTTGTTCAAGGAGTCTATGGCTCACTTTCTTTCTTAGAATGAAGAGTACAAATAAACAATGGATAAATTGGAGGAGCATGTGATAACTCTCACTACTTATGTACAATCATTCTTGGAACCCAATACATTTACACCTCCTCCTATAGAATTCATCCCTCCCATCAGCAGCTTTGACCCTCAATTGATCAAAAAATCCCAAGGTTACACAATGCAAGGGAGAGCTAATGATAAGTGGGTTGAAAATATTCTCGAGAAAGGAAAGAAATTGTTTCCTAAAGTTTTATCACTAATTTAATTTTCCTTGCCACTACTTCCAAATTGAAAGTGACCAAGGAGGAGATTAAGAAATAAAAATCCCATTAGGACAGTGTGTTTCCATTGGTATCTAAAATGAGCAATCTTGATTCTCACTCCATGGTGAGAAAAATGTAGTCACTTCCATCTCGATAACTTTTCTCTTCTTTTGTCTTGCATGATGAGTACTAGGTACAACATGATAAATTATGGTATCTATGATCTTTATTCTTATGGAGATCATGTATCAAATATCTTATAAGGTATCAACAATAATGTATATAATCTTAGGTCACCTCCACTCAATGAACATTCATCCATGTAAGATCTCCTTGAGTCCTTTGAAGAGTTGGTCAAGAAAGAGGAAGGAGATCCCTTCTCGTGTAATGAGGAAACTTTAGACTCTATCATGAAAATTAAAGTTTTAATCTATAATAGTGTAAGGGATCACCAATTCTAGTTTAACCAATGCAAGACACTTGGTAGCTTTCCTGAAACTTGGATTAATGTTTTCAAGTTTTATGTGTATTCCATAGTTAGACAAGGTGGCCCTTGTAGCGGCAGACCATTTTAGTAAAGATTTCAAGCATGAGGAAATCATTCCAAGTGTATTCCCTCAATTTTATCTAACAATTAATTCTTCATCAGCAAAGGCTTCATCTTCATCTCATTGATCAACCCTCTTCATTCTCTCTTCTTCCTTCTCTCTCCATATTCTAATTCTTCATTAAGAATTTTCATTATTTTGTCTTATTCACTTAAGTGACCTTTAACTTGACATTGTAAATTTATTTTTAATTAATAAGGAAAAGGCTCACCTTTATTCCCTAAAAATATAAAAGGCCACAAGTGATGAGTAAAGTTGAAAATTCATGTTGGGAGATGAAAAGACATTTTTTAATGATATACACTAGAATAGATCCTCTATTACAAAGATTTTTCAATTGTGAGTTGTTGATGGATCAATTTTTCTCTAATAGATATAAGAAAAAGATTAGTTTCTTCTATTCCATCTTTTCTATGTTTCCTCTACTTCTTCCATACTAAACTTTGTAAGAATTGTGATCTTGAACAAACAAGAAAGGAATTTGTACATTCGATAAATGAATTAAAAGGAACTTTGTGTCTTTGGTTTGTTATTATTATTGTTGTTTTCTCAGTTGAATTACTCTAAATGAGTGTGGATATACTCCATTCAATGTTATGAAGTCTACAACAAAATTAACCTTCCCTTCACTACATTCTTACTCTCCTCTACCTCCTTTTCTAAGAAAATTCTTCCCTTGTACTAAGTATAAGTAATTTTCCACAATTCATGTGGATTATCCCTATGTGATCCCATTATTTATGGCTATATGTTGTTTTATTTTTCTACATTCAATAAATTGAAGCCTCCCCATTAATAAGAGGGACCTAGTCCTTGAGTATTGGTGAAAAATCAATAAATTGTCCTTCTTACAAAAATTATTTTTCCAACACATTTCCTTTATTTATTAAGGATAAGGTATTTTGACTAGGAACCTACCCAAGTACAAAAATTCTAATTCCTAAATATTTAAATAGGCACATAAAATCCATAACAAGACTATAAAACAACAAGTCACAATGAAACAAAAAATAATAGAAAGTTTACAAAATGTCAGAATGAATCAAGCAATGTCGGTAGTGTGTCAACATAAAGTGAGAAACTACAAATCAAATGATCAATAAACAACAATCCTAAAGATAATGGAGTAGGATGTAAAAGTGTATTTTATGAGCTTATGGAATATCTTCTTAACATCATCTAACCCCTTTTTGACATCACTAAAACTGTGTCTTTTTGGATTTTTCTTTTCCTTTTTGGACATCAAACTACAAAATAAAAAGGAGAGGAAATCCATGGTAATTTATTACATAGTTAGGATGTCACACTGCATCACCTTGATATTTTCCATTTATATTTCAATTTTTATGACATGGTTGTTGAGATCCAATAAAATTTTCTTATCAACCATTCCATCCTCAATTCTGACTTGCAAGAGTAAAATTTTCTCTTGAGCCTTTTGATTTTGTCAAGTTGGTTTTCAGACTCAGTAGTTTTGCTCATGGCTCTAGTAAGTGAGGATTCGAGCCATTCTTACTAATAGATATTAGGATAAGGACAACATCCCCTTCCCTAAATTGGGGAGTGAAGGTTCAATGATAGTATGAGAGGGATGTGGGTTTCTCCTAAGGGACCTCTTGGTGAAAAGGGCTTTGGATATCTACCAGAGAAGGGGTCGGGTATAGAATGAAAAGGAGGGAGAAAAAATGAGGGTGGAGTAATAGGTATGGAAAGGGGAGGGGTGATGGGAGGAGGGGTGGAAGGGGGTGGAAGAGAAGGGGGTAGAGGTGGGTGGAATAGAAGAGGAGGGGGAAAAGGGATTAGAGAGAGGAAAGATGGAGGTAGGTTGTGGATGGATAAACGAGTAGTCAAAGTACTTTTAAATTATAAGGATAATAGCATAATATAATGGGAAGACAATCTTTCCCCATTTAACCAAATTCACTAAATTCTCAAGAGAATGAAGCAAGAAAAAGGGAAACTCACTAAACATTTCGTGAAGAAGTGGTTGAGAAAGACCAGGTGGTAATTAGGTATGATCAAGAAGTAACCCCCAACATTATGATCTTTATTACCACAAGCCCTACTATATTGAAAGGGGTAGGAATTGAATCTCTTGTAAAAATTCATATCTAGGTGGATAATGGATTCACCACGATCTAATAATTTGAGATATTTCATTCCATAGTCCATGTCATTTTTAAAATTTGTAACCCTTTTGGATGGAGTCTAGTAACCAACGTAATGATATCTTCATTTATCTCAAACTCTTTCCCTTTATACAACACCTTCATTTCCTTCACATTCTTGGTGAACTCCTAGGACAAGTACAGGTTGTAACCATTGACTCTAATCATAATATTTGTGAGACCATATTTATTAAGAATTCTCCAAATATCAACATTGTTCTTCCACTCATCAATCTTCACCAGTTAAACCCTACAAAATTCTTCATCCATCCTTGCAAGAGAGAGCTTGAGGCACCTAAAGATGATGATGGTAGTAACAACAGTGTGTACATATAAAATAGGAGAGGTCATCCTGCTACACAATCCAAAGCCACCACACATGTGTAGTAATATGCCTTTTCAATTATGATAAATATGTCGAAAAAAGTTGAAGGAAAGTCATAATATTCCCACACTTATGAGATTTTGAGTTTTTATCCATTAAAATCAAAGAAAATAACAACACGTGTGAATTAACTTGTATTTTCATTATTGATAATGCCAACTGATATATCTAGAAGAGTGTATTCCTCTCCTCAAACTTGGAAATCATTGATATTTCTACCAATATTTTCCATGATGTTTGTTATTTTATCTCCTTCTCGAAAGGTATGTTGAATACTACAAGATTGAAAAGAGCTTAGAATATGGGTTGTTTCATCAATAATGGTTCTGATGGACCAGATCACATTATTATTCCTTTTTAGGAAATTGGTGATGTTTAAAGAGTCACCCTTAACAAGAAGATTCCTAACATTTATATCCCTAGCTAATTTGATCCCCAACAAAGTAACAAGGGATTCAAATAATTGGGTAGTATTAGTTCCTAAAGGACTATCATAGATTTTAACAATATGACCATTTTCATTTTGAATGCACCCTCCACCACTAGCCTTCCCTAGATTCCCCTTAAAAAGCACCATTGTAGTTTAGCTTGATCCAACCTTGGGGGATGCCATTTGATATGTTCCTGGAAGTCACATTCTTCAAGGGAGTATAGGCAGAGAAGATACTAAGATTCCATTTTGCAAGAATTTTGTTGTCTTCTCTACTTTGATGATCCTTCTTAGGAGGCTTGAATCTAATCCCATTTTGTCTAATACCCTTCATCATCCCATTGGTAATTTTAGGAAGATAAATTCTCTTTTCATCAAATATGATAGCATTATATGTTATCCAAATGCCCCATATAATATGTGGAAAGGAGATGCTCCATATCTTTTAACAATCAAATTTTTTAGGGGAAGTACCATTGTTACCAAGAAGTGACTATAAAAGATGTGTTTCACTATATAATGTGGAAGATGAAAAAGAGTGATTAACTATCTCTTCAAAGTTTTTGCAAAGAATAAATGTGTTTGGAATACATTAACCTCTCTTCACCTAGTTGTCTATAATCAGAATCTTATTTTTTAGAAATGTCCAAAATAAGTGATTGAGCTTTGGTGTGAGCTATTTAATCCGAAATGTTTTCCATTCAAACTTAGAAGGTTATATATCAAAAAGAAGCAAATACCCAGATTTGACTGAGTATAGACCATCAAAAGAGTCCTCTCAGATAAATGCATCTTGCCTCTCAATATTATAAATATGTTGATTATTTATAATGTTCTAGATCTCTATAATATTCTAATTATTAGGCAAACCATCCACTTGTAGCTAAACCCAAGAATTGTTTCTAAAATAATCAAAAAAAAAATCTCCTATCCGGTCCTTGAAGTACTCATAGAATTGATAGCCCACATCTGTGTTGTTAAGAGGAATATTAGAAACCCATTTTCTTTCCAAAATTGAATATCTTTACCATTTCTAAGCTTCCACTAACTACCTCTAATAATAAGATCTCTATAGTTTAGAATAGTGTTCCAAAAAGAGGAACTTGAGGGGATCTCATCTTCATAAATCCAATCAAGATTATTTCTTAAGCCAAGATATTTATTTTTACAATGAAAGTCCAAGGAAGGTCCTCTTTAGTCAACCTCCATCCCACTTTTGTAATCATGGCCTTATTCATCAAATTGATTTTCTTTAATACCAGCCGTCAACATTTCTTAGGAAGGATTACCTTCTCCCAAGAAACCAAAGGGATTCTATTATTTTCCTCAACACCTGACCATAAGAACCTCTTTTGGATTCTTTCTATTTTATCAATTATCATTCTAGGAATCCTAAAAAGAGACATTAAATATATAGGAAGATTTTGGAGGGTGATCTTAATAAGTAAACACTTACCATCTTGAGAAATAACCACTCCCTTCCATCCCACTAGTTTCCTCTGGAAACGTTCAATTAAAGAATTCCAAACTTCAATGGGAATCTTACCAAGCAAATAGGGGCATGCCAAGATAAGATGAAGGAAGCTTCTTGGTGCTGCATCCAAGGATTTTAGCAATCTTTATTTGTCTATATTCGGAGTATTAAGGAAAATAACAAAGCTCTTATCAAAATTAATAAGCTTCTTCATAGTCAATAAGGAGGGAATTTTGTATCCTATCTTCAACCACAAAAGCCATCATGATAAAAATTGTGCCATCCACAAAGTGTTAATTAATGACTTTGAGCTCATCTGGATGATGGGTTGAAACCCTTAAGAATCCCCAAATGGATGGCGTAAACTTTCTTTCTACTTAGGATTTCCTCTATGAGGATGGATAGAAGAGGGAGATTGGATTTCCCTGCCTGATGCCTCTACTGCTGCTGAAAAAACCCATAGGAGCTCCATTGATTATAATGGAAAAAATAGGAGTAGATATGCATGTCCTCAATATTTTCTGAAAGTGATCATCAAAACCAAACCTCATGAGAATCTTGTCTAAGAAGCTCCATGAAACCCTGTCAAAGGCTTTATTCATGTCCAATTTAACGATCATACCCTCCTTTTTTATTTTATCCATGGAATGAATGGCTTCATGCACCAAGATGATTCCATCCTAAATAATCCTTCCTTTCACAAACCCACCTTGTTGATTGGAGATGAGAGTTGGAAGAAGAGGCTGAATTCTAGATGCAATAGTCTTAGTGAAGATTTTGTAGAGAACATTTGAAAGACTAATGGGTCTAAAATCCTTGAAGTCCTTAGCTCCTTTATTCTTGGGGATGAGCACTATAAACGTTTTGTTGATCTCTTTGAGTAATTTACTTGTTCTCAAAAATTCATTAATGGAGCGAGTGGAATTCATTCTTACAAATATCCCAATATTTTTGAAATAATCTAGTCGGGAAACCATCAGGACCCGGTGATTTATCACCTTTCATAGAAAATATTGTCTTGTGGAGCTCCTCAATAGTAGATTTTTCAGTAAGCTTCTTGAAAGAGAAATTACCAATCAAATTGGATGGGATTTCAGTAATAAATTTTTCCATAATGTCCTCATTTTGTGAATAATCCCCATTTAGCGTATACTTATAAAAGGAGATAAATTATTTCTTGATGATTTTGATTTCCTTTTTGATTATTCCTTCTTTGGTCATGACTTTTGTAATTTTATTATTATTTCAATGTTGGAGGGAATTCATGAAAATACTTAGTATTCTTATTGCTTCTTTTATCCAAAGAGCTATGGATTTAAGCCTCCAATATCATTCTTCTCTAGCCTTTATCATGTGAATTTCAAAAAGAAGCTCATTTACCAGTTAGTAGTCATCCACATCCATACCTTTGTCACTAACCTTTCTCTCTAAAGCTATCAACTCTTCTTTTATGTTTTTCTTTTCTTTTGAAATATATTCCCAAAGACCTCCTTATTCCAATTCCCAACATTTCTTTTAATTATTTTCAAATTTTGGACAAAAATATACATGGAAGATACCCTTATGTTTATACTCAGCCAATATTTTAACCTATTATATATCTTTGGATGAGACATCCACATTTTTTCAAATTCAAAGGGAGTATTAGTTTTTACCTCTTTTCCCAACATATTGAGAACTATTAGATTATGATCTAATCCTAATCTAGGAAGGGAAGATAGTTTGAAATCTTGAAATAAAGTCCAATTAGCTGAAAGTAAATCCTGTCAAGATGAACACATTTCCTCATCATAATTGATTATTTACATATTTTCTATTTTATCCTTTGAGGTAATATGACTAACACATGTGTCTTGTGCGGTGTTAACCTATTTCGTTATCTCAATTATTACTATGGTTATTTTCTATACTTTGTTGATTTAATATTGTCATTACTTTATTGTATGGATTATTTGTTTATCTACTTACTTAATTTATTTTACTCCTTACTTATGGTTGACTATTTCCTTTCTTAATTACAATTATATGATTATTTAATATATATATATAAATGGCTAGAGTTCCTTTATTGTCTTATGACACCATGGGTGTCCCATGTTTATGGATATATGACTATCTTGCATGTATGCAACTATTTGTCAAGATGTGGTCCACGAATCCTTCTATTTTGATTGCCTTATGACACCATGGGTGTCTCATTTTTGTCTCTATGCCTCCACGTGACTAGGTTTCTATAATATTGATTCCTTGTCTCTAGACTTATGTCTCTACTATATTATTACTACTCTAGTTTATGAATGATTGATTTATACTCTAATTATTATATAATATTACTTCTCTATTATATGATATGATTGATTTCTACTTTGATGTTTCTATCCTATTAATACTAGAATTTATGACATAATTGATTTCTACACTAAATTTTGTGTGCTACTACTATAAGATATTGTGACATGATCGAAACTTTTTTTGAACTTCTTTCTTACTTCTATACATATGTATTATTTCATGTTTCATGTTGCTTTCTTTTTATGACATGGTTTCCACCAAAAATAACCCATTTTTAGGTATAGGTTCTAGTTGGTAGCCACCATTACATCCTTTTATGTGATCATATATAGATTTTTAGACTTATTACACATGGGTACACATCTATTCTTTTGAAGCACATGCTCAAATTCTTTACCACATGTGTTTTAAAATAGGGGCATTCATTATGATATATTAGACATCTATAGATAAATTACATACATAGTAAATATTGATCTGCATTAACTGCACACCCAGACAAAGGGAATGACCTAATCTTATTGTCATCCTCATCTTAGATTCAAGGCATGACTCGATGCATGAGCTGCGGGTATTAATCTTCTAAGATCAATAAGGAATTAATTTCTGATTTTTAAAATTCATCTAGTGCTACTCCTTACACCGCTTCATGAAATTTATCTTTAAATAACTCCTAAGTCTAATCTAATTAGATATGGTATTTCTCAAATAAATAAAATTGATGAATAAGTGTAAAGAGAAAAGAAACTATTCTAGAATTCATAATTCAAGATGCTAACACTAAGTAATCAGATATTGCATGTTTTCATTCTATTTACCAAAAACAACAAATAATGTTTATACCCAAATCAACAATATAATAGTGTAGATACTCAAAGGAAATCAAACTAGTGATTACAATAGAAAATTTTGATTTGAACTAACTATTTAACTTTTTTGTATGTAGATCAATTTAATCAATCAAATTACAAATTACTACTACATTCTCATAAAAACTAAAAATAACACAATTTAAGGATCACAAGGAAAAAAATACATAATTTCAATATCAAATACTCTTCAAAAATAAATCTATAGAAAAATGGATATGAGAGTAGATAAATGTAACTCACATGAGCTAATTTAAGTCATCTCACATTCATTAATCATAATTTCACCTCCCTTGTCTACATGGGAGGATACATATTTATAAGAAAAGGTACTCATTTCACCACCCTATTCAAGTAATGACTTTATAGAACCAAAGGAATATTACAAAAACATATGGCCTTAGACAAAATATCCTAAATGATTTTAGTTAGGATGATTACATGAGATCATGGCCAATCATGCCACTAGAGTATAAAATGTTCCTATGAAACTAATCATACTCTTTCTTTATAATAGGCCCTTCTTGGAATGGATCTGCACGATGTAGGCCCCTTCCATTTTTACCAAGGCTTCGTGTAGGTTTTATAGTCATCATTGAGCTTTTGGACATCAATTATGGGTTTCTTAAATATTCTAGAAGTATTGTCTAGCAAATATCTTTTAGAGGCCATGATTTTTCTAGTGACTTCCTTCAGGTTCTCTATTTTATATATCTTTTCTTTAGTGTGAGAGATAATCTCAATAAATTTTTCCAATTACGTCTCATTGGCCTCTAAAAATATTTGAATTCCCCTTTAGATAACATCATCCAATTATGAGGTAAGCTTTCTCATCTTCTCTTCCCATTATTTTAATGTTCTCTTGGTATAATTTGCATAAGTTTGGCATAGTCCAATATCCTCAGTTGTGACTATGGTGAGATCCTTATAAATCCCTTCCTCTGTGTCCTTGGAATTGACCTTTAGCATATTTTATATGAAATTCATTTTTTCAATGACCACATTAGTTTTTCTTGAGAAGGCATGCCTCCTAATTTTAGTTTTAATGTTTTTTCTTGATCACATCATATAGGGTGAGTAAGGACCCTTCTACTTCACTATGAATGCTCTCGGGGACTAATGTTTCCCTATATTTCCAGCTCATTATTTATTTTTGACATTCCTTGAAACATTTCCATTGTTAATTATTCTCGGGATTTGATGAAAGAAATAGGGTCTTCTTAGTACCGAGCTACCTAATATCCTATAGTTTTTGTTTTTAGTAAGAGATAAGAAGTCCTCAAATTTTCCTTCCATATGATGGTCTACTAAGTAGGCATTCTATTTCTTTTCACTCTTCTTAAAGTTCCAGTCCTTGAGTTAAACTCTATATTAATCGAGGCTCTTCTTACGCTACCCATTGTGATTTCTCCCCATGTATATATATAGCTTGTTCAATTTAATTTTATTGATGTTCTCATGTAGGTGTACTTATAGTGGTTATTTTGGAAAGTTCACCTTGGCTTGTTTAAAATTTATTTTACTCTTCAAAATTCTATACTACAATATCCTCAATGGTATATTTATGTATTTCCTCATCATCTGAAGAGGACACTTCATTTATAACCAAGGAAGTGCCTAAAAATAGATTTGGAACAACTTTTTGAACCTCTAAGGCATTTCATAATTATGATGGTCTTGGAGAAGGAGTGGGAGAACTAGGAATTTTATGTTTCCTTGGTGGATCCAAATAGGTAGGATCTTTACTTCTAGTAAAATATCTCCCGATTATTCCTTTAGGTAGGGAATTTCCACTTGTGATTTTCATGAATTTTTGGATGATCTTATCATCCTCTTTGGTGATCCATACCCATTCATTGACATATACCTCATAGATATATACAAAATTTATTTTACCCTTCAAAGTGAATCCAAATTTTTTCTACCCTTTTCCTTGCATCATAATTTCTTGGGGATTCTCGTGTAGATTGAAATATTTTTGGTGAGAATCTATAGCCTTACAATCTAGCCATCTTTTGAATTCTCTACATCCCACTATTATAGACAAGGGTGTGACTTTTAATCTTCGTTTCCTTACATTTATTAGTGACACCATTACAAATTTGATATACAACTTATTTTTCATCCAATTTATCGGGTACATGATATGGTAGCTACAATTTAAAATTCAATAATCTGTCAATCATTATTATAATGAACCCTAGGTAAAATAAAATATATCCCATCTCTCTCGATGGATTTGAGCACATTGACAAAACTCTAGGCATTGGTTCTTCAAAAATTATCCTCTACACTCGTAGGGTAGAAGGAGGTACACATATCTTTAATGATGTGATCTCTACACCCATGGAAATACAAGTCTAAGTATACCTCATTTACTTCTATTAGAAATGAGGGGAACCAAGGGCAAAAATTCAAGATATTTTAGGACTCCATAAATTACATCTATCAAATATGAGGGAATAAAAATGGATTCTTGTTATTGGAAAAATAATATATCTTTGATAATAAATTTAATGTAACCACTTGTCCTAATGAGGGGATATTGTTTTCATCTATGATCATAGAAATCAATGGATTCCAAGCCACATCTAACTTTGTTATGGAGGGGTTTCCATATAATCAATTCATTAAGGCCATACCAATTCTTACTCCAGGCCTAAATCTATAGATGAAAATGTTTTTAGTCCATCATCATCCATACTTTTAGTTGCGTATCTAGCCTAATTCTATTAAATGCCTCTTATTTAGCATGTAGATATATATTATTTTAATTTTTTTGAATTATAAATAGTGTCGATTGAGTAATTTTTAATAAGTCTTGAAAGCATATCAACCAATGAAAGATATTCTATTTTTCTACATTTTAGAATATATTATTTAATATTTTTCTTTAGTATGAATGAGAATGGGAGAGATTAATTATAGGCATGGAAATACCTTTGTTTTATGCACAATTTAATGAAGGATAGTTTTCTTCAATACCCTAATATCAGTGACTCTATGTATTTGATCTGCAGACATCTATAATTCATCCATGGCATCTAAATTCAATATTTCCTTTTGGATGGCTGAGAAGATAGCGTAATAGTGTGGTAATTTAATTTCAAGAGTTGTAGGTTTGAATATTATACCTCTCAATATCCTTTATTTTAAGTAGGAGTATAAAAAATATTCTACATTTGATGGCCCTAGTTCACTCGTCATTGTTGAAGGAATTTTTCTTGCAATATTATAATAAATCTCTTAGAAACTCTGCTTTTTATGAGCTTAGTGTATTCGGATTTCAAAAGTGGTCATGTAATAAGAAATTTAGACAAATATTTTCTATTAATACATTAGTTGTATATATAAGGAAATATTTCATCCGATTGTGTGCTTCTTAATAATGGAACATAATGCGTGAATTAATATTTTGTTCCTCAAGGAACATTACCTTTTCAATTGATTTTATTTTTGAATATAGGTCTTACACATGTGTAATCTAGGTTTAATCATAGCTGTCTATTTTAATTAGCCTTCCTTTTGACCTCTCGAAGGCTATATATGTGTCATGTAGGAGGCCACGTATAATACAGGATTGGCTCACCATTCTTGAATGTTGAAGTGTCCTTGAATTTTCTTTGACTTACAATTTTCTCACATTTGTGAAGTACGAGTCCATGTGAGTGTGAAGTACGAGGTGTGAGCTTTAAATTTTGAATATTTGCACCCTTGGAGAGAAACAACTAAAATTCTCACACTTGGTAAGTATGAGTTTTAAATATTCACACATATAATTTTATTTCTTTAAATATTCTTCCACTTATTTATCACTCCTTAAACTATGAGGAAAATTCAAACTTGATATTAGTGAAAACTTCTACTAGGAAGTGTGAGTGTAAGGACTAAGAAATAACTAAGCGAAAGTCCTCACACACATGAAGTGGAAGGACTAAATTTTAACTAAGTACACATACTTAATCTAATTTAGTGAAAATACACAAAAACTTCATTATAAGAGTACTAAACACTGATTTAGCCAAAAAAGGGTCATTTCTTGGAGATCAAAGGTAGATATCCAACTATTACCTATCTATTATAACCCAAACAGGGTCCCTATTTTATAAGGAAATTATTTTGAAAATGGGGGTGTTATGAAATGAAAGATGGTGACTCAATGGGGAAAATACCACTAAGTATTTATAACTTAAGATATTTGGACTCTAAAAGCACTAATGAAATATTATGAATATAACACTTTAAAATGAAAGACTTATAATTACCTTAGTCACATGTTAAGTATGTTAATTGGGAGGAACATATATCTTTGCATGTTGTGCATCCATTAACATTTTTCTATTTGAAACATGATGTGTTTTAATATTAGAATCCCATTTGATAATTTATTGACTTGTTTTTCACTCATTTTTTTGTTGGGATGGATAAAGGTGGGGAGTGATTAGGCATTTCTCTACTTCCATTCAAGAATACATATCCCTAACAAAGATAGCTTTTGTTCCTTTTATGACCTTCCTCTACTACCAATTAGGAATCCATATCCTTAGTGGAGATTACCGAATCACCTTTCATGGAAGGAATTTTGTTTTTTTACTTGAATCTTTTTATGAAATTCTTCTAGAAATTTAGGAACCAAGGTGGCAAGTTTTGAGGATTTTCTCAAATAAAATCATTTGGGAACTTTTATTTGATAATAATCATGATTTGGTAGAAAAAAATTGTTATGTTGTTAGTGTAGCTCATTTCTCCTAAATAATCGGAACCATTATAAAATCCACCTTGCACTTTGGAAAATTCAATCACTTAATGGAAAATTGATTCTGAAATTTTAAGTTTTAATTTTATATTATTTTTCTAATGTTTTCTACTAGCCATTTTAATTTCTAAAACATAGTGTTTTCATGAGCTTTTGCAAGGGAGAAAATCAAACTTGAAAGCATGACAAACATACCCTACTATGAAATATTTTGTTTGAAAGTCATCCCGAGCCCTCCTCCAAATAATCCTAACCTCTGTATCATTCATATCCCATCCTTCCAAGTAGTCTAATGTGTTGTTGCATCATGTCCATATGTGATTTAGGGATATCAATTCCATTCAAGTACTTCCAAGACAAGATTCATCAAGACAAGCTCTTTGAGAAGCTTAAGAAAGGTTATTTTGGTATTCCTAAAGCTAGTGTGCACCCCTGAGTAGAATCAAAGGATAAAATGCATCAAGTAGGTGTAACAAATAGATAATAACATTACACAACTAGCTTTGGAATATTTTTGGAAGCTTCGAGGTTTTGGGATAGTTTTAAAGAAAAGCGGGTCCTGAGAGGATGAAGCAACTTGAGTGAAAAACTATCCTCGAGCTTTGGGAAGTGATTGTGGGAGCTCTATGAAGAGTTGGAATCCAAAAAAATATAGTCAGAAATTTAATTCAGAGATATAGAGGATATTGGTTTCACATTTTTCACAAGACTCAAGAAATTCTACCCGTGGCCCGATTTCATCATGCTCTACCTATGCAACCTAATGGAAATCCTATTTTTATGAGGTTACATGAAGAATAAATGTATGATACCCCTCCCATTGTTTTTAAAATTACATTTTCATATAAATAAGTGTGGGAAAAGTCATCTGGGAACTCAAGTTATGCCTCCGTCAAGTTTCCCCAAGGTAAAATCAGGGAGTTAGCCAAAGTTTTGGGTGGACACATGTCAAGCCTAGATGGTGGCAAACTTTTTTACACCAACCGTCCCAAATTTTTAGGATGGTTGGGATAAAAAAGTGCACCCATACCCCAAATATCCCCCTAGACCATGATACAATCATCTTAAAACCCAAATTGACCAGCTTAATCCCACGTGGACCCGCTTTAGGCCCCAACTCCATCTAGCCACGAATGCCATGTAGACCAATCGAGAGTGGGCATATTGTTTTGCACCAACCATCCCAAATTTTTGGGATGCTTAGGACACAAAAATGTACCCACTTCCCAAATTTTCCTCTCACACACATGACTCTAAAGTTGCTTAAGAGGTTTTTCTATCCCCTTACCCTTCCACCTTGTCAAATTACATCCCGCCACATGGACCAATGGGAAAGGGGTGAATTTTATTTCACTAACCATACCAAATGTTTGGGATGGTTGGGAAAATTTTCTCTAGCCATGCTCATCCCCTTCCTAGGTCACCCATGTGACCTGTTTTGGCCCCTGGTGATTTCGGTGCTTTTAGGAAAATTCTCAACAACAAATCATGAAGTAACACTTGGACCAATGGGAAAGGGGTGAATTTTTTTACACCAACCATCCCAAACATTTGGTATGGTTGGGAAAAATAAGTGCACCCATGCTCAAGCTAAATAAATTTTAAGTTTTTTAATTTTGGGTGATGTTTATGTTGGTGTAGGATATTTACCATGCACATATCTTAAGTACATGGGATTCCTCCACATAGGTGATTCACCATGCTTAGGTTTCCTAGGGTGTCATTATGGCCTTACACACATCATAGAGTGTCATAGGAGTTACATTTGATTGGATATTCTAGGAATGTAACTCCCACCTCTTGACGGCTACATTTGTGGGGAGTTACACACCCCACTACTATATGTACACCCTTTCATCTTGAGCATTACAATGGAATAGAGTATGGGATTTGAGCCTTTTTCCCTTAATGCATGCACATTGCTCTCATGGGTGATTTCTTGCTTCGATCTTGAAGCTACATCATTTTGTGGTTGAGTGTAACATTTTGATGCTCATGGATTCCCTCCAGATCTTCGTCATTCCTCCGATATGGTATCAAAGTTCAAGGATCAGAATCATATTGCTCGCTTTGGTTGCTTACTACTCATCGCATCATAGTTTCATGTGCAAGTTCTCAAATTTGCCTTGTGCTCTACTTTTTTTCTTTCAAGGGGTTCTTTTACTTTGTTTTGTGTGGTTTTGTGTGTTGGTACTTCATGCACAAGGGTGTTAGGAAAAATTAGAGTAAAAATGGTGTTGGTTTGAGTTGTGCCTTGTTGATAGCTTGTTACATTGCCCTCACCACTTGGTTCACAACTCACCCAGTCATTTTTTATATTGGTTGGGCTCGTTTATTCAACCCGTGCCTTTTTTTAACTTGATAGCTCGATTTTTGGCTTGAACATGGGTCTATTAGTCTAAATGTGGTTGCTTTGGCTATTTTTTGGCTCATGTTCTCCCTTGAGAACGTTTTGCACTAGTTTTTCTAGGCTTGCGCATTCATTTTGGTGGATGTTGCCTTGTATTCAAACCAGGTCACATTGGCTTGATGGCTTGGTCCATTTTGATTTACAACCTGCTTAGTGTTGACTCTATCTTCCACCTAGTGCTTTGCATGTTTTGTCTTAGTGCTATAATCTACCAAATAAGCACACCTGTATTATTTTGGAAACTCAATTTTTCTCTTGCGTAGGTTTTCTTTCCTTGGTCTTCAACATTGGACAAGCCCCTTGGTGCTTCAACATGCATTCTATGAAGTGTTCGGAGTTGTTTGTTTTTGACCCTGCTTTGACCTATTGATCTCACGTTAGAGCCTCGGAAACCTCCAACGAGTTCCCCTGGGTTTGTTGTTTTTCTCTCTTCTCAAGCCGACCGTGGATCTCCTATTCAAATCCTATAAACTCACCGTGCATTCCTCATGTGGCAAAAAACTCTACCTCGACGCCATTCCCTACATCCAAAATCTTCTATTTAGACATGCACCGATGGTTTCTCTACCACCTCTGCTCCACATCTGTATAAATGTTACGTACGAGAGGTTACACCCTGTCAAGTTAACTTGCATTACATGAAGTGACCATTTCAACTCGGCATCAAGTCTGACACCCCAACTCAACAACATTGTCACGTAACCAATCCACCCGTTGCTTTTTTGCATTGCCCACTTAGGTCAGTTACCCTCAGCTTGTCTCTTGTCTTTTGGTTTGGCATCTCACACCCACGTGGACTCGGTGCATCCATGCCTTGACACCTCAGTTGGGCCCATCCCTTTTAGAATTGTTTGGTGGTTAAAACAATCCTTTTTTAATGTTTTAAGGCAAAAACATTCCTTTTATGGCATTGTAATAATTTAGGGCCTTTATTTGCTTATATTTAATGTCCTTCATTCGAGTGTCGAAGACGGAAGGCAAGGTCCGGGGTTGGCAGGAGGCTAATCCCCCTAGAAATAAAAACAAACCCTACGTAAAAATTGATGCCATTTCTAACGAGTACCCACATGACACCCTTTGCACTCATTTTGGGCACTTTTTTAATTAGTTTGCAAAGCTTATTGGTATTTTCCATAAGTTGCGGGAATCATTTTCTTGCTATAACTTTTGACTCGTTGCTAAGTTATGAGCACTTTTTTAGTCAAAGTTGCATGATTTTTTGCACATTACGTGATGACATTGTCAGTTTTGTAAATGTGCTATGCTATAAAGTGCCACATTATGGGGGTTCACTAGTATTGTTGGGTTTTCACACACATATGCATTATCGGTCGAGTCTGACGTCTTGCATTTATGTACCTTACACTTTTTCTTTTACATCATGGAGAGTACTCTTTCTAGACTTGAGCATCATATGATCACTTTACAACCTCCACCACTTCTTCTTGGGAGAGGGAACTATTCAGCATTGGTGTGCTTCTATGGAACGCTACTTTACCTACGAGGGTCTTTCACACTTCTTGCTTGGGCCAGTTCCTACACCCACTGATCATTGTCATCTTAATGACTTTCTCAACACTTGCGACCATGTTTTTGGTCACATGATGATGCATGTCTCTCCATCTCTCTAGTTTCATGTGGCAGACTCAGATCCACCCCACCATGTCTAGAGCATTCTTCAGTCCCTCTATGGAGACCCTTCACATACTACGGCCATTGCTGCTCCTTCTAATCTAGTTGTCTCATCTTCTTCACGTGATGACAGTTCCCTTTGAAATAGACTCACTCAGTTCTACTTCTGATGACGAGGATTATGCACCCAGTTCTGATGTCAAGAGTACTACAGAGGACTCTTCTCCTCCTCTCACTATTCAAGAGAGTGTTGACACATCCCACATCTCATAATATATTGAGCACTCTCCTATTCAGTCTCATACAATCATCACACCCACCTCTTCTCCACCTTCAGTGTATGAGGCCCCTTTCACTCCTCTACCTTCATTGGATGACTCATACCTATCTGACATCACTCTTCTGTTTGTTGAGCCCCCTCATTGGGATGAGTATCTACGACCTTAGAAATATTTTTACAGTACACTTGTGATGTATTACAAGTTCCTCATCCATCTATAGGTATTTCAAAGGAGTTCATCATCTCCATTATTAAGAGTGCCCCTTTTGGGACTCTTACCACTTCCACTTTTCTCGGAGACCTTCATTGATCTACCCTTTCTTTTGATCCATTTTCTGTTATGGGGATGTTTGTTTCCTTCACATTAGTTGGAAATCCTTTCTACAGTGTGTTCCCCTTCTTCACACACTCACTTGCTAGACATATGTCACACTTTCATGGACAATACTTAGAGTTCTTCATGTTGCTACCTTGGTTTCTTTTGCGGAGTGGGTGAACTTCCAAAGACATCATTTATGTCCTTCATAAGGGTAGGAACATGGTTCGGTGTGGGTTGCTCTTCTTCGATTCGAGAGGTAGAGGATCTCATGATCGACATTCTTCTGGGAGACCTCCTAGAGCTGCAAAGTTCAAATCCGTCCATGGCATCTTCTGCATTCCTCTCGTCTCCCTCTTCTTCTCTCTTCTTCTTCTTTCCTAGAGATTGCCTTTTTGTACATAGGTACTGTATGTGCTCATATGTGGTCAAGATCCATCTTTGGCATCTTTCTTAGATTAGAGAGTGGACTTGTCTCTCTTTTTGGGGGACTTTTTCCCACTAGGTTTACTCCTTTTACTCCGCTTTTCGAGAGTTTCTTGTATGTGGGCACCTCATCGAGATTGTTTCCAAGACCCACTTCTCCTTGTTTTCATTTATGTGTCCACCCAAGCTATGCTTTAGGGGTGTTGGTGTAGGATATTTACCATGCACATATCTTAATTACATGATATTCCTCCACATAGGTGATTCACCATGCTCAGGTGTCTTAGGGTGTCATTATGTCCTTACACGTGTCATAGAGCGTCATAGGAGTTACATTTGACCAGCTATTCTAAGAATATAACTCTCACCTCTTTACAACTACATTTTTGGGGGAGTTACACACCCCATTACTATATGTACACCCTTTCATCTTGAGCATTATAATGGAATAGAGTATAGGATTTGATCCTTTTTTCCCTTAATACATTCACATTGCTCTCATGGGTGATTTCTTGCTTTGATCTTAAAGCTACATAATTTTGTGGTTGAGTGTAATGTTTTGATGCTCATGGTTTCCCTCCATATCTCTTTCATTCCTCTGATAGTTTCCACTTCTTCTTGCACGTATGCACAAAAAACCCTCCCCGCCAAAGATTCATCATTTTTTCATCCATTTCTATTACTTCCATTCCTCCACCATTTCATTACACATCCATTTCTCATCATCCATTTATTCTAACACCCAAAAACCTTTCTTTTTCATCTATCACCATGCCCAAATTTTATCATTAAATTCCATGAGAAAAAATGAAGAAGTGCTCATATCTCACAAACCCCATGGTAGAATTCAATGAAATTTTGAAGCATCTCTTTTTCTCAAAAGAACCTTGATGCTGAAAAAACCAAAATTAACAAGGTTTATCATATTTTTATGGCATTCATTTCAAGTTTTTTTCCTAAACCCTTCTTCTACAAATTATCATTGATCCAAAAAGTGGGTAGAGCTAAAATTTTACACTGAGAATCTAAAGAGAAAAGTCATAACAAAAATGGTGATTTTTACCAAACCAAGGATGCTATGACCAGATTCAAAAATATGAAGTTTCATTATTTCATATTACTATTTATAGTAATTTAACCAAAACAGTAAAAACATTCAAAAGAGAAAACATTGAAAATCACCGAAATGGAAAACTAGGGCACACATGCCAAAAAGTGAAAAAAACTAAAGTAAAAACAACTTTATAAAAATATAAATTGATTTAAATTGGCCATAAAACATCTATGAACATGCTCTAAACATGATGAGAATCCCTCAATTTTTATATCAAGACAAAAATGCAACCTTTCCGAAATAACAACTCCCGAAACCCGTGGTCTAAAAAATAGAAAGTTTTGGTTTCAAGTGCAAGAACTTGTTATCACATTTTTGTGACTCACGTTCTTTATTTTTTATTGATAATTTCAAATTCACTAGTCCTGAGACCGTTTCATCTCTCACATCATATTTCCTAAGTGTGGGTGACAACAATGTTTCTCACATGGACCTAGAGGAGCTCAAAAATAGAATTTTAGGTGGGCCAAGAGAACCTGTAGAGGAAAATATATTCACTAGTCAACTATACATAGAGGGTGTTCATACCATGTCCTTGAAAAACATTGAGTTAGTGTTGTCATGTTCCCAACACTATGAACTAGACACCAAGATAATAAGAGATCATGATAATACAATCTTAGCAGTGCTCACTCTCAAGGCTTTATCTCAAGCAATGAAAATCCCAACTGAAAAAACATGGTCATGATCACTAAGGAGTTTTCATTTGTAGAATGGTCCAAGAATGAGTCCTATCTTCAATTCCATTACTTTGGCTCCTAGTTGAAGCATGATATAAATCCCTCTCATGCACAATGAAGACTCTTTACCATAATGAGTTATATGAAGTTTTCTCCGATGTCATCATTCTCTTAATCTAGGTAATGGGATAAGAGAACATAGATATTTTCCATGACTAGATGGCACTTTTCATCCTCATGATCCTCAAAGGAAAGAAACTGATTAATTGGGGGCATCTCATTAGTGATAACTTGCAACACCAATTTCTTCAAGTATTTTCTTTAAAGAAATTCTTCATGACCTCATATCTATTCTATGCCTTAGTGAACACAAGATGATTCGAGGCCTTACACCTACTCGAAAGTATCCCAAAAGGATCTTGCATTCAAGAAATACCCACAATTGGTCTTGAAGGAGAGTAATCAACACTTTTCCAAGGTGAATGATACATTCACAATGTATGTGGTCAAGTTTCCAGAGGAAATCAACATTTGATGATATCTTTTCAAGTTAATGCCCTATTCAAGAGGTACGGGTCATACTTCATTAAATTTCCAAAATTCTCTTATATCAGAGTATAAGGATTTGATATTTCTCCATGGAGGTTATCTCACTATCCAAGTGAATAGGGTCTTCTTGATGGAAATATGCAGATAATTGATGCACGTGAATAGTAAGATGAGAAACAGGAAGAAGAAGTAGATTCCTTTCCCCATCTCACTTGGGATTTTTATTTGTAAGATTTATCATGATGTCGCTAATGTGGAATATTCCTAACTCCTATCAATATTCATTTATTCACCTCTAGGGAATATTTTTACATTAGGAAGATCCAAACTCATTTCACTTACCTGACTTGTTCCATGTACCTCAAATTGAATATTTCTAGGAAAATTGTGTTGATGAGTATGAGGTCCGAAAATGTAGTCATAAGAGGATGATAGTGAATCAAATGAGGGAATTCAGATTTGATTGGAATGAAGATAGTGTACAAGAATATGGTTCAGAAATTTTTGATCTAGAGTACTTTGCAATGAAGGCTTCTCCATCTTCCCCAAGTGTGATTTAGAGTGTTCATGATTCCAGAGACATCAAAGAACAATGGCACACACATGTAGTGATCAAAAGGTCAAAAGAATGGTTTGAAAGAAAGAGAGATGAACTCATCTCATCAAGAAACTTTCCATACCTCAAAAGGAAAGTATCTTATCACTCCTCCTCCAATGCCAAGGAAACGTCTCTTAGCTCAACTCATTCTAGACAAATCTCAAAGAGAAAATTAGAAATTTAAGGCCTCTAACTATATGAGACTACATAATAAATAAATAGTGGTGGAAGAACCTGTGTGGATATTGAATAATGGGAAATTGACCCACTCAACCTCTCCACATCACAACAATATCCATGTCCTTTATCTCCCACTATTGCACTAGCCCCACCTATATAAGATACACATTTTCATGTGGAGCAAGAAGTTACAATGTTGTCAAGTGCCAAGACAAAAACCAATGAGACATTACCTTGGGTGGAGGATATGATCATGATAGAAACATGTATAGTGTAATAGGTGAACCATTCTGACTTATCGATTATCACCTCCATGGTCAAATAGAAGAAAAGAATATTAGCTCAAGCGGATTTGTGATTCTTCAATGGAACTTCAGGGAACCAATATATAGAGGTAGTCAAGATAAAGGTCATAAATTCCTTTAAGGAAATGACCCCGATTGCTTATGATATGAGCACAAATTCCTAGGACTGGTAACACACAAAGGTGATGTGCACTTATTTCAATAGTCTTCCACTTGCCTTGTCACAAGAATTCAATAATACAAAGAGAATCTAGATCAAGCGTGAAGACTACATTCAAACTCTCACTTCATGTGTATAGGTACTCTTGGACCCAAATGTGGTTAATTCTCTCCCAACTGAGGAATTCACTCTAGTGAGTAGTATTGATCTTGAGTCCATCAGAAAAACACAAGGATTTACCATGCAAGGAAATGAAAATGATAAGTGGGTGAGTATGATTCTCGAGAAAGGGAAGTCTTTATTACCTGAGATGTTGACATTGTACAAGTACATGGATGCCACAAACATGAAGATACTCACAATGTGGAAAGTGGTTGATGCGGAGAAATACCATTAGATCAAGTGTATCCATTGGACATGGAAATGGGAAAATTCAAATCATCCCTTCTAGTAGCCAAATGTGTAATCTTTTCGGCATCAGATGACCTATCTCAAGTTTGGGCTCAAACTCTGTTTTCTTGGTATGAATTGAAAATCCATGATATCAATGAGATTGATTCATATGAAGAGGCAATTGAAAAAATGTAATAGGATGTCGATTCCCAAGTACAATTAGAGTGAATAGATATTTGTAAGGATCAACTCTTTAGTCAAAAGAGAGGTGGAGAACCATCTCAATCAAATTGACAACATTGGTTTCAAAGATTTACATCCCAACACCAGAGTAAATTTTAGCATTGCAAGAACATGGTGAATTTCAGCAAACTAATTCAAGGGCATCCCTAAGATTTCACTGAGATTTCTTTCCAAGAGTTTCATCAGTCCATCAGGTGGGATCTTCATCAGAATAGTTCTCTCTCTCTCTTCTCTTCTTTCTCTCTTCTTCCCCCCTCCCCTTTCCTTCACTTTCTAATTCTTCATTGGGGGTTGCACTTTTTTTTTCATCTTATTCACTTTCATCTTATTCATTAATGTGACTATAGTCTAAAAATGTAATAAGTCACCCTTATTTTATAAAAGGGGACTTAATGTTCTTTCCTAGGAATGCCAAAAGTCACAAGTGGAAAAGAAAGTGAAAAGACACATGGGGGTAGGTAAAGAGTCATTTCTTGTCTATATAATGTAATGACCCTCTTTCTTAAGGGTTTTCAATTTTGTGTACTCAAGAGAGAGATCTATTTTGAGAAAGGAAAAGAGATAGCATTCTTCCATTTTCCCTATCTATTTTCCTCCATTCTCTAGCATTGTACAACTTGTGAAGATGTCAATAAAGAAAGGAGTTTCTTCTTTTCATGATGCATGAATGTGTGTAACTTTGTGTGCATGGTTTCCTCTCATCGTTGATGTTCTAAAATGTTGTTTCTTTCCTATAAGTTGTGAATGTGATACTTCTGATTATCTTTGGAAAGAATATGATTTTCTACTTGCAAAGATAATCCCCCTTTCCTAATTTCTCACTCCTTTCCCCATCATTCAAAAATTCCTCCCTTGCAATTCATTGCAAGAATTTTCCATGGGTATAATGGAGTGTGCCTATTAGATCCCTAACCTCTTGGCCATCAAAAATTTCCATTTTTTTCATTCACAATAAAATGGAGCTACACCATCTAAGTAAAGGGACCTAGAGTCCTAGAGCATTGGCAAGATATCCACCAATTTTTCTACTCAAAAAATTTTCTCACCAACATTTTTTGGTGCCCACCATGGGGTGGACTTGGAAACAATCTGCACCCAACATACAATCACAAAAATCCAAAAAAAATCAAATATCCAAAAAAAAAATCTGAATTTGAAAATTCTCCAAGCCTTATGTCTCTAACCAATGGCTATACCCAGTAACCCTCCTATCCAAATACCTAAATGGTGTTCCACATTCAAGAAGATATCACATCTGACTTGAGGGAAGCCATCTGGCACATAATAGAAAAATATTTACACAATACTTCATAGCCACAAGAGTTTTAGATTTGGAAGAACAACATGTTGTAGATTTGGAAAGAGAAAGACAAACACAAGTACAAAAAAGAAGAGTTTAGGCTAATTCCAAATTTACAAGATGGATAAAGCATATGTACACAAGGTCACAAAGGCAAAGGAGAAATATTGATCCCATATTTGAAGAGATTCAAAGAAGAAAAGAACTAATCAAAAATACCAAGGCATTCACCCCATCTCTTGAAATTTCTCTCTGGTGGTCCAAGTGGTATTAACCCACTGAATATAGATTTTGAAATTTTTGAAAACTTTACCGACATGGAAACTAAAGAAGAATCTCAAGCAAGAGAGGAAGAAGAAGGCAAGAGAGAAGCCTAAGTAAGGGCTGAAATTGAAGAAATAGAAAGAGCTCAAGAAAGAGAAAAAGCAAGAGCTAAAATTGAGAGTGGAAGCTAAGAGAAAAGGGTCAAGATAAAGAAGAATATATATGGTAGATGAAGAAAGACCTCAACTATTATACCATGGGGCAGAAATACATGCCCACTTGCACTTCCACAACCTCTTCATGAGCTTCCATGAGGTTCAAGGAAAATTTTATACCAAAATTAGAGGAGATGGCTCACAACTCCTCAGAGGAACATGTAGCGCCTCATCACCACATGTGTATGTTGGGTGTCGAAACATGAAGATGTGTCTATCATAGACTGTTTGTGGAATCTCTTGCAAGACAAAGATAAAGAATGGTTCTACCTTCTACCCCAAGAGGTCTATCACTTGTTGGGATGACATAAAAACATGCTTTGAAGATAGATTCAAGTTCTACCAAGGATTTCAAGATCTCTTGGTATAATTAGTGCACATGAAGAAAGAACCTAATGAAGGCATGAGGGATTTCATAGAAAAATACAAATAGAGTTAATCAAGAGGATTCCTATTGATGTCATGCCCTCAGATAATAATTTGAAAATATTCTTCATAAGTTCTCAACTACCTAAAGTTGGTTTCATTCTTAGAAGTTCTCAACCTAGAACTTTGAAAGAAGCTCAAGAATATGCCATAGAGATAAAAGATGATCTGATTCTATCTAGAAAAGTCAAAAATCCAAATGGTAAACAAAAAAGGGTCAAATCTCTAGTTCTACCTCCACAGATCCTCTGCTCTAGAAATTGGAAAATGATATGATTTCACTTAAGAAGTAGTTTGCACAAAGAACTTTGAGGGATGCTCCAAATAAGAAGAAATTTTCCAAATAGACCAAGGATTACCCCACCTCCTCACATAGGCTTGCACTTGAGGCACCACTAATAAATGTATCCTATGAAGCAGAAGAAGAAGAAGAAGAAGAAGAGATCAAAGAACTAGAAGAGGAAGGTGAATATGGAAACATCCTCAAGATTGAAGAGATTGAGAATGATACACAAGTTATATTTTTTGAGTATGAATCAGGGGAAGATAATGATGATGATGATGAAGAAGAAGTTCACAAGTTTCTCATGTGTAGTGTTTTTACTCACTCCCAAAATAAAAAGGATCCTCTTCCTCTACACCTACTGAGAAAACAAAGAAGAAAGATGAGCTTCAAGAAAAAATCCCCATAATAAGATAATCAAGAGAGGATCTCAACTCCCACCCTCGATGGAATCTATAAAATAAAAACCAAACTTAGTGGGAAAAAGAAAGCAAGTTGTTGAACCAAGTAAGTCCACTAGTACCTCTCCTAATTCTAAATCTAATTCTATATCAAAATATAATCCTACAAAAGCTTCCACCCGCTCAAGAAAAAATACTCTCTTCTCAACTGCTACTCCATTCACCAAGAATGCCCAAGCTTCTAAAGTAGCATCACCTCCACCCTCTAAAAAATTTTTGCTCCTTAACATCAAGTCCACCTTTCACACCTTTTGATATTATTGAGCATGTGAATAAATCCAAAGGTTCAGATTTTGAATCTAATTCTTACAAACACACCCCAAAATAGTTTGAAAGGCTAGTCAACTACATCAAGGGTGGTAACCCAAAGTCCAAAAATGAAAAATTCTAATCCCAAAGGGTTACTACCAACACCACCCACTCCATCATCACAAAATATGCTTGCATTAAGTGCATCAAAAACCAACAAAGTAGAACCTTTCTACCTATCTCTCTTGATTAAAGGGCACCAACTAAATAACTACATAATAGACTCTAGTGCCTCAGAAAATGTGATGCCCATTAAGGTTGTTAATTCCCTAGGCCTTACCTTGACCTAAGAAACCATCTCATGCTACTCTATGGAATCAAAAGAGGTACCATTGGTAGGAAGAATCAAGGATGCCCAAGTAGCTCTAACAGATTACCCAGATAAGAAAGTTTTCTTACTATTCTAGTGGCAGATATCCCTACATCATTCGGTGTATGTTGAGTAAGAAGGAGCTTTTAGAGGGATTTGGTGGTGATATTTAGATGGATTGGTCCTCTATGACCATTCCAGTAAGGGGTGAAATGAAGAAATTACTTCCAATAATGGAAAATGAAATATACTTGTCCAAAATTATGAAGATCCCAAAGATGATATCTTATTCCAAGATAATGGATTTGGAAACTATTTCTTCACATCAAAAAATATGAGAACCTACCTCTTCTCATAGAGGATGAGGAGGATCAACTATGGAAAATGGAATTTGATGGGAGCCACTCTAGTGTAGGATTTAGAGTAGGCATTGTGTTGATATCCCCTTCAGGTGAGTTATATCCATTTGCTTATAAATTACAATTTGATAATACAAACAACACCGCATAAATATGAATCCTCCTTCTTGGGATGGATGTTTCTAGTCTATGGGCATAAAGAAACTCAAATGCCTTGGTGATGCTGAGGTAATTGTGAAACAAGTAAGAGATCAATATCAAGTGAAAAATCCAAGACTCAAGCATTACAAAAATCAGGTATGGGATTGCATTGAATCTTTTGATGCCTTCTCAATTCAATTTTTCCCTCATGAGAAGAATGAAAAATTTTCCCTCTCATCTCTCCTCCTTGATGACTCATCATCCATCCTTTCGATAAAGACAAAGTGACTATTGAGATAGTATTCAGGCCAAGTGTACCAAACAATGTGAATCATTGGCAAAGTATTCAATGATGAAAGTCAACTTCTCTCTTTCCTAGAGAAAAAGATAATTTCAGCAATATTTTCTATGAGGAAGTGACCAAAATTGAGAGTCCACTGATGAATGAAAAAAAGGTATTGATGGAGTTGATTATGAAGGTGTCATCAGGATAAAGGGAAACAAGATCCCAAAAGGTCTTGTGTCTCTAGAATATTTGTTTGATAAGCATGATAGGTTTTGTCAAAGAAAAATCCAAACAATCTTCACGGTGCCCAACTGATTTTGAAAAAGAGAACATTGGTACCACCAAAAGCAGCCAAGGATGGTTAACATTGGAAAGTTTTGTTCACTTGAGGAGAAAAGGAGATTTTTTCATTGTTTGAGAAAGTATTATGATGTTCTTTCTATTCCTATGATGAACTAAAGTCCTTCCAGCTAAAGGAGATGCACCATCCATTCCTCTAAAGCTTGAAGCTAAGCCTTTTAGGAAAAATAAAAGGCCCTATAATCCCAAAATTACAGATACAATCAAAGAGGAAGTTTTGAAAGATGTTGAATGCTAGAATCATCTTCCCTATCCACCATTCCACGGGTAGAAATATTGTTCAAAATGCGAAGAAAAGTGGAGAGATAAGAATTTGTGTGGACTTCCACAATCTAAATCAAGCCTCATTGAAGGATAATTACCCACTTCCCATCATGGACCATATCCTATAGGAAGTCACTATCATAAATTCTCTCATTACTTGATGGTTTCTTTGGATACAATCAAATTGAAGTAGTTGAAGAAGACAGGTCCAAGACAACTTTCACCACTCCATGGGGTACTTTTTCCTATAACAGGATGCCTTTTGGTCTCATCAATGTGGAGAAACATTTCAAAGAGAAATGGATTTAGCATTCAAGGACCTAAAGCATTACATTGTTATCTACCTCATGACCTCATTTTTCTCAAAGAAGTGAGGAGATCACCTTGCACATTTGGAGCAAAGTACTTATCAGGTGTCAAAAACATGGTATATCTCTCAATCCAAAAAGTGCATCTTTGGAGTAACTGAAGGAAAACTCCTTGGACACATTGTGAACAAGGAGGGAGCTAGAATTGATCCCGAGAGGATAAGATCCATCCAAGCATTGTCCCTACTAACAAGAAAGAAGGGATTTCACTCTTTCTTTGGAAAATTCAAATTCCTTCAACATTTTGTTCCAAATTTTGTGAGAGTTGACCAAGCACATCACAAGCATGATGAAGCCACAAGAAAGCTTCAAATGGGATGATAATGGAAAAGTAGCGTTTGAGGAAATCAAATGAGCCATAGCCAAAGCTCCAACCTTGGTATGTCCCAATTTTGATAAATATTTCATCTTGTACTACTACGCTTCTAAGCACACACTCTCTACCATCCTAGTTCAAAAGAATGAAGAAGGCATTGAGGCACCCATTTCCTTTATGAGTTTCCATTGAAGAATCATGAGCTGAAATATAACCAGATGGAAAACATGCCTATGTTGTGGTAAAAGTAGTAAAGAATTTATATTTTACATCCTCAACTCCCACACAATGGTGATGGTGCTAGGTGCAACAATCAAGTCAATCTTGACTCAACAAGATCCTTGGGTCCAAAAGAGGAAATTGGGTGGAAAGAATCCAAGAGTATGATCTAGAGATCCGACCTTCAAATCTGGTCCAGGTAATGGTTTGTGCAATGATAGCTGAAGATGAGGCTCTCAAGGCTCAAAATGAGACAAAGGAATGCTTGTGTTTTGAATGTGTAAGAAAAGACATGCCTCAAGTCCTTTTTGTGAGCACCACCAATGAATGGTATGCCAACATTGCTTACTTTCTAACTTATGGTGAGTGTCCAGCTCATCTTGATTACAAACAAAGAAGAACTCTGAAATTAAGTCAACTAAGTATGTCATTTGGGACCATGTATTATATAAGAGAGGGCTTGATGGTTTCTTCCTAAGGTGTGTAGATAAAGAACAACAAGAAAAAGATTCTTAAAGATTATCATGATCAGCATGTGGTGGGAACTTCTCAACAATGGTAACCACCCACAAGATTCTTCATGGTAGGTACTATTGGCCTACCTTATTTATAGATGCTCAAGATTGGGTATCCAAGTGTGAGGCTTGCCAACAATTTTTTGGAGACCTCACTCATCTCTGTGCTTCCTCTCTTCTTCCAATGGTAAATTAAAGAACCTTCCAATAGTGGGGCTTGGACTTCATTGGAGTTCTCAACCCTCACTCAAGCAAAGACACTTTATGTGCTCACAAAAAATTACTTCACAAAGTGGGTAGAAGCAATTCTAGGCTAAGTAGGCTAATTCTGAAACATAGTGTGTAATTTCATCAAGGAGAACATCATTGTCCATTTTAGAATTCCCCACAAGATTGTGGTAGATAATGCTACCTACTTCTCCTCCATAGAGTTGATAGAGTTTTGCTACAGCTATGGAATATCATTGTCTCACTCATCAGACTATTACCCATAAGGGAATGGTCAAGTGAAATCTAGTAACAAAATCTTGTGACCATCATCCACAAGTTAGTTGATGAAAATAAAATAAATTGGCACAAGAAACTCTATGATGCACTATGGGTGGACATGATTACTCCCAAGAAGGCAATTGGCTTGTCTCCATTTCAATTGCTCTATGGAATCAATGCAGAAATCCCAGTCACCATTGAGTTTCCTACACTCAAATTGGCCAAGGTTGGAAGATGGTCAAGTATCATGATGCTCTTGATAAGATAATATTGTTCCTTTAGAATCTTGAAGAAGATAGAATCAAAGTGGTGGACCGTATCACAGAACATCAGCTCAAGGTGAAAAATTTGTTTGAAAAAAAAGCTAAGGCAAGGGACTTTCAAGTTGGAGACCTCATCCTATTATGGGAAAAAGGAGTGAGAACCAAAAGGAAGCCATGGGAATTTTGATTCTCTATGGCTTGGTCCATTCTTGATCTGAGAAGCTTGTGGTGAAAATTCTTTCTATCTCTCGTATCTAGATGGTACACATTTGGAGTTTCCTCACAATGGGAAACATTTGAAGTTATATAAATAGTGAAAGTGGGTTTCCCCACATTGTACTATAGGTGATTTAGGTTTTTTTCCTTTTCTATTGTGTGTGTGTGTTTTCCCTTTTTCTGTGTGTGTTTCCTTTCAGTTGTGTGTGTGTGTGTGTGTGTGTGTCCTCCTTTCTGTCTATCTCTTGACAAGTTGAGTGAAATTCTAAATCCCAATGGATAAGGCAATGGTCAATGTTTAAATTGAATTGAGATTCTAGTTCTCATGTCATTTCCTCATTGATCAATCCACAACATGTCCCCAAGTTAGAGCTAGTTTTTTCATGAGTTTTTGCAAGGGAAAAATTCAAACTTGAAAGCATGACAACCATACCCTACTATGAAAAATTTTTTCTTAAAGGTCATCCCAAGCCCTCCTCCAGATCATCCTAACCCCATATCAGTCCTATCCCATCCTTCTGAGTAGTCCAATGTGTTGTTTCATCATGTCCATAGGTGATTTAGGGATATCAATTCCATTCAAGCACTTCCAAGACAAGATTCTCAAGACATGCTCTTTGAGAAGCTTAAGAAAAGGCTATTTTCTGGTCTTCCTAAGGCTAACACACCCCCAGAGTGGAATGAAAGGATCAAACTCATCAAGGAGGTGTATTAGAGAGCTAATAATTTTTTTAACTAATTTTTGGAAGATTCTAGGAAGTTTCAAGAGGTTTTGGGACAGTTTTAACAAAAGTGGGTCCTGAGGGTGAAGCAACTTACAGTGCAAAAAACAACCCCAAGCTTTGGGAAGTGATTCTGGGAGCTCCATGAAGATTTGGAAAAAAAAAATATCATTGGAAATTTAATTCATATCTAGAGGATGGTGGTCTCACATTTTTCACAAGACTCAAGAAATTCTTCCCACAACCTTTTTTAGCATGCACAACCTATGATCCCAAAAAAAATCCCTATTTTTTTTTTAGGAATAATCAAGGTATATGATACCCATCCCATTGTTTTCAAAAGGTCATTTCTAGTAATTTCATATAAATAAGTGTGGGAAAATTCATCCGAGCTCAAGTTATGCCTCCATCAAGTTGCTCCCCAAGGTAAGATCAGGAGTTAGCCAAATTTCCAGTGGACACATGTCAAGCCCAGATGGTGGCACACTTTTTTTACACCAACCATCCATCCCAAAATTTTGGGAAATTTGGGAAAAAAATGTGGGCCTAGTCCCCACATAGCCCCCTAGACCATGATACGACCATCTTGGAGCCCAAATTGACCAGTTAAGCCCCTGTGCACCGTTTTCTAGCCCCCAGCTCCATCCAACCATACAAAGTGCCACATGGACCAATCAGAGAGGGGCAACACTTTTTTACACAACCATCCCAAATTTTTGGATGGTTGGGACACAAAAATTTTCCCACCTCCCATCTTGACCTCTAGTCACCAACATGACATGACCCAGGAAGTTGTTTATGAGGCTTTTTCTAGCCCCCTCACCCTTTCCGCCTCAACAAATCACCATCCATACCCATGTGACCAATGGGAAGGGGGAAATTTTTTCACCAACCATCCCAAAAATTTGGGATGGTTGGGACAATTTTCTCCACCCATGCTCATCCCCTTCCAAGTCACCCATATGACCATGTTTTGGCCCCCAGGTGATTTAAGTGATTTTTTGGCCAAATTCTCAACAACAAATCATGAAGTGACACTTGGACCAATGGGAAAGGGGTGAATTTTTTTGCACCAACCATCCCAAAATTTTTTGGGATGGTTGGGAAATTTTTTTTCCCATGCTCAAGTTGAATAAATTTCTAAGTTTTTGGTTTTGAGTGTTGCTTCCACTTCTTCTCCCACGTACACACAAAATCCTCACTGCTGACCATTTCTTATTTCTTCCATTTCTAACACTTCCATAACTCATCCATTGCATTCCTCATCCATTCATATTCATCCATTTCTTACTACCACCCAAAAACCTTTCTTTTTCAACCATCACCATGCCCAAATTTTACCAAAAACTCCCATGAGCAAAAAATGAAGAAGTGTCATATCTCACAAACCCCAAGGTGAAATCCAGTGAAATTTGGAGCATCTCTTCCTCTCCTATGCACCTTGATGCTGAAAAAAATAAAATTACAAAGTGTCTCATATTTTTTATGGCATCCATTTGAATTTTTGTGCCCTAAACCCTTCTTCTCAAATTTTTGTTGATCCAAAAAGCGGGTAGAGCTGAAATTTTACACAAAGCATCCAAAAAAAAACCCAAAAAAAAATGGTGATTTTTCATCAAACAAAGAGAGGAATAAAGATTATAAAAAAAATAGTAAGTTTCCACTAGTTCACACTTACTATTTATAGTAAATTTCCCAAAATAATAAAAACCTTCAAAGAAGCAAACATTAAAATCACAAAATGGAAAACTAGGGTACACAAGCCAAAAAAAAAAAAAAAAAAAAAAAAAAAAAGTAAAAAAAACTTTCTAAAAATATAAAGTGCTTAAAATTTTCCATAAAACATCTATGAACATTCTCTAAACATGATGATAACCCTCATGCTATTGATATCAAGACAAAAAAAACCTTTCCCAAAAAATAACTCTTGAAACCTAAGGTCTAAAAATAACAAGTTTTGGTTTCAAGTGTAAGAAGTTTCTATCACCTCTATGGTGACTCATATTTTTTTTTTTTCATCATGAAGTTAAAATTCACTAGCTCGGAGCCCATTTCAGCTCTCACATCAGAGTTCTTGAGTGTGGGTGACAACAATGTTGCTCACATGGACCTAGAGGAGCTCAAGAACAAAATGTTGGGCGGGCCAAGAGAACCTATTGAGGAAAATATCTTCTCTAGTGGATTGTATACAATAGTGGGTGGCCATCCCATGTCCTTGAAAAACATTGAGTTAGTGTTGGCATGTTCCCAACACTACGAAACCAGACACCAAGACAATAAGAGCTTGATGACAATTTAGTCTTAGTTGTGCTCACTCCAAAAGGCTATATCTCAAGGAATGCAAATCCCAACTAAAAAATATATGGTCATGATCACCAAAGAATTTTCATCTTTTAAATGGTCCAAGACTGAGTCTATCTTTAAGGCCTCACCCTCAAATCCTAGTTAAAGCATGAAAGAAATCCCTCTTGTGCACCAAAAGAAGACTTTCCCATAGTGAGTTCCATGAATCTTTCTCCGATGCCATCATTCTCTTAAGTTAGGTAATGGGAGAAGAGAACAAAATATTTTCCATGACTAGATGGCACTTTTCATCCTCACGATCCTCAAAGGAAAGTAGGTGATTGATTGGGGGCAAACTCATCAATGACAACTTACATCACCAATTACTCCAAGTACTTGTTCTAAGAAATTCTTCATGACCTCATATCCTGGTATCTATGCCTTGGCAAACACAAGACCATTCAGGGCTAACACCTACTCAAAATGTATCTCAAAAGGATCTACATTCATAAATACCCACAATTGGTCTTGAAAGAGAGTAATCAACACTTTTCCAAGGTAAATGATACATTCACAATGTATGTGGTCAAGTTGCTAAGGAAATCAACATTTGAGGATGTCTTCACAAGCCACTTCCCTAGTTAGGAGGTATGGATCATACTTCATTCAATTTTCAACATTCTCTTATATCATAAGGGTGTCAGGATTTGATCTTTCTCCATGGAGGTTTCCTCACTATCCAAGCGATGATAGGTCTTGTTGATGGAACTATGCAAAAATTGGTGCATGTGAATAGTAAGTTGAGAAACAAGAAGAAGAAGCATTTCTTTTCCCATCTCACTAGGGATTTTCACTTGCAAGAGTTCCCACAATGATGCCACTAATGTTGAAGCTTCCTATCCCCTATCAATATGCATTCATACACCTCTAGGGAATATTTTGACATCAGAGAAGATCCATACTCATTTCACCTGCCTGATTTGTGCCATGTACCTCAAATTGAAGATTTTTGGGAAAATTGTGTTGATGAGTATGAGGTCTGGGAACATGATCATAAAAGGATGACAATGGATCAAATGAGGAAATTCAAATTTGATTGGTATGAAGATGGTGTCTAGAGGATGGCTCAAAATGTTTGATCTAGAGTACCCTACAGTGAAGGCTTCTCCTCTTCCCCAGGTGGTTTGGAGTGTGCATGAATCCATGAGACATCAAAGAATGAATGAGGTGGTGATCAAAAGGTCCAAAGAGTGGTTCAAAAGAAAGAGGGATGATCTCATCTCATTAGGTAACTTTCCATCCCTCTAGAGAAAAATCCTTATCACTCCTCCTCCAAGGCCAAGGACAAGGCTCTCATTCAACTCATTCAGGAGAAATATCAAAGAGGAAACTAGAGGAACATGAGGCCCCTCACTATAAGAGATTGAATAAGAAATCAAGAATGGTGGAAGAACCTATAGTGGATCTTGAAAAAGGGGAAATTGACCTAGACTACCTCTCTACACCACAACAATCTCCAAGTCCTCATCTCCTATTATTACACCAGCCCCACCTACGCATGATACACCTTCTCATGTGGAGAAAGAAGTTTGTGATGTTGTCAAGTGTTGAGCCAAAGACCAATGAGATCTTCCCTGGGTGTAGGAGATGATCATGACAAAAACCCACACAGTGTAATAGGTAACCATTCCTAACTTCTCATCTATCACCTCGATGGTCAAATAGAAAAAAGGAGATTGGCTCAAGTGGCTTCTCGATTCTTTAGTGGCGCTTCAGGGAACCAATATATAGAGGTAGTCAAGAAAGGTCATCAATCCCATTGAGGAAATGACCCCAATGATTACAAGATGAGAACAATTCCCCTAGGACTAGAAACACATGAGGGTGACGTGCACTTGTTTCAAGAGTCTTCCACTCACCTTGTCATGAGAATTCAAGAATACAAGGAGAAGATAGATCAAGTGGAAGACCACATTCAAACCCTCACTTCATATGTCTAAGTGCTCCTAGATCCAAATGCTACTAATGCTCTCCCAGAAAGGAAGTCACTCCAGTGAGTAGCATTTGATCTTGATTCCATCAAGAAAATGCAAGGATTCACCATGCAAGGAAAGGAAAATGACAAGTGGGTGAATATGATTCTTGAGAAAGGGAAGTTGTTGCTACCTGAGATGCTTGACATTATACAAATACATGGATGTCATGGCCATGAAGATACTCACAACATGGGAAGTAGTTGATGTGAGAAAGAACACTAGGATCAAGTGTATCCATTGGTCATGGAGATGGGAAAATTCAAGTCATCCCTTCTAGTAGCCAAAGGTGTATTCTCTTGGCATCGAGGACTTGTCTCAAGTTTGGGCTCAAACTCTATTTGATCGGGTATGAATTGATAAAGCATGCTATCGATGAGCTTGATTCATATGAAGAGGAGGTTGAAAAAATGCAAAAGGATGTCGATGCTCAAGTACAAAAGCTTGGGGTGCCAGCCATGAACTTAGATACTTCAATAGATGATCTGTTGAAGGATTTCAAAGATTCAGTCAAAAGGGAGGCTAGAGATCCATTCTCGTTCAACAAAACACATTGGAATCTTTGGAGAGATAAGGGAAATCATTTCCAACACTATGAAGGATCACCAATATTGGTATTCAGAGTGCAAGAACATCAACTCTCTCATGGAGAACTAGATCAAGTCACTTAGGTTTCATTCACATCCCTCAAGAATGAAAAAAGTGGCACCAACGGTGGTGAGATTCAATAAAATAATTCAAGGGCATTGAGATTTCACCTATGTAGATCTTTCCAGAGTCCATCAGTGGTGGGATCTTCATCAAAATAGTCCTCTCTCTCTTTCTTCTCTTCTCTCTTTCTCCTCCTCCCCCCTTCATTTTCTAATTTTCTAATTTTTTTTGGGGTTACACTTTTTTTTCATCTTATTCACTTTCTTCTTATTCATTAATGTGACTATAGTCTAAAAATGTAATAAGTCACCCTTATTTTATAAAAGGGGACTTAATGTTCTTTCCTAGGAATGCCAAAAGTCACATGTGGAAAAGGAAAGTGAAAAGACACATGGTAGGTAAAGAGTCATTTCTTGGTCTATATAATGTAATGACACCCTCTTTCTTAAGGGTTGTCAATTTTGTGTACTCAAGAGAGATCTATTTGAGAAAAGAAAAAGAGATAGCATTCTTCTTTTCCTATCTATTTTTCTTCATCATTCTCTAGCATTTTACAACTTGTGAAGATGTCAATAAAGAAAGGATTTTCTTATTTTCATGATGCATGAATGTGTGCAACTTTGTGTGCATGGTTTCCTCTCATCAAAAAAAAAAAACTACAAAAGTATGAAAATGCAAAAAATAAATCAAAATTACTTCCCTATTTTTGTCATTCCATTAGGGCTTGAAATGTACCAGCGAAGAAATAATATTTTATGAATTGTCCATTGACAGATAGCATCATTTCCTTTCCTTATAAATCCTTTAATTTGAAGGTGCTTTGGACTAGTATCTAAACTATTTAGTGAGGCCCAATCCATAGTGGTGTGAATTTTTGTGTTTTCCTTTCTTTTCAAGGGATTTTTCCTGTAAGGGCACAAAATTTGATATTCTTAATGTTTATATCTTAACTCTTTTTCAAACCACCTTTTAACAATTTCTTGGTGTCTACTAAATATTTTCAATGCATTGATCTTGTATCTCACCATTTGGAGAGTATCTAGGATTCTAGCTTTAGTATTTTATTCCCCCTCCATGTATGCTTATATAAACTCATAATTCATCATTTTGAGAATGATTGGGAATCATCATTTTTTCCCATATACTAACTAAAAAAGGAGAATAATTTAAAGCTTGCTTGTATCTATTTTATCAGCCCATATAATATACTTCAAAAGATAATGGCATTCCCTTGGCTTCTTGTCTAATGATTTTTTGATAGCATTGATGAGGGTTTTTGTTGATTATGATACTCTATTTCCTTACGGATGATAATTGGATGAGAATTTTATGATTATCCATTTTTCCTATCCATGTTAAGTCAATTACATAGATTCAAAGTTTAGTCCATTATCACATATGAGAGAGAATGGGTAACTAAATCCAATTATGATATTTTCCTTAAAGAACTGGACAACATCAATTATCTTATAATTTCTTGTAGATATGGCTTCCTTCCATCTTTTGAAATAGTCAGTGGTAGTTAGCACAAACTTATGGCCTATTAATGAGTTTGGGTTGATGATTCTAACGAAGTTCAATCCCCATTATGCAAATGGTCTACTCTCAATTATGGGTTATAATAGCATAGTTGCATGTGTTTCTCTACTTGAAAAAGTTTTGACATTAGTAGCATCTTATCACATGGGCATGGGCATATTTTAATATTGTTATCCAATAATAACCAACCTTCATACTCTTATGGATATTTTTTCTTCTTGATGGATGACTATTTCCTAACTTCTCATGAAAACTATGCATTATGTCAAAATTAGCCTCTTGTTTGGAGATACTCCTTAAGTAAATACCCTCATAATTTATCATATATATGATTCCTATGTTGATCATGAAATGAGAGGACTTCAGTCTTAATTCTCTCCTCTTCTCTCTTTTTAATTCAAGCAGACATGTTCCATATAGTAGATAATGAATAATATTATTATACCATTCATCTTTTTGCATATTGTTTTCATCAACTTGCATTATGTCAATCCTTGGATATAAATATTCTATAAGATATGATAATACTTTTCCTTTGACCATCTTGGAAGGTTTGATTTCCAAATCAAATTCATGTAACTTTATTGTCCATTTTCCTCTCTTCTCACCCAACTCAAACCGGCCCAAAATTAGTTTAATGGTTGGATCTATGAAAATTGCATATAGTTTATTCCTAATATGTATTTCCTAAACTTCTTTACTACCTTTATTAGTTTAATAACTTTCTTATCCATCTTAGAATAATTGATTTTTGTGCATCTTTCAAGTTGGTACTCATGGATGCAATAGGATGTTTGTTGTCTCCTATTTTTCGAGTGAGTACATTTGTAATGTGTTAGTGTAGGATATTTATTTTCCTTGTATTTTTTATTTACTTGGAGCTTTCCTACACTCATGGGATATGCTTGCTTAGTTGTTGCAATTGTGTTGAGTTAACTTACCAGTTCGGTTGAGTTAGCCTACTAGTTATGTGGAGTCAACTCTACTTCTAGTATTAATTAGTGAGAGTTATTCCCCACTGATCTAGGAGGAGGTTACACATTCACCTCCTATATGTACATGAATTGCATCAGTATATCTTATGGAATATGGAGCATATGGAGCATTGAGTTGATTTAGAACCATTCTTGCCTTGTGAGTTTTGATCATATTACATCTTATTGTTAGTTATTTTGATTTCTGTAATTTCTCGTGCATTTGTTTTTCATCAAAGATCCTCCTAAAAACTCTAATATGTTATCAAAATGATCCTGGTGATATGTTTACCATTACTTTTGAGTTATTTGGATTTTTTTCATACTTAGTGTGTGAAACTAACAATTCATGTACAAATATATTTGACTATGTCTCCATTCGAAATGGTTGTGAATTTGGGTGTTTGCAAATTGATAAGTTAAGGGTTTAACAATTATGGGGTTTCAGGCATATTTTCTCAACATTTTCATCTTTCTCATGCCTCCTTGTAACTTGTTCGACTGTCTTAGGCATTTTTCATGTCTCAAGTGTTTTTTCACATGTCTGAATCATTTTTTGCATGGTTGAGGCATTTTTTGTCTTCTAAGGGCATTTTTGTTGATTTCGGGTTTTTCGGACTTGTGGTAGCGCCTTGCATGAAGATACAAATTTGTGAAGAGTGTTTTCACATGTGATGGGCATTTTCATCTCTGTGAGGGGAATTTTAGACCTTTAACATGGTTGGAAATGCATGTGCATACCTGGGAAGGGCATTTTTTACACTTGTGGTGTGTTGAAACTTGTTTTTCCACCTATGGCAAAGTTTTTCTAACCTAGGTCACCCCATACATGCTGGTGTATGCCTAAAAATGACCCTGCAACATTAAAAAACAATTTTTCATGCCTTCTTGGCCTCTCCAAGCCCAAAAATGACCTCCTTGGCATCATATTGTTGTCGTAAGGAGGGACCATATCAGTCCAAAGACAAGAAAAATTAGAAATTTCTTCAAAAACACCCCTTCTTTTCCCATAGACTGGTTCATTGCCACAAAGGAATGTTTTTTCCCCGGATCTCCTTCACATACGCCCATGTCCTAGAAGATTTATTTGACCTTTTTTGGTCAAATCCTAACTATCTGCCCTTGTTTTTAAAGTTCGGTTTCCTTTAAATTTTCCTAGTTTAATTATTATGGGTTAGTTATTTTTTTCTTCTAGGAGTTATCTTTTATTGTTTTTTTATTAAAAAAATTTCATTGGCATCATACACGATTTATTATGATGTTTATCTACCTTCCCATTCTTCACATGTCAAAGATGGAGGGCAAGGCCTGGTTTGGCAGGTGGCCAAACCTCCTTGTATAAACACTTTCTCCTTTATCTTGCACTTAGACACATTTTTGACTAAGCCCAATGTCCCTTGATGTTCATCATCTCATCTTGATTCTAACTATTATATGCATGACCCCCTTTTCCCTCATTTTTGGCTTGTTTTAATCAGTTTGCAAAATTTTAATTAAATAAGCCATTAGTTGTGGGAAACAATTTTTGCTATAATGTTTGACTAGTAGCTCAGATTTGAGTGTCGCTCTGGTCAAAAGTGCATGTTCTCTCACACTCTTTCTGATGTTTATATTTATTTTTGTAAACACACTACTTTATAAAGTGTCACTTTTTTTTTTTTTGGGTTCTTACAATGGATGATGAAGAAGACAATGATCACTTGGTTCATTTTCCGGAAATCTATTTTGAAGACTGAAGGATGGGGCCCGGTTTGGTAGGAGACCAAACCCCCCCATTATGACTTGTTTGTTTCATTTCTTATTTCTATAATAAGCACATTTAGTGCATGTGTTTCTCTTGAGAATAATTTTGTACATGCATTGTAAATGGGTATCTAAAAAGGTGCCTATTGTTGGAACCCATATTGAGGATCATTGTGTCTTCCTTGTAGAATTGTGAATTCCCATAGTACTCTTTGAGCATGACATGTTCACACAACTTCTCCATTCCTCTGTAGTACCGAAATTTTCCTCTTATTTTTGTGCTCGCTTGGCCAACCGATGGTTTTAAAACAATATTGAACATATTTGTTTGTGCAAGTTCTGCTTATTGGAGGGTAATCTTTGGAGAAATTTCTACTTGTTGGAGATTATTTATCAGTTCCTCATCCAATTTTGAATTCCTTTTGGTTTTTGTATTTATTCCCATTTCATTTTTTTATGTACTTAGGTACCTAACATGGCCTTGTTTTCAGGACCCAATTATTTTATTCACATCAACACCTTCATCATCTTTGGGAGGGTATTTTATTCTTCTTCACTTCTTCATTTATCTCTTTTGGGGGGAGATTTTTCCCCAATGGGTTTTCTCCATTCCATGAGATATTTGCATTATACATGGGTACCTCATCGGTGATTTTTTCGGGACCCACTTTGATTTTCACTACCCACCTAAGTTGTACTTATGGGGGGTGTTAGTGTAGGATATTTATTTACTTGGATCTTTCCTATACTCATGGGATATGCTTGCTTATTTATATTAGTTGTGTTGAGTAACTTACCATTTTGGTTTAGTTAACCTACTGGTTGTGTGGAGTCAACTCTACTTCTAATATCAGTTAGTGATAGTTATTCCCCACTGATCTAGGAGGAGGTTACACATTCACCTCCTATATGTACATGACTTGAATCAGACTATCTTATGGAATATGGAGCATTGAGTTGATTTGGATCCATTCTTGCCTTGTGAGTTTTGATCATATTGCATCTTATTTTTAGTTATTTCAATTTATGCAATTGCTCATGAATTTTTTCATCATAGATCCTCCTAGAAACTGCAATATAATGGTGTTCTTAGAAGCTCAAGAATATACGCGGAAGTCTCTAGTAAATTCTAGGTTGACTAGAACTCGTGTTTGGGAGATTGGTTATTTAATATATCAAAATGAATTCTTATCATCAATATTACAGTCGAATTTGAAATCATTTTTTAGCATGACAATCAATGTCCTTACAAATTCAACAAAACCATAAATAAATTTTCCCATAAAATTGATCTTTCCAAAAATGATTTCAACTCCTTTTTACTATCTCGGTGGTTTGATCTTTGAAATTCTATGAATATTATTAGGATCAATACATAAACCTTATTTTGTGTGAACATGGCCAAGTAATATACCTTATTTTACTAAAAATATGCTCTTTTTGGATTTAACGTGATACAATACCTTCTACATCTTTCAAAAAATTTATGTAAATATCATATGTAGTCCAAAGATGTTCTTGAAAATATAAATTTCTAGATCATTTATATAAATGATGATACACTTACCATTGGGACCTTGGAAATCATGTTCCATATCCCTATGGAAATTTTCCTGAGCTTTGATTAAGACAAATTGAAATCTCTTGTATGCCAATGTTCCCCTTTTCGTGGTGAAGTTTTTTTCATTCTATCTTTTATGTATGCTAGTACCTCATTATATCCTAAAAAACATCAAGAAAATACATCATCTTAGACCCAGCTTACTATTTTTATGACATCATATAGAGAGGGGAGAGGATAATTTTCCTTTTTAAGGCTCTATTTAAGTTCCTAAATTCCAGACATACTCTTATTTATCAACTCTTTTTTTCGGGAAGGGACTAGACTAGTCACCCAAGTGGAGTGTCTAATGGGAAATATGGTCCTAGAAGATAGTAATATTTATACTTCCTTGTGGATCAAGGGCTCTAAAATTGGGTTTACTATTATTTTCCTTTTTTATAAGGTTTATGGTCTTCCATTAGTGGTATGGTATGGGTGATAACTCTAGGATCAAAGATCTTTAATTCATCATACAATTAGGTGATGACATTTTGATCATTCCTTAGGAGAGTTATGATATTATTCCTCTCATCATTTGAACATGTCAATCATATGTTTACAAACTTGGGATAATATTTAGTACTGATGTTTACCTAAGTATAATCCTTATCATTACCCTTGGGTTTTGTAGTGTTTTGGGCCTATTGTTTTGGGTAAAACATTCATTCAAGGGATAACATTCCTTTAGGAATATTATTTTATTTAAGATTAGTGACACCCTCTGATTCAATTCATTCATATATTTTTCATCAATGATCTGAGACTCAAAAACATCTAAAATATTCATAAACTTAATGATTTGGTGATCATCATTAAATATCTAAAAATGATCTATTTTATTTTTACTAAGGTAACGGAGCCATATCTACCAATATTATTTCCTCCCTCATCTCTTGGGTGGGCATGAGGGAAATAATAAAGTAGTCATTATATCATCCTCTTGATTTTTCTTCTTAGGGATAAACACATTGTTGAATGTAGTACAATATTTAATAAGATCCCATACCCTATGTTCATATATCTTCATATAAGACTTCTTGGATTGATATTTACTCCTAACCTAATTGAATACAACTTTTGAATCTCTAAAACTTTAAGTTATTTGATTTTTAGTCGATAGCAAACTACGGACCCAATATTAAATATGCATACTCAACTAAATTGGTGTAGGTGAATTATAGTTTTTAGGATACAGAATATTGTTGTTTCTTTGGGATTTTAGGATAATACCTACCCTAAAGACATGTTTATATTATGACCCATCAAAGTGCAAATGACCGTAATCCCGAGGTATATTCAGCTTTTTACTTGAAAATTCTATTCTATTCAATTCAATTCCTTTACAAATCCATCCTTGGATCTTTGATAAAATTACATAGAAATTCTATTTAATTTTTCCCATATCCTTGTGAAAATCTACTTGTAGCATCTGCAACCACATTTGGAGATGAATATATAAGAGCATCCAAAATCTAAATATTTAATAAGACCAACAAGTCCAAGTCCTTATACGATCTTATCTTGAGGTTTACAAGAGGTCTATAGTGAAGGTAATCTGTGTTTAATTTGCTTACTTTCTTTTTCTATGATTTTTTACTTCTTTACAAGGGGAACCTGCAAAACATGGGAAGATTTCACTTGTGTCATTCAATACATACCCAACTAGCTGACTTGCCATTTTTTCCACTTATCAGCATTTTCAAGTTCATAGATAACCTATGGATCATAGGAACATTCTACTTGTGACATTCAATGTTGACTTAACCAAATAACTTTCCTATTTTCCACTTTTTGGTGTTTGCAGCTTAATCGCTGAACCTTGGAAAATGTTTTGTTAGTTCATGTCTTATGTGACATAATCACTTAATTTCCTTCATTCCATCTATCCTTTATTCATATGATCAAATAAGTGAAGGAACATTTGAATTGATCCAACAATTCCATTCAAACCTGATATACTCAATTTTCTAGTGTATTGTGGATAAGGAAGTAAAGTGGGGAACTCGTGGAATGATGGAATTTTTCCTCTCGCTTCCTCAAAAGGCCAATTTGTTTGATTTTTCTTAGTTTTGATCCAAAACTTGAAAAAAATTACTAAATTATAGACTAAAGAGGCTTAGAAAGATGGAGGAAAATCCCCAAAACATTGAATCTTTCCCATACTTGTAAGATTTATAAATTCCCCGATCCAAGACTACACCATGTTTTTTAGAACACCAAAATATCTTGGGTGCTGGTTTTGGATAACAAATTGAAACCTCTTAGGTACATATACTTGCTACATTTAAATTTAGTTTCCTTTAAGTATCCATTGGGCATGGAGTCATATCAAAATTATGTAATTTCTAAAATCAAGCTATCTTCCACCCTAAAATGAACAAAAGGAAACCAAAATTTTGTGTACAACGCACTTATTCAAATTATCACCACAAGGATTAGGTAATAACACTTAATCGATGATCATTTACATGAAAAAGGGATGGAACCTCCAAAAAAACAAGAATAGAAGCAAACATCACAAAACCAGGAAATTATACGTCATCCAATCGAAGCATGCAAAGTATGCCCAAACACTTATTTTGAAGAAAAAAACCTAAGCTACTCCTAATCTAAACAAAGATAAAGAAATGATAAACAAAACAACATAGTGGTTAGGATAAATAACTTACTTTTCTTGGGGCCATGAGATTAGTTTTGCAGCTAGATCACATAGTGGATATAAAGACAGTTTGCACATCTAATTTTCTCAACACATCAAACAAGAAAAGAATAAAAACCTCTATAGGATTTTTACTTTGTCTTTAGAGGTATTGGCATTGATCTTGGGCAAATTTAATCTTTTTCTCATGCTTTGAAGTGAGATTAATTGATGACAATTTTTTTTATGGTTGTAGGCTAGCAAAGTATCTGATTAGGAAATTGTTCCTTGTATTTGATTGTCTAATTCTTTGGGTTGTCCCTTATTCCTTTCATCTAACTCCATGAATGGAATTATAAGAGGAAATTCCTTCATCATCTTGGATTTTTATAAACTATTCTAAAATTTGATTTTTTCACCTTAAACAAACATTTTTGCTTTCACACTAACATGTGCCTCTTTTTCTTCAAACAAAAAGAGTAAAAGTTCAAACTCATCATCTACCCCATTAAGAAGTGTGTTAAAAATCCAAATTTTTTTTTGTTTTAATTATTCAAACAACTCAGCCTCCTCCACATTAATTTATTATTTATTAATTGGGTTATCAGTCTTTTCCTCATCCTCAAGAACAAAGTTTGGCATGTCAAACTCATTCTCTTGTTCACCATGAAGCTCAAATTGATTAGCAGATCTGATATCTTCTCTTACATACTCTTATTCATAATTTTCCTCTAAAGATGAATTAATGGAATATGGAAAAGAAATATCTACATTTAGTTTTCTTTCTTTCTCTATCTCAAGTCCAATGGAAGCTTTAGTAGTAAGATGATCTTTGTGGTGAAAGATAGATGATGAGAATACAAAACTAGTAAGATCAATGGGTTTTTCATCATCAATGAAATCTTCCAAATATTAAAAACCTCCCCCTCTTATCTTCCTAACTCTATTTGGATCATATTTTATTTGGATTCCTCCTTAAAAAATTGATTTTTTCTCCTTCTACTCTGATTTTACAAAATGAGATAAATCAAAAACCTCCTAGAAAATGGTGCCAACATGCACACTACATTTATGATAGATATATTGTTAATCATATTCCTATTTTTTTCTCTACAAATTCAACCTCCATCTTGTTCTCTTCAATTGTAACCTCTAGTTTAGGGTTAACCATTGTGGTATTTGTTTGGCCTCAAACTTTGAGCTCCAATATTTTAGACTTTGCATGAGAACTTACCTGCTTTGTTCTTCAGTGATTTCCCTCCCAAACTTATTTTTTGATTAGTTTCATCCCAAGATGGATTTAGGAATGTGAGAAGAAGGGTGATTGGTTTTTGAATGATTTTTCAATGGTTGAAATGACGGGGGTGCAATATCTTCTTATGGAGGAGAGGGGATGAAAGGGTAAGCTTTAAGAAAGTTAGAACTTGAATCTTAGGATTTGGTTGAGATTATTTTAGGTTGATAAGGAGTTATACCCACATGGTGATTATGAGGACTAAATAAAATAGGTATAATACCACCCCATAAACAGTCTTCCTAAGACCATGTTATTTAGTTGTCATGATTTGGAACTTCTCCTTCATTACTTGCATGATTTATTTCATATTTTGGATCTTCCTTTGAAACTCATCATCAAACATTAATTTTTCTCCATAATCTACATATTCTTATTCCTAAAAGCACCATGACTAACATGATAACCATATGGATTAGTAAGGTTTTGATCATGGATGTATTCATTATGATAGGGCTTACAATACTGATATGGACGAGGGATTTGGAAAAAAAAGGTGGAGGAGAAGATAATTGTTCCTGTAACTAATAATTCTAATGGGAAATATAAGGCATGACTGCAAAACCTTGTAAATTGATGAAAGGATGGAGGAAATGTCCCTAAACCGAGATAATGGTTCTTTTTTGGATCAAGAGGGTCACCAAATGTTGAATGAATGTGTGTAAAACACTGATACTTGTCAAGACATCATCAAATATTTATAAAATTCTTTATTTGTCCCACCAGTGTGTCAAAAACTATTTCTAGTGAAGGCATAAGGTGTCTACAATGTTTGTAATGGAACACTTGAAAAATAAGACAAAATCTAAAAACATATCATATCAAGCATGCAAGAAACTATTGTCACTTTGAAATGCACCCTTTGGAGAGTGGTGTGGAATATCTCCTTTCAATTGACAAAATGGAAACACTCCTAGGTTTTGGGTGACCTATAATTTTGATTGAATCTCCAGAGAGGGTTAGTTCCCCTAGTTTAACACTTAAAACTAACTCTACTCTATTAAATCAACAAGAGAAAAGGATACAAAAATAAGATAAAATTTTAATATATGGTGATACACCAGAATGTTTGAGGATCTCAGACTTGTTTGAACCACATAGATGGCCCACAAGAACCACACATACCATATAAAACCTACAAATGCATATGTCAATGCAAAAGTGTTTCGTAGAAAGGGTTTAAAGTTTTGATTGAATACGAAAGGAAGTAAATGGCTCGAGAGGGTGATTTAATGAATTCCATAATTTAATCCTACACACACACTTGTTAAACACAATCTATGACCTACAAATTAACATATAATTGCATCAAAGCATTGAAATTAAATTGTAAATCAAGGATAAAATCATATCACGAGATAGAATTATGTTAAATCCACGATATTTCACAATAAATAGGTTTTAAAAAGGTAGAAACAATTCCTTTATTAATCCAAGAGGTGAAACTAGTACAAGAGATCATTCATGACCCCTAAACTCCCACTTATAACTCTAAATTTCTCTAAAATGATGAATAGGATTAGAGATCCCTTTTACAATGAATTCCTTCCATTCTATAGATAATTGAGGAAGAGAAGAAGATGAAAATATTAAACATGCAATTTTGATATGTTAAAATAGAAAAACGTGAGAGTGATGCATTCCTAAACTACCCTATTCCAAAAATAGATGAATAATGAAAGGGCATGTGTGGATTTTTGTCTTTTATGCTCCAAAATAGTTCTTCACATGCTCGGAATGATAAATATATGTGAAAACATGCATGTAGGTTCTTAAATAAGTGAATTTGTGCTTTAAAATAATCCTCTTCTTCCGAACATGTATGCCTTGAATAGCTAATTATTCTAGAACATGCATGTAAATAATCCTCCACTTAAAAATAGGCATTCATGCTCCAATTTTAGAAAACTCATGCTTAGGGATAAGTATGCATGTTCAGAAATAGAAATTGGAACCTTCTTGCATGTTCTTGTTGTTTTTAGACTCTTGTGCATGGTCTGAAATGTCTTTTACATGAAAACTAATCCTTTTATCCTTGGCATGATCCAAATTTTCATTATGTTTCACTAAATTAGATTAAATTTTCTTATTAAGATGTTTTATGGGTTGTGTGTTCCTTTTTTCAGGCCCATCAACTTTTTAGAGAATAGATGAAATGGAGGAGCAGATCTTTATGGGCCTTCAACAACTAATTCAACTAATGTCATTTGTATTGCAATGAATTGGAGTTTCATAGGAATGGTGAAACAAGTGAACTCTTTTATAGGGGTTTGACTTTGTTGATTTGCTTTGGATCAGATTTTGCGGGTAAGAAGATAAGTGATGGAACACGAGAACAGCTTTGTGCATGTCAATAATGTCTCTGGACTTAATTGATGAATTCCCTTGTTTTTCAATTGTTAGATTTTACAAGTTTGTAGGAACTTGTGGAATACAAAAACAAATTTCTTATGTCATTCAATGTCAACTTAACCGACCGACTTGCCATATTTTACCCTTGTTAGCGTTTACGTGTTCACGGTGAACGTGTGGAGTATGGGAATGTTCCACTTTTTCATTCAATTCTTACTTAGCGATTGGCTTACCCTATTTTCTACTTTTTGGTGTTTACGGGTTTACAAGGAACTTTTGTGGAATATGGGAACATTCCACTTGTGTTGTTCAATTCCCACTTAATCAACTAACTTGTCATGTTTTCCACTTATCGAAAATTTGGAAGTTTGCAGAGAACCTATGGAACAAAGGAACATTCCTCTTTGTTTGTTCAATGCCAACTTAACCGAATGACTTGTTATGTTTCCACTTGTTAGCATTTGCAACCAATCGGTGAACCTTGGGTACCCAAGAAATGTGTTATTACTTCCTATCTTACTTGACATAAGTGTTTACTTTCCCTCATTTCCTTGTCCTTTAGTCAATGAATCGAGAATTGAAGGAAACTTTGATTTATTCCAATAGTTTCATTCAAAATTGATATACCTGATTTTATAGTGTATTGCGGCCAAGGTGGTAAAATGGGGAACTTAGGGAATGATGGAACTATTCCCTCGGTTCCTCAAAATGTCAATTTGTCCAGCTTTTGCTCTATTTTGACCCAAAACTTGTAAATTTTGACTAACTCCTGATTGAAGAGTCTTATAAAGATGTAGAAAAATTCCCAAAATACCGACTCTTGCCCATACTAGTAAAATTTTGAAATTCCCTTGATCCAACACAACAACATGTCTTATTAGAACAACAAAATAGTCCTGGGACTAGTTTTGGATAACAATTACCTTGTTTAAATTTTTTCATTAACAACAAGAAAATCCAACCCAAAGTAATAAAAATATTATAGAAAAGGAAAAGGAGGGAAAATGACAAAATCACCAAAAGGATATAGTAGATCTTGGGTGCTCTTGTCCCTAATGGTGGTATTGTCTAAGATATGGTAAATACAGAGTTAGATCATATGTTTTCTGATATCTAAGAGTAGATTGGTCATTCTTAAAAGAAAAAAATAATATTTTGTAAAAGGATAAAGCAATGTAAAATCAAAACATGCATTGTTAACATCTAGTTTTCTCACTTAGGAATCATGCATATAATGGCATACTTAGAAGCCTAATGTAAATTAAAATTGTGTGATTTTTTTAATACAATTACGTATACTTAATATTTTATGAAATGGCGTAAGGAAATACCCATGAATCTAAAAATGTGATGAAAATTTCCATTTCTTGAATACACATATCATTAAAGAAATTAGATTTCCATCAAAATTATCATTGATAATAGATCTTCATCCAAGAATTAAAAAAATCAAAAGTTTTTGTGAAGTACAAAATTTTACACACCTTTTCCATCCCTTACTATCCACACAAAAATGGAAAATCAGAGGATACAACTAAAACAATTATGAGTGTATTATACAATATAACTATAAAAAGGAGAAGATTAACACAATTAAATTATATATGCATTGTGGTATTAAGAAAAGGTGTGTGCACACATATAAGGGCCAAAAAATTCCTTGGTTTATGATGTAAAATAAATTTTACATGTAGAGATTGAGATACCGTCATTATAGGTATCTTTTGACATATACCCAAATACAACATATATAAAAATGACTTCATCAATTGGAAAAATGGGATGAAAAAATGTTCATGTCGTTAATAACTTATGTGTATATCTAGACTATTTAGAAAGATTTTATAATAAGAATGTATAAAATTGTGAATATAATGTTGATGACTTGGTGCTTAAAGAAAACCATAAACTATTATCACTAATAAATAAACAAAAGAGAATATTAAACCAAATTATCTAGACTAATTTATGATCACTAACATATTTGGCACTAGAGCACATCATTTATCCTCCATCGATGGAAAACCTGTTAAGAATCACATAGAAATTATACATATAACATAATTATTTACTAGACTCTCAGTGTGACGATGTCAAAACTCAAAGTAAAGTTTTTGGTTTGTGGAGTGATTGCACAAGAAAAACTATACCGATGTTTTGTAAAGAAAATTTGGCACCAAAGAAAAATCAACTCAAGTTACTATAAGAGTGGAAAATATTGAATATTATGGAGATAATGCAACAGTAATTCAAAATATAGAATCCAAATTAGGTGAAAAAATGCACATATTAGAGGAGTTACAGGAAGGAAATAAGACCCCATTTAGTATATGGTACATAGAGTGTGGAGATGATGGACACCACAAAAATGACTGTGTAAAAACTTAGGTATGAGGAAGATGAGAAAACTACAAAGTTTGTAGGATATGGGGACACCCACTCATAAAATTACATATGGTGCAACATTACATTTGTCGTCTCCATAACATAGTATTTAGATTTTATAGATCAATTATGCATGAGGCTATGGATTTCGAGTGTAAATAGAATTAAAATAGGATGTTACTATAAATGTATTCACATTCCAAATGCAATTAGCTATAAAAGCACAACCAATTGTCATAAATATATAAATGGTTACATTTCCATGATCAAGTGTGTAGTGGGATCCTCCTTCACCTCAATCAAATACACTTTGTAGATGTTGTAATTTCCATAACCTAGTCTAATTTGGGCTCTACCTTTTCCATAAAACACTATGGGTTTGAAACCTCCTTCATCTTTGTAAACATCTATGTAGAGTGCACCTCCAACACAAGATTTTTATGGATGATATTAGAGTCATAATCAAGGATGCAATGCCCCATAGAGACCATATGGTGGATAACAATTCATATATTAGGGTGGTTACTAGAAAAATAGGATGGGACCTCAATTATTTTTTAGATAGGGTAATAAGCAAGGATTATGGCTCTTAGAAGCCATACAAATAAAGATGCATCATGATTACACCCAAACAGGAATAAAAAGGAGAAAAAGGACCACAAAGAGAGTTAAACAAACTTAACTCAAGAAATAGCAGATCCACAAAAGACAAGCGAAAAAAAAAACAAAAACCAACAATCAGAACAAGAGGTAGACACGCTTTCTAACATTCAAGTAAAAAACCTAACAAACAGCAAAGAAACTATTTGTTATTGAGGCATTTGGAGGAGCCACCCTAGGCACAAATACATAAGTGGTGAGAAAAATGGGACCTAAATTATTACCTTTGTGGATAATTTAACCAAAGTTTTTAGAATTTTCCTTAAAATATAGAGCGTGTGATATTTTTCCACATATTATAGGGTGTAGGTACAACATAACAAAAATATTTCCTGCGTTAGAGAAGTAGATGAAATAAAAACAGCTATGCAATTTCAAGATGATTAATGCAGTACCAAGATAAATTGGTAGTCTCTAAGATGTTACCATGTCATAGAGGAAAGAGAAAGGCTTGTACATGTGGAGATTCCTAGTGAGCCCTAAATACGACATGCATACAATGACAAGTAGTTGACCCAATAAAAGATAAGGAATTGATAAAGAAGCTAAGGGATTGTTGGACTCAATTCAGAAAGTAGTTATCAATGGGAAGAACACTGAGAAAGATAAAGTTCACATATATGACCAGGTGATGACAATTTTGAAGCAAGGAGTCATTATTTCTTTACGAGAATCTTATAAAAATATTAAATGAATTATTTAATGAAGATGTATCTCAAAATATCTCCAATATATTAAATACACTACTAGAAAGTGTGAATAGTTGAGTTGTTTAATCCAATATCCTGTAAAGTATGTTAAAATAAAGAAACCCTAGGATGTAAACACTAGGTGAATATAATTCTAGGAGGATATGAGATAAGGCATGTAGTATTTGATTTTAGGAGCACTGTAATATGATGTCAAGGTCTACATGAGAATTTATTGGTTTTATGGCTTTATCTTATAGCCATGTCACTCTAATTCTTATCTAGATATAGAGGGCCCAAAAACCTACCCCATACATAGCTATCTATCGGGGCACCAAATATGGATCCTAGATTGATTTGACTAGAGGCCCTATGTCATGTTTGACATGGCTATTATATATAGATATGTAGAACATCACTGTCTAGATAAATATGGAGATAGATCCACCCAAATAGGGAAAACCCCAAAAATAAAGGGTGGGCCTCTACCTATTCATTAATAGATATGGGGCTCTCTATAGTCTATAGAAATTGAATTTGGGGTATGTTGATCTAGTTTCCCCCCATATATATAATTTGAATAGGAGGGGAGGCTATATATATTGAATTCATACCCATCTATATGTATATGGCCTCACTCAAACCAAAAAATGTTTTACTTGTAGACTATATCTATATAGAGAGAGGGAGAATTATAAATATATTCCTTGTTAGGCTCAATAGGTTGAGGGAAAGGTAACCCTATCATGATACAAATTATTTTTATAGGATTATAGTATCTCTCAAACCCTTTTTAGTCTACTATATATATAGACATGGGAACCAAAAAGGCCATTAGAAAAAGATATTTCACATAGAATAGAGAGAGAATAGATAGGTGCCTTAGCATATAAAGGGTTAAGCGGGATAGTGGGCCACTATGGGTTAAATTATGGAACTTTTATCCCCTCCCTCTCAATATCTTATCAATATAAAGGTGTTAGAGGAAGAGTTGGATGGTTATGGTAGTGAGCAATCGAATCTAGCCTCTAGGTTCAATCGTTGGATAACAAGGTAGTCAATCCCCAAATACTAGATACTATTCCTATATATAATAGATAAGTCACCCCACCTCATATGTATTTATAGATAGGTCCCTTTAAATTCTTAGAGATAGGGGATCTGATAAAATATATGGGTTCATATAGGATGCCTTATCCAATATATATGGGTAAGGGCGTAGGAGGGGGCCAAGTCAAGATGATTGCAAACACTTAACCATCTATATATGTAATACTCCCATGTCCCTCTACACTATAAGATAGTATCTCCCTCATGACCTGTATAGAGATAGAGCGTGATGGGGATACCATCACCTATGAAGATTTATAACCCTTTCATTCCCCTTACCACCCCTCCATAGTTCATAATTTTAGATAGGGTCCTTGTTTGAGTGCCCTCCCCCTCCAAATATGCATATGAGATAAAAGTATTTATTATGATAAATATCCCACTTGATAAACTCACCAATATCCCATTAATTATTATCATATTATGGGAGAGTAGATCTAATTGGATGATTTGAAGATGTGGAAATCTAGGTTGGGGACCTAATTTTGAAGGGATATTTTGAGATCGTTGATATGAATACTAATGAGATGCACTACCCTGTTTTAATTAGAAATAAATGGGCCTATGATGGTAATATGACAATCAATATAGTTAAAAATTTGATGGAATCACACTTGGAGGACTCTATAATTTTCATACATATGAATAGAACTAAGAAGAATCTTTATACCATCCCTAAAGAGTCAATGTCTCCTTATGTGCATGATAATAAGAGTTGGCTCAAGGTAGGACATCAAGAAAGATAATAAGATCCACAATCAAGAAGGAAAAACACACAAAATAATGTAACAAGTGGGAAATCCCTATTAATGTGCACTCTATATGAATCATGTCGTAAAAGAATATTGCATTATATAATAAGATTTCTTACTAAGTGTTAAATAGGGAACATATATGCATTTTTACATAATGAGATAGATTATATAGAGAATAATGGATAAATTCACATTTTGTGGGAAGTATTCTTCTATTTAATGGAGACTCATATGTATATTTAATCCATTGGATGCACAAAGAACATGATATTAACCTTATGAGAATGGTTCAAGAGGAGGAAAAAAATTACATGATAGTTTAATACTTCTGATTTGGATACATTTTTGTTAAATATTAGGAACATGTGCCCAAAGAAGATATGAGATTAAGTGTACTATAATATGCACTAAAGGGAATAGAAGCAACATGGGCTATACATAGAAGGAAGAACCTTGTGTGGAGTGAAGAAATAGGTATTTAACATGTAAGATTTTCATTATCATCTAGATCACCCAAATCTTGGCCCGGGTGTTACACAAATAAATGCCCATAAATACACACTTAAGGATGTATTGATTCTTGGAAAATACAATATATTGATCTGAAATTATGGGTTTATATCTTCTCACAATTTCTCTATTACCCAAAGCATGGTACTTTTATCAAGAAAGGAAAAGAGAAAAGTGCTCTTAGAGAGAAGTGCACAAAAATTAATCAAACTTTCACATTTGAATATAGTAACCCTATTGTGGATGTGGAACTACAAAAACATTGAAAAATTTCTCTACTATGGGACTATATATGTAAAATGAGGATTTAAATTCAAGGATCTAGATGTAGACACCTAAAATTAGCATTGTTAATCCATGTGTCTATGTCTCTGCTAGCACTCCTTCACTATCAAATCACTATCATATTGTATATTAAACCCTTATCATAAGTCTTATTCCTCCCCATGATATTTATTCCCTGTAAATATTATCCTACACCCATAAATCCTATTCTACACCCTCCTAAACCACCCAAACCACTTACATACCAAAATCAAATAAAGACAAAATAGAACCTAAACCTTCCTAACCATTTTATAACCTCTCACTCGAATATCTCCCCTCTCACAAAAATAACAAGAAAAAAATGACTCGGTTGGAGTTTCTTTTAACCAAACTCTACGATCACATACAATTTTCAAGGATCATCGGCGATTCTATATAAACAAATTTCAGACCCCCTTTTATAAGTTTGGTTCATGATTATTTCTCCCTAAGACCAAAAATTACATTTCATTGTTACATAGTATCATCACAGAGCCTAAAAAAAACCCAAGCAGTACTCAAGCCTTCCACATGACATCAAAAATTCTTCATTAATTTTGAATCATCGTTCAATGTTAGAAATTAACAATAGCAATTATCATGCCTCTGAAATCTTCATGTCTCTCTGGTAATGCCCTCTTCTCATCTTCATTCATCAACTTATACAAGGTAAGTGGTTTCCCTTGCTTCATTATCTTATTACGCATCATTTACAAGCTTAAATCAGCCTTATCAATATCCCTTTTGAGCTCTTTTCTAATTTGTTATCGAGTTGTATATTTTCACAAAAATCATTGATGATTCCCGAATCACCGATGATTCCTATATGAAAGGTCCTTTGACCCCTAAGCTTTCTCTTTAGACATCCAGACCCCATCATTCATTACCACTCTTCCTTTTTATGTGTATTTCCAATCCTATCCAACTCCTTTGAGCCATTACTTTATCAGTTATCCTAAATCCAACATATCTCTCATCTTTCCTTTATGAGCATGTAGCCATCCACATCCTTGCTCATTTGATCCATTTTTAATCATTATACTCCCTTTAGATTAGTTATCACCACATTATAAGACCATCATATAGCCTTGTACCACATCAGTCTCTTTGCCTTTGTATTTTTGGTTATATTGTCTCGATTTATAATTGTATCTCATAATTATCAAATTGATTTCTTGAACACGGATTGAAATATTTGCAAGGAATTCCATTGACTTCGGTGGATGGCCTTTTCCGGAAATATATATATATAATCTATTTTGTTTATTTGTCTTTGATATTTAGGTTTCTTCATCAATGAATGGAGAAGGATATGGATCTAAAAACAATCAACATTCATCATCACAGATTATCGATAAACCACGCCATCTTCTCGACGTTAGTCTATTTTTGTTATTTCATCTTATTAAGTTAAAGTTGGAAAGAAAAAAAAACCTGGTACATTATGGCATGCCTGGTGGGACCCTATTCCCTTTCTTTCATTTCAAATTAATTGATTTTCATTGTCAGCTTTCTTTGTTTTGTAATCACTAATGATCGAGTTAAATCACCTGTGATTTTGGTGGATCACTAACGATTCTTGTAAATCACAAATGATCTCTATAGATTTTTTTAATTTCTTATTCAGTCATCCTCTAACATGAATGTAATGAAATTACTTGTATAATTCAGATTATGAGTGGCAATATAACACCAAAGAACACAATATTCGAGATAAATGATCTCAATATGCAATTAAAATATCTTTGCCAATTCGAGGGGGAAACCTCCAAACCATACAATAAGACTCAAATGCTTTAATGACGATAAAATACTACCTGTAATCCCCTATTTATACTATTCATATGTTATGGCCATCACCAAGGCTAGCCTACTAAGCATGAGAAAGTATAAATTACATAATCAAATGATATGGTAAGCCACAAGTTAGCTACTCATATCCTAATACAAGCAATAGGTTAAGGGTGTAGCATGTCCTTACCCTTCAAACCAACATTTTCCTCAATGTTGAATAATCATGGATATTGCTACAGAAAACCTTCATCCTCCTGTGTTGCATCCTCTATGCCCGATTCTTCCTCTTCATTAGATATTCCTTAATTTCTCTGGTTCTCACCTCTTAGTACGTGTTTACAAGATCTTCTCTGGATCCAAAATTATAATTTCTTCCTAATTAAGTTCTGGTAGCTCTGTCTAGGCTACAAAATTTTGTCCGATAACCTTCTTTAGGAAGGAAACATGGAATACTAGGTGTATGTGTGAATATTGAGGAAACTCTAGTTTATAAGCAACACTTCCAATTTTCTATAGAACCAAATAAGGACCATAATATTTAGGATCAATTTTTTTTTCCTTTTCTTGTTGCTTCAGGAATTTTTTTGTAAGGCTATGAGACAAATAAAAACCAGTCACCAATTTCAAAATGTCTTTCACTACAATGTTGATTTGCTTGTTGTTTCATCCTGTTTTGTGCCAATGCCAAATTTTCCTTCAAACCAACCAAAACTTGTTGTTAATGTTGAATGTGTTTCTCAGCATCCCTAACCTTAGTTCGCACCCTCAAGGAAGAAGTTATAGATGGTGGATGGTAGCCATATAATGCTAAAAATGGGGTCATTTGAGAAGAGGTATGAAATCATGTGTTATACCACCATTCTACAAGTGGTGGCCATTTAAACCAATGTTCTTGCTTATCTAATACAAAACAACGTAGATACCCCTCTAAGCATTTGTTAACCACTATTATTTTCCCATTAGTTTGAGGATGGTAAAATGAACCGTGAGCTCGCTAAGTAACCAAACATGAAAATAATTTTGTCCAAAAATTACTTCTGAAAATAGGATCACCATCACTTAAAATTATCTTTGGGGTTCCATGTAGCTTTTGAACTCTCTCCAAAAAAATGTTGCATGACTATATCGGCTGAAAATGGGTGTGAGAGGGCACAAAAATGGGCATATTTTTTGAGCCTATCCACAATCACCAAAATAACATTCTTACCCTCTTAACAAGGCAATCCTATGATGAATTCCATGGATACCTCCTCCCATATCCGGCTAGGAATTGGTAATGGTTACAATAAACTTAACATCTTAATGGTTTCACCTTTGTTCTGTTAGAACACTAAACACTCTAATAAAAAAATTTGTACATCACCCTTAAGTCCTTCCCAAAATAATTCTCTTTTATTCTATGGTATGTCTTCAAAAACCCATAGTTTCCTCCAACGGGTGATGTATGTAGCTCTACAAGAATCTTATGCTTCAACTCATAATATTTGCACAAGTATAACATGTCCTTGTACCATAGAGCATCACCATTCCACTCAAATTTGTTAAATTTTATAGAGCCTTTCTTGATATTTTATATTAGAGATTATGTATCCTTGTCCTGCTCTCATTCCAATCTTGCTTCATCTACCCAATTGGCCTTCAACGTGGACATTTCACATAGTAATGCATCTATGGATGTATCCTTCCGACAACGCATCAGCTACTACATTTTCTTTACCATTTTTGTATATGATTTCAAAATCATAACCCAAAATATTGTTTACCCACTTTTTTATTCCTCAAATGATAACCTTTGCTCCAAAAAGTATTTGATTCTATCACGATCTGTTTTCACCTTAGAGTGACTACCTATTAGATAGAGCCTCCATTGCTTGATCGCATGAAGAATAGCCATCATTTCTTTCTCATAAACAGGTTTGAGAATATATTTTCATTTGAATTTGTGACCTCAAATGTAATTGGTCTTCCTCAAATGCAATTGGTCTTCCATCCTACATTAGAACCGCTCCTAATCTTGGTCCCGAAGCATCACACTCAACAATGAATTTTTTTAGAAGTTGGGAGTAGCAAAATCGGGGTGGTGCACATGTATTCCTTCAATTACTCAAAGGATTTAGTGGCTACATCCATCTAATGGAAGGAATCCTTATTTAGCAATGCAAAGTGAGTGGAGCTACAATTCTACCATATCCCTCATAAATCTTATGTAGTACCTTGTTAGTCCAAGAAACCCTCTCGAGATTTTTTAGAGTTTTGGGCCTTAGCCATTCAACCATAGCTTTGATCTTTTGAGGATCAACTTTGACACCTTCATGGGCTATAATTTAACCCAAGTAATCTACCTCTTATACCCCAAAAGAACATTTGGATGGATTTACATAGAGCTTATGTTTCTCAAAACTTCCAACACTTTATCTACATATCAGTGCAAGTTTTCTTCCCACGCCTTACTCAGTAAATCAATATGTATCAAAGAAAAATAATACAAAATTCCTTTAAAATGGCCTAAAGACAAAGTGTTCATCAAGCTTTGAAATGTTGAGGGATCATTTATAATATCAAAAGGATTTACGAAGAACTCATAATGGCCCTCATGAATCCTAAAAGATGTTTTATCAACATCTTTTTCTCTTATTCTAATTTGATGGTACCTCAAACAAAGATCTAATTTTGTGAAAAATAGCACCATGCAATTCATCGAGTAAATCATCAATTACTAGAATAGGAAACTTATATTTGATGGTGTACTTGTTGAGTTCTCATTAATTTGGACACATCCTCCATGTTTTATCCTTCTTACGTACTCATGACCACTAGAGAAGAATATGCGCTCTAGTTATGTCTAAAAATATTTGCCTTCAACATTTCCTGCACCATTTTCTCAATCTCACTTTTTTAGAAATATGGGTGTCTCGTATGGTATAATGTTAGGTGGTTGGCTCCTGGAATCAACCAAATGGTATGATCATGATCCTAACCGGTGGTAGTCCCTTTGGAATTACATTAAAAACAAATGAGTGAGCATCAACAATCTTCTAAAGATTAGGTGGCATTGAAGACTTTGTATTTTATACCTCTATGGAAAATAAATTTGCTACAAATACATCTACTCATTTTCTAATAATATTTTACATCTGATGAGAGCTAATAATCTATGGAGACTTACCTATCATCCATTTCAATTATATTATCCTTCTTTCTTAATGAAATCGCATGAACATTTCTTGAAATTCATCTCTATAGTACCCAAGGTTGTGAGCCATTGGACACCCAAAACAATATCTGCCCCTCCCATAGAAATAAAAAACATAGGTGAATCTAACATGTAGTCTCCCATGGAGAGCTTGATATTGTGACACATTCCTGTGTAATTGCTTGTCCCACCATCTCGCAATCATAACTTAAATTTCTAGAGATGGGTAAATAAAACAATTGAGGTGGGCATCTAACTTATTATTTATGAATTTATGAGTACTCCCCGAGTCAATCAACACCGTCACCTTCTATTTTTGAGATAGCCATTAACCTTGATTTTTTAGGAGTACTAATACTTGACAATTCATGGCAAGAAATTGTAGGTTGGTGATCCTCTACTTCATCTTCTACTGGTTCCTCAGCCTATCCTATAATTTCAACTTCCTCTTCATCCTCATTTCATCCTTTAGTATAGAACAACTTCTCAGCACATTTATTTCCCGGTCCATATTTGTTGTCATAGTTAAATAAAATTCTTTTTTCTCTCTTTTCTTCCATTTATTGAGGAGTCCGTCTAATTGGTCAAGAAAATGATGTGGAAGGGGTACTACAATCTCTAGTGTTAGTGAAAGGATTCCTCCTATTGTAAAGAAATTTATCCTCTACTCTACGTGTCATGATAATAGAATCAGAAATATTGAGTGGATTAAACATACGTACCTCATGCTCAATGTGGTCCTTAAGACCCCCAAGAAACAGGTCATTTAGGTTCCCTTCTATAATATTCTCCACCCTTAAGGATAGGTTCTGGAATTGATGCACATAATATTTGACTGATCTTGTTTTTGTAACTTTTCCAATTGACTAAAGTAGCTATTTAAAACACGGGAACTATAGTGCAAATGTGACTCCTTAGTAAAATTTTCCAAGTGACACTTAGACCATTCTTCTTCCTATGAGCACATAACCATAAATACTAGATAAATTGGTCTAGTTCAAGATACAGGGATTCCAAGGTCACATTTTTCCCGATGGGGTTTGATGTAACTCAAAGAAGTTCTCCATTTTATTTATCCAATTCAATGGATCCTTCCCATCAAATTTACGCATCTCCACTTTCGACATCATGTTCTATGGTTGCGAATAAGTTGGATTCTAATTGGGCTAGAAAAGTGATCCAACATGGTTATTTTTCCCATTATTCTAGAACTAAAGATCCTCCTTAGTTGAGATGGGGTTGATTTGAAACAAACTCTTTACCCTTTATATATTGCATGATATCATCCAATTGTTGATTGATCTGGTCTCTGTCTCCTTTAAAGGCCATCTCAGATTGTAGATTTCATAGATCATACTTGATTTATCTCACCTTATGATCAACTGAGATAAACCCTAGTATTGAGGAATCTTTATTTACCCCTTCTAACTCCTACTCTTCAATCACTACCACATCTATATCTCGGGGTTTTACCCAAGTGACAAGATTATTTTTTGCTCTTGTGGAAGGCCCCACATGATGTAAAACCCTAGGGTTTAGGGTTTCAATATGAATTCATCTCGAATAGGAAAAAAACACAAAAAAAATAGTACTAATATTTTTTTGAGAGATTTCTGAAAATGTAAATAACTTGGAAAAAAATCCAAAAATTTCAGCCTTGGGAGTGATTTTATGAAAAACCATAAATTTGTAATAACTTTTGAAAAATAAAGAAAAAGAGTCTGAAATTTTCAGGTAATCTTACTTGAAATGATTCACAACTCGGATAAAAAAATTATTTGAGAAATTCGCTCCGATTCACAAGATATAGTGGAAACAAAAAAATAGGGTTTTTGCACTAAATTTGGCCCTGGATCTCACTTCTCGATACCACTTGTATTGGAATTACTTGTATAATTAAGATTATGAGTAGAAATATAATACCAAAGAACACAATATTGCATATAATTTATCTCAATGTGCAATTAAAATAGCTTTTCCACTTTGAGGGTGCAACCTCTAAACCATACAAGAAGACTCAAATGTTCGAATGATCATAAACTACTACCTACAATCCTCTATATATACTATTTATATGTTATGGCAATCATCAAGGCCAACCTACTAAGCATGAGAAAGTATAAATGACATAATAAAATGATATGGTAAGCCACAAGTTGGCTACTCATATCCTAATACAAGTAATAAGTTAAGGGCGTAGTAGTTAATTTATCTTTTATGTTCTCTAGTTTCATCTAACCCTTGTAGGTTTTTATCTTGGGAAATTTTGTTTCCATGTTGTAGTTGTGCTAAAAAAATATAAAAATTTAAAATAAAATAAAAAAGGAAGTGTTTTATGGGTACATCTTCTTCTTTTATTTTTCTTTTAAAACATTACATTTGTTGTCATCGAAATTAACTTATCTTTTAGACTTAAAATGAACCTATCATTCTTGCTTGATCACATAGTTTAATTAGGAAGTTAACAAATTTCATTCACTTAAATTTCCTCACACACAACCAAACCACTTAAAATAAAAACTTGCACCAAAATATTCCTACCCAAGTGGACCTACTTGGATTTCATCACTAAGAGGAGAAGTTGACTTGGTGTCCCGCCGAGTATAAACAATTGGTGGTCGATATATTGTCTTAAAACTTGACTCCCTTATCATTACGAGACTATGAAGTGAGTGGCTAGGCCATAATACAAATACTCATACCAAAACTAGAAAATATTTGGGCATCACATACCTTTGGATATATCGAGGACTCTAGCCTTTAACATCACTTGAAATTAGTCATGAATAGCCATATCATTAGGTTCCGTCATCCCCTTCCTCTACATTTAAATTCTAATAAAGATAATAAAACTTTACAATTTCTTGGCTTGTCTATTGCATTTGTATCACTCTTATAGGGTTTTCTTTATAATCGTCAAATAATTGTTGTTTGATATGGATCAGCCCTCCACATCATCATATCCTCTTATCACTTATGTGTCATTATTACAACCATATTTGGTTGCTTCATCCAATATCTCTACATATTTTCACCCCAATCAATCTCAAAACACCCCTACACAGGATCTAATCCTTCTCAATCTCATCAACCTATCATATCCCACTCATTCCCAAAACCATCTAGACCACTTTTTTTGCCCATGTGGAACCTCTACCTTTCAACTAATTTTATAACCCTATAATAATTCCATCCAAAACCATAAAAGAATCCTTCACATCTAGATTTCTTCCAAATAATCATCCCTTCGCTCATGGCAAGTTTATCCCATCAATCGACCCTTACCACATCCCCTTATTCATCACAATCTCATCAAGATCTTAACACCCCCATATTTTATCCACTCAAGCTATCTTAAATTAAATACATATCTCGATAACTCAAACATACCAAACCCATACACACATCCCTACTTAGTCCCAATCATCATTCCTCCTCTAACAACATCATATCTAACATCTCTATATGTCTCCCCACATCCCTTTATCACAACATACTTTGTAATTGATACCTTCTCAAGCTATCCCTTATCAACATCCACATCAAACATATCAGCAATAGAACCATCGTAGTCTCCACTATCATCAATCAAATAAAATACATTCTCATCTACACTCACATGTTAATTCCCTCATGCCTAATCCTACAAAAAATATTGTGAAAGTGTTTTTGAACTGATTAACAAGTTTAGAAGACCCTACCATGGGATCCAAACACATCTTCATTTATCGTCAGTCTATAATGAACCCATCCATCCATTAGTACTATATAATAACTAACCTCCACATTTGTAATTTCCTGAATTTACCATGTTCTATAGCCAGGAGGATGCTTAGCAACACATACTAGCCTTTAAAAACTTGTTTTATCTCATCCTCCATGATCTCATGCTTAGATCCTTTCCTATGTCACTCAGGTAGGACCTACCTTGGATTAGTAAAACTCCTCCATTATAACTCTTTATTATCTTTCACACATCTAGCCATTTTATTTCTCAAGCACTTCACTATCAATGTTAATCATAAAATGACCATTTCTAACCTCTCTAACATCAAACAATTTGAAGATGAATCCATTATCGACTTCATCGATAGATGATAAAACATTATCAATAAATAAACCTTCTCACTACCTCAATCAGAATTTATATAGTGTTGTTATCAATCATGTTCCCTCACATCTAATCTACCCTCCATATCTACACATTCCAAACTATTTAAGAAGCCTTCACCATGGTTAGAAAGTTATAAATAAAAACCCTTAAAGAGTTCCACCTCAATCTTCAATCTATGCATTTAGGATAATATTTGCATGGAGTAAATGAAAACTTGTGTGGTGGCCATGGAAGAATCATAATCCTTTGATCTTATTTTCTATAGTCCTCACACATTGATGTCACCTTCATCTACCATCAAATAACCTACCACCTCCTTACAACCTTTAGAATTGAATTCGAAAATCACAAAAGGAGGAACTTATAATCAAATATATCGATGTCCAACCATCTTGTAAACCAATCAAAGACTTGGGTAGCTTACAAAAATGTAACCCGCCCCAATCGCTTCTAGAGATGACATCTCCCTCATCTAAATTAGACTTAATTCTATCCTCGGTTCCTCACTTATTGTCTAGTCTGAACCTTGTCCTAAATAAATCATTATAAAATCAAAATGCATCGTATCCATGGCCTTATCCTCATCATTTTTCATGAGACCATCTCCTCCATCTAAAGAAAACATTACAAAATAAAAACACACATCATCTAGGGTCTCAACCTTACCATTCATTTTGGGATCCCATCCTTTATCACAATATAAATATACCACATCTACAGGCCCACCCTTACCATCCATTTTGAGACCCATCCTTTAATTAAATATCATGTCACACACCATACCCTATCTCATCCATAATATTTCACTCCTAGTCTATTTTGGGACCTCATCCATCATCAAATTTTATAAATCCCATCCTTGGATCACATCCTCTCTCTTATCAACCTCACAACGTCTCGTATGATGCTCCAATACCATATGGTATCCACACATCCACCCACATTTAAAATTAATGCACTTCCTTCCAAGCATTCTCATAAATCAAAATCAAAATCCATTAATCCAAACCCCCGGAAAGGGACTTATATTTACATCCTTAAGAGGCTCATACGTAATTCTCTTATCACATTACCACCAATCAAAACACACAATCCACATATCCAAAACCTTCATGGTATGTCCAAGATAAAACTTGTGCCTACCATAGAATCTTGTGTCATTACATGGAGAGTTGTTATAATATAATGACTCTTCCTTGTAAATTATCTTCTCCCGAAGAAGACCATCTTAAGCCATCACCGATATAATCTAAACCCAATTCACCGATAGTGTCATCATCAACATCTCGTGGGATAAGGGGGATCCTCGATTATCTATCAAAAATATTTCTCATACATCTTCTCGTCACCTTCCATTTAAGGTCCCTCATCTCAAATAATTATGGTTCACCCACCTATTTAAACTAGGAATCATCATATAAGAAGGAAATTCAAAACCAAAGCTTCATCATCTACCCCTCCTCATCAATCGTCCTCTCATATCTCATCCATATTTTCATCAAATCCTTTGTCAAAGGTTTTACATCCTCCTTTATTTACCATATATTCAATCAATCAACATAAAAATTTCCATTATCCTAAGCTTGAAGGCATTTTTCCTTTCATAGCATGTTATCTCTAGCCACATCGTCATGCTAGGGGTATCCTCTCTACTGAGACTTTGAAAGTATTACCTTACACACCTCCCCCAATGAATCTTCACCAACCATGTCCTCTCAATCCAATCCATATATCTTTATAAGATAAAGAGTAAACATGGAAAAATTTCCTGTAATTAGATCGGCCCATATATTATGGGTTGGGAGCTTATCGTCTAGCCTCCCTTGATGGTACACCTAAAAGAAACCTCTAAATGCCTTACACTTGTGACCTTTCTATTGTTAACACATTGACTATCATAACAATAGTCACATCAAAAGATCTTAATCCATCATTAACCTCTCATTTCATCATTGTAATGATTTAAAAGCATGTGGTCTTCTCGTCACTATCACCAAAAACCTTAAAGATAAGCACCATGACTCTGTTCATTGCATCTTTCACAATGACAAGTTCCTCCTTAGCAGGAACCCCACAATCATTACATCCATCCACCTTGTTTACCAACCAAAGACATGTCATGGGGTATACATGTGTAGTTTGTATACACATATCTTCCCCTCCTCGAAATGGTCTATAAGGACTGGTCTTAGCTTTAAATAAAGTCAAAATATATATGTATGCATCTTATCAAAAATAAAATAGAATGATCCTTGAAGGAAAACTATTTTAATATCGAAATCAAACTATCAAATAGTAAAGTAGACTGTCCTTTGAAGGACAAATACCCATCAAAATCATAAACCAATCCCTCAAATGATGGTTATCCAAAAAGAAAAATTCAAAAATTAAATCATGGACCACTCCCTCAAAGGATAGCCACCCACGTAAAAAGGCTCCTCGCATCGATTAGCCTTCAAAAATTAAAAATATCAAAAATTGTCCTAGGAAGGATTCCCACATCAACTAGTTTTCCCATAAAATTAAACTTCCTACATTGATCGGTTTGTGTCAAGAAATAAAATGTTCAACTGGGGCATCTCTCTATGAAACCGTTGAAATAATAACCTACTCTCTCATGCATCCTACATATATGTCAACCCTTCCCCATGTCCTAGGAAGGTATACTTGTCATCTTCATCTTTATCCAAATATATTATGTGTGACTAACCATTGGTAGTCATATGTTAACATATGTTATAATGCCAAAATTGCAAGAGCATTCACTCTGTTGTTTCTCAAATTTGTATCAAACCACTATAAAATAAATCATTTCACATTTTATACTTAACCATGATTAAAACACATTTTGATGAAAATTTTGATGACTTTAAAGTCAAATATCCCTAACATATCAACAAACATCCATAAAACATCTATCAAGCATAATATCAACATAACCATGATCACATCCTAATATTACATTTCCACATCAAAAACATCACATCTACTCAGTAAAATTGACATTTTTCAATTGGATACCTCCTCAAGTGCTACACCCTTGATCATCATCAGACACCTATGTAGTCCTCTATCATGATATTTTTCACCGTTAAGTTATATGTCTAAAGGACACAAACCCTTTGGTCCCCTATCACTTTTCTTCCTATCCTTATAAGCCCACCTTTTGGAAACATCAATTTTTTTGCATGACCTCTTCAAACCATCATCTTATCATCATTAAAGTTATATGTCTATAGGAAATGAACCCTTTGGTTCCCTATCACTTGACTTCCCAAATCATGTAAGCCTACCTTTGTGGCAACATCAATTTTCATTCCTTTGACCTCATCAAAACATGATTTCTATTTCCCCTTATTTTCATTAAGTCATACATCTATAGGACACGAACCCTTTTATTCCCTATAACTTTATTTTATGGCAAAACCCATCTTATTTCTCTACCTTGTCCTGGGAATCATCTCTCGTCTTCCCATCCTTACATACTCTTTCAAACTCATGATAGATTCCCTTTTACATCATCAATCCCTAGTTTTATGGGGAGTACCTCATTGTATATTTATGTATCTTTCACATCCCTATATATCACATCTCTTTTTGGTCCCTCTCACCGTTAATCCCTAAGTGAAAAATGTAGACACCTAAAATTAACACCATTAATCCTTGTGTTTGCATCCATAAGCACCCCTTCACTATCACATCACTATCATATCATCTATTAAACCATTAGCCTAAGTCTTATTAATCCCCATAATATGTAATCCCTCTAAATATTATCCTACACCATTAAATCATATTCTACATCCTCCTAAACCATTGAAACCACTTACATAAAAATCAAATAAAGATAAAATAGAACCTATACATTCCCAACCATTTTATAACCTCTCACCCACATATCTCCCTCCGACAAAAAATTACAAAAAAAAATGACTCGCTTGGATTTGGTTCTAACGAAACTATGCGATCTCCAACGATTCTCAGTATAAACAAATTTTAGACCCCCTTTAAGAAGGTTGGTTCATGTTTGTTGCTCCCTGAGACTAGACATTACATTTCATTGTTATAGATTCTAACTACATATCCTAAAGAATGCCACATCAGCACTCTCAAAGTCTCCACATGACATCCACAAGTTCATCAATTTTCAATAATCATTCAACGTTAGAAATCAACAACAACCTTCCTGCCTCTATAATCTTCATATCTCTGGTAATACCCTTTTCTTGTCTTCATTCATCAACTTACATAAGGTAAGTGGTTTCCCTTGCTTCATTATCTTATTACACGTCATTTACAAGCTTAAATCATCCTTATCAATATCCCTTTCGAGATCTTTTCCAATCAATCTATTATTGACTCATACATTTTCATAGAAATCACTAATGATTCCCTAGAATCGCCAATGATTCCTATCTAAATGTTCATTTGACCCATAAGATTTTTCTCTAGACATCCAAACCCCATCATACATTACCACTCTACCTTTACATGTGTTTGTCCAATCTTATCCATCTCCTTTGAGCCATTACTTTATTAGTTATCTTAAATCAAACATATATCTCACTTTTCCTTTATGAGCATATATCCATCCACATATTTTCTCCTTTAAGCCATTTTGTAATCCTTAGACTCTCTTTGGATCAGGTATCAACACATTATCAAACCATCATATAGCCTTGGTCGTGGCATTCCCTTTACCTTTGCATTGTTGATTATATTGTCTACTTTATCCTTTTATCTCATCATTATCATATTGATTTCTTAAATTTGGATTGACATCCTTGCAATGAATTCCATTGACTTCCGTTGGTTGGGCCTTTCCACAAAATACACCATATACATACATACATACATACAAACATACATACATACATACATACATACATACATACATACATACATACATATATATATATATATATATAATCAATTTTGTTTAGTTTTCTCGATTTACATGTTTCTTTTTTGGTGAAATGAGAAAGATATTTATCCAACAACAATCAACATTCATCATTACGGGTATCGGTAAACCTCGACGCCTTATGAGTTCAGAGTTTGTTTTTATTTTTTCATTTTGTTAAGTTAAAGTTGAAAATAAAAAAGTCTCTAGTACATTCGACATGCCCGGTGGGACCATGTTCCCTTTCTTTCATTTCATATTAATTGATTTTCATTGTCAAGCTCTATTCTTTACAATCACTAACGATCCAATTAAATCGCGAGTGATTTTGGTGAATCACCAATGATTCCTGTAAATCACCAATGATCTATGTAGACTATTTTGATTGCTTAGTCAATCATCCTCTAATGTTAATTTCTCTTTTTGTCCTCTAGTTTCACCTAACCCTTTCATGTTTCGGCTTGGGATATTTTTTTATAAGTTGTAGTTGTGCTAAAAATCTTAAAATCTAAAAATTTAAAAAAGGAAGTGTTTTATGGGTACTTCTTCTTCTTTTATTTTTCTTTAGAATCATTTTAGTTTGTTTATTTTCTTCATTGAAATTAACTTCTTTTTTGGACTTCAAATGAACCTATCATTCCTACTTGATAACATAGTTTAATTAGGAAGTTAACAGATTGTATTCACTTAACTTCCTTATAGAAAACCAAATCAATTTTCACACAAACTTGCATTAAAACATTTCTACCTAGGTGGACCTACTTGGATTTCACCACCAAGAGGAGAATTTGACTCAGTTTTCTTGCCAGGTATAAATAATTGGTGGGTAGTATATTGGCTAAGCATCCAACTACCTTATCACCGTGGGACCCTAAAGTGAGGGGGTATGTGTCAATACTAATCCTCGTGATTGACACTAGCATAAATTTGGGCCTCACGTACCTTCATTTATATAGAGTACTCTAATATTTAACATCACCTGAAACCAACCTTAGAATGACCATATCATCACGTTCCCTCTGAGCCCCTTCATCCACATCTAAATTCTAATCAAGATAATAAGACTTTATGGCTACTTGACTTGTCTATTGCATTTGTAATACTCTTATGGTTTTTCTTTATCATCTTCAATCAATTCTTTTTTGATATGGATCATCCCTCCACATCACCATATCCTCTTATCACTTAAGTGTCATTATTAAAATCATATCCTCGGGTTTCCTCATCCACTATCTCTATAGCTTTTCACCCCAATCAATCTTTAAAAATCCCCTACATAGGATCCAATCATTCTCAATTTCATCAACCTATAATATCCCACTCAACTTCACTTAGCTCTAGCATATTCCCGTAACCATCAAGACCACCTTTCAAACCCTATAGAACCTCTACCTTTCAACCAATTCTAAAACCATATAATAAATCCATCCAAAACCCTATGACAATCCTTCACATCTATATTACTTCAAAACTATTACCCTCATCTCATGGAAAGTGTATCTCATTAATCAACCCTTGTCACATCCCCTTATCCATCATAGTCTCATCAGATCCTAACTGTAGACACCCATAATTACACCCGAGCAATTTAAATACTTAAATTGTGCTAATTATCTCCCTTCTTGCAAATTGGTGACATATCATCAAAAGCACTCATATTCTCTCTTATCATCGTTAATTAATTACAATACACTAATTAGTTAAGTCACCTATCCAACAAACACCCTAATTAATGACCTTTCGTTAATTAATCACCCCTTCTATCTAGACTAATTAATTATTATCAATTAATTAGCTTTCCCTTTCATTTAACCAATAAATCAATATTTAATTGATTTAATCCCCTTCTAATAGCCTAAATCATACTAATATTCCTCTAATTAGCTTTTATAAGCTTACATCTACCTATTAATTAATCACCTTTGATTAATTAAAACACCCCCCAACTCCCATGACTTGCTAAGTATAAATTAAACCCTTCTAAAGTAAGGTTACCTTTTATAAAACAAAGGGATGAAGTGTTTCCTTTATCCATTGGGCTATATAAGGAGCCCTCCTTCTACCTTTATACCTACACCTAAACTTCTTGAGAAGACAAAAGCAAAGCATATAGCAAAATAGACTAAAAGCTTTCCTTTGTTTTCTTGAGAGTTCACCACTTGGAGAGTTAAGCCTCTTTTCTAGCCAAAAGTGCTTAGGTCATATGGGAGGTGTCAAAAGGGTCTTGTAGCCCAACTTTGATAAGCCCCCATTCCTAGGTTCTTGGAATATCAAGAACAACCACTTTGATTTTCCATGGAGCCTACATAGGTTCACCCATTTAATTTTGTTGTTAATTAAGAGAATAGAGGATTTAGACAACTAGCATGTTAAGTTTCAAAGTTTTAATATGATAAATGTTAGTGTCTAACCTTGTTTAATTCTTATCTTGATGGTGCTTTGTATTTTGCTTAATTTTGTTAATTAAGACTACTAGGTGTTAGTCTTTATTTTCATTAGCTTAAATTAGCAAATCATGCACACACTAACATCCCCCATATTTTATTGAATCAACCTATCTCAAATTCAATACCTCTTTCAATACCTAAGACATCCCAAACCCATACACACATCCCTACTTAGCCCCAATCAGCCCCTCTCCTCCAACAACAGCATATCTAACATCTATACATGTCTTCCCACATCCCTTTATCACAACATACTTTGGTATCGGTACCTTCTCGGATACCCCTTATCAACCTCCACATCAAACCTATTAACAAAATAACCATCCTACTCTCCATTATCATCAACCAAATCAAATGCATTCTCCTCTACACTCACATGCTAATTCCCTCACGCATAATCCTACAAACAATCTTGTGCAAACTTTATTAAACATATTAACCAATTTAGAAACCATTTCAATGGGACCCAAACATGTCCACACTTATGATCAGTTATGTAATGAGCCCTTCCATCCATCAATACAATATAATCCCTATCATCCATATTGGGAATTTCCCGATTTACCATGTTCCATAGCCAAGAGGATCCTCACCGCACATACTATCCTTTAAACACCTGTGTTATATCATCCTCCGTGATCAAGATCTCATACTTAGAATCTTTCCTTTATCAATTACAGACTTGCCTTGGATTTTTACAACTCCTCCTCAAAGACTCTTTATTCTCTTTTATATAGCTATCCCTATTATTTCCCAAGCACTTCTCTATCAATTTTACTCGTAAATGACCATTTCTCGGTCTCTCTACCATTAAAAAAATTTGAAGATGAATCCATGATCAACTTCGGCCGACCAATGGAAAAGAATTATCAATCAATTTACCTTCTCACTTCCTCAATCAAAATATATCAAGTTGTTTTCTCGATCATATTCCCCTCACATCTCGTCTACCCTCCAGATCCACACATTCCAAACTTTTGACAAAGCCTTCACCATGGCTAGAAAATTAGAAATCAAATCCCTTGAAGAGGGCCACCTCAATCTTCAATCTACCAATGTCCCATCGGATTCCTCTAGGTCTTCCTACAAGCAATATGAGACTACCGCACATGTTTCCATTTATTATCCTTATGATCAAACACCCTCAATATAGTCAATCCATACGATATTGTGCATCCTTCGAGTCACATAATCAACACTATTACGCATGATCTTCTCCGAGAGGAGACCCCTTTTTCTCTAGCGCTACCCCTTGAAGAATTGGAATCCTTGGATCTTATTTTTGGTATTTCTCACACATTGATGTCACCTTTATCTAAAATCCAATCACATAGCACCTCCTTTCAGCCTTTAGAATTTACTTCAAAACCATTACAAAGGAGGCACTTATAATCAAATATCTCGATGTCCAACCATCTTATAAACCAATCAAATACTTGGGTAGCTTACACAAATGTAACCCACCTCAATCATGTCTAGATATGACATCTCCCTCATCTAAATTAGACACAATCATATCCTAGGTTCCTCACTTATCATCCATTCTAGAACCTCATCCTGAAGAAAACATTACAAAATAAAAATGCATCACATCCATGGCCTCATCCTCGGTATCTTTCGTGAGAACCTCTCCTCTATCTAAAGAAAACATTACAAAATAAAAACACACATCATCTAGGGTCTCCACCTTACCATCTATTTTGGGATCCCATCCTTTATCTCAATATCATATCACATAGTCATACCCCATCTCATCCATAATCTATCCCTCATTTATTTTAGTACCTCATTCGTCATCCAATTTTATCAATCCCACATCCTATCCCATCCTTGGATTGTATCCTTTTTCTTATCAACCTCACAATGTCCCTATGATGCTCTAACACCATACGCCATCCATGCATCCACCCACATCCAAAAATAAGGCACGTCCTACCAAGAATTATCATAAATAAAAATCAAAATACATTAATCCAAACCCCCAAAAGGGACTTATATTGACATTCTTGTGCTCATACCGGATTCTCTTATCACATTACCAAAAATCAAAACACCCAATCCACATATCTAGTAACCTACATGGTATGACTAAGATAAAACCTTTTTCTACTAAATAATACTGGGTCATAACATAGAGAGTTGTAAAGAGCTTAAATCCATAATACGACTCTTCCTAGCCAATTATCTTCTCCCGGAAGAGAATACCATCCTAAGCCATAATCTATATCATCTACACCCAAGTCACCGATAGTGTCCTCATTGATATTTGCATGACAAGGGGGTCATCCTCAGTCATATATTGTAAAATATTTCTCATACATCTTCTCATTACCTTCCATTCAAGGTCCTTCATCTAAAATCAGTATGGTTCACCCACCTAGGAAAACCAGGAATCGTCGTACAAGAAGGAAAGGCAAAAACAAAGCTTCGTCATCTCCCCCTCCTCATCAACCATCCTCTCATAACTCATCCATATTTTCATCATATCATTTATCAAAGGTTCTACATCCTCCTTTATTTATCATATATTCAATCAACCAACATCAAATTTTTCATCATCTTGAGCTAGAAGTCTAGTTCCTTTCAGCCCATGTTATCTCTAGCCACATCTTCAAGCTAGGGAGCATCCTCTCTACTAATAATTCAAAAGTATTACCTTACACACCTTCCCCTATTAAATCCTCACCAACCCTATCCCCTCAATCTACTCCATATATCTGTAGTATATAAAGAGTAAATGTGCATTGATAAATGTACATTGAGATAAGGAAAGACACAAACCCATCAATCATAGGCCTTACAAGTTGAATCCTAATATGAAATCTAAGGTCAAAGTTAAACTAGATCATAAGGTATAAGAAACACTAATATATCCTATAGAAAAATCAGGTTGGGTGAGTCCATTACTCACTTAATGGAATAAAATAGGGGAGATAAGTATTTTTCAGTGATTACAAATCCCTAAATGATGCATGTATAAACAATCCATTTATAACTCCTTTCAAAGATGAAATATTGGAGGCGGTAGAAGGGAATGAATTATACTCATTCATAGATGCATTTAGTGGCTACCATAAAATTCCAATTATGTAAGAGGACCAATCGAATACTAATTTTGCTACTGATTGAGTAATTTTTACATATTGAGTATTGTCATTTGGACTAAATAATCCACCCAAAATATTTTCCCGAGTTATTGTCACACAACATTTAAAAATTTCATACATTATTTTATTAAATTGTATATTAATGACTAGTAAGTTTTCTCTTTGTTCAAGGAGCACATTTTTAAGGTACACTTCATACTATAATGATGTAGAGCTTTGTACATTTCTTTGAATTTAAATAAATGTTTCTTTTTATGCCCTTTGGAGTTTTACTTGGATATTTTGTTTGTAAAAAATGGATAGTAGTAGATTAGGAAAAATTTGTAGTAATAGTTGGGTTTAAACCTCCTATAAACCCCTTCAAAGTACATGCATTTTTAGATCATACAGATATTATAGTAAATTTATTAGGGGGTATGCCAAAATTGTGCAACCGATAGAACAATTACTATTATAAGGAGCAAAATCTGTATGGACAATCGAGTGCCAAAATGTATTTACATAACTCAAGTATAAACTAGATAGTGTACCTATACTAATATTTCCCAACTGGAGAAAGATATGACATGTGCATGTCAATGCCTCAAGTAGTGTAATTAGATAAATACTTGGATATCCTAGAGAAGGGGGATTGACCATCTAATACACTTTGAGATTTTTAAACTATCACCAATGGAAAGACATTACACTACAATGTGAGAAGTGTTAGGTATGGTCTTCGCACTCTAGAAGTTCAAACAATATCTCTTAGTGACACCCTTTGAGTTTTTCACAAACCATCCGATATTGTGATATATAATTAAAAAGTCTTTTTGGGTGGAAATATATCAATATGATTAATGTGTATGTAGAAATGTAGGTTCAAGATAAATGTCAAACCAGAAGGGAGCATGTAGGTCGATCATTTAAGTTGAATTAATACATGGGAAGAACTCAATGAACTAGATAAAGATTCATTATATGTGCACTTCTACGAGTCATTATAGTCCCAAAATAATTATAATAAATTATGCAATTCCTATAATATGTAATTTTAATAGTCCATTATACAAAGAAGGAAAAAAATAACTTGTGACTAAAACATTACCATATACAATCATAAATGGATTTATATAAAATTTGGGGAAGGATGGAATACTAAACATAGTTGATTTAGACCATAAATATGTGGCATATTGCACAAATCACATGCAATAATAAAAGGAGTTTTTAAAGGGAATTAACTATGAAAAATATTCTAATAGTGGAATTTTTTGGTTGACCTTATTTCATGATGTGCATCATATTATGAAGCATTGTGTTGTATGTCAAATAATAGGAAAATAAAACCAAAGGGATGAAATGCCACTTAACCTATTTCTAGCTACAAAATCATTTGAGTAGTTAGGGTAGACTTTATTGGTCCAATCCACCCCCATCAAAAATTTCTAGGATCAATACATAATCACCATGATATATTACTTAACTAAATGGGTTGAAGTTGCAGCAACACCAAATTGTGAAAAAATGGGATACAATTAAGTTTCTATATGAAAATATCATACCAAGGTATGGCTTTGTGAAAAAATTAGTGAGCAACCAAGGAACTTTTTTTTAATAGAAAAATTAAGATTATAACAGAATATTTCATGATTGTACACCATCAAAGCTTAACTTATCATTTGCAATTTAATGGATAAGTAACACCATCAACAAAGTGATGGAAAAAGTGCTCACTAAGATTTGTAATGTCCAAAGGGATTATTAGGAAGACAAAATACTAGTGGTAATTTGGGCATATAGGAACAACTACAAGAAAAATACATGAAAAAATATATTATAATTGGTGTATGGAATAGAATCCATTATGACCATAGAATACATTGTGCTAAGTTTTTGCATTTCCATAATAGCATGGTTAGGGGATAAGGAATCTATTGAGAATAGGCTACTTGATTATAAAAAGTTGGAAGAGAATTAGATGACTCTGCAGAGAGGAGTCAAGAATCACATGAGTGGATCTAATAAATGTGGCATGATATAAATATTCACAATAAATAGCTATAAATAGACTAAATTGGGTTAGTGCATCAAACAAGATTCGAGCACACCCATAAAAATTGTGCAATCATTGAAAAGGAGCATATATTATCCATCACATAAAAAAATGGCAAACGATTGTATTACAAGACTCACAAGGAAATGTGATACTAAGGAGAATAAATAGATGTACGCTTAAGACATATAAATCATAATTGAGAAATGGAATTAAACATAAAAATTAGTGCCTCTAACACAAAAATATTGTACAATTTTTCAAATTCAATAAAGTGCGATAAATAGAGATTTTTACATTTGATTAGATTATGGTAAAGTGTGTGTGGGATTGGAAAAAATCAATAAATCAAATTTCAAATGGCTAAGTGTGTGAATGAAATAAAAAAACAAGAAGAGATCCAAGAAATTGAAAATTTCTAAAACCCGCACATAGAACAAGAAAGGATGACAACGGAAAAGGAATAGAAAAATTAAAAATATGAAAAGTTATTATCTCATATATCTTGTATGGATGAAACATAAAATTAATACAACTTCAAAAAAAATGGAATGAAGTGAAAAGTTGGTGTGTCTAAGAGAAAATATCTGATGGATAATAACCACTAAGGAGGTAGCTCAAAGGATAATATATAAAAATGACCACTTCACATCGCCGCATGATATAAAGAGGGAACATATGGAAAAATATAAAAATTGTGATAAGTCCAAAAATAGAGTAAGCAAGAAACCTTAAACATTCTAAAAGTGCCAGTTTAAAATAATTATATATAGATTACAAGAAAAGAATCAAATTAACAATGATATATCCCTTTACCCATCCTATTAAACCAAAATTCTAACAACTCGGTGGAAGAACAAGGAATTATGTTCCTACAACTAAGTGATTTAGAGAATGGCTATATTGATATCTTTGTAATGCTCCGCTAAACCAAATGGAGTGACCCACCACATCACAAGTTGTTGGAAAGGGTATAAAATTTTGGGGAACATAAAGACTTGTAGTAGATGATGAATAAGTAGGAGGACATTTGGTGGATAAATATCCATTGTGAGGAAATGCTGCAAATATACTTGAAAAGTATATATATCTATGAGACCATCTATAACTCATACAATGAATCATGATTCATTAACATAACGTTTTCATATGCTTCATTACACAATATGTGGTTCGATTAATTCTCGCTAAGTAGTACAAGGAAATGGATTAATTAATAGGGGAATATTTATGCTCACATATAAGATCTCAATTCCTTTAGTGAAACAATCAACTCGCAACTTTTTATGGCCATCTACATAAAAGAAGAGGATATTTTAAGGAGAAATTTTGAACCATGTAGTTCAAATTATGGTATAAATAGTATCCAAGTGATATTGGTAATTTACACACAAAATCAAAAATCACCCCTTAACACAATTGGCATGATCATTAGACTATGGGAAGATGGAGATGAATTCAACTAGCCCAAATTCTTAGAGCACATGATCTCAACATGCACAAAAGGTAAGTGAAGCTTCTAGTAAAACTTTCATGTATCAATAGTTGGTTATGTTATTATTCTTCATGCGTTAGAGAGGCCCAAAGTGTATAATAGTCGTATAATATGTGTATTACTTGAATGAATGGTTTGTGAAATATATCCCAGCCATACCTATACCACATATGAAAACCCTTAGTGAAAACCCTTGCATACTAAAGGAAGTGTGCATATACATAGCCCCCTATGGCAATCTAACTTTATTTCATGATGGGGTCTTACTTCGATTTGAAGGAGATAACACTAATAAGCTTAAGAAACTTTCATTATTCATTAACATGGATATCCTCAAGGTAGAACTCAATGGGAAACATGAGATGATTGTGATGCATGTGTAACTTTTGAACACCAAACAACCATCATTACTAATCAAAGGAGGTTTACAATATACAAAAATTGTGCAACCAATGGTAGAAACATTACCTAAAATGTAAGCACAACTATAAATTCAAAGGAAAATAAAGGGAAAATAAAATGTCACTACGTAAACTAAATGATCCCAATCTCAAGTCAAAAATATCAAAGACTACTCATTTAGTTTATCAATCTAGTGTTTGAAAATTGAAATTTAATAGAGATAAGGTGCACACCATCACGTTTGAAGATACGGGCACAAAAATTTACTTACCAAAGGATAGAGAATGGTATACATGGAAATATTTCAAGTGAAAGATCTAACTCATAAGATAAAGGATGAAGATATGATCCTAGTCCCACTCGTTTCACACTCCCTAATAATAAATATAAGTAGGTACACTATCACATAGGACCATTGGTCATTAACATTTCAAAGGGATTAAAGGAGGCCTGATTCACATCAAATCTAAACCATATTTTCAATCATGATATCCTAGTGACGCCATGCAAGAAGAGGAGAATAAATACAATCCCATATAAATTAGTGTATAGAACGCCTCTACAAAGAGATACCAAGCTCTCATATTGAGGATTTGGTACACATCGACGGGCCTCATTGATGCAAGAGAAAATAACTCAATAACAAAAAGTACAACAAGCAGAGACAAAAGTTACCTAAGAATGAGAAGAACATAAACCAAAGAGGGAGAAGTTCAAGACTATAACATATTCAAGTTTATAGTCCCAAAAACCACAGTGTAATAAATGGCGAATGCATCTTCTCCCACTCCATATCCTTAAGAATAAATTACTCCTCTAATAGTTGGCTCAAATTTATAAAAATGTATAAATCCATTACAAATAGATACATAGAAAATGATCCCGAGTGTGTATAGACCCAAATCAGATATCACAATAAGAGAAATCATTAGAGGCTAAGGAACAACAAATATAAAATCATGAAATATAAAATAAGGAGAAATCCACCGAGGAATCTCTCTAGAATGCAGAAGAGTAATAACACATTATGAAGGAATAACTAGAAGAAAAATTGTGTGAATACAAAAATTAGTAGTTGAGAAGAAGTTAGAGGTAAAGAAAAAATAGAAATAGGAGTAGGAAGAGAAAAGGCACAAACAAAAATAGGTTAAGAAGAAAAATAAGTGTGCAAGCATAAACACATAAATATCTCATTAAAAATAATACCAAGGAGAGGAATAATGGTAATAAAAGGAAGAAAATGTCAAGAAGGAACAAGAGGAAAGGAATAGATAAGAAGAAGAGAAGACAAAAATAGAAGAGGAAAAATCCAAAAATAAAAACAACATGAGGAACATTATAAAAAGGTAGAGGATGAAGAAAACGTTGTTGAAGTCGTTATGAAAATAGAATATACCCAAATTATGAAAAATTAGGCTCTCACATAATTAAATGCTAAAGAGGAGAAGAATAAAATAGAATAAAAAATAGAGAAATAAAAATACATTGTGTAACCCATAGTCACTCCTCTAGAGCAATCAGCCATTGTGAAAATTTTGTTGCAACCAAAATATAGTGTCATGGATATTAGAACTTCAATCTCATATCAAACCAAAACAAAAGAAGTTATAAAATGGGATACCAAAACTTTTGGTGGGCCTCACAATCAATCACATAAACATAAAGTATAAACTAGTTCTTCCTTCATATCATGTATGTATAATAGTTTTGACAATTACCTGACAAGTGCGCAATCTACAACATCACAAACATTGGTTAGTGTAATCAAGGTGGACCTTGAGAATCTGATATCACAAACAAATATCAAGGGGTACACACACTTCAATAAAATATTACTACATCCACAATGTAATTGCACAAGAAAAGAAACCCTAGAACAAACATTGTGCAATATAAAGTCTTGAATTTAGGATAACTATCCATAACTTGTCACCACAACAATAGGTGAACAATTCATGAGTGAGAAAATACAACTAACCACTTTGGTTATTAAACTTGTAGACAATTGGAAGGATGTAAAGAATGTAAAATCACAAGTATTACAATCAAAGGAAGAAGTGAAGGGTGTAGTCCTAATTTTGTAATAATATATCAAGTTTCTCCAAGTTAAAGCATAGGCCAAACATGTTACATTTGAGCTCCTGACCGGGCATACATAGTCAGAAGCTACTATGAGTGAAATAAACGTTGATATAGATATTGGAAACATAATGTAAGATCAAATTTTAATATAGTTAGATGATTAGTAGGTGGAAAATGTATTAGAAACATCATTACAGACTTAAGACAACGTCAATGAATAACCATGAGCTAGGAGATAAAAATTCCATGAAATACATTTGTAGGGGTGCAAGCACAATGTGTGAGGGATTGACTAGAAGTGATCATCTAGGACATACCAATTTCTATAACATTACATGATCCAGATACGAGACAAATCCAAAATGATGTTTTGTTTGAATTCATAGTATTATCATAGTTGCATATATCCTTTGGTAGAGTGAATGAAGCCCTCAAAATTGGAATATGTACAACAAATACATGGAAATATTTCTACCCACTATGAAGAAAACTAAGAATAATATCAAGTATATTATCCCACATATCATGCTCTATAGAATCAAGGAAACATAATTTATACCACAATCATCTTCTACTCCAGTTTGTAGACACTAAATTTTTTTTAAATTACCATTTAACATTGTTAATTGTGACCGTAGTTCTTAGCTAATATAAACACATGCATCCTATCCCTACTTAGTACATCTTGCTATAAAAAATTTAAATTTTTAATTCCTACACACTGATGTGTTAAAAAGTTATATCGGTGCTAAAAATAAACTTTCTATTGTGAAGCTTTCAAATTTGATTCACCTTTTCCTTGTTCAAAATTATACATATTGGTTAGGTTGTATAATCTGGTTCTATTTGACTTGTACATGTTCTTCCACCGACCGACACATTTCCAACTTTGTTTTCAATGCAATAAAATTTGGTAGGTCTTTTCATCTTCCTAGGTTGTCCTTATCATGATAATTTACCTTCAAAACCCTATATAAGCAAGTTAACATCACCTCATTTACTCACTTGGAAAGCATATATCAAATCACTTGGCACACTCATTGCAATACTTACAAAAGGAACTCAAGGCTCCCTAAGTCTTCCTAAAGATAATCCACATTCATCATGGGAGCCACTACTATAGTTCTAAAGATAATGTACTTTTTTAGTGATGTGTATGTCCATAAAATTTAATCTAAAGCTTAAAAATGGTGTAAACATTTTTGTGAACCCAACTCTCGAATTGAACATTTTTGTCCCAAACCCTAGTTTCCCTAGAGTTCCTTCTAATAGAATTAGTATATGAATCTTTTAAATTTGCATATGCTTCTTACCTATTCCATTTCAGCATTATTTGGTGAAATAATTTTTGCATGACATATTGCTAGTTCTTACCAATGATCATGGTTATAAGCCCCTCTTTCTTAGGTGTGGAGAGGATCCCATTTATTAAATTCAAGGACTATATACAATTTTGAGTGGTTATTAGGTCGGGGATCACATAGGAGTACTCCATGAAAATTATGGAAAAGTGTGATCCGTAAACCGGAAAATAATGTTTTTCTTGACCACAGACCCTTATAGGAAATTAATTATTTTTACCAAATTTAATCAACTTTAAGGAAATGTAAATCATGAATAAGAACCACACTACACAAGGGTTGATAACGAGTTCGGAAGAATTCCTGCATCTCTAGGTATGTAAACTAACCGAACCAATCCATTATAACATTCTGAATATAAGTAAATAATAAACTTACATTACTACAATGGACATTCAACCAAACTTGGTGCCACCGATCCTCTCGAACCCACTAATCTTGGAAGTCTCACAACTCTCCATATTGAAAAATCATGTTGACCTTCACTCTTTTACATAGTAAAATAACCTCTACACGTGTTGATGTCGAGAAGTTCTAATGTTGACTTTCACTCTATTACACGGAAAGATAACCTCTATGTGGACCTAAGTCTCCAATTGACGATGAAGTTTAGGTATCACTCTATTACATGGCATCAATCACCCTATACGCAAAGTGAAGATCTAACCTTATGTCATGTGTCGATTATGATCAAGAACCACTCTCTTGTACGGCCTCAATCATCCTCTATGCAGAGAGAGATCCGAGTTGATGTCTCATCAACGAGCTCAACAATGACATGAATCTATTCCGTAGCATCCAAACAACTAACTTGGTGATACGCCTAGTGTACTAAGAATCTAAACTTCAATGCTTCTATGGTGCTTTATCATGTCCCTCAACTTCCAATGGAATCTTTGGGCTCCCACATAAGAATAAGGCATCAATTTGGCCTTTACAATGATCGGTGAGTTAACAATAATAACTCCAACAAATTTATAATATGCCTATTAAATAATACGACTTTATCTCTCATCATGCCTATAACAATAATATAGGTCTTTACATCACGTACCTAAATTAATATAGGTCTTATTTCTCAAATAATTCCTATTAAATTAAATAATAGTACTTCTTCAAAATAATGGCTATAATAATATAATATAGGACTTCTAATATTTTCTCCACATAAGACTTAATAGGCCTTATTCATAATTATCCTCTTCGATGCCTTACAATTGAGTTAGGAGTTTTTTTAGAATGGAGAGGTGGTAGGCATTTTATATCCTTGGGCAGCCCACATATATCGCTTAAATATCTTATTTCCTAATCCTTTACTAACCCGAGATAGGCAAGTTGGTTGGACCTCACAAGTAGGGGAGGTCATCGGTTTAACTCCCCCACCTATACTCCCACTATGACCATTTTTCCCATGTTTACTACCACCAACATATCCTACGATCATGCCCCCATTGACCGTCATGTTTCCATATTTTGTCATCATCCAATTCTATCATTTTCCACGCGTTCCTATCGATCTAAGTTGGTGAATCCATCCACATTGACTATTGATTTGTTTGATGCGGTTGTACAAGTTTATCCTAGATGTATTGAGTTAGGGACAAGATAATCCTTTCTAAGGCTTTGAACTCCCTATTAACATGTGGTTGTGACCATGTTATCTCCCTTTTGTCATTGAGTTGGTATATTGAGCTTACATGTCGTGTACCTTGCTTGAGTTGTGTTGGCTCACCTATTAATCTCACTAATTTATTCCAACTCGCCACCCTTGACTCGTTAATTTTGTGCATAACTCGATCCTAGGTATGATGTGGAAATGTGGTGGAAGGCCACGTGGTGGCCTAAGGACCCACCATGTGGAAATTTTTTTGATCATCTATCCACTCATTCCTCATTAAAAATGTCTTCTTCTACAAATTGGGAAATAAGAAACTCCACATTCACCATTATACTCATCAAACATGTCCCCATGTTATATCTTGGGAAGATGATTAATAATTGGGGCTCAACCTTATAGACCTTTTCTAATATCACTTTCCTTTCATGATCCACATCACTTATCATCCCAAGTTTGATTGGTGGCAAGCCAATATGTCTATGACCTTTATCATTTCCAAGTAGAGAAACTTCTCCCATACTCAACTAAAAGTGCATACTGTGAAATTTTGGGTCCATCAAGTCACCATGATACCCCTTCTCTAGTCCAATCACTCTTAGATGTTCCTTCATCAACATGGGTAGCTCAACATCCTCATTTCTCGACCAATATCCCAAAACTTACTATTTTTAGTAAGTCTTGATTTACGAAGTCTATTTTTAGTTACAAGTTGTTTAATTTCACACTTTTGAGTGTTTTTGGTATGCAAAGAGCAATGGTAACTCAGAGAATGAACTATTACAACACTTACTATTTATAGACTATGAAGCTTAGTGAGACTTACTAATTTTAGAAGTAGATCTTCATGGTGTCGAAAAAAAATGCGAGTAGTCTCAAAATTTTGGCTATTTCACAAGGATGCTTTGCTCCAATTTTTAAATGATTTTAATATCCATAACTTTGTAGATTTAAAAAATTAGTTTTTAACAATGGAAGGTTCATATTTCTATTAAATATAATGTAGGCCACCATTGGATGCAAAGTTATAATCATTAGAAGGGTTTTTAAGGAGTTTCTTTGAAAATTTCATCAAAAACATACAAGGGGTTTGTTATATACAAATAACCTTCCATTTTTAGTATATGAGGTCTCAAACACATTCCAACAACATAACAGCAAGGAGAGTGAGCTTGGGAGGAAAATATGCATTTGAAAACATGAAAAATGGTTAAGTCCTTGATTTCAACATTTCTCTCTCACATTACACACCTTAACTCATGCTTAACCCAACTAGGATTAATAGGGGTCAGATGAGGGTTCATGTGGGGTTACACCCTAAAAATAGGGGACACGAGAGGGAAAGGGAACAAGAGGGGATCTCAAATGCACTTTACACCATATTAGGACAAGTGTTAGCAAGAGGTTTAATGATATTGAGATGAAGGGGTTGAAACCTAGCTCTCGGGGCTCAACATTGGTTTTTCATGTGTCTCTGGGGCTAATCGGGAGAGGGCTGGTGCACTTTTTTGTCCCTCATGTCCCCTTGCACCTTGGGACAAAGGAAAGGGGACACTCATCCTTGAAAAATACATCAAGGGTGAGACTGTTATGAGGAGAGGAACTGAGTTTGAGTTGAACTTGACTTTGCACTTCTAATAATTTGTTATCATGCTAAATTTTTTACCATTAAAAATTCAAAAAAATTGTCATGACAACCTAAACCTCATTTGAAAATCCCTCTCCTAGTCAATGTAAACATGTCCTCTAGCCAACTCAGTTATTGTTTTACCCTCATAATGGACAGGAGGAATGTGCTAATGTGATTTTTAAGTGTGTTTCATGTGTAAGGGATATTTTTCAATATGATTCATGAAGATATTTGGACCCAAGAGAAGATAAGTTCTTCTAGAGGCTCCAAAAGGGCTATTTTTGACCTTTTTGCACTTGGTGAACACCCTCTAGGAGCATACAGGGAAAATTTAAAGAACTTGATAAGTGTGTGGTATAGCTATGCAATCATTTGATGTAGTTTCAAAATTTTCTACAAGAAAAATTAGGCTTAGAACAACTTATGTAATACCAAACTATTTTTAGCATGGTATAAGGAAATGAAATAGGGAAAAATGATACTTGGATTATTTTGGATATATCAAGAGCCTCAAGATGAATTGGAAATAAATAAGATACTCATTGGAAATATAAATATGTCTAATTAATTTTTCAAAAGATTCTAGTTGATTCTGAGAAGCAGATTCTTAGATATTGTCCCAGCAGTGAAGATCAAGACCTTCTATCCAAGAGAAGATTCTATGAGTTTCAGAGAGATTTAGAAAATGATTCAAAGGAAAAATTTAATCAAATGGAACCCTCTATATGCTCCATAGGTTTATTTTAAAAATAATAATATTCTTCTTCGGTGGCAATTGGACCTTCTGGTCAATTGTCGTGACCAAAATTGAAAAGGGCCTAAATTTTAAAAATCAAGAAGAATCGGGTCTAGAAAATTATGGAATTTACTTTTTTAATACTCAAAATTATATAATTTCTATCTTGGAAACACCAACAAAATCTCTCATGGAAAGAAGGCACTCTGACAGGCTATTTTTAGTAGTGCAATGGTACACCCAGCTTAATAATAAGTGTCAAATGTGCACTTGAAGACCCTTGATGTAACTTTTTAACTTTGACCAAATTTAAATGGGATATGGGGGAAATAGTGTGCCACCAAGGAGGAGGATTCATAATTTTGAGTTGTGTCACTTAAGTTACCTCTTTGGGTGTCGAAATGTGTCTTCCACTCATAACATGACTTGGCCCCTTCCTTGTGATGTTCAAACCCTATTCATACTTATGAGGTGGTGATTTCCATTTTTCCCTTCACTAAAGGGACATGGGACACACTATAGTGTGCCATCACTTGGAGAGGATGAGTTGTGTCACTTAAGTAATAACCCGGGTTGTTAGGATATGTTTTTAACCTCCCTTTCAAATTTTCACCCTTCCTCGTGATGACCAGAACCTATGTGCACTTGGGATGCCTTGATGTCCATTTTTTCCCTTTTATAATGGTACATGGGGGACATTAAAGTGTGCCACCACATGAGAATCTTCTCCTTCATCACTTAAGACTCATCACTTTTGCACTAGGTATGTGTTTTCAACCTCACAACTCAAATCCATGGGCTCCCTCTCATGATGAGTAGATCCTATACACATTTTTCAACCCCTAATGTCCATTTTTCCCTTACTAAATTTGTTGAAGGACATGAGGGATTATGAGACCCATTTATTAAGTGTTAACTCACCCCCTCATCTCATCTAATCTAGGTTAAGCATGGTGAGTTAAGGAGTGAGTTGACTAGGTTTGAGAGGGGGCATAAGTATAATAATCACACTTAGTCAATTTTAAACTCATTTTCATGTTTTTCCCTCCCCAATTGTTTTTGTTATGTTTTTATTCTACCCAAATTTTTCAAAACCTCCATTTTTGAAAAAACACTTTTGTTCATAAATCTCACATCCTACCTCTATTTGCCATGAAACTTTACTCCTCAAGATTCCATTTCAAGATACCTTAAAGAAGAAAAAAACCATTTTACCATTAATTCCCTTGATTAAGCTAAATATGGAAATATAATCCTAATATGATTTTTATTGTATGACTAAATAAATGAATAATTAATTTCATAAATAAACCCAAGAAAACTCTACCAAAATATATGAAACCCTAGGTGTAAAGAAGAGGTAAGATCACTTAGCTAGATTTGTAGTGAAAGTTTAACTATGCGAAAGTGCTAACCAAATGAACAGAAATGGATATGTGTCACACAAAGCATCAAAAATTGTGTGAGCTAACAATCTTCCCGGACAGGGACGCCTGAAGGGATACGGGCACTGCGGGCACCCTAAATATGATTCTAGATGCCTATTTCTATGGAAATGCTCAGAAACCTCCTCTAATGGTTGTAAGGTATTTTTGTTGTTCACCTTTGGTCATTATTAGGTTGCACAATGATCACCGAATCATTGGAAACCTATAATGAAGAAATAACTTTCGCAAAACCCTCAAAGAGATATCAAATCCTTAAAAAGAAAGATGAAAAATGACGGTTCGATTTTCCTCAACTATAATAATGGAGATATTATGACTGAGTGTTATACTACATCTCATACCCAATGTATTTTTATGTGTGTGTGTAGAATTGAGCCCAAGTCGACTCTTTTACATGTCACACTTGATAGCCAAAAAGTAGCTAGATGTAAAGAAATGTAATAGATGTATGCATGGAATAGAATGAACTTCCCTCTTATGAAGTGTATGCAAAATAAATATTCCTTGTGTCCCTTATATGGTACTAGATGTATGTAATAGAGCTCTTAGATACTTGATGGATGCAACCTTATGTGGTGATAGTTAATGCTTAGTGCTTTGTCCTTTATTATGATCACATAACTTTATATTTATATGATTCCCTTTTTAATTTTTTTACTAACCCTGAAAAGGATGAATACCAAAAAGATAAGTTTCTCAAACGATTATAAAGAACTCGAAAAATTGTGAACAAAGTATATTGAGGTCATGGGCTCTTAGAGTGGATAAGGGCATCCGGGCTGGAGTCTTGGCTGAGGTGCTTTGAGGTGTCTAGGATGATAAATTTCAAGTTATAAAAGGAAGACCGAGAATATAAGGTTGTAATACCAAGATAAAATAAATAAATGTGGTAAAATAAAAGGTTTAATTAGTAATTTTATTACTTAGGAATCATATGAATAGTAGTTTATAATCATGACTAAATAGATACCCCAAAGTGTGTGATTTTGTGTCTACATTTTCCCCACTTTATAATGTTAAGAAAAACATCGATAACATAAACTAGATAAGAGATGTGTACCTAATAACCATGTAGATTGATGATGAGACCATGTCGAGGGGCAAGACAAAGCATGGAGTGATAAAAAATTATGAAGCATGGATGTTGAGGAGAAAGTGAAAAAGTGATGATGAAAGTGACCCTAGGAGAAAACACATGTTTAGATTTCATGATGTGCATGTTGTCGATGTCAATGTTGATGTGATTGTTTTTATTACGTTATGAAGTGATGTGACTACTACTTCCCATAAGATAGACTTGTAAAAGAGAAGAACAAAAAATATTCAAATACGCATGTATATGATTGAAAAATTGTAAAAATTATGTAAGGAAAATATGTAAATACGAAAAATTCAAAAGGAACATGTGCACCTTATCTATGATGAATAAGAAGGTGTAGAAAGGATCCTGAAGATGTTGTAGATGAACATTTTTTTAGGAAATCTCACACCAATTGTGTTGGCCATGAGTTTTTAGGGCAATCTCACGCCACATCATGGAAGATGTGTAGGGAGAAACATCGATGTTATCCTCCAACCTGTAAATTATTTCCACAATGTAGAACACCACTTAAGATCATGTGTAAAATTAGAACAATCCGATCCAATACAAAAGTGAAAAGTGTTGTGTAGTGCATGTGTGCTGAGTGCTAAGGATTGTGTGCATTGTAAAAGCTATTGCATAGAGTTATGTAGACTGCTGTCTTTGAACTACCAAATGGTGTGTAACTTCTCCCACGGTCATAGGCATCCAGGAAGGGTCAGGGATTCCCAAGCACTATTGTCTTATTCTCGGGAGTTGATGTCTACGTTATGTAAAAGACCAAGTCTGATTTTGATCCTTGTTTAATATTGATGATTGTGTTGTACTGGTACTATGATGTGTTGAACTATGACTGTATGACATTTTATGGGGTGACTAAATCACACAAATTATGCCCCCCTCATTTGGGGTGCATGTGATGTCACCAAATCATCGCACCCCTCGAATGTCCCGAAGTTGAACATGACATTCAGCTTGATTGGGTAACATGGGATCACCTCTCAAGCTATGGGAATTGGGATCGAGGTGAACCTCCAGAGAAGGCTGACTTCCTCTACCTAAACTAAACACAACACTACTCCTAATGTAATAAAAATATCTACCTAGACCTATACTAACATTTCAAAGGGGATTAGGGACAGAGATTTGTAAGAAATAGAACCTAAATTAGAAGTAGCGATGCACCAAGAAAGAGGTTTTCTAGACAAATTTATTTCTTACCAATGAATAAATACAAACATGGGAAGAATGAACATGCATTACAAACCCAACCACATACAATAATTCATTCTTGATAAGCACAATGACCTCAAAAACTTGTAAAGGAAACATTGGTTACACAGTTCACCTTAAAACATGAGAGAGGCAAATAGAAGTAGAAAAATGATGTAAGGACATATAATTATTCACAAAACATTATTTCACACTTGAAACACTTGCACAAGGCATCATTACAAGTAGGGAAATGCATAGGTTACCATTACAATTCTTGGAAGAAAGGATTGAGATGCTACAAATTCATAATTACTTAGCTTATGAAGAGAGGGGAAGATTGGAAAATGTCTAACCTTTTGAATAAGAACCCCTTTACAATTTATATCACTTTCACGGATGAGGAGAGAAAGAAGGAATAGGTCCCTAACAACAAGGTATGAATGTAGCGGATAATTAATCATGTTGCCTTATCAATTATAACTCCACCTTTCGAGGCACTATTTATGAAATGAGGAAATCTTGTAATTTCATAACACAAGAACCTCCTAAAATTCATTTCTTGATTATTTCATTGTGTAACTCTCACTTTTTTGATTGTGTCGACTATAATTTTGTGGAAAACAAACAATCGGGAAGAATTTATGGCTTTTGAGAAAAATTTACTTCTTGGGTATCCCAGGAATTGTACTCCATCAGCTCGCTAAGTCACAAAATGGCTCGAAGAGTTACCTTTTTGTCAAAGAATTCTATATTTTATGTTTGCATCATGGGATTTTTCAAGACTTTCGCCTTGATTCTACACATGTCGACTAACTCGAAATTCCACATTGGTATTTATATATTGGAAGGTTCCTTCAAATGATCCCCTTTGAAAATTTATCAAATGGCATCAATCACCGAGTTCTCCTCTTAACTTTCCACGTACTCAGGCATATTATTTGTTTGCTCCACTTTTACATGTCGGCCAGCATTGGTTGAAGCCCCAACCACTTACCACATACCTCCATCGATCTCCACTTTTATAGATCAACGGTCGATTTGGAATATTCATGGCTCATTTAAACTCCCATCTACTTAATGAATTGTACCAACATCTGACATGGTGGATAGGCCAAGTAGCTTAGATCTAGGCTTCATGCATTGACCGAGTAGCTTGAATCTTCCCACTAATAGAATCAGAATTTACTCTATAACCACCCCAATGATGTGTTGGAAAAGTTCCTCAGGAATCATTTTACCACATAGACTGGGTCACATTGAACATCAGAGTCTGAGGAATATACAATACAACTTTGGTGATCATCTGAAGCATCATCATGCATGCATTCCACGTAGTAATGAGTTGCTAATACCTAGAATGATCCAAGTCCAAAATCTGAAGTTTAAATTTTAGACATCGAAGTTTGGAAGTTGAGATTGTATTTTATCAAATCGTCACCTCAACTCTTTAAACCTTTGAAGAGTGTAAGTCCTCAAATCTGAAGTCACCGTTGTCAAAATTTCACCCCCGGGTAATTTTGATAACATGCATCAATATTCAAGTCCTGAGAAAATTGATTGATTCGGGGCCAAAAATCATGTTGCTTTAGAGTTCCCTCAAATATTTTCTAAGTTCCCTGTCGAGAGGAAAAGAGCAAGCTCGAGAAAATGCGAAAAAGGTCAGAAGGCAAGTAGGTTGATCCAGAAAAAATCATAAAATGACTAAGTCCTAGTCCTAGGGCAGTTGGGACATTTGGGACAAAAAGGCCGAACCGGCCGGCTCGGCCAAAGTAAGCACAAACACTGCAAGCAACAGGACATCCGGGACAAAAGTACGCGCGGAAGTGCGCGAAATGTCGGTTCGACCGAGAAAAAATTGCTAATCACGAGGGACGCAAATGGGACAATCGGGTCAAAAAGGTGCGAACCGGCCGAACCGGCCGAAAAGAGTCAAGTCAACTCAAGCAAAGTGGGACAAGGGCCAAAAATGCCCGAATCGGCCGAAATGAGTCCAGAGGGTCCAAAATCAAATGGGACATCTGGGACAAATGGACGCGAAATGCCCGAACCGGCCGAAATGAGCACAAAGGGCCCAAAATCAAATGGGACATCCGGGACAAATGGAGGTGAAGTACGTGAAGGAGCCGAAGGAGCCGAGGACCAATCAGAAACTGCCACGTGTCCTCACAGGAGAAAAAGTCAAAAGGTCAAAGGGGCGAGTTATCGAGCGCTGAACCGAACCAATGAAATGGCGCCACGTGTCCAAGTTTAAGGGGCCCACAAGCAATTTCAAAAGGAAAGCCCACGAAAGACGGAGGAGAGAGAATTGCTCGTCCAATCAGCACGTGCCACGTGTCGTCCAGATGGCAAAGAGCGGGAAAACATTTTAAAATTCGTTTTGATCTGTTCCGTGCCCTAAATCTTCAGATCGCCATATCTTTTGATCCAGAGCTCGGATTTCCACGTTCTTTATATCAATGGAAAGCTGTTGAGATGCTCTACATGATTCTGGGATCAATCTCGAGTTTTGGTGTAGTTTGAAGAGAGAAAATTGAGAAACGGCTCGACATGTGTAATGGCCGTTTCGACCTTTCAACAACCTGTTTTAATGCTAATGGGTCGCATTCTTCTTCTGCACGGCCAGAAGTGACATTTTAGCAGCCAAATTAATACAAATGGGTCGCATTCTCCTCCAAAATCACTCAAAGTGACAGGGTATGGGTTGGTAAGATCCTCCATGCTGATTTAATGCATCTGCAGTCAATGAGGAATGGGCTTGCACGTTTTCCCACATTTTCTGTCCCCTGGGCTCGACCCATGCAATGTAAAAGCCAGATTTGGCTCATTTTTTAAAAAAAAAAAGAAGTTGTTCATTCTTTCTGCTCGGCCCTCCCTTCTTTTCTTCTCTAGGGTTGAAAATGGAGCTCGAACCTCCTCCTTGCTCTGTAATGGTGTTTTTGCCTTTACTAATGGAATGATGTTCTCAGCGCAAAACTTCTGAGCAACAAAACGTGTTCTCGTGATGCATCTGTCCATCCTCTCTCGTTTTTGCTTGTCTTCTTCTTGCCTCTCTTCATTGCGTGTGTTTGTGCATGTTTGAATGTTCATTGCAGTTCGGAGCCGTGTTCATGGAGTTTTGGGACATTTTCTCGTGTGAAATCTATCCTTGGGCCTCGTGATGCATCTGTCCATCCTTCCCATTGCTCACCTCTCTTTTGTCCCATGGCAGCTTTGATAGATGTCCAACATTCTCCTTCTCCCGGTGTATCACTGTTTTAGTGTAGGCTTTTGCTATTTTTCCCTTCTCTCTCTCTCTCTGTCTCCTTGGCATGGTTAGATTAGGATTAGATTAGCTTGCCTTTCGCACCGGAATAGCTTGCAAGGCGGGTAGTTTAGGAGTAGAACCACCTTCTCTGGAGATTCCTCTCTCGGTTTCACAAGTCCCACGCTTGGAGAGAGGTTTCCATGTTGTGCAATCACACTGGATGCCTGAACATCAACCTAGAAGCCTGATGTGCGTCCAGGGGTGCTGTGATTTTGCACTAACAGTTTTGGCATGCCCGGTGGGAGCTTAGAGGTCTTTCACTTCATCTTTTGTAGGTTGATGTGTTCCTGTGAAGATTTCAGCCTTTGGAGGCACTTGCAAACACATCTGGCGACTCCATCTAGTCAACAACCATCTCTGAAGTTGCAGACCTTCCTTTCCATTCATTTCCATCCATTTTTCATTCATCCTTCTTTCCATCCCTTTCATTCTTTTCCATTCCATGAAGTTGTGCAACCATGACTTCATTTCCATCATGGAACTCACATTTACAACAACAACAGTATTTTCCACTTCCAACATGTTTTACAAATCCTCCAGATCAGCATGCATACTCATATGAATAGCAGTGCCAAAGTCAGTTTGGCAATGAAGCTTCCCAAGAGCAAGAGTATGCATACAATGAAGACCATCAGATCCAAGATGTTGGTCTGTTGGAGAAAATCCAAAAGATGGAGATGGGGATAGTGCAGTCCAGGGCTCAAGCACAAATGAAAGCTTTTGAATCGGTTATGGAGCACCCCGTCCGTGGGTGGTGTAGATCAAGAATTTTGCACTTGTTACCTGGCCCAAGTTAATGCACCAAACTAAACACAAAACCCGAAAACCTCAATGAAATTGATACTGATGAAGATGTAGACGGATGAGGAAGCCAATGTAGATAAGACGGCGCACACGAGCAATTCACAATGGATCCGAATAACTTGCAAAACACCGATGCTTGACGTGTTAAAAGACCACGTTAAAAGATATTTAAGTGGACTGCCCGAGAAGTGGGTCCGAGAAGCGATAAACTTCCTCATGGATGTCAACCCAATTTTTAATTAAGAAAAGAAGCATACATGATAAAAGATGTAAATAAAGACTAGATTTTCTCGATCACGTAATAAAATGTGTGAATCTAAACAAGCAGATGTAAAGTACAGAAAACAGGAACCATGAAATAAATGTTGATTTGTGTTACCTCGTATCCTTTACCTATCTCGCAGATAAATCGGCGCGATCGGGTAGAATCGGCGCCGATCGAGACTCGGCCGGGCGCGCGATTGATAAGGGGATCGGGCGCCGATCGAGACAAGATCACCAATCGTGGACCAATGTATGGCACAAGATTCGGGAATCGGAAGGTGAATGTGGTCTCACGGATGTGCCGGTTGGCGAGACACTCGAACAGGTCACCAGATGATGATGATGGTGGTGTGCGATGCCGATGCGACAGTGGGACAGAGTAACGGTGCTCCTCTCGTGGATCGATTCGACAAGATCCGCCCTAATTTGATACAATTGATGCTAAGAAGATCTCTTTTCTCTCAACCTCGTATCTTTCGCTCTCCTGCTCACTTTTTCGCTGCTCGTAATCTCTTCTTCGGTCTCTTCGCTCTCTTCGGTCCTTAGAATCGAGTTCTAGACTTGCCTTTATAATCGGCGCCGCTCCTAGAAATCGGCACCGACCATATGGGTCGGCGCCATCGCGAAAAGAATCCCGAGATGGCCAAATTGATTGATTCGAGAAAGATAAGACTTATCCCGACTACGGGAAAATATCCCACTTAGGAAGATTAAAAATAGATGTGATACATGGGTAGAATAAATTGGGGTGGATAAGTGATTAAGATGCATGGGAAGAAGCATAATTAAATATTTAATATTTAATCACTCATGGGCAAGATGTGATGGGATGAATTAAATTTGGAATAAGTGATTAAATCACAAATTGATAATATCCCAAGGGGATAGTTGGTGACGTAAACGCGCCCCAGTGTTACCTAAGCAAGTAAACGATGTGAGGGACACTAAATTGAGTAACCAAATTTAGGTGTCTATATTTTGCCCCTTTTTGTCAAGTAACTCGCGATTAGCAAGGTTATGAGACAAAACAAGGAGATGGAAGAAGAGAAGAATTTGTGGTGATGTGATCCCCTCAAACTAGGGATGGGATGGATGATAGAATGACGATCCCGAGTTTGAAAGAGGTAGATGAAAATGCAGGATGCCCCAGTCGGATATCTGGAGTAGATCTGATCATTGATGACGCATAAAAATAAACAAAAGGCAGCAACCTAAGGAACTCACATTGGTAGGGAAAACTAGCCGGTCTCCTCATGAGACGACGTTAGTGCCTACAGACCCATGAGTGTAAGGAGAACTGCAAAAATAGTCAGCATCTAAAGAGAGACACATTGGTAGGGACAACTAGACGGTCTATAAATCAGACGACGTTAGTGCCTACAGACCCGCGTAACTCTAAGCGGCCAAACAAAAGTACGAGTGCTCCACGCAAAGGGAACAAACCCGAAATAGACAAGGATATCTAAAAGATGCGCCAAAAGGCAAAATTCAAAGACACAACAATGATCGATAGATAAGTAAGCCAAGTATCAACACTATGGCAAAGAGACATGAAAATCGGCGGTGATCAAACTAATCGGCGCCGACCAAAAACAATCGCGCGACTCCAAAAAATCGGCGCCGACTAATCCGTGCACATATAAATATGCGAACGGAAAACGTAAACGATTTATTTTCAATGTGACGATTGATTCAAAGAGAGATAAATTTGTGATTTGAACACAATGGAAGCCTCTCGAGCGGAGCTTTAGGCTAAGCAGGAGGACACGACCTGGGGTAAGTGATCATTCTTGAACCCACTTTGCTTAATTTATTTTTTTTTGTTTGATTTTTTTGGTGCATGGGAGGCCAGGGTCTGGTTTACATCCAGCCAGGCAGTCGGCGCCGATTGGTTTTAATCGGCGTCGATTTGTTTTTGGATCGGCGTCGATTGGTAGTAATCGGCGTCGACTTAAATGAACGACGCCGATTTTAATAAATCGGCGCCGATTGAAAGATATGCATTTTTTTGTGTTTTGGAAGATGAGATTTGGGGAAAGAAGAGACTAATTATGTTTTGTGATGTCGTGGATGCAGGCACGAGAGGCTCTTCATATGAGGGATGCCATCCCTGAGCTATTGGAGACGATCCTTCCTGATGTGACAGATGCAGACTGGCAGCATTTAGAGCTAGCCGGGCTCGGGGGTTTCAGATATTATAGACGAGTGCCACGAGATGTGGAGCTCATGCGGGCATTAGTGCGACGGTGGGACAGCCACACGTGCACATTTTGGTTCAGGACGGGTGAGATGACGATCACCCATGAGGATGTATTCAGGATCCTCAGATTACCGATTACTGGGGACCCGATCGAGATCACACCTCGGGAGCAGCAGCAGAGGGCCCTGGTGCGATTATACAGAGATAGGGCAGATGATTCTGAGATAGTATCTGGGGCAGTGAGGATAGCCTCACAGTACAGGCAGGATAGCCCTCGGAGCAGGCGGATAGCCTTGATTCAGATGGCTATCTCCTATTTTGCCCCTCGCTGCACTCGGGAGGTGGGAGATTCCTATCACACGCTAGACCAAGCATTTGCATGCGACATCTTACAAAGCATGCATGTGCTTTTTTGCCTTTGCCAATGCCCCGATAGCTCGTATATTATGAGCTATGGATGTACACCACCGGCCGGAGGACAGGATCGATGTCGCACTTTGTGCTTCATCATGCTGGCATATGAGCACATAAGCAGTTGATCGTGCCATCCGGCTTCCTTGGATGCCAGCAGCAGTGGGGGGTGTGGATTATGGATTTCTGAGATGATGGCGGATGACATGGCCGCAGGAGATACAGTAGATCGGCCGAGTGGTACTCTGAGCGTTTCAGGACGCTTACACCAGATCAGGTCATCTGGAGGCCATATCGGGCATTTCCGATATGGGTTGGTCAGGATGCCCACTTGGTAGCATTGAGACGGAGTCGGGTGGTCAGGGGCCGTAGGCCGGATATGTGGGAGCGGGTCCCATTCATGCGGATACTGAGGCAGTTTGGCCTAGTACAGACAGTACCGGCCACCTACACGCCGTATAGGCGGGATAGCAGAGAGACGGATTTGCCGATTTTGATCCCTAAGAAACCCATCGAGAGAGGCCCCACCCTCCACAGATGCTGATGATGACGCGGGGTGGATGAGGGCTACGCAGCATGGTACGATACAGAGTTGCCACGACATCTCCCGCCTTCTATAGATGTTGATGAGGAGGACATAGCTGCTACGCTGGACAGATTAGAGGGAGAGCATGCCACCCTCACACAGACACATCAGGTAGCACTGGAGGAGATCAGGGCTTTGACGGAGGAGAGGGATGCCCTGATTGTGGAGAGAGACACCGCCGCCAGAGCGAGATACAAATGATCCAAAGCAGAGGGACCGCTACTTTCTGATGGGAGGCCCTCAGTGGCCAAGTATGGGAGACAGTGCCACATCGTAGTCCGGCACACAGGGTACGACCTAGAGGAGTACACACCAGCCACAAGAAATTCTCAGCGCCAAAGACCAAGATCGCACACGAGCACCGGGTACTGTGAGCCTGAGCACGTACTCGCCTCCTCGCTGAGGTGAGATATTACGAGGATGCCCTAGCGCAGCATGCCCCAGATGTGCCTCGATACGGGGCGAGGAGGAGAGCAGCACACGGCACAAATGAGCGGAGCCTCAAAGTGAGGGAGCACTGGGAGAGATCGAGGTGGGCCGAGACCTCCAGCAGCAGGTGCATCGAGCTCGATAGGCGGCGGCCAGGAGAGACAGCCAGGTGCAGAGGAGGGTGGAGGGGATAGTGTCCTCCACGCTCAGATTTTACCATATAGAGATTTGATAGATCTTGTATTTGTATAGTGATGTAGCCTCGATCGAAGGCATCAGATAGATGGCTTGATTGGAAGCCACCCATTTTTGTACAAACACACATGTATATATAGATTGATCACGTTATTTGTCATATAAGTGTACTCATGCTTTTAATTTTGATATACATGGGTAGATGGATATAGATAGAGGACAAAATAGATGTGATTGGATAGATATAGATGATAGATGATAGAAATAGATGTGATTAGATAGATTGAAATGTGGATAAAATAGATGTGATTGGATAGATATAGACTGATATATGATAGAAATAAATGTGATTAGATAGATTGAAATGTGGATAAAATAGATGTGATTGGATAGAACTTTGATAGATGGATATGATGTAACTTGGATGTACATGTGTTTAAATATTTTGATGAATAAATAGATAGATGTGTTTGATGTATGGATTAGATATAGATAGATGTAATGTATCTTGGATGTACATTTTGATGGATAGATTTAGATATAGATAGATGTAATTTTAATGAGAAATGAATAAAGATAGATGTTTTGATAGATAAGAGGAATTTTGATAGAAGATAAATTTTGATTGAATTAACATGTGAAATGTCAATTTAACAGGGTTGCAAGACAAAGAAATGGAGAATACTCCTCGCAAGAGCCAAAGATGAAAGCGGAAACAACCGTGACTTAGAAGAGAAGATACTCGGAGAAGAAGAAAATGATAAGTTGGACTTCCAACCGACCATAGATAAAATCCAGAAAGGAAACCAAAAGACCAAGCATACAAGGCCCTATATAAGATTAAAATAAATCTGACACTAACTAGTCGCAAACCAGATCTAGGATAGAAACGGAAAGAAAAGTAAGTAAGTATCTTGTCGGAACTTACAAGGGACAGAATACATGTCCATAGTGGGAAAATAGGATTCTCCATATGATCGACAAAAAGGTCCTAAATCTCAGCTTCATGATTTTGGTAGAAAAGCAAACTGATCAATGCGGGAAGTTTGCTTGATATGGAAAGACTGATCGATGCGGGAAGTCTTTCAGTGATGCTAAAAAGTGTAAAAATTGACTGGAAGGCTGATTGATTATAAAAAGCCTTGAATATTTCTTTGAGAAACAGCCGTCCTTCAAGGGAGCGGTCTGTATTTGGAATTTTAATGATAGCCATCCTTCGAGGGTATGGTCTATGTTCTTAGAATTTTTGATTCACTTGGTAATATATGGATAGCTGTCCTTCGAGGGATCACCATCTTTTTGATAAAGCATCTTTTCATTATTATTATTTTTTTTTTTTTTTTTTTGAAACTTTTTGGAAGAAGTTTCTAGTTTAGACCTAGATAGATCGATGGAGGAAGAGAGCATGTAGGACATGTACTCATGCCCCGAGTAGATCCAATTAAGATATGTACTTGGGATAGATGAAGTGGTGATTGAGGTATTCCTACCATGAGGAGGAACATATCCAAAAGAAACGTGCAATGAGTAGAGCCGCGATACTCATATTTAAGGTAGGCGAGGCAATAGGCGAGAACCACACGATTTCAAATCACCACAAAAGTAGATGACTCGGTTATTAGGACGGATAAAAGATCTCGAGTCATGACTAGATTTGTGTAAGATAGATTTTAACAAGAGAGGGCCGTAGATGCAAAGCATTAAGAGGTTCCGCTTCGTGGTACCATCCATGGAAGATAAACGATAAGCCCTGCACTCCATATTTATGAGTGATAATGTAGGGGCCCATCCAAATGGGAGCAAACTTACCACGTTGACTCCTTTCGAGTGTAGTGACATTTTGATTTTCTTTAAGAACAAGGTCACCAATTTTGAAGTCACAAAGTGTTGCAAGTGCTTGTTATAAGCACGTTTGACACGCCGAGATAGACTCTGATGATGCTCAAGAGCCGTTAAGACGCCGCTCATCTAATAATTCAAGTCAGTGCTAGACGATTTTGACGATAATCCTCATCGGAGACAAATTCTCCGAGAGAAACACGGAGAGATGGGATTTGGACCTCCAAAGGAAGGACGGCCTCGCACTCCATAGACGAGAGAGAAGGGAGTAGCACCAAGAGGAGTACGAATGCTAGTCCGATAAGCCCAGAGAGCAAAAGGGATATGTAAATGCCAATCCTACCAAATTTCTCGACTAGTTACTTTCATGAGGATATTACGCAAAGTTTTATTGAAGCTTCGGCTTGACCATTAGCTTGAGGATAGTATGGAGAAGAAAAACTGAGCTTGATATTGAAAGCGTTGCAGAGATTCTACAAATCAGCGTTCTTGAAAGACTTACCATTATCTGTGATTAGCTTGTGTGGAACGCCAAAGCGACAAATGATGTGTTGATAGACGAAATCAACTATGGGTTTAGCCTTTGTTGAAGAAAGAGGGATAGCTTCTACCCACTTAGTAAAGTACTCAAAGTGGCGAATGATAGAATGATGACGCTCATGAAGAACGGGATTGATGAGACCAATAAGATCAAGACCCCATCGAAAAAGGCCACAAATCCGCCGCAGTCAAGCAAAGCCCGACTAGGATGTGCGTGAGATTGGAATGTTGGCCGACACTTGACGCACTTCTTAGTGTATTCACAACAATCTTGATTAAGAGAAGGCCAATAATATCCCAAACGTAAGATGCGCTTAGCTACAACTAAGCCACTAAAATGTCCACCACAGATACCGTCATGGACCTCCCGAATAGCTTTAGATGATTCATGGGTTTTGAGGCATCAAGCAAAATACCATCAAAGCCGCTTTGTAAAGAATCCCGCCTAGATAGTATAGCGGTTGGCGCTGTTGACAAAAGATCTTCTACCATTGGGAGACAGATCTGAGGAAGCACCGAATGAGATAGATAATCAACTATCTCTGATACCACTCATCCCGAGTATGGGTCAGTGACAAAGATTGATTGACGACATTAGTTGCCTAAGATGAGATGGCTGATCTAATCGCCAGCACCCACATAAAGACGCGAGTCTTCGGTAAAAGGCGGGATAAGGGAGGCTAAAGAGGCCATGGTATCCGCGAATCGATTTGCAGTACGAGGAATGGCTTGGATAGTGAACTTATCGAAAGATTGGAGTTGGGCAAGAACGATGTCACGATATTTTTGAAGGATATCATTCTTGCATTGATAGACACCCGTGACTTGATTAACGATGAGTTCAGAATCACCAAAGATGTCAATATGACGAGCGCCGAGATTAATGGCATTTTGAAGACCTAAGACAAGAGCTTCGTACTCAGCCATATTATTGGTGCACTCAAAGTTTAATTTGTGTGCAACTGGATAGGCGTATTCCCAAGGAGGAATCATCACGAAACCCGCACTCCCCTTGCGCATTTGGATCCATCAAAGAAGAGCTTTACTTTAAATGGAGATAGACCAAAATCAATTTGTTGGATATATTCATCGGGAATCGAGCAAGGGGGTCTTGAGTGTCCTAAGAGGAGCATCGCCTAATTGATCTCGCAATAACCCGACCCTTGATAGACTTTTCATGATAAACTCGAGGTCAAACTCGCCATGAGCATAAGCCAACGAGTGATGCGATCATTGTGATAAGGCTTTGCATGAATTGTCTCGAGGGGATCGACACTTGTGACAATATAAGTTTTGTGGTTAAGAGATAATGACGAAGCTTAGAAGTTGCGAAGAAGAGAGCACAACATAGTTTTTCAGCTTCGGAGTAACGTGTTTCATACTCATGGAGGGTGCGACTGATGTAATAGACAGCTTGTTCTTTACCACAAGTGTCCCGATGCGAGATCATGGCTCCCAGAGCATGGTCACCACGAGATATAAAGATAGAAAGGCTCCCCCTCGCGTGGAGGTGTAAGCACAGGTGGAGAAAGAAGATAAGCTTTGAGATCATCAAAGGCCTTTTGGCAATGTTCATCCCACTCAAAATGAACATTCTTACGGAGGAGATGGTGAAAAGGTTGACAACGGTCCGACAATTGGGAGATAAAACGACGCACTAATCAAGACGCCCTCGAGACTGGAGTCAGTTGCTTTAAGTTAGACGGGGGAGGCATCTCAAGGATAGCTTTTATTTTTGCGGGGTCGACTTCAATACCCCTGATGGAAATGATAAAACCTAAAAGTTTACCAGTGAGAACGCCAAACACGCACTTAGCTGGATTTAGACGAAGACAGAAGCGGATAAGCCTCTCAAAGAGAGGTGCAAGGATGAAAAGATGATCCTGACGGCGCTTGGACTTGCCGAGGAGATCGTCAACATAATCCTCCACAGTTTTGTGCAAGAGATCATGGAAGATGTACGTCATTGCTCGTTGATAGGTTGCTCCTGCGTTCTTAAGGCCAAAAGGCATGACACGATAGCAAAAGGTCCCCCAAGGAGTTATGAAGGAAGTCTTATGTTGGTCTTCTGGTGCGATGAGGATTTGATTATATCCGGAGAAACCATCCATAAGAGAAAGCATCTCATGACCCGCAGTTAAATCTACGAGTTGGTCGATATTAGGAAGAGGAAAATCATCCTTTGGACAGGCAAGATTAAGATCCCGGAAGTCGGTACAAATTCAAATTTTCCCAAAGAGCCTTAGTTATCGGGTACTACATTGACACCCATCATGATAATCGATGGGTTGGATGAAGCTACCGAGAGAAGCAAGTTGCAGTAATTCTTCTTAACAAGAAGGGCTACTCTAGGGTGCATTTTACGCAATTTTGCTTGACCGGTTTGATGTTGGGAAGAGTAACGATATTATGGACCACAATATCGGGATCGAGTCCTGCATATCTTCATATGACCAAGCAAAGGCTTGACGATGTTCGGAGAGAAAAGTGGTAAAGTCCCCAATTCCCGTGGATTAAGGGATTGGCCGACCTTGATGATGCGAGGGTCTTCTAAGTCCCTATATTAAGGTCGATAGTGGCTTCATTGAGAAGGGTAGACGTGTCGAAGGAATAGTCTTGGGGAGATATGAATCCTCTCCCCCGTGATAGGTGAGGACAGTAATCATCATCCGCACAAAGGGATAGTGTCGATAGTAGGAGAGTTGTCTCCAACTATTTCAGGGAAGATTAATGGTATAGAAGCAGACCGATTGTTAGTCTCATAGACTAACGGCCCTAAGGAAATGGTATTGATCAAAAAAAAAAGTTAGGTGGGATGGAAATGTCATCGTCCACATCAAGTGATGCTTCTGACTTGGTGGGGGAAGATGGTTCTTCAGTAGGAAGAGGCTCATCAAGAATAGTGACAGTGGCCTTTGAAAGAGGTTTAAATCCTAAACCAAATTTCTGATGTGGCATGAGAGTAGGAATGGATTTGAGGTCATGTATACCTTGTTCATATTTTCCAAGGCCAAAACCTTTCCACGCGCATCGATATAGATAAGTTTTTGCAAACGTGATTCTCAGAGATAATCAAACCCCCGTTAGGTAAGGTTTGGCTCTAGGAGGAGAATCCGGGGTGATAATGAGGTGTATCAAGACCACCGTAGATGAAATTGGTCTCATGATTGGGCAAACCAATGGTGACGATGCGACCAAGACCTGGTTGATATTCGTGTTGTTTGTCTCTGGTCTACCATACTCATTAGGTTTGAGATGGGCATCAAAAGAAAAGAGAGGAAGCTCTCCTAGTGAGAAACGCTAATGTCTCTTCCAGATTTTGTAAATCCGTAGTTTGGTCAGCAGGTATGGAAGAAGATGAGGCCTCGTCAGAGAACATGCATTTTCTTTTAAAGGGCGTATCTTGTGGTCATGTCGCATTGTGCTAAGGAAAAGGATCTCCCGGATGAGTATATATTTTGCCCTCATATTGATATTTTAGGCATCGATGGAGGGTGGATGGGACACAATGCATTGCGCGAATCCAGGAGCGTCCGAGGATCATGTTATAGTGGAACTTTCCTTCGACGATGTAGAAGAGTTCATGAAGCAGCTTCTTACCTACTCGAATGGGTAAGACCACAGTTCCTAGAGTGACTGCTAGCTGATCGTTAAATGATCGAAGGGCGAAAGGTGGGGGTGACACCACATTCTTTGGTAACTTAAGTTGTTCGAATGTGTGCGAGGAGATGACGTTGAGTGCAGCTCCACTATCGATCATAACACGTTTTAAGGTAGTGTTATTGATTTGGACTGTGATGAAGAGGGGAGCCTCCAAATCTTCGGAAGAAAGAGAAGGAATTTCTGAATCTTCAAAAGAAATGGTAGTTGATGGTCTATTCAGTCCAACAACCAACTCGAAGGGCTGGGGCTCATCGGAATTCACTGCGATGCGACGCAGATTATCAATCAAAGCTTGGCGATGTTGTGGAGAGGATTGGATGAGGTCAAGAAGAGACATTTTGACCGGAGCCTGGGTGAGTTGTTTCATAACACTCTCCTCAACAGACATGGGAACTTGAGCCCGAGGTGCAGCACGAATAGAGACCCTGGGTCGTGGGGCTGATGAGGAAGGAGAAACGCCTTCAGGGGCTGCAGAAATGACAACTCGTGGTCGAGATGCTGAAGATGAAGATGGGTTATCATAGTGTTGGGTTCTAGTGGCGATATGGATTGTGTCAATTTGGGAAGGTGGAAGATCAAGTGGGATGGAACCACTAGAGGTCTGAGTGGATGGTTGAGGTTTGGATGGGGCTAAGATGACAGGAGGTAATTGTTCCTCCTCCAGCAAAAGGTCACTTTCTTCCAAAAGGTTCTTGATAACGGCTTGAAGAGCTTTACACCCCTCAGTGTCATGACCCGGGGTACGGTGGTAAGCACAAATCAGATCAGAGTTAAACCAAGTAGGTTTCACTCCTTTAGGATTATAAGGTTTAATCGGAGGAAGGGTTATGGATGAAGATTGGATGAGTTGATGAAGGATTTCGGTGTAGAATCTGTAGACGAAGATGAGGATAGAGATGATGAAGATGGTTCTTTTACCTTAATCGACTGCCGAGGTAAAAGAACTTGCATGTTAGGTTTAACAGTCTCTTTAGGGATCCTCTTGTTTGTTTGGACATTTGGAGGAGCAGTCTTGGGCACTTGAGATGGGAGCAAGTGAGACATGATTGACTTTGGTGGAGGAGGAGCCCCTAAAATAGATTTTGAAGATGAGGGATATGCGACAAATTTTGCGGTCTTTGGAGACAAAGGGGGTTGCTTGGTCGAATGTACTGATGATTTAGATAATGTTGGTTTAGAAGAGGAAGAAGCTCCCAAAGTAGATGAGATTGGAGGGAGATAGGGTGCCTTGGTTTTTGGTAATGAAGATGATGATCCTGATAGAAGAGGTGACGTCTTTTTAGTAGGTAAGTCTACTTTTCGGGGTATTGATGAAGAATGTGTTGTGGAAGAAGATGATGGCTTTGATAAGTGTGTAGAAGAAGACGCCTTCTCAGCGGGCAAATCCAATCGTTTATGAGGCGTGGAGAGAGATTTTTGTGGAAGAGCACCAAGAGTTTTGATGGTCCGAAATATGGGCTTTCCTTTTTCAGGGATGGTGACGACTTCAACGGCATAAGGTGATTGTAACCTTTTTGGGGGAAGCAAATGGGGAGATACTGATGGTGTAATGTTAGATTTTGGTTGTCTCGGTTTAGGTTCAGGAACCGAGTGTATAGGTGTTGGTGCTACTTCTTTTGATTTTTCCTGAATAGGTGAAGTAACATTGGTGATGGAAGAAGGGGGTGATGACGGCGCTTCCTTGGGAAGGACTACTGATGCAAGAATCATGGGTGAAACTACCGTAGGAAAAGAGATAGAAGGGTCAAAATTGAAGATGCTTCCGCTTGAGTCGGCACAATGATAGGTATGTTCACCAAGGGCATAGTTGCAGGGGAATGGGAGCAAATGTATGGGATGTGTTCAAGTGGAAACTCAAGGGATGTAATTGCCTCGAGTATTGAAAGAATGTCCGATGATGAGACAGATGAGGATGACACTGTCTCGGTATGGATGGTAGGTCGATAAAAGGAACGGAGAAAGATGACTCCGTGCTTAGTAATGTAGGAATATTCAAAGGTGGGCCATCCAAGATAGAGGAATTCCAAATTGATGAAGTGGAAGGGGGTTCTGATTCGATTGATGGGTTTGCAGATGGATTGGTTTCTGAAGAAGAGTCCTCAGTAGAGATGAAGTTGATGGTGTGGGTATTTGGTTTTGAGATTCAAGAATTATGATTTGGGGCATGATTGGGGAAAGGTTGTTTAAAAACGCCCAAAGTTGCTTGATTTGGGGAGCATTTGGGTTATCCGTAATGAGCTCGCCTTATCAATGAATTTTTGGACAAGGTTTTTGAAAGTCCGCATCGCTCGATGTCATGACCCTCGGTTCCGTGATAATGACAAAATCGCTTTTCCCTATACCGAATGGGCGTTCTCGGCTTTCATCAATATCCCTAATGGGTGGAAGTTCGATCATGCGAACTTCCAACATTTTTTCTAAGATAGAGGCATATGATTCCCCCAAGGGAGCAAAGGATCGAGATGATGAAGCCCCTTTTCGAGCAGATGAAGGGTCTCTTCGTGATGGTTGATTAGGAGTACTATCGGTTCTTGGTGTTTTTAATACGATAGCATTTGTGGACCCTTGATTCTTATCTTTAGGAGGGAAAGAATTTGGTTTGGTGAACCGAGAGAAATCTGGTTTAGATTTGGAGCGAAGTTTTAGTTTTCCTTGTTCAATGGCACGAGATTCGAGTTTGCGTGCCATCGTGAAGGCTTCTTCGAAGGTATGAAAAGTTTGGATCCTTAACGTGGAAGAAATGTGACTAGCACAAGATCGGGTGAACAACTCGATCTCGTTGGGATTGAGGAAGGAGAAAGACAATTGGTTGATTATCCCTCTCCAACGAGCGACAAAGTCTCGCAATAGACTCATCGCCGAATCATGAATGTCAGAAAGATCTGTAATTGAGATCTTATGCGCAATATTTATTGAAAAGTTTTCAACAAACATCCGGCCAATTGAGAGAAAGAAAATAAGGAATGTTGAGGAATATTATTGTACCCCAAAGCGGACCCGCTAGAGACATAGGAAAGGTACGGAGCATGAGTTCCTGATCCTGGACGATGAGGTAGCAAGCATGTTTGAATGCTCGCAGATGTTGTTGGGGGTCTTCCCGACTATGAAATTTTGAGAATTTGGGAAGTTCCCATTGGGGAGGATAAGGCTTAAAAGCCACCGAAGGATGAATGGGTTCATTGCACACTTCTTCAAAGGAGTATGAAGGACGGGCTCCTTTTGTGGAGGCTTCCAAGTCTGCCATTTTCTTGAAGAGAATTTGAACTACGTCGGATTGGGGAGGAGGTACATTGGTATGTCCTACATAAGAAGCAAGTAGTGGGTGTTGTTGGGGTGTCAATGGAGGATTCATCTGTTGATGGATAGGATGATAAGAAGAATAACCAGGTGTTCTGGGTGACACCGGGTGGGGTATTTGTTGTGAGATAGCTTGCGTATAGGCAGGCTGTGAGATAATAAGTGGTTGAGCAAATAAAGGTTGGGTGACGGATGGAGCCTGTGATTGGTGGACTCCTATGTTTGTTGATTGGATCGGGACAGATTGAGGAATATGGGTGTTGGTTGGATTGGACATGTTGGGGAACAAGACCTGAAAGGGGCCTTCTACTGCCGGGTTAGGTATTAAGGGTGCCGATGTTAGAGGATGGGCGAAGGTCACAATTGCTGGAATATTGGAAGAAAGACCCCCTAGAGGACGAGAAGTAGGAGCCAACTGACTATTCGGAGGGGGTTGGCTCATGAAGAGGTATTGACCTTGGGACACGATGGAGGGCATAGATGAATTGACGGCAATGTGCGGGTGTGCAGACGCATTCATTATAGCCAAGGCAGAAGACCTCTCAGAAGTAGGTTGTGGAATATTCGAGGTAACTGCGGTGTTAGGGATAGGTAAGACTAATTGAGAACTAGTCGACATGGTAGGTGGAAGAGAAAAGGGAGGCATAGGGGCCTCGCCCTTCTCCGTGGCTCGAGGCAAGAGAGATGGTGCAAACTGCTCTACAAAGGCCTGGGATGATCCACGAGGATAATTGTACACTTGTCGGATTGGTGGGTCTTGGTCAGATATTTGGATCGACTTGTGTACTAGGTAGTCCATGAGGGCTATTGGATTGCGATCGAGGAAAGCCTGAAATTCAGGATCCCCGCGAGGAACATACTCCGAGCCAGATGATATCTCGGAGGGACTAGGAGAAGCTGGACGTGATGGAGGCGCTTTGGTTTGATAGAAGGGATTATACGACCATGACGGGAACCAACTAACAAATGGTCCCGAGGAAGGTTGAGGGGTGCCAAACATCCACGCTGGTGGTGATTTCGGAGGAAGAAGGAACCCTCGTTGGGCCATTTTCCTAGATTGTGACTCGGGTGATAACCGTCATAAACAAGCAAGAAAGAAGATTGTCCTAACTAATGCACAAACAATTCAAGCAAACAAGTAAGTGATTATCTCCTTTAAATTTTGATGCCTTTAAGAAAAGAAAATGTTAGGGAAGGCTTTTTAGAACAGAACTACTCGAGATAGCCAAACTAAGGATGGTTTGGGTAATGTTTGGTGAGGAGTCCCAAGGCACTTCAAGAAAAGACCGTACGTGGCTTGATATAGGGGCCTACCCCCGCACTTCACACACCGCTGCGATAAGGAGTCGGGTGCTTTGCCAATATATACCAAAATCTTCCGTGAATTTATAAGCGCGCCCGAGTACCGCATAGCTCTTCCTCTCGGATATCACTTCCAAGTAGGCGAGGCCAGGGAAGGAGTTTTGTTTAAATGCTTTATACCTAGTGATTTTGGCTTTGTGTGCAAGGGTGAAAAATAAAAATCAAATAGTGTCACTACCGATTTTGATCAATTTTTCCAGCCTATTTAAAACTAGGTGAAAAGCATGCAGCAATGACAAAGAAAAAGTTCTTTTTAAGCACTTAAAAATGAAGTGTTTGATTTCGATGAAAACAAGCCAAACAGATTCTTTCCCCAAATGCGATTAGGTTCTTTTTAAGCACCAAAAACTGAAGTGTTTGGATGTGATAGACAACCAACAAAGAAATCCTAAAAAGGAGAAAACACCGAAAAAGAGGAATACCTGTAGATTTAGCTCTCCAAGGTGTGTGGACTTCAAAAAGCGCGTTGTTGAGCTCTTCCCCTCGAACAATCCCACGAACAAGCAAAGTGCTCCGCAAGAAGAGGTTAAGCAAACACCAAAGAAAACCCAGAAAGATATATCCAGGTAATGGTGAAACGAAAAATTTCTATTTTAAGGAACTAGAAAAATTTCGAAGATAATGATTTCGCCTAAAAAAGCAAGATTGAAATGATGCAATGAAATGCTCAAATAGGACTGATAGAAATCAGTGAAGAAAAGGAACAAAGTTCAAAACTAGAAAAGAAATGAACTTACCAATAAGGGACTTTGGTTGGGTCCCACCGGGCGTGCCAGAATGTAGATCAAGAATTTTGCGCTTGTTACCTGTCCAAGTTAATGCACCAAACTAAACACAAAAACCCGGAAAAACCTCAATGAAATTGATACCTGATGAAGATGTAGACGGATGAGGAAGCCGATGTAGATAAGACGGGCGCACACGAGCAATTCGCACAATAGATCCGAATAACCTGCAAAACACCGATGCTTGACAGAAAAAGACCACGTTAAAAGATATTTAAGTGGACTGCCCGAGAAGCGGGTCCGAGAAGCGATAAGCTTCCTCGGCGGATGTCAGTCCACGTTTTCAATTAAGAAAAGAAGCATACATGATAAAAGATGTAAATAAAGACTAGATTTTCTGATTGCAGTAATAAGACAGAATCTAAACAGCAGACAGAAAGTACAGAAAACAGGGAACTATGAAATAAATGCTGGATTTGTGTTACCTGTATCCTTTTACCTATCTGCAGATAAATCGGCGCCTATCGGGTAGAATCGGGCGCGATGAGACCGAGGCCGTCGCGTCGATTGACGGGATCGGCGCGATCGAGACATCACCAATCGGGATCTGTGCGACAAGATTCGGGAATTGGAAGGTGAATGTGGTCTGCTGGATGTGCCGAAGTTGGCGAGACACTGGAACAGGGTCACCAGATGATAGATGGTGGTGTACGATGCTGATGCGACAGGGACAGAGTAACGGTGCTCCTCTCAGGGATTGATTCGGACAGGATCTGCCCTAATTTGATACAATTGATGCTAAGAAGATCTCTCTTTCTCTCAACCTGTATCTTTCGCTCTCTGCTCGCTTTTTCGCTCGTTCGTAATCTCTTCTTCGGTCTCTTCGCTCTCTTCGGTCCTTAGAACTGAGTTCTGGACTTGCTTTTATAATCGGCGCCGCTCCTAGAAAATCGGCGCCGACCATATGGGTCGGCGCCGATCGCGGAAAAGAATCCCGAGATGGCCAAATTGATTGATTCGAGAAAGATAAGACTTATCCCGACTACGGGAAAATATCCCGCTTAGGGAAGATTAAAAATAGATGTGATACATGGGTAGAATAAATTTGGGGTGGATAAGTGATTAAGATGCATGGGAAGAAGCGTAATTAAATATTTAATATTTAATCACTCATGGGCAAGATGTGATGGGATGAATTAAATTTGGAATAAGTGATTAAATCACAAATTGGATAATATCCCAAGGGGATAGTTGGTGACGTAAACGTGCCCCAGGTTACCTAAGCAGGTAAACGAATGTGAGGGACACTAAATTGAGAAACCAATTTTAGGTGTCTACGGTGGGACCTTTTCCAAGGCATTACAGCCCTCAGGAGAAGCTTGACTTCATGATTGCAACGCTTCCTTTGCTTGCAAAGTGGATTGAAGAAATAGAGGTGTATGAGAGAAGTATTCAGCAACCTTGTCAACGGGTAAGCACACCATCTCATGCCTTTTCTTTTCCTCTTTCCCAATCTGTTTCATTTCAGCAGTGTCAAGTTTCAAACTCTCCATCTGCTGTCCCAAGTGTTGAATCCATTCCCCCATCCCCTAGTCTTCCACCACACCTCGATTCTTCTTTCCTTTTCCCTTCCAAACAGTCATTCCCTCCACAAGAGCTAACAGAAATACCCCCTCCTCCAAAGAAACAAGAGGTTTCACCGCCTCCACCACCACACAAAATTGTCAAATCAGTTGAGTTTCAACCTATCCCTCCTCTTGCATCCCCAATTCCATGTGGGGAAGAAGAAATTGAAAAAATCAGTCATCAAGGACAACAAGAGGAAGAGCCAAAAAGAAAAGAAGTGATAGACAGTCTGAAGAGTTGGGCTCTTAGATTTGGGATGACAAAGATCCCCTTGATGGTTAAGCCTACAGAAGAGGCTAAGGTTGAACAAATGGTGGTGAGGACTGATTTTGTTGAAGAAGAAGATCTTGCAGTCCCAACTTGTCCTCTAGAGCAGCAAATTGAAGAGTTTGACTTGACAAACTTCATGCTGGAGGAGGAGTTCAATCAAGAGCAAGATTGTCTTCAAACATTGGAGGAAGGAGAAGCTGCTCCAAATCCAAAAGAAGAGGAGCACATTCTAGCTATGGAGGAGAAAAGTGCAGATCCAAGGGCTTTGAGCACAAAGCAGGCTACAGGAGAACCTTCAGTTCTTCTTTCTACTTCACCTCTCTCAAGTTCTAGTAATGAAGAGGAGTTTGATCTCTCAAACTCAATATTGGAGAGTGAAGCAAACCATGGTGGTCAGGTTGCACATCAAGAGGACACCACGGAGGAAGTTGAATACGAGCAAGCAAAGACAACAATGAGGTAGTTTACCTGTCAGATTTGGAGGACTGTTTTGATGGAGAAGAGCCAGTTGAGTTTTCACCATTCTCTCTTTCATCATCCACATTCCAAACACCAGAGCCTGCTGTCATGGAGGACAACATTCATTTGCAGCAGCCTGCATCTTATAGCAGCCCTTTGGAATCAAAATTGGAAGATTTTAATCTTCCATGTTCTTCATCGGAGGAAGAGAAAGGACAGAAGGATTCCACCATTTCTTCCACACCATCCATTCAAGAGGGTCTACAAGAAGACTCCATTCTTGGAGTTGAAAATCAGAGCTATGGGCATATCAAACAGATCAGACCTTGCCCAATCAGGTATTTGGCTTCATTGGAGCCAAAGGAGAAGCTACAACTACCATGCTTGCTTCGAGCATGAGGATGAGCTACAAAGTACCAAGGATCAGCTGCCATACCTCTCTAATCCAAATGCGAGAGCAACTAAAAGAGGTATTGGATTTTCAATTGATACCTTGATGATTTGGATAGAAGACCAGCTTCTTTGATTTTCCATCCATCCAAACAGCCATGATCAGTGCCAAATCAATTGCATGGCTGCCAATTTTGAAGAAAGGAAGCTATTTCTCACAACCAGTTGCAGGGTTTGTTTAGCTTGCCTTTGCTTCCAGTTAGAGTAGAGTAGCTAGGTTTGCTTTCAGTAGAAGAAGTGCTTGTGCACACTCTGCATGTTCCATTTGGGGCATGTATGATTTTCAGTTTTGTACATAGTTTTGGTGTTGCTGGTTCTGCTCTTGCACAGTTCATTTCAGTGGCATCTTGGTGAAGACACTCCAGGTTCAATGGGTTTCCAAGTGGCTCAGAGGGAGGTTTTCAAAGTTCAGATCAGTTGCAGGTTGCAACTCATGACTCCATGCCCAATGGATGCTTCAGGCTACTGATCATTCATCTAGCAGGCAGATGACCCCGCTGAGTCGCCAAACTGTTGTCAAAATTTCACCCCCCCAGGTAATTTTGATAACATGCATCAGAATATTCAAGTCCCAGGAAAATTGATTGATTCGGGGCCAAAAATCATGTTGCTAGAGTCCCCTCAAATATTTTCTAAGTTCCCTGTCTGAGAGGAAAAGAGCAAGCTCTGAGAAAATGTGAAAAAAGGTTGCAGAAGGCAAGTAGGTTGATCCAGGAAAAAATCATAAAAATGACTAAGTCCTAGTCCTAGGGGCAGTCGGGACATTTGGGACAAAAAGGCCCGAACCGGCCGGCTCGGCCGAAGTAAGCACAAACAGCCCGCAAAGCAACAGGGACATCTGGGACAAAAGTACGCGACGGGCGCGAAATGCCGGTTCGACCGAGAAAAAATTGGCTAACTACTGAGAGGGACGCAAATGGGACAATCGGGCCAAAAAGGCGCGAACCGCCGAACGGCCGAAAAGAGTCAAGTCGATCCAAGCAAAGTGGGACAAGTGGGCCAAAAATGCCAAACTCCGGCCGAATCGGCGAAATGAGTCCAGAGGGTCCAAAATCAAATGGGACATCCGGGACAAATGGACGCGAAATGCCCAAATCTGGCTGAAATGAGCACAAAGGGCCCAAAATCGAATGGAACATCCAGGACAAATGGAGGTGAAGTACGCGAAGGAGCCGAAGGAGCCGAGGACCAATCAGAAACTGCCACGTGTCCTCACAGGAGAAAAAGTCAAAAGGTCAAAGGGGTGAGTTATCGAGCGCTGAACCGAACCAATGAAATGGCGCCACGTGTCCAAGTTTAAGGGGCCCACAAGTAATTTCAAAAGGAAAGCCCGCGAAAGACGGAGGAGAGAGAATTGCTCGTCCAATCAGCACGTGCCATGTGTCGTCCAGATGGCGAAGAGCGGAAAACATTTTAAAATTCGTTTTGATCATTAGCTCTGCGTTCCCTAAATCTTCGATCACCATATCTTTTGATCCAGAGCTTGATTTCCACGTTCTTTATATCAATAGAAATTTGTTGAGATGCTCTACATGATTCTCGGGATCAATCTCGAGTTTTGGTGCAAATCTAAAGAGAGAAAATTGAGAAACGGATCTGACGTGTGGTAATGGCCGGGCGACCTTTCAACAACCCGTTTTAATGCTAATGGGTCGCATTCTTCTTCTCGCACGGCCGAAGTGACATTTTAGCGGCCAAATTAATACAAATGGGTCGTATTCTCCTCCAAAATTGCTCAAAGTGACATGGTATGGGTTGGTAAGATCCTCCATGCTGATTTAATGCATCTGCATCCAATGAGGAATGGGCTTGCCGCGTTTTCCCACGTTTCGTCCCCAGGCTCGACCCCATGCAATGTAAAAGCCGGATTTGGCTCATTTTTTAAAGAAAAAAGAAGTTGTTCATTCTTTACTTTCGGCCCTCCCTTCTTTTCTTCTCTAGGGTTGAAAATGGATCTCGAACCTCCTCCCTTGCTCTGTAATGGCGTTTTTGCCTTTTACTAATGGAATGATGTTCGTGCAAACTTAAGCAACAAAACGTGTTTTGTGATGCATCTGTCCATCCTCTCTCATTTTTGCTTGTCTTCTTCTTGCCTCTCTCTTCATTGCAGTGTCTGGCATGTTTGAATGTTCATTGCAAGTTCGAGCTACGTTCATGGAGTTTTGGGACATTTTCTGTGTGAAATCTATCCTTGGGCTCGTGATGCATCTCGTCCATCCTTCCCATTGCTCAGGCTCTCTTTGTCCCATGGTAGTTTTGATAGATGTCTAACATTCTCCTTCTCGGTGTATCACCGTTTTAGTGTAGGCTTTTTCTGTTTTTCCCTTCTCTCTCTCTTTCTGTCTCCTTGGCATGGTTAGATTAGGATTAGATTAGCTTGCCTGCACTAGAATAGCTTGTGGCAGGTAGTTTAGGAGTAGGAACCAGCCTTCTCTGGAGATTCCTCTCTCGGTTTCACAAGTCCCACGCTTGGAGAGAGGTTTCCATGTTGTGCAATCACACTGGATGCCTGAACATCAACCTAGAAGCCTGATGTGCATCCAGGGTGCTTGTGATTTTGCACTAACGATCCTTTGTTCTCTAAAATCCAACCTTAAAACTAACTTGGCCTTCAACATCCAAAAACCATACACTTCACTACAACAAGCCTACATTCAATCAATACTCCATCAACAAGCCATTCTTATACATGATCTCGGATATTGATCTCTTGACAATGTACACCCTCCATAACACTGCAACTAGGATCTATGAGCCTGGACCAAACATTCTGACCTCACTCTCCCTCCTGAGTCATATCCTCCAATAATTTACACCAATTTTTCCACCATGAAAACCAATATGTAATTGTTGAGCTTGAATCCATTCTCACTGTAATTGTGTAAAATCCTTGAAAATTGCTCGAGCTCCATTATCATCGATGAATGTTCTATTCCTATCTTCCCGAGTAGATACCAACATCAAGCTCTTTTCCTATCAGATTTGTGATCCCCGAGCAACTCGAATCTAGCTCTATAGAGCTCTCTACCTTAACAAATGCCTTTCCATATACAAACCGATTTGAACTCATTACACCACCTATGAGCCAATTCCTCCATTCGAGATTTCCACTTACAATATCCTTTGAGCCATGTTTTGATTCTTTCGACCGTGACTCTTGGCCACACAAGCTCCTAAATATAAATTCATCCTTCTTTGGCTTGATTAATCCATTTCCTAAATGATCCTCGAGCTCCCTCATCATGATCTCTGGATTGAGGCTTCACTAATTCACCACCGAATTTTGTGCCATGATGCATCCAATTTAATCTAAAACCATTTCATATGTGTTGGCAAGAAAATTTTCAGTGGACAAACTTGTGGATTTCTTGCCAACACTGGGAATCTAAATCCCTCTACTTAATCTGGTGCAGCTGTTGTATGTGCATACACAAGAAAGTGTGGGTTTTGTGGTGGTATTTCAACCAGGGGATCCAACAGGGGGGCACTCCACCGACCTGCAGAAGAAAAGCTAGCAATCTCTTCTTCAGGGAAGTATTTGTTTGTAGAGCGGGAAAGGGGAGTGATAAAGAGGTAGGAGAACTAATGCTACGGTAGAAAATTATATTCCCGCACACACACTAGTTAGAAACTTCAACACATGCATTTATTGGAAGAAACAACTTTGTGAATAGCAACAAGACCAAATAGAATTCACTTGATCACAAAGTATCAAGAAACCCCTTCACAAAGAAAGCTAGAAACTCCTTCTTCTTGTATTGACTGATCAAATCAAAGTTATACATAATTTGGGAATGGAGTAAATTTGAGAGGGGAAGAGTAGAATAAAATGGCTATCTCCTTTGCTTTCTCTAGGTACAATGCACTCTTGAGTCTACAAGATCAATTACCAACCCTTTGTAATGGCAATGACATTACAATTTTTAGAATGAGAGGTGACTCTTCATCTACCTCATGACCCTTCATATGCCTTAATATGACTTAAGACTATTCATATTCGAATTTAAATAAAGTCCCTTTTATTATAGCAAGGTGACTTAATTTACATTATGTTTCTAAAGTCACTTTTAAGTGACTTAAAGGCATATCAAAAAGTGTAAACCCCAATGAAGAATTAGAACATTTGAAAGTGAGAGAAAGTTGGGGGAAGAGGAGAGGAAAGAGAGAGAGAGAGAAGAATAAGAAGAAAGATGTCACCTGATGAAGCACCCAATGAAGCCCGTTGGTCCCCGTTCATGGAAATCTCTGATGTGGCAAAGTTCTGAATGTCCCATTGTGCCAAAACTATTCTTTGAGCATGGCTTACTATTTTTGGTAAGCACCCATATAGGGAGATTTACTATTTTTAGTAAGAGGTGATCCTTGCTTCTTCTTGATCATCTTGATGTGATGAAAATATTCATCCAATCCTACGCACATTGCCTTTGCTTCGACCACTTCTTGGGGTAACTTACTATTTTTGGTAAACACCCATATAGGGAACTTACTATTTTTAGTAAGTGGTCATTTCCACTATTTTCTGCTCTGAACACTCATTCAGGCTCTCTCGTAATCTTCAATGCCTGTTTCCTTTGTCTCAGCTTGCTTTTGATGATGACTTTCCAAACATAGCAAGTTTGTATAGGAAAACTTACTATTTTTAGAAAGGGTGTTTCCAGTGCCCGATTTGTGATGGAACATACTTTTTTGGACTCTCCTTGTCATTATGATCACACCCTCTAAATTTCACATAGTTTTTCCAACTAGAAAGCCTGGAAATAAATTTTGAAATTTTGACCTGGCAGTGGCTTCGGGCATGGAGCTGCCATGGCGGCCATTAATGGAGCTCAAAATTTTTAGGTCTGGTTTTTTTCTCCATTTGCAATGAAAACAACTCCATTGTGATAGGTTTTTCATTTGGATCTCGTGTGCAAGTTTTTAGCTTGTTTCCATTTCCGAATGATGGGAAATCCAACGAATGTGAGCCGGTGCACGAAGAGAGGGTTTTGTTGGAGAAAATGATTCTAGGCACCATTTGACCTCTTGTTTTTGTATCTTGATCACCTTGAAAAATGAGGAAATCTAAAAATACGGCATCACGATCCAACTTGTATCTTGTGAGATATGAAGATTTTTCAATGGTTATCTAGCAAAAAACCTTCATTTTCTCCCCTGTTCTTCGTCATTTCACTCCATTTTTCTCTGAGACCTACATATTTCTATGTATTCATGGTGTGGAGAGTTTATGTGGCCATGGCAGAGCTGGTTTGGAGCAACAATGGTGGACCAGGTGTCTGGACAATCATGCAAGGAGCCATGACAAGGTATGAAGTTGTGGAGGAGAAATGAGAGGAAGAAAATGACTAAGTGTTGGATTTAAACTTTAAAAACATGCACATGGAGGGTCTGGGTGAATTTTTATTTCCTTGATGTCCCTAAACTCAAGGACATGAGGGAAATCAATTTCCACGGTGGTCAAGGCAATGCCATGTGTCCTCGATCCGACAATAGGGGATTTGCTTGAAAAATGCACCTGGGGGCTGAAAGTCGGTCACGTGGGTGTCCAAATGACTCCCCATAGGGGATGGGAAAATTTTTCCATGTTTGATGTCCCCCACCTCAGGTACATAAGGGACATCAGTTTCAAGGTGGTCCTGGAGGTGACACATGGCACCCAATCCTACGACAGGGGATGAATGCTTCAAAAAAAAACACCTGGGGCTAAACCTGCAAGTCTGGAGGTCACATGAGAGTCCAAGAGGTAATATGAGGGCTGAGAGGGCTGAGATGGGGCTGGGTGCACTTTTCCAACCTTGGGGGATGTGAGGGACACAAAATCCCACTAGGCTCCTGGTGCTGACACGTGTCCTCCCAAAAATTCGGTTAAGTCCTGAACTTGTAACAGTGATAACTTGAGATCCTAATGGACTTTTTGGAAAAAAATTATATGATCCTGACTGAAATGGCCTTTTCATCTAATGGGTTGGGTATTATGTCTTGATTATTCCATTTGATCCCTGAAAAATTGAATTTTTATTTTGTACTCCACATGTGCCTGAGAAAACTACCTGTAGACCGATGCTCCAAATTGTTGAGAAAAATATTATTTCACCATAATTTAGGCCTTGGAATTATATTTCTTTATATATTTTTTTTTCTCCTAACTCCATTCGGAGCTCCTAGAATCTTCTTCTGAAGCCCAGCAGTTGTTTTAGGCCTGTGTACCACCTAGGCTTGTGAACCCTGTTTTTACTCGTACTACTCTAAGTCTTACAAAACTTCCCCTAACTTTCAAAAATAATTTCAATTATGTTGTAAGGTATTCTATTCACCTCCATGTTGAATTATTTATTCCCTTATATTCTTCTCCAAGGGTTGAATCCATTCTGGGAAGGATAGTGATAGCCCTTCTCTATCTTTGCCGCCGAAGATAGTGTCTTTTTAGAACTCCTTAAAATCACCTAGGTGGAATGAGTGCACTCTACTAAATCACCTAGGGGAAAAATTTGACATTAAATAAGGGGTGATCAGACTAATGGCTTTGACCCGAGGTGTCTTGGAATGATGGGACTTGAAAATAATTAACACTGAGTATCGTTGTCGTGCTTGGAAATTGTAAATTTCCACGTTGCACATTTACACAACAACAATATGTAAAAGCATCAGCTCAAACCGAGCTCCCGATGTAGCTTGGTCCTAATTTCTATCACATCCTAACATTTAACTCACAAAGTATTTCACAAAGCAGCTCACTGAGCTACTCAAAGAGTTGTTTTGAGCTCAATACCATAGCCTTGAGTCTATCGCATAAAGAAACACTTGTTAACATAGTGTTTATGTAGTTAAGATTTATTACATAATCCCGTGATGGTAAATACTTCTATCTCAATAAATGCTTCTTCAATTGTCACAAGTGGTGCAAGTAAAGTCTGAAAATGATTCTCAATGGGAAGGTTATGCACGTAACCTTGCTTTATACTTGAAACTAAAAAGTACATTGAACCCACAACTCAAACTCAGTATCATAAATAAATCAAGATATGGTATCCCAATCACCCTTTAGCATACTATACATAGTTTCAAAGTAAAAGTATGGAGGACCTTGCACAACCTCTTTAAGCTTTCTCTGTTGACTCACTGTCTAAACTGTCTAATGCTTTGAATAAATACTCATTGTGTGAACTTGATTTCTTTAGTAACTCATAGGTCAAGATGGATTCAAAAATGCAGCCTCATTTGATGAACCAAATTCATAAATTTCTCCATAAATAAATTTTCTAGTCCCAAGGTGTAATTTACCATCGTTGTCCATTTTTTCCCAAGCGGAAAAAATGGATAACTACTCCAAAGAAGGTAATTAACATGTCTCTATTTCACTTTATTTATGGGATTAATGTTGAGATTCATGTCATGGTTTAATTTTCTACTCTTCAATTAATCATGGTAGTTGAAGATAGTCAGTTCCATGATTCTCTTGATAAGAGGATCTTGTATTTGGAAAATCTTGGTGAAGATAGGTTGATGGTGGTTGATCAAATTTGAGAACACAAATTGAAAGTAAAAAATATATTTGACAAGAGGAAGAAAGCAAAAGAATTTAAATTTGGTGATATTTTCTTGCTATGGGATAAAATAAGAGATCCTAAGGAAGCCATGGAAAATTTGACTCATTGTGGCTCAAACAATTTCAAATTCTAGAAGTTTATGGAGAAAACACTTTTTATCTTGATGTTACTTATCTGGAATTTCCTCACAGTGGGCACTATTTGAATTTATACAAGCAAAGAAAGTGGTTTTTCACCACCTGTACCATAGGTTATTTTAGGTTGTGTGTTTCCCTTCTGTTGTGTTATTTTTCTTGTTATTTGTTTTGTTTCCCTTTTTCGTTGTGTGTGTGTGTGTTCAATAAAGAAAGATTCATTTTATATTTTTGTGACTCTATATAAGCCAATGGATAAGGCACTAATCAAAATAGTGTTTTGAAATTCTATAGTTCCTACTTTTCATGTCCTCTTTATGTTTAATCTATAAAAATTCCCCATAAAGGATCTAGTTTTTGTCATGCTAAATATTTAGCATAAAAAATTCATGACAACCTAGACCTCATTTGAAAATCCCTCTCCTGATCAATGTAAACATGTCTACTGGCCATCTCATTTATTGTATTACCCTCATAATATCCAAGAGGAATGTGACTATGTGATTTTCAAGTGTCTTTCATGTGCGTGGGATCTTGTTTAATCTGATTCATGAAGACATTTTAACCCAAGAGAAGATAAGTGCTTCCGAATGCTCCAAAAGGGTTATTTTTGGCATTTTTGCACCTAGTGAACATCCTTCAAGAGCGTACAAGGAAATGTTAAATAAATTAAGAAGTGTGTGGAAGAGATATGTAATCATGTGAGGTATTTTAGGAAAGTTCTGTATGAAAAAATGGGTTTAGGAACAAGTTATGTAATTCCGGGATATTATTAACATGGTATAATAAAATGAAAGAGGTGAATAGCTACTTGGCTTGTTCCAGATATATATAAAGCCTCAATGTGAATTTTAAATCAATAATATACTCATTTAAAATATAATGATGTATAATTCATTATGAAAAAGGTTTAATGGGATTCTGAGGAGCCGATTTTTAGATATTGGCTCAGCAAAGGCAAATCAAGACCTTTAATCCTAGTGAAGACTAAATTGAATATTATGCGAGTTACATAGAGGGTTAGAAAATGATTAAAATTCAAAATTTAATAAAATATATCCCTATATATGCTCCATATTTTGAGTTTAACAAAAATCATATTCTTCTTCGGTGGCATTGACACTTCGGCAAGTTATTTGAGCGGTCAAAGGTGACATCCACTTTCCAAAAGTGGAAAATGTACACTTGGAGACCCATGATGTCCATTTTTCCCTTGGAAAAAAATACAAATGATACATGGGGTACACAATAGTGTGCCACGAAGTAGGATGATTTATAATTTGGAGTTACATCAATTAAGTTGCCTCTTTGGGTGTTAGAAATGTGTCTAAAACTCACAACATGACTTGACCCCTTCCTCATTATGGGAAGACCCTATGTGCACTCATGAGGGGGTGATATCCATTTTTCCCTTTGCTAAGGGTACATGGGGGACACTGAAATGTGCCACCACATGGAGAGGATGAGTTACGTCACTTAAGTGACAACATGGGTGGTTGGGAGATATTTTCATCCGCACATTCAAATTTGGCCCCTTGCTCATTATGACCAAACCCTATGCAAACTTAGGAGGAATTTATTTACATTTTTCCTTTTTCCAAGGGGACATGGGGACACAAAAATTGTGCCACCACATGATAATCTCCTCGTTCATCACTTAAGACACATCACTTATGCACTAGGCATGTGTTTTCAACATCACAACTCAAATCCACATGCCCCCTCTCATGATGAGAAGACCCTATACACATTTTTCAACCCTTGATGTCCACTTTTCCCTTACTAAATGTTTTATGGGAAACAATAGGGTCTTAGACCCATTTATTAAGTGTTAACCCATCCCCCTCATCTCATCTAACTTGGGTTAAGGAAGGTGAGTTAAGGAGTGCCTTAGTTAGGTTTGAGAGGGGCGATGAGTATACTAATCACACGTAGTCAATTTTAAAATATTTTTGTGTTTTTACCTCCCCATCATTGTTAGTATGCTATTATGCTACCCAAATTTTCCAAAACCTCTACTATTGAAAACACACTTTTTCTCATAACTCTCACATCCTAGCTCATTTTGCCATGAAACTTTACCTAAAGATTCTATTTTGTGATGCCTTGAAGAAGAAACAACCTATTTTACCATTTATTCCATTCATTTTTAATAGAATCCACATGAAAATTCAAAAAAATTCTACCTTTTCATATCCCAAGAGTTCCTATGATTGAAAAAACTCAAAAATGGAGCATGAAATCACATTGAAAAACCTAATCTAACAAAAGAAAATTCAGATCAATTTGACACTCATAAGGCGCACTTTTATTTTTATTAGGTTGGAACTAGATCCATTCTAAAAATAACAAGTGTTTAAATCAAAAACAATAATTTCAAAACCTCTGTGTAATTCCTCAAGTCCATAAGTCTAAAAATTGGAAAATCGAAAATTGGGAAAAATTGTCTAAAAATAGAATCTAAGGATGGGGTGTGACTTACTAAAAATAGTAAGTATCCAGATTAAGTTAAAATTTCACACACACCTCCATCTCACCATTCCCTCACTATCTTCATCCATCATGAATATCAAGTACACTTTCTTCAAGCCAATTTCCACTATGGCCACAAAAATACCTAACTATGGGAGATATTGATATGACACATCTGGACCTAGAGGATTTGAAAACAAGTATGTTAAAGGAACCATGGGGGACCCATTGAGGATAATTTATTCACTATATAAGTATTCAAATCATGAGGAAATCCACTCTTAATGCAAATCACAAAGCTATTTATAGCTTGTGCGAGGTATTATGATCTTACCACCAGAACCATCCATGTTGAATACAGTTATTTACTTATAGTTCTCACACCAAAAGGAATCTCAAAATTCTTGTAAATTACCACCCAGATTCACATATTCATCATCACACAAGATTTATCATCTCAATAATTGTCAAATACTCATTCCTATCTTCAAGTAATTACAATTAGATCATGGTTTAAGTAGGGAGAAAACCTTCTCTAATGCACAAAACATTGTCAAAAAGTGAATTCCACAAGGCATATTTGGATGCAATTATACTCCTGAGTAGAGTAATGGTTGAATATCATACAAGGGACTTCCATGAGTGGATGGAATAATTAATATTGATGATCACTAAAGGATACCAAATGATTTATTGGGGTCAAATCATCAGTGGCCATATTCACGGGAAATTGGAGTATTTTTTCAAAACTAAGAGGATCGTTATGACCTCTTACTTGGTGTATGCCCTTGCATAAACAATACCTTCCATGTTATTTCTCCTACACCTAATGCCTCTCATAAATCCCCCACAATTGAAAAGTATTGGAAGCTCACTTTCAGAGAGAGCAACTCACATTTCATGATTAGAGTGAATGATAAATTCACTATGTAACTCATAAGGGTTCTCCAAGGAAATATAGAATGGATAATTTCAAATAAAGAAATGGAATTGATTACAAGTTATGGAGGCTTCTTCACACAATTATCCAAATTCACCTATCTTATGGTTAGTGTATTTGACCATGATCCTCTTTAGTTACCAAGGTACCCAAGTCACAAGATCCTCCTGATTGAGTTGTGTAGGCATCTTGCTCAAATTCATATCAAATGTAAAGTTGGGAAGCTGAGGGTTATTTCCTTTCCCATATCCTTGGGAATTTATTCATGTAATATTATGTTTTATGCTTCAAACATTGAGACCTCTATTTTTACTTTCAACATGCACTCCTATGTGGCTAGAGATAACTTCAATCTCAAAACGGATCATGACACCTTTGTTCTACCCGGCTTGCACCACATTCCTTCAATTGAATACTTCTAGGTTAATTGTGTTGATGATCGGAAGTTAGAAAAAGGGACTATATGAGGATGTTAGTTGAACAAATGAGATATTTTCAATTTGATTGGTTTGTTCAAAGTGTTCTGATGATGATTCAGAACTTTTTGATCCTGAGTATGAAGCGGTGCAATCTTCACCTCCCTCTCCCATCCCATGGCATATCACGAGTCATGAGATATCAAAAATATAATAATGCATGTGATCCAATAATCAAATAAATTGGTATAAGAAGATAATGGTATCTTATATTGAAAGGGGTATAATCAGTTCCTTTCCTAGGTAATCTTCTCTTTCCTCATCTAATGAAGGTGTAGGATTATCTCATTCTCATAAGAGGAAACTTGTGGAGCTTGATGAAGAATATCCCTCAAAGGGATGTTTACAAGAGGTCCAAATTTAGATAATAGCATGTTGATAAACTTTAGAAAGGTGAGATAGATCCCTCACAATCCCTTAAGCATCCATTGGATCCAATCATCCCTTCGGGGTGGTTAAATTATCCCATCATGGTCATGCCTTGTTCCCCTACTAATCATCAGAGGTGCTTGATCTCCTTTAAACTCCTTTTGAGCCCTTCTCATGGATCGTTTACTTGTTTGGATAGGATTAAAGAACATTTCAACATGCGAGGGCACCTAACTTCAAGGCCATCTCAAAGTACATCAAGACAAAGAGATGTAGGAAGGCACATGATAACTTCTAGGTTCTTCACCGAGGCTTAGAGAGCTTATTTTGTAGAGGTTGTACATCTAAAGGTCATCAAAACTAGGGAGGAGATGACACCCAATGACTATGAAATGACAAGAGTATATTTAGGACAAGCCACACATGAAGGTGATGCTCACTTGTTCAAGGAGTCTTCAACTCGGATCCTCACATGAAATAAGGAATGCAAGCAAACCATTGATCAATCGAAAGATCATGTGAGGAATTTGTCTTCATAAGTATTGTCATTTCTTGAAAAATTTCATCATCCTTACCCCTGATTAAATCAATCTCTCCCATTTGTATCTTCAATCCTCAGTCCCTCAAACAAGCTCAAATGTTCACAGTGCAAGGAAGGGCAAGTGACCAATGGGTGAGTATGATCATGGAAAAAGGGAATGCTCTCTTCCCCAAGATTATCTATTTGTTCACATTCCTCTTGGAAACAGAGTTAAAGATCAATAAAACTAAGGTAGAGATCAAGAAAGATAAGGTCCTTTGGGAAGGTAATCTCCCATTGGTGAGAGAGATGAATAATTTTTATTCTCATACTTTGGTAAGATCAAGTATCCTTTTATCCGTCTTGGAAAAATTTTCTTCCATTTTTTCTTGTACCATGACTTTGAGGTGTGATGCTTTAAAGGAGGACATTTCTGATTTGGAGTCTTGTGAAGAAAATGCATCAAGAATTCTAGAGGATCTTGACACAAGCATGCAAGATCTTGGGACTCCTTTCCTCAATGAGAATACTTTTTTGAAGGATCTTCAATTTTAAGAATTGGTTCAGAAAATATTGGTGATTCTCTGTCCTTCAGTGGTGACACTATGGAATCCCTTATAGAGATCAAAGGTTCCATCTCTAATTTTATAAGGAATCATAAGAAAAGGGTTAAATCAATGCATAAAGCTCAATGTCATCCTTGAGACTTGGCTCAACATATTGGAGCATGTGAACATCCTGAAGCCGAGAATATTTCATCCACACTTTCTAGGTTTAGTAAGATGGTCAAGGGTCAAAGCTTCATCATTAGAGATATTCTATGGAAGCCACTGAGTTTATTCTTGATCAGAGGAGGATTCTTCATCAAATAGTTATTCAAATCCCTTCTTCTTCTCCTTCTTCTCGCTTCTTCTTCTCTCCCCTTTTTAATTCTTCATTATGTGTAATCATGAAATTTTGTCTTTTTCACTTAAGTGAATTTCTAATGTTGCATTGTAAAAGTCCTTTTTTTTAGATAAGGTAAAAAAATTGGTTTTGAAGGGACCCATAAAACCCTATACAAAAAGTGACCAGATAGTAACCAAGCTACTAAAACAGAGACTGGATACACAAAGTCATACAGACTTGACCAACTATGTAACCCAAAATAGGGCATGACCCAAACCAGTCTACATAGTAACATTTTGATTATGATCCGATGCGCTCATTCCGGTAGAAAATGCTTAACAAATTCTATAACTTATACCAGAATAGAAGGAAATTGTATAAGCACTCATACTTAATCATAAACATAAATTCAAAAGAATTTTTAGAAAGATGTATGCATTAGAATCATGTATGTTCATATTCATTGTAAACTAGTAACCTCATTACATTCATGGAGCCATTACAAAATATACAGAGAAGCAAACCGCAGTCATGCATTATATCTGGGATCATATGACTAGGCTCTCAAAAGAAATTTCTAACCCCATACCCTTGATACATCCTTCCCTAAACCCAAAGTCCCAAACTAACAGAGTTCTTGCAATATTTCTGCAGAGCTCCGCCATCTATCTATTATCTCCCTTTCTTTCCTTCTACAGAACTTGTATATATAGGCTTTCTAGACTACCAACTCATCCTCCAGTAGCCTCAAATCCAATGCCAAGTGTCTGAATGTGGTCCTCCATGTGAGCATGCTCCTCCAGGCCTGAGCTTTCCACTTTTTACCATGATGAGATTCTAGAAGCTTCTACCACAAGCATTCTCCTTCCCGGCCACCCCAGCGCTAGGTTGGCACCTTATCCACTCGCATGCACACTTAGGTCATGCTTTTCACGTGTTCTACCAAAATTCCCAAAATGGCTAAGTCCTGAACCCTTGGTTATTTCCACGCGCGCACCACGGGTTTCCTTAAAGCCTTCTCTAAACCCTTCCCTATGCACTTTATCCTTGCACATTTTTCTTCAACTAGGCCTTGCATGCCTATGTGCCTTTTTGTACTTAGCCAATATTTAAGGGGCCCAACATTACCCCACACTACACCTATTCTCCATCCATGGGAACACTTCTCCAGTGAAAAGAAATAATACAATAGACTTACACCATGGGAAAATAATAAGGGGATGAAAGAATATGGAAAGAAGAAAGAATGGGGAAGTAATGGAATCATTGCAATAGGCTAGGAAAATCCTTTTGCAAGTCGGCCTCCAACTTGTTCCAGGCATCGACTTCATTCTATGCTTTCTGACAGAGGTCACCAACCAGGGTGCTCACCTCATCAAAACGTATCCCATTTCCTTGTGTGCTTATGGTGTTAGAAATTTTCTCTAACTCTTTTCCTACATCATCCAGCACATCCATTCTTCATGTAATCTACAGGTACAATTCCTTCAACTATTTTTTAATTGAACCCCTTAAGGCTTCAATGGCTTCATATTTTATTTCGACCTCGGCAAGGATTTTTTCCCTTTCCGCCTATTCCCTTTATTCTTTTCTTGGAACTCCTTGAGTTCTGCTTCATGAGTGGTGACCAAGATGCCTAGCCACTTTGTCTCTGTCCGCGTAATTGTCATATGTGGCCTCAACAGTCTAGGAAGCAACTTTTATATCAGCAAGAACCTTGTTGTACTCTACTACAAATGCCATGACCTTTAATTTATCTTCCTTCTCCAAGCGCATGGCCACTTCTTCTACAGATTCCAAGGCTAACGGCTGCCTCTCCATGGTGAGGACCCTTGTTAAATCCTCTAGCATCCCAAGGCAGATCCATACTTCTACGCAGGAGGTGCTAGGTCCGGATGCTTCAATACTATAGCATTATTAATAGCCTCCACCTTTTTGTACACCGTGCACACCTTGGCCTTCTCATCTTTTAGCTCACGCTACAACTGGGCACTGATTAGTTTCTCTTGACTAAGCTCCTTGGCCCTTACAGCTAGTTCTTCCTCTTTCTTCTTCAGGTCCTCCTCCAGATCTTTGATTCTATCATTCCACCTGAAGAGTCTAGCCTTGATTTCAATGGAGACCTTGTTCACACATTGCACAACTGTTCATCCGAGAGCTGCTGAGTGTTCACCACGGGTTGTCTTCTTTTGGCCTTGGAAATGTTATTATTGCCCCATGGCTTACCTCAAATTCGCTCATCAAGATGGGACTCAATTTCCCATGAGAGCATCTTCCTCATCCATGGGTATGCAACCTCCTTGTCAAAAGATGACATGGCTACGAGCTCTTCTGTCGAATCATGCTTTGGAACCGCGTGTGAAACACTTTGTTGGGGTCATCAATATAACCCATCCCTAGCCTCTCCTCCCCTACGCACCTTCCTCCCATGTGCGTGCCCTTAGGAATAATTATAGTTAAAATGGGGCCTCCAATGTTGCCATGGTCCCTTTCCATGCTCTCCTCCTTATCTTTGTCTAACACCGCTCAACGCTGTGTTCCAACTTCTCCTCCTCCAAGGTCTCAACGGCCTTTGTTTCTTCTCTCTACCACCTTGGGTATCTGTTCCACCATAAGGCTTGGAGCCTTCTACATCTGCACACCATCTCCTCACTTCTCATGTCCTGGGTGCCTCTCCCTTCCTGGCTATCCTTGCACCACACGAAGAGGAACCCCTGCTCCTCTTCTCCACCTTCTTCATCCGAATCATGTATATTGAAAACAGGTGGCCCTTGATATTTTTCAAGCTCGTCTTCCCCACTAACATCTTCTTCACCTATGCACTTATCCAAACTTCCAGTTTCTTCTGAGGTGGTCTCCTCTTCTAGCCTCTAGCTTCTTCCTAACTAGGGATTCTAGTGTAGGTGACTCTGTTTCTTCTTCTCCCAAGGACTCCTTGTCTGATGGATTTTCTAGCTCTAGAGTCTTTTCCTTGACTAAGGGCCTCTTCTTACATGAATACATGTTTATTCTAGCACTTGTCCCAGGGGATCCTATTACCTATGTTTCCACAACACTTGGTATTTTCTTCTCTAGCTCTTTTTCCACCTGCTTAGGTGCAGGTCTCTTCCTGCCAGTTGGATCCTTAGGCATACACACCTCATTTTCTAGATATGTGCCCTTCTCCAATTTGGGCCTTATACGGAGGTACACGCATGCCACATATCCTCCCCGCAATGGGAAAATTCATGGGCCTTATCATCTACACCTCATGTGATATGTACCTCTCCATGTATGTGCACTTGCTGGGTAGACTAATGCTTTACACATTTCCTGTGCTCTCGGTCCAGATTACAAGGTCCAGCCATATTCTTGACTCTTTAAACTCGTTTAATCCTGTTTGGAAGTACTAAGCCGTGAAGGAAAAGGGTAGCTTAAAACATGGGCTCCATGTCTCATCCATCACTTTGAACCTGCCCAGGTAGAAATGCTAGTACACAAAAAATTCTGCTTCTCCTTTGGTGGCCACTGGTAGTTGTTCGAGAATCCTCCATTCTACCCCAAACGCATTCCTTAGGCATGTATACCATTTCTCCAAGTGCACACCTTGTGTACAGTTTATCATGGAGTCACATGCGTATTTTTCAAATATTTTTGTGGGTGAAGGGTCCTCAAGCCAGGTACTCCCATATGAATTTGTCTAATGCATCAGGTACTCCAATCTCTGAAAACATGATTTTCAGTAGGACATTACCAAACAAGATCCTGTCTCCTTCCTTCACGCAGCTTACAATCTCATCCGTGATGAATGCAAACAAGTTGTAGATGGTGCCCTCTAATATTTTCTTGCAAACATGTAACCATGGCTTATTGACCTAGGTCCATCTCTCCTAGCCATTTAACTTGGTCACTAGATGTGCGGCCATTTTCATTACTCGGGTCCTTGATGTCTGTGATATCATAATATCTTGACCCTTAATTGCCTCTTTATCGCTTAGGTTGCCTTCCAAACTATCTCCTTCATAGATGAGGCCTGTGAAATATGAGATGAGTTGAGGGGTAATGTGCATCTTACGCCCTATGAAATGGAAGTAGTCCTCATGCACGTGTGACATCAGCCATTGATAGAGGCACTCAGGCTTCCCAAAGTAAGGCAACTCAAAGAGTTACAATAACCCTACCTTTTCCAACTTGACCTTCACATCATCATTATAGATGGGCAAGCCCTCTGGTGTCCTTCTATTTATTGGGCGCACTAACTCTAGTGCCATATCCTTCTCAATCGTGCTTGTATGATGATTATAGTCATTTACAAACATGTTCCTTAGATGGGACTCCCACTCCTTCCCTAGCATTACTCCATCTGGGTACTACATTTCTACATACCACTCTTTATTTATGTGTGTCAGTTTCTTGTTGTTTTCCCTTGCCCTTGCCCTTTCCCTTCTTGGGTGTGCTAACTGGTTTCTTGGGTGCCATTTTCTAGGTTCACTTCTTACTTTAATCACTTCTTGTAAATTCCACTCTTTCCCACCTTAGATCTTGAATTTACAAAGAAAATTCCTTAAACCCGTGCCCTAGTTCTTCAAACCCTAGCTGGGATACTCCCTTCACAAGACGACACCTTCTCACAACTCTTACACCCATGAAATCCCTTCCTTCTAGTTTGTAGATCAAAACTAGTCACCCATGCTCAATCTCTTTAAATTTTTCTTCACACGGATCAGTTTTTGGAAGCCCTAGTTTGTAAAAATGCAAAAATCACTTCTTTCTCCTTGTACACAAAGTGAATAATGAAATGCCTCAACCCTCTATTTATAGTTTTTCCCTTTTTAAGCATTAAATGCTACTTCACCTACCACCATACTTTTCACATTTAATGTGGATTTTTCAAACAAAGTTTGACTTTAGCGCTTTAACTCACGCACCGACCCTACACGGATAATATTCCAACCTTCTGGCACGCAACCAATCCATCTAGACAGAGACTTCATACAAGACATCACCGGTGCCAAGGCACTTCTTCTGTCCTAATTTTTTCTCTCACCTACCTTGTGTTGCTTATGCGCTTTTTCTTCCTTTATATGTGGGATTTGAAAGTAGCCTTATCTTGACACCAACCATCCTTTTCCATCTTTTCTTTCCATGCACCTCTTTCAATAGGGCCATTCAACCAGAATTTTCCACACAAACTTCCTTGGTACTTTACTCATGATCTCCACCACATTACTCCACCCCACACTAAAACGATGTGCGGTCCTTTCCGCACTCAAAAATCCTCAAAGAGTAATAAGGTTACCGGTGCCCAAGGCACAAAACAAACAACACGAAAGGGAAACACAAGAAAATAAATGCATAAAGGAAATTCTAAACTAATTGGAAAAACTATTGTATTTACAAACACCAAGGAAACTTATTTATAGTAGGGCTTCAACCTACTCCCATTGAAGTGTCCATGCAATTTCATTACATCCATCTCTTGTAATCGCATGCACCTGAATCAAGGAGGCACAAGATTTATAGGGACCTAACCAATGGACCTTCAACTTCCCAGGATGGCGCAAAAACTTAGAATCATATAGTAAGACCATCTTCCCAACCTCAAACTTCTTGTTTCTGATGTGGTGATCATGCCATACTTTTTTCTTTACTTTTTCTATTGTTTGGCTCCACTGCAAGTGATCATATTTCATCTAGCTTCATTAGTTCATCAATTCTTTCTTCCAGCACTTGCTCATCAGCTATCCCTCCTGCACGCACTATCCACAGAGAAGGTAACATGAATTCAACCGATAGAACGGATTCCATGCCAAACACCAATTGAAACGGTGTGGCTTTGTTCAACCTTTATTAAATTTTCCTGAAAGCCCATAACATGGCTAATACCTTATCATCCCAATCTTGTCTTCTCGACATCACAAATTTTGTTCAGGTGGTATGACTCAAAGATTTTTTAATTCTTCCACGGTTCCATTCGATTATGGGTGATAAGGGGTAGTCTTGTGATGAGCTACCATAAACTCTACTAATAGGATCCTCATAGTCTCATTTAAGAAATGTGTACCCCTATCACTGGTTAAACTTAAAGGACATCCATACCTTGTGATAATGTTCTCCCACAAAAATCTTTCCATTGTGCCTATTGTGTAGTCTTTAGTTGGGGTTGTCTCGCCCACCTCACAAATAATCCATGCAATTTATTACATAACATGATTTGGTACTACGTACTACTGGTGCAATAGGGCCTAAAAATATATTTCCCATTTCTCAAAAGGTTTAGTGCTAGGGATAGGGCACAAAGGCATTTCATCTCTCTTTCCTAGCTTGCCAATGCGCTAACAATGGTCACACACTTTACAATAGTCTTTGCAATCCTTATACAGAGTTTCCCACCATAATCCTAGCCATTAAAATTTTATGCACGGTGGCGTCACCTACATAATGTCCACCCACACTTCCTCCATGTGCTTCCTCTATGATGGCGAGGTGCTCATGCTCTAGTACACACCTATGTAAAACTTCATCATGCCCTAACTTGTATAAGTCCCCACTAATCAACATGTAGGGTGCGGCATGTATGGCTAGTTGCTTTCTTTCTAATGCCTTCATCCCTTCCGTGCCACACCTTCCTTTAGGAATACTACAATCTCCTCCAAATCCGAGGGTGTGTGCCACAACCTAAACAGTTGCACATCTAGCATAGTCTCTTCAATACTCTGTGCATCCTCCCTAAATCAATTCTTGACAGATGATCAGGTCCATAATTACTCTTTCCAAGCTTCACAACTACCATAAACTCAAACTCTTGAAATAATAGCACCCACTGACATATGTGCCCTTGTAGAATGGGCTTGTTCACTAATTACTTAACGCTATGTGGTTGGTGTAGATATAAAGGGTGTTACTAGTAGATACTATCTGAACTTGAAAATCACGTAGATCATTGACAATGCTTCGCACTCAGTCATGGTGTAATTCTACTCTGTTGGGGTCAAATTTCTGCTTGCAAAACATAGAGGATGATCAAAAATTCCTTCACCTGGTTGTGTAAGTACTACTCCAATGGCGGTTCCTGAGGCATCTACATGAACATGGAAGGGCTTGTCCCAAGAAGGAAAATGTAATATAGGTGCGGTGACAAGCCTATCCTTTAATGTGTCAAACACCTTCTGCTGCACCTCTCCCCAATGGAAGGAACTTTTATGTCTAAGCAATTCTTCTAGAGGCACGGCTATCTTGGCATACCCCTTGATGAATTTCCTGTAATAACCTGTATGCCCAAGAAATCCACGTACTGCGCTCTGCTAGTAGGCTCCCCCAATCCCACAATAACTGCAACTTTGGCAGGATCTACTAGCAATCCCTCCTTACATATGATATGCCCCAATAAAATCCCAAAGGGTGTAGCAAAGACACACTTTTTAATGTTGAGGGATATCCTTAACTACCAACACCTCTCAAACATCAGCCTCAAATTATCACAATGGTCTTTCACTAGCCCATATACTGTCTAATCATCTAGATAAACCTGAAGGAATTTGTGGATGAAGTCCTGGAATGCCTGAACCACTATGTGTGAAAAAATAGCAGGTGCATTCTTCAACCCAAAGGGCATGACCATGTATGCAAAACTTCCCCATTCAGTGGAAAAATTTGTCTTCTCTTGGTCTTCCTTTGCAATCCAAACTTGGTGGTACCCAAAATCCATCCGTAAAGGAATAGATTTTGTGCCCAACGAATCCCTCTAAAATTTATTCAGTGAAGGGGGTTGGAAAAGGATCAATGACAAAAATTGTGTTCATCTCCCTATAATCCACGTAGATCCTAATCCACCCATCCTTCTTGATGCTTATTACCATCGACTTATCCATTCTGATTCTTCCATAGCTTCAATGATCCCAGAAGCTATCATTTTGTCTATCTCTTCCTTTACCTTTATGCGTAAATTAGGATTCATCTCGGTAGGGTCTCTTCCTGACCGTGTGCACCATCCTTTAGCTTTATCCTCATCTCCCCCAAGGAATGGTGGACACCTTTGAGCTCATGGTACCCACGTGGGAATAAATCCTCAAATTCATGCAAAAGATCAATGATCTTAGAGACTTCCTTCTCCGACTAGTAATCTCTAATGATAGCTTCCTTAGGTTCTTCTTCTGAGCCAATGTTAACCTTATTTGTCTTTAAAGGCTCATGGTAGGCGCGTGCGTGAGCATCAGCACTATCCACTACCTCGCGCATCCCCACAGAATGGTTAACATCCAAGCTCTCTGCTTCCTCTCCATCAATAACATATACTAATTTCCCTTTCTCCTTTTCCAAGCACGCATGCTCAAGCTAGATCTCTTCTGCTTCTTCTACTTCTTCTTCAAAGTGCGCCTCCAAACCTGGTCCACCTAGCAGTTCCAACAACCTATCTTCTACCATGGCACTATCCCCCATGGTAAGGCACTTAACAACCTGTAATTCCTTATCAACTAATGGCTTGGTACTTCGGTACTCAAACATTTGAATGAGGTCAACTACTAGCTCTTGCCAATTTCTTGTTTGGTGGCATGTCTCAGAATGTATGTACCATGTGCATGCGCAACCCTATAGTGTAGAATACAACTTGTGCACCCAAAGGGATGGTGGAAAATATTCCACGCCTTCTCTCTAGACCTTCTCACAAGCTTGGATGTGGAAAGAGGTGGGTTCCTTACCATGGTAGTCCTTGATGGCGGTGGGCATGTTGCTTCTAGAAAACTGACAGAGAGAGAAATTCTCACCTCACACCATTCCAAAAGGCTCTCCTGATGTGTAGCCCACCACCGTGTCGTTGTGCTGAGTAGGACATAACTTAACATCCCTCTCCATTCCTCCTCCTTCCACTGAGCTTCCATCTCCTGTAAAAAGATCTCAGGGAAGGCCCCTCCTGAATACTTAGGTAGTTTTTTTCCTCCTAGGCACCAGACTATACGCACCTTTATTACTTTTGTTACCAATCCTCTCAACTGTCATCCGATCAATTCATAAGTCCCATGCACCCAATTATCACATGCTAGGTTGGTGGTGTCACTTACTGACTGAGCATCCTCAAACTAGATAACTCTGTCAATAGGATGGATTATCTCTGGATCCCTGATTGAGTACACATATATCCTATCTAGGACTTCTTCCCCTAAAGGTTCAATATAGGGTATCTACTTCCCATCGCCTAGTGGTATAATGATCCGCTCCTCCTTATTTTCAAAGTTGATGAACCCTTTGTTGAACCAAAGGTCTTGAACACCATGGGCGCCCAAGCTGGCTCTTTGGGAATTTTCTCGCCTCTGAAAGCACTAAGACTTTAAGTCCCCACTAAACTTAGCTCCCTGGATAGTGATAGTTGCATCCTTTAAGACACCAATGGGAATTACCTTTATTTTTTTTGCCATATATAGCACATTCAAGATGGCTGTAATGCAGGCCTTCCCATCTAATGCCAAGCATCCAATGTGAGAACATTGACCTCCGCACCTATGTCAATGAGGATATTACTAAGGAGCCATCCATCTACGACTACATCCAATGTGATCTCTTTGTCATAGTCAAGGCTATGAGGGGGAAGGTTTACATGTAGGATCTATCTCTCACGCTCTTCTCTAGTGTGTGGTACCTTCTCCTCAAAGAATGCTCCTAACAAGGGAATAACATTCTCTTTCCTTAGCATTTTACATACTTCCTTGACCTCATCCAGGTCATCCTTTGGTGCCTCGACCTTCCTCCTTTGCTCCTCCCTCTTGGACTACTCCTTTAGGCAATCGGATTTCTCCTTGTAAACTCGAATGACATCCATGGTATCCTGATATACTTCCTTTTGATGTGCAGGGTCTGGGTACTTCCCATGAACTACTTCCTCTCTTGAAACCAAGGTCCTCTACCTTGGTATTTCCTTTGCGCACACGTCCGCTACCATTTATGTTACTAAAATAGGTTCCAATCCTACATCACGTGTTACCCATGGCATCCATTGTGTGTCTATCTTCTTAATGCTTACCATTGCAGTGCCCTTGTCTTTCCATTACTATTGATTCATGTGCTCAAACAACTCCAGGCATTCCTCATACTTGTGCTTCTTTCCACACCATGAGCACTATAATAGGTCTGGGCACTCTCGTTTATAATGTTCTGTAGACCCACAATTAAAACAAGTTACATGCGGAACTCACTCCTTCCTCCCCCATGGTTACCATGACCACAGAATCCTCCAAAATCCCCTTCCACACATGCCACCATCTACGTGCTCCTCATAGCGGTGATCATCCCCTTTAGAACTACTGAAATGCTGGTTTGGTGCACCCCATGATTAATGGCCTCATGGATCTAGATCAATGAGCTTGCAGTCCTTAGTATCATGGGTTGTAGAGGTGTAAATTTTATAGTAGTAAGACACATTCTTTCGGATGGCATGTTATAACCAAGGAATCTACTTACATCATGGTCCCCATGACAAATTTCACAGTCTACTGTCACGGTGCGTACTACCCTCCGGGGACAACTACCCTTGACATGCCCCTCTACTTCACAATTTATACACCATAAACCACTGCGAGTCTCATGGGCTGAGTTTGTAGAAAACTTCTCTAGCTTCTTAGCCATAGTAAAAATTTGAGCCTCCAGAATGGGCTAACTCTAGTATCAACACTACCAACATCCTCGGCACACAGACCAGCATTCAATGCCTCGCACGGGTCTATGAAAGTTTTATGAGATAAGGCCCTTCTAAAAGGGGTGATCAATCCTCCAAAAACCACTAAGCATGTTGTGAAGGGTGAATATTATATGATAATTTAGACAAGAGAGTTTTAAAGCACGCATCATACTCCCACACACTCTCTGTCATTCTCTATTGAATCTCCTTCAGGGTGTTGATGCTCTTTTGTTCAAACTTAGGGATGTGGAATTTTTCTAAGAAGGTTTTCTTTAAAGAATTATAATCCACCACCATTTTATGAGGGTCATATTTCCTATACCAACTATGCACACACCCCTGCAATGTTGTTGTAAATTGACTAGCCTTCCACTCTGAGGTTGTGATCCCCTTTGCGTGCCATAGTATCTCACACTTGTGAACATGTTTTGTAGCATCTTCAATCCCTCTGTAATCTAGAAAGTGTAAAGACATATCAAAGAAGACCTAAGGGGGTGGTTGGGGACCTTGTCCTCCTAAGCCAAAGCTTTGGTTTCCTCTGTGTTTCCTCAACCGACGGATCCAAAGAGTCCACCAGGTCATGTGCCTCCTGAGCCACCAGATCCACTAGAACCACTAGGTCCACTAGGTCCTGTCCCTCCTAACCCACCAAATCCACCACCAGGTCTTGTAGTAGTCGTGCCAAGTGTCCCCAAGGTTCCACTAAACTGTGCGCCGATGGTCTGTGATAATGCCCCACTACCACTATTGTACCCGTGCCACTCCCAGACGTGAGACCGAAGGCTTGTATACTTGCTCCTTGTCCAAAGACTCCTCCGAATACTAGGATATGTGTAGCCATAGAAGTGGGAACTAAAAATTGTACCTCCTAGGATAGGTCTCTCACTTCCACTGATTCCAATTGGGTCAATGATAATCCTTCCTTCATCTAAAAAACCAAGCACCAGGGTTTGGTCATTGGGTGCGGTTCGATACATGCCAATGAATCTTCTTTCTCCACATGACAAAATCTCATCAGAATCAAGGGGTCTCTCTTACGTGCTTTCCAAGATGGGGTAGCATAGACTGCTCAGGTTCCATGTCCTCCACATGAACCTCAACTCCTTCCGACAACATCTGGATCTATAGATCCATTACACTTGTATCATTGCATCATCTAGCAATCTCCCTTTCACGTGCTTCACTATACTTGAGTTGTCTCTCCTCCCTTTCCTTCTCCATCATAATATCTGCCATCTTCCTCTACCCTAGCTCCTCGCCCAACGCTCAAAATGGTTTAGCTAGCCATTGGAAATGCCTCTAAACCCAAAGTAACAACCAGGATATTTATTTCTAAAGGGATAGCACAAATAAATGATCCTTTGGGCTCCCATATAAACTCAAATTCAGCAACTTCACGGGCAACAATATGTGGAAATAGCATACTCCGCAGGATAGCTAGCCAACACACCTTCCCACTAATGATCCACAACATGAGTCCACATCACATATGTATCATGTAGACTCGGTACTCTTCTTGGTTCCACGTGTGTAATCTATAATACCAAACTTGATCTAGACACATATGCCGAGAGCCATTCATACAGCTTCTCTTTGGGAAGCGGTAGAAAAAAATTCATATAAATCATGGTAGAGGTTCTTCTATATTCATCTACGTGCATCAAAATCAGGTCTAGTGTTGAACCTTTGAGAAAATTCATCCTCCATGCTCTTGAACCATGATTCAACACTTTCCAGAGTTAAACATTCTGTCATTACTCATTACCCAGATCATGATGTATGTCATTTCCCACTACAAATTCGAAAAGAGGTCTTGGAAATGGAACCAAGATGTAGTCATTTTTACCATCATTACAAAGAAAGGAACCCCATGTGCATTGGCCTATCACCCAATGTGGGCACTAGGCGCTCACCCGAGGCACACGCGGGAGCCGAGTCTCTCTTTTATGTGAGTTTAGTGGGAAACATCATCTATGATCCATGTTCAAGGGTTTTGAAAGGAGTAAAACATACAAGCATCATAGAGCTCAGAATGGCTTCTAGATCCTTGCAGTCATTCCAGATAGAAAATGCTTAACATATTGGATAACTTATACCAAAATAGAAAGAAGTTGTACAAGCACTCATACTTAATCATAAACATAAATGCAAAAGAATTCTGAGAAAGATGTATGCATTAGAATCATCAATGTTCATATTCATTGTAAACTGGTAACCTCATTACATTCATGGAGCCATTACAAAATGTTACAGAGAAGTAGACCACAGTCATGCATTATATCTGGACTCATATGACTAGGCTCACAAAAGAAATTTATAACCCCATACCCTTGATACATCCTTCCCTAAACACAATTACCCAAACTAACAAAGTTCTTGTAGTATTTCTACAGAGCTCTACCCTCTATCTATTATCTCCCTTTCTTTCCTTTTGTAGGTGCTTGTATATATAGGCTTTCTGACTGCCAACTCATCCTCCAATGGGCCTCAGATCTGATGCCAAGTGTCTGAATGTGGTCCTCCATGTGAGCATGCTCCTCTAGGCCTGAGCTTTCCACTTTTTACCATGATGAGCTTCTAGAAGCTTCTACCATAGGCATGCTCCTTCCTAGGCCACCTTGTCACTAGGCTGGCACCTTATCCACTCCGCATGCACAGTCGGGTCATGATTTTCATGTGTTCTACCAAAACACCCAAAATGGCTAAGTCCTAAACCCTTGGTTTTGTCTACGCGTGCCACGAGTTTCCTTAAAGCCTTCTCTAAACCTTGCCCTATGTGCTTTATCCTTGCGCGTTTTTCTTCAACTAGGCCTTGTGTGCCTATGCACCTTTTTGTACTTAGCCAATATTTAAGGGGCCCAACAATAAGAAAACTAGCTTTGTTAATGAAGGTAGATCCAAATGATCCGCTAGTCATTTGAGAGAACAAGCAAGATTCAAATATAGATGTTCTAGAGGAAATTTTTTTATGTTTGAGTGGAATGGATTTGACACGATTTTAGTTGTGCATTTCATTTACACATTTTTGAAAAAAATTGATTTTTTACAATATTTTGAATTTTTTATTTTTTGCGAATATTTAGGATTTTTTATTTTTAACAAATTTTTAGTATTTTTGATTATTTTACCAAAGCTATGTATAAAAAAATTAAGATGTAAAGATGCCCCTAGTAAGAGGTGATAATGTATAAGGCAAAATCTCACATGTATATACAAGAAAAAGATAAGTCGGATCAAGGCCAATATAGATATGTTCAACATGTTGATGAACACAAATCAATGAAGTACAAAGAAGGAGCAAGCATGCCCCCAATGTAATCTAGTAAAGAAAAATATGATAAAAGAAGGAAAAGATTATTTATTGAAAGAATGTACAAAGTTTCCCTCAAACATGGAAAAAAGGAAATCTTATACACATGGATATTGTGAACGAAGTAAGAAGAACAGTGTGAATGCAATGGAAGGATATGTAAAATATAGCAAGAAACCTTGCAATGAAAAGGTGATTAGCCAAAGGCATAAATCATGATTCAAAATGAGGACTAAAGTAAGAGTTTGAACAAGGTCCAAACAACACTTGGTAACATATTAATCACATTTTCTCATAGAGATTCATTGTGTGCACGTGGAAATTAGTTACCTCTCGAAGTGAAGATTTGATAGGATATAAATTAATAAAAACTAGCCAATGTGTAGAAATTATTTGTTTCAATAGGTGATTTGTGAATTTAGGGTGATTTGTGAATGTATTTGATTCCAATAGCAACATTTCTCTACTATCATCCAAGTTTCCATAGCCCCAATAGAGATATTGGAAATACCCCAAGAGAGAGTTATATATTACTTTACGTGACAAGATCCAACAACAATTTTTTGATTTCTTTTATGAGGGAGACTAGGAGTTTTTTCTTATCAAGAGTGATATTATCTCCAATCTCGATGACCATAGTGAGATCATATTTGATAAGTGATTGTGACTTATCTTTCAACATGGATTTTGTATGTGGGATCTTGAGTTCCTTATCCATATGTTTTTGAGATTTGTGCCATACTTGATGGTTTTTTGGTGTGCATTTTTGAATCACGTTTGATTTTTAACTTTATGGTTGTTTGACTTGTTGGGAGCTTTAGAGCTCTTTGAGTTTTGATCTTATCTTGATGAAGAAACTATTTTGGGTTTCACATAATCAAATGTGTGACTTATATGATCTTGAGAAATGGCATGAGAAATTGGATGTTTAGGATTGACGAGATGAATGTGGGGAATGATAGTAGACTTTCCCCAATTATTGATAGAAGGATAATACGATGGATGAAAAGGATACAGTCAAATAATTGAAGAGGATGGGCTACTAGGAGGTTTCCCATAGACTGAAGATGAAGGGATAGTAGGTTGTGGCCCTAGGATGGAAGATAATGTGCTACCATGAGGTGTCTCATAGATGGAAGATGAAGGAAAACTAGGATGTGGCCCAAGTATAGAAGATGATGGGCCACCAAGAGGTGTCAAATTGATAGAAGATGATGGGATACTAGGACGTGGCCCAAGAATAGAATATGAGGGGGTACCTAGAGGTTTCCCATATGTAGAATATGAGGGGCTACTATGACAAGCCCCAATTATAGATGGTGAGGGGATACTAGGACATGGCCTAAGAATAGAAGATAATGGGCTACCCAGAGGTGACCCACAAATAGAAGATGGAGGGCTACTAGGAGGTGGCCCACATATAGAAGAATATTATGGGCTACTACGAGGTGACCCAAGGTGAGATTGTAATTTAGGAATTGTGATATTTAAAGAATGATGGTATGATGAGAAGATAGGCTAGGGATCAATGACATACCTAGGAGTTTTTCCATGTAATGGGGAATGTGAAGATGGAAGAACAAGAGGAGGATCAAGTTTGATGATCTTAGGATATTCCTTTATTTTCTAAAAAAGGAATTAACTTCTTCCCCATAATATGTGAACACATCGAGGTAAAAATAAATTCCTTTCTCATGATCCTCTTGAGGGATGTCATCATGTAGCCCCATGAATTATCCAATTTCTTCTTCATTCTAAAAGAAATCAATTAGTATGGGTTGTTGTAGGTCATTGATAGTAGGTTGATTAGAAGAAAGAGGTCCAACAAGTGTGGAAGATTTATAATATGTTTGATGATGATTGATAGAAGAAGGTGACTCAAGAGATGAAGTGGATTTGGATTTATATGGCTCACTAGTGGAAGAAGATGGGGACTTGGAATGGGTTGGTATTGGGTTTCCTAGAAGATGGCATAGTACATGTATAAAAAGAGGATCACATATCCAGTCAAGAGATTGTGACGTAGGGGTCAACTTGGATGGTTGATTAGAAAAATTTTCAGTCACACAAATCTTCAATGGAGTAAGGAGTTGTTGAGGTGACTGAGAAAGAGGGTCTTGCGAAGAAAGGGAGGACTGTGACTCAGGAGTCAAATTATATATTTGATTTGAGGAACTTGGAGTTGCATGTATCTACAAAGGAGGAAAACGTCATTGAGGTGACTTTTAAAGGGGGTCCTACAAAGAAAGGGAGGACCATGACTCAGGAGTTGAATTAGAGGAATGATGGGGAAATTTTATGGTGACACAAATCCTTAGAAAAGGACAATGTTGTTTAGGTGACTGATTATTCCTTAGAAGAAAGTTAATTGAATGAAGCTTAGAAGATTGAGAGGAATACACAAGATATTTTGGATTAGAATCCTCATAATAATGGCATGGATTAGAAGCATCAGAATCATACCAACGAATATGAGATGAAGGTGGGGAAAGGGGTAGCTAAATAGGTTCTCTAGAACAAAGAACCAAATGAGGTTTAGTCATGATGGGAATATTTCAATATGAATGCCTAAATGTAGGTTCCCTATTGTCATAATTGTGAGGAACCATATGATAGTTATCCATTTTTGTCAATTTTGGGTCCAAATTCCTAGACCAAGATTGTATGATTGAACCCCTTCAAAGGGAGGTAAGTTCCATGTTGATTCAAGTAGCATAACGACAACCAACTAGACATTTTGTAAGTATGGAGATGCTTGTGTGATTTTCTAAAGGGAATCTAAGGAAAAGGGAATCTAAGGAAAATAGACATTGTGATGACACAATTTTGACAATCCAACAAGGTTTGGACAACAAGTTATGAGTGGAAAGGATCAAAGGATAAAAAGGATTGTCCTTAGAAAAATAAGTCTAAAATATGAATGATCACAAGGAACCACCACATTAGTTTGGTACATAAGTCCAATCTACAAGAAACTACTCCTTATGTAAAATGTGTCTCAATAGTAGTTTGACGCAAGATGATCAACTCAATGTCAACACTTAAGTCGAGTTTAAAATAAACAAGGCATAAGTATTAACAAGGGGTTGAAGTGATTTCCGATTCAAATTATACTATAACCCGTATAGATAAAAACAAGGCCTAAATCCCAAAAATTGGAAGTTACAAGTGTGAGGAATGTAAAAATACCACTAAGATATGTTTAATCAATCTTTTTGAAAAGCACAATATTAGTATCGAAATCATATTGATATGATGCGAACAATGTCACAAAAAAATTCAAGTTTGAGGAAATGTTTGGAAGAAAAAAAAGTCAAAGTATACCAAGGATTCGTTAAGGTAAGGACAGCGTAACGGTATAATCTCGAAACTTAAATCAAGTTTACAAAAAACAAGATATAAATATCAAAATTGTATCGAGGTGATTCTAGCAATGTAACACCTCAAGGGAAGATCGATTATGAATCAAACCTAGCTACAAAAGAGACATCTTGAAGTGGGTATAAAGACAAGGCTACTCAAGATATGAGGACATACCAACACACTTTCAATTCTTACCATCCAATCAAGCAAGGATGAATGTAAGTGGGTGCAAAAGTGGTGGACATAATCTTGAGTAACACTTTGTATGTATGTTTTATTTTTCCCAAAAGGGAAACAAGAAAACAAAGGAGTAGACCAAGTGGGGGTGAAAAATACTTGGCATAACTTTGAAAAAGTTTCACCTTGTCTTATAACAAGTGAAAAACTAAGACAAAGTAACACTTCACAAATTTCGTGATGAATGTCATGTGGCACCAACTTTGATGGACTCTCCCCTTGTTCAAAAAATAAGGTTTTTACTCTAAAAAATTTCTTTCTTCATGAAAGATCTTTAAAACATGATTGGCTTTAAATTCAATCAACTTTTCTCCAAGAAGAAATTGCTCCCTAATTGGCTCTCTCAACTAGGTGTCACAAATTACCTCTATGAGAATGGTTCACCAGGAAGTCACACTGACTAAACCTTTGAGTATCCGATATTTACTTTACCCCCTTTGATTAAATGAGCAATAAATGTGTTCATTTATATTTTCACTGAGGTCACGTGAAGATAATTTTGACTCTAAATCTCACAAGTTTATACTAGACAAGTAGGTAAGTGGAGCACTTCCGTTCCTTCCATGAGGTTCCCTCTAGTGTGAACAACTTTTGGGTTCCTAGGGGCATCCTCATGGTTTATGACATCCTATGCCAAGGCACTTCCCCCAATTTTAAGTAGACAAGCAAGAGATCTTAGCCAAACCTATATATACAGTATTTTTAATGTGGTGTTTTTTTAATCTTCTAACTTAGTTTGGTTTTTTTGTACACCATTTTCAAACCTCCATAAAAATGTATTAGTATTGTTTAGATCATGATTCCTTGACTTGCAAGTTTTTTCTTGTGTGTTAAAGATTATTAGTTCTCCAAAAATATCAAAACATCATGAAAAGAGGATTCAAGTGTTGTTTTTGATTCCCAAGATCACCTAAAATGTGTGAGGGAAGAGCATACGCAACAAAAAAAAACCAACTATAACAAAAATGGAGAATACTTGCGAAATCAAAGTGCAAGGCAATTCATTTTAACCAAATTATTGTTCATTCCCTTAGGCACAAATTTTAATGAAGTGTTTGAAAGCGTGAAAATTCCTAGAGTTGTTTCTAATTCACGATATCACCTAGAACATACGAGGAAGAGCATATGTAACTCTATCGTAAAAATGAAAACAAGAGATTCATTAAACAAGTTAGAAAAAACATGAATCAATATATCCTGCAGATAATAGTTAGCTTCATAAACTTGCAAGATGTTAGAAATAACAAAGATCAAATCTTACAAACTTAGAAAATAGTTCCCAAACTCCAATAGATCATGCATGCGTAGACCTTATAACACTTGCACACCCCTAACAAAGACACATGTGACTCTACTAAAAACATAGACAACAACACATATACACAACCAAAGAGACAAGTACAAAGACCTAGAAGCATATATGTGGGTCTAATAGGAAAATAGACTACAGAGACATAGAGTGACACCTATGTGGCTAGAAGATCACCCACGCAAACCTAACAACAAACACACAAAGACTAGAAAAATTACACGAGGGTCAAATGTATACATGCAAAGCATATGCGTGGTCATAGAACCACCTATGTGGTGCACATAGAATACATATACATAGACCTTATAACGTAGAGTGTGCCCTACTCAAGGTAGATATGTGACCCTAAAGACACATGCACGAGGTAGACTCGCACTTGCACATGTACTGAATGACATCAAAATTAAAAGGCATAAATGCAAGAAACTTCAAAAAGGTTAAAAATTTGATCTCTTAGCCCAAAATTAACAACAACCCATCACAATTAAACCTATAAGAGTAACTCAACACATGTAAAGTTAGTAAAATACCCTAAGGAATTCAAAATATTTAACATGTGCATGATTAGGGTTATTCCAAATTGAGATAAAGAACAACAAAGCTTAAAATCAACTTCTAAGGGACTAAGGATCCGTCCCACCGAGCGTGTCAAATGTGAACATATATAAATTTTCCATGCTAATAAAAAAATCTAACACCTAGTAGCTTCTAAGCATAATCAAACCTACTATAGAACCATCAAGATAAGAGCTTATGAGAAACAACTTCTTCAATGCATGAACAATCTCAAATCAAAATGCTAAGCTATTTCTTACTCTCTAGATTGCTAATCTAACAAATGAACCTATTTAGATCACTTTAGCAATCAAAATGGAGTGATTTCCTCAAGGTTTGAAGATGAGATCTCACCAAAACATGGCTACAAGGCCATTTTTGGATCTTCCCATGCTCTTCAATTTGAGAGAATGGATGCAAGATGGAGAATTTATTTCCTTCAATGGAGAATGGCTCAAGATCAAAATGCCTATAGTTTATCCTAGGGAAAATAAGGTGTAAGAAGAAAGGTAAGGAGGAGGGTTCCTTATATAACCCTCCCTTTTGAGAGATCTTAACATCTTAGAGCATGTGGGATAAGGGTAAATCAAGATGAGGAGTGGATAAGGTTGCTTTAGAAAAGATAACCTTTATTTAGAAGAGTTTAATTTATCATTAGTGACTCATGGGAGTTGAGGGATGTTTTAATTAATCAAATGTGATTAATTAATAGGTAGAGATAAGATTATATAAGCTAATCATAGGAATATTAGTATGATTTGGGAGATTTAAGAGAGGAAATTGGTTCAATAAATGGTGATTTATTGATTTAGATTATGGTAGTAATTAATTAAGAATAATTAATTAACCTAGGTAGAAGCAAACGTTAATTAATGAAAGGTTGTTAATCAACATCCTAAAAGATAGGAGGGCTAATTAATTAGTGAAATGTAATTAATTAATGATGATAGAGGGAAAATGGTGGTTTATTGACGAAGTGTTGTCAATTTATGGGAAAGAGGATAGTTAGTGCAATTTAAGTATTAAAATTGCTTGACTAAATTCTAGGTGTCTACACATTCAACCCACCTATTCTCTTATTTTGCACCTCAATTTTTCTGACACTCCCTCACTTCTTGAACAAGGTTTTTGTTGACCAAAAGGATCATGTCCACTATAGATTCCACCCTTAGAATCTGAGCTTCCCAATCCATCATGGTTTTTACTTTCCTTGTTAGTATCACTTTCCACACCTTCTTTATTACCCTATTTCATATCACAGAGGATGTTAAATTCCATGTCATTTGAATTTTCATTGCTCCCTTTTCCCTACATTTCATATTAACAATGAGGATTTCATTTTATAATTCCACCTCTATGTGGTCGGGAGGTTGAGGAGGGAATACGGGTTTAGATTTTTGGAAAAAGGAGAATCAACCCATTATGCAAAAGAGTATCCACCTTTTCCTTTTTGGCATTCAAAGATAGAAGTAAGGGATCTGAGGAGAAAAAAGGAAAACTCATAGCTTGACTCTTGCAAGGAAGTTGAGAATAGACAAGTGATAGGAAAAGATATTTCTAAATTTTCCTTCTAATGTAAGATACTTCATGACCATAAGGCAGACATCAAGCCAACACTCAGGGAGGAAAGTTCTCGCAATACCATCATCATACATGAGGATTCTCTCATCAAGGCCAAAGAAAGTGGATATTTCATGCTTTCACCTAGATTTATCTTTAAAGAGTTTGAGACCTTCCATAGATAACCCTTGGCTTTGGCTATAGAATCTTCAGTGACTAAAATCTCCATACCCCTCATTTTTACACATCCCACATCCCAAGCATTACCAAATTTGATAGAAAGTTAAGGGTCGTTACCTTGGAGCTTCTTGATGTAATTGGAGAAACCCCCATAACACAGCAGCCTCCACAAAGTGGCATCCCTCTTGATAGGGAGGTAGGTCATTGGCTCAATTCAAACTCTATCACCACCATATCTTAACTAGTGCTCCTCCCGACATTAAATGGAGAAGAATGAAACTACCACCCAAAATCAAAGAAATAAACCCAGATTGGGAGTAAATCCCTTTTCAAACAATAATTCACCTTCCCATGAGGCCAGTCCTTCAACTCCCAGGGGATTATCATTCCATATCATGGGATGTCTTGTCATCATTAACCAAATTTCTTATATTATTCCATGGAATTAGATCTCCTACCACTCACCTTTTCCAGCAATTCATTGCCATAATTAGCTAATCCATTAGTTGTTTTATTCCCTGCTCTATAAACATATTTAATCTCCACCTTTTCAAATGATGCAAGTAGATTCCTAGCCCTAGTTTTGATGTTATTGATTTTCCAACTAGTTCCCCCTTGTTTCTTAAGGGCATTAACAACGCATAAGAAATCTCCTTCATTTATCAAGACCTTGATATTCATATTGACACATAGCTCTATACCCCATAACATGGTCATGGCTTCATCGTAGTTATTTAAATGATTACCCATTATCCCTACAAAATCTTCAAGGAACACACCAAAATTATCTCAAATTAATCCCCCTCCCCCACATGCCCCTCCCTAGTTCTAGCCAAGTCATCAAAATTAAGTTTGAAACTACCCTTAGGTGGGCATCTCTAATTGACCTTTTTTTCCCACCTCCATATCTTTTCCATTATCCCAATTAGTGGGGCTTATATTCAAATTATTTAGAATGGTAATTTCTAAATCCGAGAAGGACTTGGAAGATTTACCTTTGAAGTTCTATATATTATATTTTAGATTCTAACTAATTTTCTCACCAACTTCTTGAAGCTAGAGAATTAATTATGAAAAATTTGGTTTTTTTTCCATCCTAAATGCCCCATAGAATGTGTGGAAGAGCACATTTCCATATTTATTTGATAATTTCATGGTGGAAATTGAAAACCCACTACTCTAGGAGGTTAAATACATCCCCTAGAAGGACCATCTACATATTAAACATTTCAAGAATTGTTGAAAAAAACATGGTAAGCATATGTACATTCCAAGAAAAGATGATTGACATTTCTTCTTGAAGTTTACATAAGACTACACCTATTAATGAGAATCATTCCTTTTTCCTTAGTTTTCCACAGTAAAATTTTCTTTTGTACCACTTCCCAATAGAAGAAATTAATTTTGGTATAAGATTTTATTCCATATTTTCTTCCAATACCCATTAGCTTCAATTTGCTCAAAATTCAACAAATATCTAGACTTCACCTCATAATTCCCAAAATCCATATCCCTCCAAATTAGTTCATCCTGATATTTTCTATGAGGTATGTGGCAATACTTTAGTTCATTATTTAGGACTTCAAAAGGGAATTGAGGACCTGAGTAATTCGAAGGAGGAATTATTTGTAACCATCTTCTCTCATATGTCTAATAATCACACACCCACTCTCCATATTCTTACCTATAAAATTGGAAGAGGTTCATCCAAGGTTCTTCAAGATTTAAGGGTTTATTTCTGATCCAAGGATCCTCCCAAAATTTTATATTTATGTCATTCCCTAGATTCCACTTTGTGCCTTTAACCAACAACTTCTGGTTTGAACAAGATTGTTCCAAAAATAGATCCTTTTGGAAGTTCCTGATCCGAGAAGAAACCAAAAGTTCCACCAACATTTTGTAAATATTTCACCTTTAAAATATCAATCCAAGTACCTTCTTCTTTATGCATTCTCCACCCTATTTTGGTATAAGATCCTAGATTCATCATCTGCAAGTTTTCAGCCCTAGACCTCCCTATCTTTTGGTTTAGTGACCTTATCCCAGGATATTAGCAGAATCCTAGACTTGACCTCCAAACCAGACCATAAAAATCTCTTTTGATGCTCTCAATGGATCTTCTGATTTTGGTGGGAATAATGAAGATTGACATTTTGTAAATGGCCATCCTTGTAACAAGATTTGAAGTAATTGATCCTTTTGAGGTTGTGACAATAAGGATTTTTTCCAAGAAGCTAATTTTTTGTGGAATCTTTCAATAACTTTATTCCACCTTGTGTCATCCAGTTACTTCCCACAAAGTGGCATTCCCAAATAATTATCTAGTAGAGTCTTTATGTTGAATTCCAAGATATTGGCTAATATATTATGTTTTGTTTGTTGAAATTGATGAAGAAACAAAAACTCTTGTGAAATTCACTTTTTCCCGAAACTTCCTCATACTTCCTTGTGATGTCCTTGAATGATCAAGATTCTTGAATAGTAGCTTGGCCAAGAAGAACCATGTCATCTAAAAAATTGTTGAAGGCACTGGTTATCCACTCCATTAGCAACCTTAACACCTTCTAATCGACCTTCACCTTTGGCTTTTGAGCATAGTCTACTCAAGGATTCTGCCACAATGATATAGAGGAAAGGTGATAGTAGATCCCCTTTCCTGAGACCCCTTTCCGCTTTGAAAAAACCATGAGGTTTTCCATTGATGATGACTAAAAACATGGATGTAGAGGTGCATGCTTGAATCATCTTGATGAAGTGAGGGTCAAAGCCCAGCTTGTGTAAGAGAAGGAACAAAAAATTCCATGATACCCAATCATAGGATTTTTGCATATCTAATTTGATGAGCATGGCTTCCCACTTGGATTTTTCCACGGAATGGATAGTTTCATGTATGGAGATGATGTTGTCTAGGATTTTTTTCCAGAAAAAAAGCACCTTGATTAGGAGAAATAAAGTTACTAAGAACCTCCCTCATTCGGAAAGCCAAAAAAATTGAAATGATTTTATACACAGTGTTACATAATACTAATGGGTCTAAATTCTCCTAGATCTTTAGCTCCAAGACTTTTAGGTATAAGAGCTATGAAAGTATGATTGAATTGTTTGAGAAAATTACTAGATCTGAAAAATTCTTAAACTACCACAACCACCTCTTTCTTCACTATGTCCCAATAAAGTTGGAAGAAAAATGCCAAGAAGCCATCAAGTCTAGGGTTTTATCCCCTTCCATTACAAAACAATGGCCTTGATCTCTTCCTCTAAAGGAATGGCTATAAGGTCTTTGTTATTCTCAACACTTATGGTTGTATCAAAAATTTTAAAAATTTTGTCTCTATTCCATAGATTCCATAGCGAGGGAGATGTCCCTCAAAAACAATTGTTTGAAGAAGGTAATTATGGTATCTAAAATTTCATTCTCCTCCATAGCCACTTTGCACCATCTTGTTTCTTAATTTCTTGAATATGCCCTTTGTTAGCCTTAATAGTGGCTGAGATGTGGAAAAAAACTTTGTGTTCCTATCTCCCTTTTTAAGCCAGTTAACTCGGGACTTTTGTTTCCAGTAAATTTCTTCCTTACTGAGAATAGTGTGTAATTCAGACAAGAGGACTTTTTCCTTTTCTTTGTCTTTAGTACTCTAGACTCCTTCCATTATTTCTTCCATTTCCCTCAACTCCTTTAATTTTATTTTTTACAGGAAGATGTTACCGAAGGTGTCTTTATTCCATTTTTATCTTATTATTGAATTTTTAGCTTAGCTACAACTTGAAACATACTATTACCTCTGGTGTCTATGTTCCACCATTCCTCAATCCTTTTTCAAGCTCCGGATGGGTAGTCCACATCTTTTCAAACCTAAAAGGTCTGCCTTTAGTAATTTCCATTTCTCCAAAGCTTAGAAGGATCGGATTGTGATCATAACCACCACAAGCTAAAGAAGATAGAGAATAATTTTTCTCATATATCCATTCATAATTAACTAGGAACCTGTCTAATCTGATCTGGATGAGATCTTCACCACTTTGTCTATTTTTCCATGTATATTTAGAACCACTAAGCTCAAGGTCAAAAATCATTTCAGTTAATGAATTGGTGATATCCTCCATACTTTTAGTGAAGGATATGAATCCACATTTTTTCTAAGGAAATCAGGTGAGTGTTAAATTGACCTCCTATAATCCAATTTAAATCTTTTGATATCCTTATGAAACCAGTCAAATCCTCCCAAAGAATACTTCTATAGTTACACATGAATTGGGGGCATAGACATTGAAAAGGATGAACTTTTTTTGGAACTTAGGATAATGAAACAGTGGCTAAATGATGTTGTCTATTGAAAAAGGGAAATCCCTTAAGCATATTCATGTATTCCAAAGAAAAGCAGACCGCCTGAGGCTCTTACTGAAGATTGGAAATGAAACCCTTACTTTTTCCAAAAAACCTTCTGAAATTATTCCATTTATTCATTTTTTATTTCCGATAATACTATAGTATCTAGTTTTCTATTTTCCTAAATTTAGAAAGAATCTTATGCTTACTAGGGTTTTTAAACCCCTTATATTCCAAGAAAGAACAATCATTTAACTTAATTGAGTTTTTGGCTAACCGCTAATTATCTTTTCTTACATTCCATAACCTCCTTCTTGGAAGCTCTTTCATGCTTTTCCTTTTCAGATGGTCTACCAAGAGAAGATTTATTTCCTCCCAAATGTGCTTTGGACATACCCCCTCTCATTCTAGAAGTGGCTTTCCTTTTTGGTGATAATTTTGGGATTTTCTTGGCCGATACCAGGCGAAGACCAATGGAACTCAATACTTTGAATCTTTAAGATCTATCTCCTTAGTACTAGTCAAAGGGGTTACAATATCTTCTTCCTCATTATGAATGTCCTTGATCTAGCAAAATGTCTCAAAAAGATGGATCCTCCAGCCCTTCCTTCATGTTTAATTTTATGATTCTTTTTATCCTCATCCACTATAGGAATGTCCTCAAGATGAAGGATCGATAATTAAAAATTTTGTTGATCTCTAAGGATAGTTCCTCATTTCTTTGACCAAAGATACTTCCCTCCAATAAATTAGGCACCATGGATCATAAGATATTATCTTCTTGTAATGATTTAGTTTTCCTCATTCTATTATCTATTTCTACTTCTAGGATAGCTACCCTTTTCTATCCTCTATTTTTCCTCATTCAATACACCTCCCATCTCTATGGTTGTAGGATGATTATGGATATATACCTAAGTAGGATCTAGTTTAGAGAGTCCACTCTCCCCAGTTTATTTTCCCTTGATCTCATCCCTATGATTACCTTTATTTTTCATAATGGCTTTGCTAGCAGATTCCTCTTTAGCTTTAGGACATAGTTTGGAGTTGCATGGCCCATTTTAAAGCATGATAAGAACATGAAAGGAAATATCTCATAGTCAATCTTCTTGTACATGAACCACCCATTTAGATTTTAGGTTGATGCTTTGAGTTAGTTTAGTTTCCAATATCATATTTACGTAAAAATGGGAAAATAACAATCGAGACTTTACACCGTAACATGTGATTGATAACAATTAGCATTCTAATAGATTTAGCACTTCCCTTAATAATGTCATTGTCCCAATATTCCAGTGGTAAACCCGGGAGTCTAACCCACACCGTATATTCTTTGATGGTTTTTTCTAGAGGATTGAATCTTGCTACCATTTTTAGATAGGCACAATAGCTCTACCCATAAACCAGGGTCCCCCGGCAAGGATATTTAAAAGATCTTCATTCAAAGAGAGGAAAACCACGAAGATGGAATTTTCATAAGAAAAATATCCATGGCTCCTTTAGGAACCCATTTCTGACAAGCCTATTTTCTAAACTCATCAATATTGGGTCTGCTTCCTAGTATTTTGATTTATAAAAGAGAACTTATTTTCTCACTTGTAAGGAAGATGAAAAGTCACAAGTGGAATACGAACATGAAGGGTCATATAGGGGTAGATGAAGAGTTACATTGTAAAGCTATAAATTGAGGTGACCTCCTCACTTCAAGGAGGGTTATTCTTTTTCTATCTTTCGTTTTCTCTCTAGAGACAAAGTAAATGATTTCTTCCATTTTCTAGTCTAATTCATTCCTCTCCTTCTCAACAATACTCCATGAGCATTGTAATCTCTTATAACATAATACAATGAGGCTTTTTGTTTCTTATGTCTTATTCCTTGTTTTATGCTAATGGCATCTTATCATTCACGTGTATGGAAACATTCTAGTTTTAAGCAATATAATCTAATATTTCATTTATTGTGCAAGACACTCAAACTCTTTTCTTTACACCTCTCTCCCAAGCTATTTCCTCCCCTGTAGAATCTGTGATCATTTTTCCACATGTGTAGGGAAGTACCCCTGTGTGATCCTGGTTGAAATACCAGCCTAATTATTATAATAGTGTATATAATTTATTTCATTCAATAAATAAAGCTTCCCCATTCATGAAGAGGGACTTAGTCTTAAAGTGTTGGTGAGAGTTCCCTAACTTTCTCATGTGACAAATTATTTCACCAACACACTCCAAGTTTTTATTTTTAAGTAAAAAAACAAGCCTATGGAAGGGGAGGAAAAAAATTTCCATAATTTCCCCTTAAACCTTAGGACAAAGAAAATGGGACACTCAAACTAGAAAAAATGTGAAGGGGGTGCACAACATGAGGAAGAGATCTAATTTGCATTATGCTCACCTAACAACCCAAGTCACAAGTTTTAAGTGATGAAAGAAGAATTTACATGGGGGCACACTTTTATGTCCCTCATGCCACCTTGAATAAAGGTAAAGGGAAAAGGGATAGATAGGGTCCAAAAGTGTGCTCAAGCCTTTAAGTGATGTTGATGTCATCATCCAAATGTGAAATTAGAACATGGAACTTGATTTTTCCACCCCGAGTAAAATTTGGAGTTCAAAGGTGAAACCTTATATGATTTTGAATCCAAAACACCCACTGAGTTAATTATAAGAACTTTAATAATTTATTAAGCTTGAAAATTGAGTTATGACACCAGTCACCCTTTTGGCACAAAGGAGCAACAACAGTGAGCCAAACTACCATGGAGAGTAGTGAGGTCAAGGATAAAAATTAATGCATCCATCATGTAGGGTATTTTAGGATATTTTCACTTACTATTTTATGATATTATAACTCCTCTCATAATTCCCACAATCTTCAAATGCAAGGTGACTTTCTTTGTTGAATCCTTCATTCCATGTACCAGAAATAACCCAGTTTTTCTTGAATTGTTCCTAAATTATTTTCCTTTATAGAAACTCCCTAAAATTCCTTGGATCACTTCATTTCTCTCTTTCACAACCCCCAAATGTTTTGATCCTTTCCAATTAGCTTCCAAGTGGATGTTCTCATTTGCAATATGCCTAGAAATATCCAGGTTCATGCTCTCTCCTTGGAGCTTAGTCTCACTCTGAAATAAACTTAGATCCTTTTCCCTACACATGAAACACACTTGAAAACCATGTTAGCAATTTCCTCTTAGCTAGAATGAGGATGAAACGTACCCGAAGGAGCTACATGAGCTGATGAGCTTGCTAGAGGAAGGGTTCAAAATGAATGGGAGAGATGTTTTCAAATGGTGGGATTAGTTATCATGATCAAAAATTTCAATTTTGCATGCTAGACATTTAGCATGAAAACAACATAGCAATCAGATCAATAATAAATCTATTGATAATATTTCACTTTCTTGTCTAACGTGCAAGCTTCGTAGTCTCATGGATTCTTCTCTATTACATATCCCATTCATTCCATCAATGTTTGATCCTTCTAATGAGGTACCATTCCGTGACATTGAAACTGATATTGAAAATTATTACAATTATAACCATGATGAGGATTACAATGAAGATCAATAATAAGTGGAAATTTTATATAAATTTTGTATAAAAATTGTGTAAATTCTCATCACCTTGAGCCTATAATTAAGATTCTTCTTGTTATTAAGCTTTCTCGTGATCATAAAGTTAATGAAACATCACTATTATGGACATCTCACTAAGAGATGTCTACTATTTCTACTTCCACTAAACTTATATCCATGGGGGCACCAAGTGACCCTAATGCAATATATATATATATATATATATATATATTAATGTTCTTACATGTTATCATAATGCTTCACATGTTTCTTCTTTTACAATATTAGTCCTTATAACCCTTATTCATATTTTACAAGATCAAGTCTTATAATTACAACAAGGTACATCCGTTACTTGTCATACTATGGATTCTAATCACTTGCTTCATAATTCATTTTCCTCGAAGTGACTTCTTATCCCTTACCTCTTTGATTTGTTTTTCCTAAAATTCTTATTTATGATGATGAGAGTCACCCCACAAAACGTCTTTGATCATTCCATGTGGCTTTCTTTGACTATGCATCTCATAATATCTTACTTATAAATTTTTTCCCTCGAAGTCTCAAGGACTTTTCCTTACAATGGTTCTATGATCTACCCACACATTTTGTGTGATATTTCACCACTTTGACAATCATTTTCTTGTAAAATTCTTTATCAACATTGGTGACAATGTTTCTTAAGCTCAAATGTATAAAGTATGCCAAGGATCTAATGAGCACATCAGTGACTATGTTTTACACTATAATACCATGCTTACTAAAATGAATAATATTCTAGCTGATAGTGAACTTCAATATCTCTTCACACAAATTTTCTTTTCCCCCTTGTAGGACTCTATTATCTTTGATAATATCCCTAATTTTATCATTTATATAATACTCTAAATAACATGAGGCCAAATAACTACATATGAATAAGCTTAAGTATGTTTTTTATCCCTTATATTTTTGTCATGCTAAATTTCTAGTATGAAAAATTTAATATTTTGGTCATGATAACAAAGCCCCCACTTGAAAACTTCCTACCCCTTTCATTGTAAACCCTTCCTATAGAAAACATTTCAACTACATGGCATCCTCATTCTAGCTGAGAGGAATTTGCTAACATAATTTTCAAGTGTTGTTTATATGAAGGGAAGTATACCTGGGTGCATTGAGGAAGTTACGAGGTTCAAGGTAGAACAACTCTCCCGAAGGCATAAAAGGGTTATTTTTAGCAATTTTACAGCTAAGGAGTATCCTCAGAAAGGTGATTGCAAGGGAACAACCCATTTATATGTTGTATAGAAGACTATTGAATATATCCAAGGAATTTTAATGTAATTTTATGGATCCATATGATTTCGGGAACCAATCAAGAAAAATAAGGTCATTGTGGGTGCAGGGAATGTCATGCCTCAACAGAGAAATTAGACTTTTATTGAAGGTTCTATGAGTTCTAGGATGATTTACAATCTAAAAAAATAGGAAATGGAAATATCTTGGAATTATTCATATGGTAGATACATCAATTTTTGTCCAAGACTTTAAAATATTTCATTATAGCATCAGCCATTGCAGTTGCCCCTTTGAGCCAAAAGAGTGACTAGGCCTAAAATTCAAATTACATGTAGAGTTAGATCTTGTAAATAGTTCAAATTGTCTTGAAATTTTTTTGGGATTCAAAATCATATAAGTTTTTTCCTATATACTCCTTTTCACTCTCCTAAGGTAGAAAAAGCACTTTCGATGTTCTAATTTCAAGTTAGGATAACGACATCAACATAACTTAAAGTTTGAGCACACTTTTCACCATGTCTATCACTTTTCCCTTGTCCTAAGGTGTAATGGGATAGGAATCATAGTAAATCGCACTCTCCATATGTATTTTTTCTTTCATCACTTAAAAATTGCAACTTGTGACCTAGAGAAGTGTAAAACATAAAGTTTAGACCCCTCTTCATGTTGAGTTGACCCTTGATGCATTTTTCAAGGTTTGTTATCAATTTCCCCTTTTCCCTTGGTGTAATGGGGCATAGGGGACACAAAATTACAATCCTCATTTTTGGAAACTTTTTGTAACATAAAGTGACAACCTTGGTGCTAGGGAAGTGGAAAACATGCACACTTGTCCCCAAGTCAAAATACTCCCCCCTCCTCATGTTGTATGCACCCGTGGAACATTTTTGAGTTGTTCCCATATATTTTATTTTTCCTAAATGAAAAATGGATAAGAGGGACGATAAAATGTGCTCCCCCATTTCTATGTTAACCCCCGGCCATGTGCATGACCACCCATTTGCTTTTCTCAGGGATCTTGTTTGTAAACCCTCACATCTCATCCTTATACCACCAAATGATTCCACATGTAAATATCTAGTGAAAAGGTGCACTTTTTTCCTCTTTTCCCTTTTCCCCTCTTATCTCCTTTATTTTAGGATGTAATCCCACTTCAAACTCCATTTGACCCTGGTTCAACTTGTTGTGTAAAATTTGAGTTAGAGTGTGCACAATCTGAAAATATATTTGTAACTAAAACACTTATAATATTTTCATATTTGAATTCTCTACTTTTCCCCACAACTCCATTTTTTCACAAGCAAGTTGTTGAATTTTTCTTAGAACCTCAAGGTTGAAATTAGTTTTTACTCATAATTACATAATCATACACCCGATCTCTCATGAAGCTTCACCAATGCATTCCTTCTAAAAATAAATTTACATTTATTATAAACTCATCACATTTTATTCTCTATATAATTTTCATAAGTCAAATAAATTTTCAGCCCTTGCATCTTCTTTTTCAAATATTAAAAGTTCTAGCAATTAAAAATCTCTAAAATTAATAAGTTTTGTTCCATTCCAGACACCCAAAGGTCACTTTCTAAAAATAATAAGTTTTGAAATTTCCTCTTTGTCTAAAATTAGTAATTTTACAAATGGAAAACCTTCAATATCCCCATCACTCCTTGCAAATCAGAAACACAAAAAACTGACAATTGTGGTTACTTACTAAAATAGCCATCCATAATAGGACTTGCTAAAAATAAAAAGTGTTGGGATTGGGGTAAAAATTTCCATATATATTCATTTCCAATATGTCTCACTACTTTATGCATCATGATTATCAAATACTCAGGCCTGGAACCAATTTCCACTTTGAACACCAAGTATCCCAATGTGGGGAATAGTGATGTAACCCACATGGACCTAGAAGATTTAAAGGAAAGAATGTTGAATGAACCATGTGAACCAGTGGAGGAGAAGGAATTATCGAGTGGAATATTGAAAGTAGGTCGTCACCATATGTCTGTTCAAATCCTTAAGCTAATTTTAGCTTGTGCACAACACTCTAATTCTAATTCTAGAACAATTCGGTAGATGATAACTCAATCCTCATGATCCTCAACTGAAATAAATTACTCAATGCCTAAAAATTTCCACCATTATCATCACCAGGATTTTTTTATATAAATTGGTGAGGATAGATTCATACTTTTAGGTCTTGGTAGTTATTTCATGGCTTAAAATGGGAGGAAGCCCTCTCGATCCCTAATTATTTATCTAATACTATGTTTCACGAAGCATACTCGATGTTATTATCCTACTAAAAGAGTGAAGGGATAAGAAACAAAAAATTAATTCTAATATTGGATGGATCAGTTCATTTTTATGGTTAGGAAGGAGACCAAATGGTGGACTAGGGGAAAATCATAAGTAACAACCTTCATCAACAATTGTTGCAATTTCCCACCTCTAAGAAGTTCACAATGACTTATTATTTAGTGTACACCCTCACTTTCATGAGACCTTTTTGAGGCCTATCCATTACTTCTAATGTGTTACGAAGTCACCGGCCTATGACAAAAATCCATAATTCACACATCGGGAAAATAACTCTCATTATTTTATGGTGAATGCATTCACCATGTGCATCATAAGGTTACTCGAAGGAGATATCGAGTAGATAATTTCATCCCATGTAGTTACATTGATCGAGAAGTATGGAATTCACTTCATCCAATTTCCCACCTTCACCTACATAAGTATTGGAATATTTGTTCTTGTTCCTCACAGTTACCTGTTACCCGAGTCATAAGATCGTCATGTTTTAATTGTCCATACATTTGTCCCATGTCCACACCATGTACAAGAGTGCTAAGAAGAAAGGTCCATCCTTTCATATCTCCTTGGGAATCTACTCATGCATAAGTATCACATATGCAAAAAATATAGAAACATCCTTCACTGATCTCAGTTTATATTCCTACATATCTTAGTCTGAATTTGATAGTAGGAAGAATCTAGAGACTTTCATCTTTTTAGGATTGCATCATGTTCTAAAAATTGAGGATTATTGGATTAACTACATAGATGACTTTGAGGTCAGGAAATGGGATTATATGCAAATGATAGTGGATCGATGAGATACTTCAAGTTTGACTAGTTTATGGATGGAATAAAAGATGATGGGTCAGACTTATTTGATCCTAAATATCAAGCGGTAATCTTCCCCTCTTCCTCCCACTCCATGGAACATCCAAGAGTCATGTGACATCAAAGAAAGAACCATGGCAGTAATTCAAAGGTCAAAATATTGGTTTAAATGGAAGAGGGCTTCTTTCATTGAGTCTGGTGGTCTTCTATCTCCATCTAGGAAAGTGTCTCACACTTCTTCTCTCAGGGCATCGAGATAAAGCCGCATGACCTACTCACATGACCTACTCATTCGGAGGTATATTCTTAGAGGAAACTTGTGTAAACATAGTGCATTGAAGTTTCTCCCCTATGAGGCTTCACAAGAGGGAAAATATCATTGAAAATCCCATTGATCCCCTTGAATCAGGTGAAATTTATCCATCACATATTTATATTCATCCATGCAATCCAAGTGTGTCCTCCTTGGCAGTTGAACCACCTCATCTTGGGAAAGATATGATTCCTTATCAAGCACCTAAAAATTCTCCTACACTTGAATTTATGTCCTCATTGGAGGAAACCTTCCCATGGGTACAAGAGCTACATGGAGGTGAATCAAGAATGGTGTAGCAGGACACAACATCTATTTTGAGGCCATCTCAAAATACATCAATACCAAAAAAACTAGGAAAACACAAATAACTTATCTTTTCTTCACTATGGCTTCTATATCTTAGTATGTGGAAGTTACATGACCTAATTTTTTTAAACCCGAGGGATAAATGACACAAGATGACTATGAGATGACTAGGGTTTCCTTGGGACAAGCTACACATGAGGGAGATGTGCACCTATTCAAATATTTTACATCCCACTTTCTTTCCGGAAAAAAGAGAGCAAACAGGACTATGGAGTAACTGGAAGAGCATGTGAGAACCCTCACTACCTATGTACAATACTTCCTAGAACCCAATACAGTGTCACTTCCTCTGGTAGAGGCTATCTCTCCCATTAATAGTTTTGATCCTCAAGTGATCAAGAGAGCTCAAGGGTACACCATGCAAGGAAGAGATAATGAAAATGGGTGGAGAATATTATGGAAAAGGGAGATTCACTACCACCCGAGGTTATCTCTTTAATCAAATTTTCCCTCTCCATTGTTTTTAAGGTGAATATAACCAAGGAGGAGATTGAGAAAAAAATTCCACTAGAATAGTGTGTTCCCATTGGTTTCGAGATGAGTTGTCTTTATTCTCACTCCTTAGTGAGAAATAATTTATTCACTTCTATCTCAGCTAATTTGTATCCCATATGGTCTCACAAAATGAGTGTTATATATGATATGATAAATGATGTTATTGTTGTCAAAATTTCACCCCCTAGGTAATTTTGATAACACGCATCGAAATATTCAAGTCCTGGGAAAATTGATTGATTCGGGCCAAAATCATGTTCTTTAGAGTCCCCTCAAATATTTTCTAAGTTCCTGTCTAAGAGGAAAAGAGCAAGCTCGAGAAAATGTGAAAAAGGTTACAGGAAGGCAAGTAGGTTGATCCAGGAAAAAATCATAAAAATGACTTTAGTCCTAGGGGTGAGTCGGGACATTTGGGACAAAAAGGCCCGAATGGCTGGCCGGCCAAGTAAGCACAAACAGCCGCAAAGCAACAGGGGACATCTGGGACAAAAGTACACGCGGCGGGCGCGAAATGCCGGTTCGACCGAGAAAAAATTGGCTAACTGCTGAGAGGGACGCAAAGTGGGACAAGCGGGCCAAAAATGCCCGAACCGGCCGAATCGGCCGAAATGAGTCCAGAGGGTCCAAAATCAAATGGGACATCTGGGACAAATGGACGCGAAATGCCCGAACCGGCCGAAATGAGCACAAAGGGCCCAAAATCAAATGGGACATCTGGGACAAATGGAGGCGAAGTACGCGAAGGAGCCGAAGGGGCCGAGGACCAATGAGAAATTGCCACGTGCCACAAAGAGAAAAGTCAAAAAGTCAAGGGGCAAGTTTTGAGCACCGATCCGAACCAATGGGATAGTGCCACGTGTCCCAGGCTAGGGCCCACAGGAAAATTCAAAATACACCTTTGCCGAAGGTAGAGGAGAGAGAATGCGCGACCAATCGAGCTGCCACGTGTCGTCTAGGTGGCGAAGCGCGGGAAAATATTTCGAAATCTGTCTTGGTCTGTTCCGTGCCCTAAATCTTCAGATCGCCATATCTTTTGATCCAGAGCTCGGATTTCCACGTTCTTTATATCAACGGAAAGCTGTTGAGATGCTCTACATGATTCTAGGATCAACCTTGAGTTTTGGTGTAGTCTGAAGAGAGAAAATCGAGAAACAGCTCTGACGCGTGTGCACGGCCAGAAGTGACATTTCAGCGGCCAAATTAATGCAGAATGGGTCGCATTCTCCTCCAAATCGGTCAAAGATGGCAGGGTATGGGTTGGTAAGGTATCCTATGCCATTTTAATGCATTGGCATTCAATGAGGAATGGGCTTACATGTTTTCCCACGTTTTCTGTCCCCTGGGCTCGACCCATGCAATGTAAAAGCCAGATTTGGCTCATTAAAAAAAAAAGAAAAAGTTGTTCATTCTTTCTGCTCTGCCCTCCCTTCTTTTCTTCTCTAGGGTTGAAAATGGAGCTTGAACCTCCTCCCTTGCTCTGTAATGGCATTTTTTCCTTTTACTAATGGAATGATGTTCTGTGTAAACTTCTGGAGCAACAAAACGTGTTCTGTGATGCATCTGTCCATCCTCTCTCGTTTTTTCTTGTCTTCTTCTTGCCTCTCTTCATTGCAGGTGTCTGTGCATGTTTGAATGTTCATTGCAGGTTCGGAGCTGTGTTCATGGAGTTTTGGGACATTTTCTGTGTGAAATCTATCCTTGGGCTGTGATGCATGCATCTGTCCATCCTTCCCATTGCTCACCTCTCTTTGTCCCATGGCGGTTTGATAGATGTCCAACATTCTCCTTCTCACGGTGTATCACCGCTTTTAGTGTAGGCTTTTGCTGTTTTTCCCTTCTCTCTCTCTCTCTCGTCTCCTTGGCATGGTTAGATTAGGATTAGATTAGCTTGCACCTGCACCGGGAATAGCTTGTGGCGGGTAGTTTAGGAGCAGGAACCAGCCTTCTCTGGAGATTCCTCTCTCGGTTTTACAAGTCCCACGCTTGGAGAGAGGTTTCCATGTTGTGCAATCACACTAGATACTGAACATCAACCTAGAAGCTTTGATGTGCATCCAGGGGTGCTTTGTGATTTTGCACTAACATTATGTCGAACTTGAGTCTTGTGGAGAATGTGCATCTAAGATTTTGGAAAATGTCAACAATAGTGTGTAGAAGCTTGGATCACCTCTAATTGATGAACAATCATCCATGAAAGATCTCAATTATTTCCTATATTTTTTTAGAAAGAGGTAGGAGATCCTTTCTCTTTTAACAAAGATACTTTGGAATCCCGTGCACAAAAATTAGAGGCTCAATCTCTAATACTATAAAAAATCATCAAGTCTCGATTCAATCAATGCAATATCATTAGTGGTGTTCTCAAGACTTAGATTAGTGCTTTGGGTTTTGTTAACATTCCATAGGAGATAAAGTGGTACTTACAATAACTTGTTTCAATAAGGAATTGAAGGGTGACGAGTTCATTCTAGGAACATTTCCTTAGAGTTATCCAAGACAAGAATCTTCATCATTTGAATCTTCTTCATCTTTAGATTGAATAATCTCTTCTTCTTGTCTCTTCTTTCCTCTCCATCTATGTTCTAATTATTCATTGGGAATGTACTTTTGACTTTTTGTCTTATTCACTTAAGTGACATTTTAATTTAACATTGTAAAATTTATCTTTCATTGATAAGAAAGGGGCTTATTTTTATTCCTACAAGAATATGAAAGGTCATGAGTGATAGAGAATTCATGTATGGGGGATGAAGAGACATATTGTAAAGAAGCTATATATTAGGGTGTCTTCTCTATCCCAAATGTTTGATAGTTATTATTCTCTCACTACAAGAAAGAAGTTATTTCTTCTATTTTCTTGTCTATGTTCCTCTACTTCCTACTTTCAACTTTGCAAGCATTGTAATCTTGAATAACAAAGAAATAGCTTTATATCTTTGAGGAATAAATTAATTGAATGTTTTGTCTTTGACTTATTAATATTTTTATTTCTAACATATTTGTTTTCTTCCTATTGTATGTGGACTTACTCTAGTTGATTCTAGTGAAATTTGTAAGTGCTTATTCATTAAATTAAACCTCCCTCTCTATATTTTTATCTCCCCTTTACCTCTCTCCAATAGAATTCCTCCCATGTACCCTATACAATAAATTTACCTTAGTTTTAGTGGAGTATTCCTATGTGATACTTGGCCTAAAATCCATCAATTTTTTTATATTTCCCACATTCCTAAGAGGATGGACGTAGTCCCAAAGCGTTAGTGAAAAATCACTCATTTTTCCTTGTGAAAACTATTTGACCAACAGCTTTTGGCACCCACTTTGGGGAAGATTTTACTTTTTTACCCTATAAAGATCTAAAAAATAATTTAAAAAATAGATTATAAAAATTATAAACATTCAAAGATATGAATTCAAAAATTCAAAAATTTGTTGCTTGAAAATTCATCACCGATTTTTCCATAAACCTTTCTTTTTCCAATCTAAATTCCATATTTATTTTTGAAAAATATTGTACAAGCTAGTAGAAAGAAATTATACAAGATATATTTGATTAAGTGGCCTAATTATCCAACATTCGAAGATCAACAGCAAGTTGATTTTAAAAATCCTATTGTCCAAATAACAAGACAAGTTTGGCAAGAATTCTTCCTAAATTTAACCCTAACTTTCCTCTTAAAGAATCTATTTCAGCATCGTTAGATCTCATTCCTCTAGAATAATAATAATAATAATAAAAGGTTACACCTATACCATGGAGATGGAATACATACCCATTGGACCTAACTCCTCCACTTCATGAGTGACCTTGAGGTTCAAAGAATAACTTCCCCAAGTTCAAAGGGGATGGAAAACAACATCCGAATGAGCACATTGTTACATTCATCACACTTTGTGGTGTATTAGGAGTTGAACATGAAGATTTATTAGTTTATTTGTTTATGGAATCATTGCAAGATTATTCTGACTTGATTCTGCCACTTTTATGGAGATTCATCACAAATTGGGTGCAAATGAAGGCCAAATTTGAGGCTAGATTCAATCCTACCAAATATTCTCATGCACTACTTACACAATTTTCTCAGCTAAAGAAAGAACTAAAAAACTCTATGGGGACTTTTTTGCCAAATTCAATAGATTTTTCTATAATATTCCTAAATATACAAGGCCTACCAAAGATAACCAATTGAGGTTCTTCACAAATGCTCAATTTCCAGAGGTGGGATTCATCCTAAGAAGATCTCAACCTACTACTCTATATGAGGCTCAAGAAATTTTGGTTGATGTGGAAGATAACCTCATTGTGTCTAGAAAAATTAAAAGAGGGTTACACAAGGATAAATCTCATATTCTAGTTCCAAAAATGCATATATGCCTTAATAAAAAAAAATTATGATGTGTTTACACTTAAAAAATATTTTTCCCAAAGCACTCCATATAGAAATATCCCAAGGAATAACTTTCAAAACAAAAAACAAAAATATTTTTTTTTGCACCTCAAAGGTTTGCACTTGAAGCTCCACCTATGAATGCCACTTGTGGGACATGTTCAGATGAGGAAAATGAATAATAATTTTCTCTAGAGGAAGAGGAGGAGGTGAATTTCACATGGAAAAGATAGGCTCTGCGAAAGTTGGTTTCTTTAAATATGCATCTTCTTCCAAAGATGAATATGAAGACTCTGTAGCTGACATGAATAACCATTCTTGTGTTGTTTTCACATGTTCCAAAACTATTGAAAAAGAGAAATCATCTAAACATGATGAAAAGGAGAAAGAGGACCTCCAACTGGTGACTCTACAACTAGAAATAATAATAACGAAGAGAGTTTCTTCACTTCCAAAGATCTTTAGAGTCAACTAAGAAGAATCCTAAGTCTACATCCTTTCTTATAACATCCTTTATTCCATGTAAGTCCAAAACTTCCACTCATTCTAAGAATAGAGCTTCTACTTCTACATTTAAAAATATTAATGAAAATGTTACCTCTACTACTCCTAAAGTAATTCAACATACTTCTAGTATTTCCAAAGTTACTCCCAATAGTATTTCTTCTAAATTTTACATCATAGACCATAAGAAGGCTAAAGTTCATAACTCTGAATTTAAATACCTACAAAGTCACCCTAATCAATTTTACAAATGGTCAAATTTATCAAAGGTAGTAACTCCAAATCGAATGTGTCGAATAATTCTAAAGGCTTACTCCCCACTCTCATACAAAATAAAATTCTAAATATTTTGGCTTCCAATCCATCTATTGGAAAGAATGATCCTTTCTATGTTTCCTTTTTAATTAATGGGTACCAACTAAATAACTAAATTATTGATTCTAGTGCTTCTAATAATGTCATACTTGTTAAGGTTTCCCAAGATCTTAGTTTTAGTCTCTCACAAGAATTCGGTCATTGTTAATCCATGGAAATAAAGGAAGTTTCTCTTCTTTGTAGGATGAAGGATTCACAAATTTCTTTTGTAACTATTATTAAAATCAATCCCCATGTTATTTTTAATTTTTTTAACAAATCATGGGCAAAGGGTCTTAAGTGCAAGTAGGAATGAAGAAAGAGTTAGTCAAAATTAAGAAAAAATGGGCAAATTTGGATAAGATTAAACAAACCGGCCTTTGGAGGAATGTGAGGAATTGTTCTTGATTTCCTTATGTTCCATGCATTACCATTTGGGCCACTTTACAAAGTTTTTGGTAATGTCAGGTTGTTATGGCACCAATGGAACTATTCCCAAGTTTTATAGTTCCTCAAAACCCTACCTTAACAGATGGCCTTATAAAACAATAGTGTTGTGGTGATATCAGGTTATCATGGCACCAATGGAACTATTTTTGAGTTCTTGGAGTTCTCTCGAAATGTTGCCTTAATCGACACCCTTGTAAAATAATTGTGTTATAGTGATGTCAAGTTATTTTAGATCGTAGGGCTCAAGGAATGGTTCATGAGTTCAAATGGAGCCCCAATACCCGAATCAACCAACTAAGGCCCACACAAAATAGTTCAACCATTCTAGCAATGCTTAGAAATCTCACCCAAGCTAATAAAGAATAAAAGTGCATTGCAATCAGTTATGTTAGCTAATCTAGGAACACATGAATTATTTCATTATTCCTTCATTTCCCAAAACCCTAACTTACTTGACCAATGGGAAAATTTGCAAGAATCAAATATATCGGCTAAAGGAGGAACTCGAGGGAATTTTAGCTCCATTATGTCGATTCCCCGCAATGTTTATAGGTCTAAAAATGGCACTCACATCCCATAAAATGTCCCAAAGAAGAAATTTTTAGTTAATTTCTTCAAGAAGATTGAAAATTTAGATAATGCAAAGGTCAGTAATGATCATTTGTTTTTTTAATTATTGGCAAATAGTTTTTTGAAAGGGACTATACCCTTATACAAGAAGGCTCTAGAAGCCAGATGTGAACAAATCGAAACAAAGAAAAAGAACAAGATCGCGGTAAAACATGAAAGCCTAGAAGCAGGAAACAACCTGCTCAGAAAAAAACCCAAAACCAACAGCAAATCAGCATAAAAATAGCTGATTTAAAGTGACCAGACAGTTGCTGCCCAACAAAGCAGTCATGCAGCACTTGTGACACTAGCAAGGCGGAGAACCGGTATTCTTGGAGAAAAGTTTTTTCTTTTTACGCACCGTTATCCAGCCTGTAGAAGCCTCCGCGATTGGAGGATTAAATAAAGGAGGCGTATTTTCCTTATCCTCCAACGATCCAACTGGGGCAGCGGAATCATTAACATCTTTTGTATTTTCCTTTCCATCGCCAACTGGATGAGATTCATTGGCACCTTCAACAACTGGAATTTCTGAGAGAGGGGTTTCTGGGACAAAAACATCTTCAGTATCAGTATTTGAATCCTCTTTGGCTTCGAAAATCAGGTGTTCTGAGAGTGCATTTTTCCACCAGTTGTTTTTTCCATTTTTTCACTTTTCCATACCGCAAACATCAGCAGTGTGTCCAGTAGCAAAACACTTTTTGCACCTAAAGGAAAGCGTTCATAATCTAAAGATTGTGTCCAAGTTCTGTTTTGGACTTTAAGCTCTATATTAGCAGGGAGATTTTTGGATGTGTCAAGCTCAACAAGGATTCTGGTGAAGGTTGTGTGCGTGAAATCAATGGTTTGGGGGTCAATGAAAAGGATATGACCCAAAGTATTTCCAATAGTGGTTAGGCAGGTACTATCCCAAAATTGGAGTGGTAAATGGGGCAGTCTAATCCAGACTGGTTTGCAGCAGCAAAGGATTCAGTAAGTGGGTTAAAAGAAGGGAACCAGGGTTTCAAAACCAGGTAGTGGGATTGAAAAGCCCAGAGTTTTTTAGCTATGACTTCCTTATCCCTAATTGAGGAAAAAGCAACAATAAACGTACCTTTCACACATGGATAAAGATCTAGCTTACCAGATAGAATCGGGATCCAGTGCTTTGTAATCCAGTCATGAAGGGTAGCTAGGTTTGGCCATAGCCCGCTAAATCTCCCGATCAGGGCATGCTCTTGGTAGAAACATTCTGAATCGAGGACTTCATCCCCAAAAGAAATGCTAGGATTAGTAACTCACTGGGACATGGGTGTGATGGGACTCATCCCCTGCGTGAGGCTCCTACCCTGTAAAATATCCTTAAATGTATTTGGTCTATTTGATTTATTATTCAGGATCTGATTCACATCGTCCCTGTATCCGGAAGGCCTGTCCTAGTGGTCTTGAGCAGATCCACTGAAGAATAGCGGTTAGGGAACCCGTTTCCAACAGTTCTATCACTGTTACAGTCACCCGATAGCAGCTAAGGGTGGCTGTGCCTTTTGAATAGAGGTCGGTTGAGTTCCATCCCCATGAGAGGATCTAGCAGGGTAAGGGTTTGAAGAGGCCACCTTAGCACCGCAAAATGCCTGGTCAATCCACGAAAGAACCTCAGTCTGCATGCCTCTAACAGCACTGCCTCCACCAGATCCATGGCCACCAAAATGACCACGGGTTTGTGGCTCGTTTGACCATTTAGGGGTTCACCGAGAGGGTTCACAGAGGGTTTGCAGAGAGTTCACAGAGAGTTCGCGAGAGTCATTGAGAGTAATGATCATTTGTTAACAAAAGGTAAAAGTGGAAAAAAATTAAGTTTAAATATTATTAGGTAACTTAGAAATAACTATGCATATAATTAAATATTATAACAATACCTCTAAATAATATGAGGTTCAAAACATCCTTTCATTACCATATTTAAAAATGTCAAACAAGAGTTGATCAATTAAATGGCATTTAAACTTTATACATTGTTTCCCACAATATTCCAAATAAAAGTTTAATCAACAATCATTTCATAATACAATGATTAATTTAGGAATTACTTCATATGTTATATCAAATACATGAGACAACAATCCTTCCCCTAACAAAGTACAACAATATGACCATATGTTTTAGTAATATACTATCAAATCATTCTTTCCATAAGTTCATGTGTACATGTATATCTCATTTGTGCAATTGTTTAGAGAGAGAGCATCATTAGAGCACTTTTCCTCCAATGACAGAACATTTTGGATCCCCTATACACCACCTCTCATAAGAGAAAGGGGACTAACCCTTCACGAGGAAGACAGATAGAGATATTCAACTATCAATAAATAATAGTAATCTGAGAACCATGTGTAATATACCCAAATTCTTAAAATACAGTCCATCATAAGATCATGAAAACCAATACCATCATATGATTCCTGACTAGTACAAAATAAGGATAAGTGAACTGACAATGCATACAACTAGATACATTACTTTGGCCAATTTTTCCAGCTATGCTAATGTAAGTTATATCTTATAGTTTACACAAACAAATAATATTTTTCATCATTCACAACATAACTATCTCATACACCACTTCCATAATCAACAATCATCATCAAGAGGAAATCCATTCCAACATTTAAAGTAATGTTTCGATTTCATAATCAAAGAGGAAAAAAACCATTTATTCCAATTTTAAATCCATGTTTCTAAATTTTATAGTCATAAAGAAAAATAGCCCCCATGAGCATATGTATGTGTGCTCATATAGATTCCATAATTTCGTATCGGTATGCATTCGTAGGCCTATGGTATGATAATCAAGTAACTATTTTAACAATAAGTAGAACAAAAATTCCTTCTCCACATTTACTTGATGCATTAAACATCCATCACTTATCTACTATTTTTCAAAAAATCCTTCATATGTTGTGTCATATTTCACTAAAGTTATAATGTCTTTGATGTGATTTAAGAATTTGTAGACTTATGTTATTATTATCCATTTTTACCCCCTCGGTAAAAATGGGCAACAGAGGAAAATTGTACTTCGACATTGGATAGGGACTTCATGAAGGAATCTAGAGTATTTCAGGAAAAATTCATGTTTTGGGAGCATTTGTAGTGTTTTCAAGAGGTTTGAGGATAAGAATAAAAAAATTCTCTTCTATGTTTTAAATGGTTCGGAGCTCACCGGGGTGAATAATAAGCCCCAAGGTACACACTCGGTCAAAATGGGATTAAATGGGTAAAATTGAAAAATAAATTTTTAGAGTGCCTTATTGTGTTCCTATGGCTCACCGATCTCAAAAAAACTCGGGAAAAATTCAAATAATGAGGGAAAATTTGAAAAAATGGCCAAAATGGCTTGAGAGTTCAAAATAACTAGCTAAGTTGTTGGGTAAGCTGAAACAAAACTCGGCGAGTTATGCATAGTCTCTAGTAGTGGCCGAGTTCCTTATTATCTCGGCGAGCTATCCACCGGAGCGGGTCACATTGGATCTCTAGTGAGTTGATGGATTCTTGTTAGTCAAGCCCACACATAGGAAATGGCTGCTCAAGTCGAGTTGGGTGTCTTAGTCAACGTGGTGCGAAAGAAATATTAGCATAGGGAGTTGGTGCAGCTCACGAGGTATATCAACATCGGTCGGGGATGAGCCGTAGGGTGAATTCCACTCAAAAATCAACTCAGTAGAGTTCATGGTTTTGGGCTCTCGTGAATTTGGAGGTTGAGGGCAAGGTGGTCATGTGTTTCCTAATTTCAATATCGCGGCATGTTTGGCATGTTTGAGTTTAGGAGTTGGGTGAGTCAAGTTTCAGAGACTACGATCTCAGCAAAGTGTTCAGGTTTTAAGGGTTGCGTGTTTCAGATTTTGGGAGCTCAGGCACATAAGAGGTCGACGTGTTCATATTTCAGAACTCACGACTTTGGAGTTCAGTGGAAAAAAAATTTAGGCTCACCAAGTTGTGTTATGTGTAATGTTCACTCTGAAGTTTGATAGCTTTTTGATTCAACATGGAGGATGTGGTTAGTATGGCATTAGAGGTGGTTTTCATGGGAGCTTGTCGGGTCGGTGTCGCATATGTCAAGCAAGTGGGTTTGTAACAGTGTCTAGATGGAGGGGGCAATGAAAATAGTTGGCGCAGATCTCACCATGTATACGGCGGGGGACTTAGAGGACTAGCTCGGCCGAGCTTACGGTGAGGTCAAATGAGCTATCCAACCACATCACCCTCAAACCCCTTTAATAAAATTTAACTTTGTGGGCCCCGAGAAACATCAAAGTGCCTTATCATAAAATATTAAAGCATTATTTTTATAAAAAAATGGAGTAAAATAATTAATGGAGCATGGGAGGGATTTCTTCTTCAACAAACTTGGGTACAAGTTGGTGCAGAAAATTATATGGGTTCCATGATGTGCCATAAGTATGCCTAAAATTATGGGATTTCTTTTCTCCTCCCTCTCTCACTCAAAATTCTATATATTGTAAAGGGAGAATTTTTGTAAGGGTTTGGACATTTTTTCACCTATTTTCTCCTTCTTCTCATCTGCGGTATTTTGTGGAGCTTCAAACCTCCTCCTCTAAGTATTGTAATGGAAGCCATGCCTTCTTCCTTCACTATGATGTACTGTGTAAAATATTTGGAGCAATAAAATCAATGTTTTGTGATAATTTTTCTATCCTTTCTTGGTTTTTATTGTTCTATCTTGCCTCTCTTCATGATACGGTATATTGTGCATTATTTTATTTTCATTGCAAGGTTTAGATGATGTTGTGTTTATGGGAATGTTGTGTTGAATGTCATTGTGGTCTATGATGCTTTTTCATCCTCTCCACATTCATTTTCCTTCATTCTCATGTATGGTGAACTATCTAACACACCCTTTTCTTTGTGATATCACACCCTTAGTGTAGGATTTCCCTTCTTTCATGCACTCTCTCTCTCCTTGTCTCCTTGGAATTGTTAGGATAGGATAGATAGGTGTTTTTCTTGCATTAGGAGTAGTTGTAGCCTAGGATTAGGAAGAGGAACCAGCATTCTTTGGAGAGTTGTCTCATCTACAAGGTCCCAAACCTTCAAATAACTCCATGTTACCCAATCACACCAATTACCTCAGTCACAAATTCTCACAAATCGGAGGGTGTTGTGATTCGGTGATAATAGTTATCATATGTGTGGCTTCACCATGAGTGTGATAATGTAAGTTTCATTCTAAATACGATCATATTATATTTGGGACATAATAATAACTACATCCTCATGCCCAATAAAATAAATGATAAGAAACATAGTATCACAAATCAATTACCACAAGGTAAAGTTCCATTATAATCAAGAAGTTACGTTCACACAACAAGACATTAGCATAACATTTATTTTACACAATCATTCCAATTTTATTGATTTTAAAACAATATAATATGGCACATCCCAAAATAGGTTTATTTGGCCCAATAACTAGATGTTCAATATTTCTTATTTCTTTCCAATATGTAAGCCCAATATGGGTTTGATTTTTAATCAAAATAACAAGTTTGCATAGACCCAAATAGGTGAAACCGACCCAATAAAGAATGTTTCAATATATATAAATATACAAATATGTAGACCTAGCAATGGGTGTAAATCAAGTGTAAAATGACCTCTAAAATGTATCACAGTCATACATGTATAACAAATCATGCAGACCCAAAAATGGGTAAAATTGACTTCATAAAAATGTCACAAATGCATATATAATTTATATAATGTACAAACCCATAATGGGTATCAAATATCAACCCAAAGGAAACATATCATACATATAATTTACACAAAAAGTGAAGACCCAGAAACGGGTGAAATTAACCACTGTGGAAAATGTTTTTAGAGTTAAGCCTTTACATAATAAGCAGTCCTAGAAATGGGTGTAAAATGACTTCATTAAAAATTTCACAGTCCACCTATACAAATAAAATATATAGACCCAAATGGATTCACAAATCTACCCAAAGAAAATGTATTCCTATCATACATGTACAAGATCATGCAAACCCATAAATAGGAGAAAAAATCGAATATATTTAAAAAAATTGCAGTCATGTGTTTCACAAAAATTACAGACCCAAATGGGTATAAAAATCAACCTCCACAAATATGTTTCACACCTAGATAATGCAAAAACTTGTAGGCCCAAAAGTGGGAAAAAATTCTCCCACATGAAAACATTTTTATAACTATATAATTTCATAATAAGCAGACCTAGAAATGGGTATGAATCAAACTCTTTGCAAAAACATTTTTACAATAAAAAATAAATACTAAAGAATCAATCCCAGAAATGGGTGTTAATCCATATATTCATTTTTGAAATGTGGACCTAGAATGTGTGAAATTTCAACAAAGCATTTCCATTATTAACAACAAATATTCCTTTCCAACTTCTTTTTAAAGTAAACATAATAAGATGAAAAATCCATGCATGTTAAAAATGTTATCCAACTTTATTCTACCAATTTCCAGCTTGATCTTCCTTCCAAATTTCCAATGCTCCAGCCTCCAAGTCTAAGCAAAAACCCCACCATATCCACAATAAACCAAAAACAAAATGAAATAGACCTACTTCCAATCGTCCCTCCTCCATTTTCTCATGCAAACCCTAGTTTGATTCCTCTTTCCCCATTTTTCTCCCAAAAACCACACATATGCTAATAAAGTCCACATTACTAATAATTAAAATCAAAACAACTTCCCATTAATTCTCCACTTCCCTACATATCTTTCCACTTAAGTCAACATGCCCAATGATTCAATATTGGTGCATGTTTTATTTATAAATTTAAAATTCAAAAATAACACTTATCTCTCCCCTTACTATCTAACAACCGAGCTAAATCTCCATGCAAAGTGGCCAAGTCTATATGCATGACAACCACAATCAACAATTTAGATTTAATATAATGAATATTATATTATATTATTTCAACAACCATTCCACTATCAACTTATATGTAGACCATTCCACAATAATGACAAATTCAGCAAGATTCATTATGAATATTGTATAATTCCAATTAACCTTCATCCACACACAAGTGAATATAACACACAAACATGGTCCATTTGTCTTGTTACATTTTCCAACTTATATCCATAAGTCTAATAAACTACCTATAAAAGGAATAAATCTTCACTCGCAACATCATATTAATAGTGATGTATGATGGTTGGGTTATGTCGGTGGCATTTAGCCACATCAACGTAATCCACTCATTGTCTATTGATATCAACCAAATAGATGGAAAAAAGAAAAACATAAAGAAGTCACACATCACACAAGTAACTAAATGCTACCCAATCCCATAGTGTGTTTCATTTCTCATGTAACATCTTGGTCATGAATGTTATTATGATAACTTTTATTTCTGACATTGCAAATGTTGCAACGAGAATTGCCGTGTGAAGGTGTATTCTTTGATTTTGAAAATCATGTTTACAATGAGTAAGTATTACTTCCTAAATTGTGCATATGGTAACTCTGCTTACTTGGAAACGATGTCATTATATTTTGTGAATTGCATTGTTGAGAACGTACAGAATTGCTTTTGTACTCGATGAATTTATATATGTTGACAACACACCTTGAATCAATTCCATTGATCCAAGGTATGCTTCAACCTTCTTTATTGTCATCTTGTCAATTGACTTTCCAAATAAAATAAAGTTTGGAACCGAGTTGGGGTTTGTTGTAAATTTTAAAGAATCTGGTTACAAGTATACTTACCTAGCATCATGCTACTAACAGCATGATTTGATTCCCTGAATACATATAAATTGTAACGTTAGAAAATATAAAATGAAAAAAAGGGGAGGTTTCATACAAGGATATTAAGGCATATATCCTGCACCATACGGGTTTTAAGCCTAAGGTGGTAAGACCTACTTGGAACCTATTATTGAATTACTATGGGTTATGTTTTAACCTATGACATAATATTTATCCTATATGGATTTTAAATTAAAAATTTGTAAACTAACCTAAGGTGAATCCTAAGGAAACCTAACTATAAATATTGTAACCTAAACTATTACTAATCCTAAGAGGGACCTATGGGTTACATGGCAAGTGGGAGGAAAAAGGGGGAAGGTTTTAGACTTAATGGCGGACTTAATTACAGTCCTTGTAATTTTTAATCACCAAGTTTGGCGGGAGCATGGGAAGTTAGAGGAATCTAACTAGCAATATTACTAAATTTGAATTACATGCAAAATTTTAAAATTAGAACTCACCAATTTTGAGTTGGCGGTGGCGTGAAGAAAGAGGGGGAAAATGCATTCAATGCATTTATTGGCATTGGTTTTGGCAACCAGCCCGCCTAGGAAAGAGGAAAGTGGATTTTCATGGGTTATTGTATTCATTTGGTTTTCTAGTTTTTGTCTCTGCCATGGTTGTTCTTTCAAACTTGCAAATTCATTTTTCGGCCATTGTTGTTGTTGTTTTGATCACCTTCGGCTATTTTTGAGCCTGTGGAAAAGAGGAGGCCATTGGGAGACTTTACTTTGATAGTCGTTGTTTGAAAAGAAGAATTTCTGAGGACTCACTGTGATTTTCTACAAGCCAACAAGAAGTTTTATTAGGCATGTTAAGCTCTTTCTGTTAAATAGCTATGATTTTCATTAAACGTTTCAATAAATGAATTCTATTTTTGGAAATTCATGGTTTTATATAAATGTTTCAGTATGTTAATTTGGGGACTGTGATTTAAGTGTGAAATTTTCATTTAGAAATGATGCATACACGGAAAGTTGTTGTTTCAGTTAAAACTGTAAATGGGTATAAAAATCATCCACTGTTGTTAAGGTTTTAAAGGAAATGTGCATTTGGCTTTGTGGTCTTTTGTGGGTTGAACTTGAAAAATGTAACAATGATAAGTATATTGTTCATTGAGTTTATATGCTTAAAAGGTTGTGGATTTCATGAATGTTTGGACAGAACTTTTGTGGATTTATCCTTCCTTGCCGTAATACAGTTAATTGTGATGTGGGTTCTCTTTGAGATACAAGGTTCATCGTATCATTTTCACTACTATTTGTTTTGAAATGTTATAAAGTTTCTCCTACTTTGCTTTCGGTACCCATGACTGAATGTTTGGAAATAACTTCTGATGAATCTGGAAAGTATATCAAATTGTTTAACTGAGGGATTGGTGTAGAACGTGTGGATTTTACTGTTTCTTTGAACTCATGGGTGAGTATAGGTTCTGCAAATTTAAACTTCTTGTTGTTTTCATTAGAACTAAACAAGGGTAAATCCCTTACCTTCATGATTGAAAATGATTTCTTCTTTTATCATTCCAGTGAAAGCAGGGATCATGTTCTTTGGGTTGTAAACATTTATTTATTTTTATATTTGGGGTAACACATTTTTTTCGATGAAGGAAATTAATATGATGGGTGCAATTCGAAATTCTGTTATGGTTTGATACTTTTGATTCAGTTGTAAAATGAAGTAATTAAATATTATTCATTTTACAGTAGCTGATAAAATATTAAAATTGTTCCAGTTTTTGGTATGAAAAGAATTACATTATCATTACGGTTGCATATCACGGTTATATGTTGGTAATGTGTTGGAAAGAAGTAACGAGAATTTCTATCTCATTTTAATTAATGACTTCCAGATTTTTCTCTCTTGACTGTTAATATTAGTTGATGTCTTTCCTTGCATAAGGTCGATCAGTTCGATCGTGTTAATTGGAAGATATTATAGAATTGTTAACTGAAGGAAATACTTCCTTTCTTTGTTTCTTTTTTAAAAAAATTTAGTAAAGAAATACTGAAATAATTTTTAACTGCCTTCGGTGTACATAATTACATTTCACTTTCTATTTTCTCTCTCTGAATTGGTTAAATAACTTGTTGTTTGTTGAATTCAGAAAAGTGATAAGAGTTATTTTATGATGATTGTTTACCTTCCTCTTCTGCATTTGAACTCGGTTGATGTTTAATGAGTAGTGAAAAGGAAAGAGTTTTGTTTAAAATTTTAGTCATTTTACTATAAGGATTCCATTTACAAGATGGAACGGGAATGAATTGATTGTGTTCGAACAGTGAATTATTACTTCTTTCAATTGCTTCTATCAGAGAACAATTAGAATTAATATTCTTGGATTATTTGTTTAAATTCAAAATGAACTACATTCATTTTTGAAAGAGATGGTTAGGTAATGGATACATAATATTGCTTGTTTGTGGTAATTAATTGAGGAGTTATTAATTAATGGTACTTGTTTGATTAAGATGCTAATTACTGTGACATGGTTGTTAAATTGTTCATCCTTTTTGGTACTTAATTCTTATGTGATGTCCATCTTAATTACGGGACATTTCATAAAAGCAGAGTTCTTTTACTGAAATGGTTAATCAAAAGCACTTCTTTTTAATAGTAAGTGCTTAACATGCTCAGTTCGTCGAACTGACCCGTGCTGGCAATTCTTACAGATGGAGTACCTAAGTGTTAGAAGAAGACATGTCCTTTTAGGATGTTTCTTCTATTTGACTAAAAGTTGGATCTTTTATGAGACTTTATTATTCTTCTCGAATGTAATGGAAAGAGGAAAAATTGTAGTCTTGTTTGAGTTATCGATATTGATAGGCAAGAATGAAGTCTGGTTGTTTGGACTTGTAAATTGTGTAAATTTTACTTGTGGAGTAAGAAAAAGGAATGGAGTGATATTTTACTTGTTGTACTATTATTGAATTGTGAAAATAAAATAGTGAACTTATTCCTATAGTTGAATTTGTACTTATATATACGATGGTTGTTAGCTTTAAAAAGGATATAATGAGAAAGAGGGAATTGACACTCTACTCTTCTCTTAAATACAAATTTTAAGTTGGAATGTGCAAATGGTTAATACTTAGGTCAATATGGACTATTAATTGCCATTTGTAAAAGATTAAAATACCTATAAATTTTTGTGTAAGTAATAGTTTGGAATTGGATTCTAAACTAATGAATATTAAGGAAAGAACAATTAAATTATGTATTCAGATTTTGTTAATGTTCTTGGGGTGTCTTTCCCGAAGGATAATTGGATGGAGGAAATCATATCTCCTTCTATTAAATCTTAAATTAACGTAAGGCAAGCACAAATAAATGAATACATGTGCATAGGAAATGGACCTCATTCAAACGAGGAATAATGTAAAGGAAACTTAAACTTAGAATCAGCTATGAATGAACTTAATCAAGTTTAGTAAATTAATCTTACTAATCAAACTGATTTGGGCTGTAAGTCTGAAGCTTTAATTAATGAACCAAGAAAAGAGATACAACTCTTCGGTAAGGAGAAGTGATTGTATATTAGCTTCATGACAAATTAAGTCATTCATGACTATACACCTTTAATGAATAAAAAGATTAAAGGACCAGCAAGATTGCTGAACTTATTCATAAATTACAAAAATAAGAAAGTGATCAAGCTCTTAGTGGAATATGTATCCCTAGATGGGAGGATTCTCGAAGGATGTTGGAACCCGCCAACTGCAATAAGGTGTCCTCATGAAGGCTGGGCCTTCATGACGACACAATGTTGATAGCTGACATGTTGCAACACCCTTCCGAATCGAATCATCTAGGTCTACATAAACCTGAACTTGGCCTCAGCTCTACTTTAGACCAAGTTAGGAACATGTCCTTGTGTAGGAAGTGACTCACGAGGACTAAAGGTAACTAGACATACGTAATCAATATGGGTCGAAGATGTATGTCTGTGTACCCTTAGTCGTCATGAGTGACTCTCTACACCTTTTCATATTACTAACTTGGATTAAGGCTCAGCCTTGGACAAGAGGACTGATAGGAGTCAGGAAAAGACCATTCTAGATAACAGGTGAAGTGAGGTGAAGGACGTATTCCATTGACAAGTATGTCATCTAGGAATATGATCATGCTAAGCATGTGAAAATATTTGGCCAAAGTAATGCAAGTTGCTGGTTGCGTTGTCCTAAATCACCTAGTTTAAGAAGTAGGATTTCAGATGAATATCGGTAACAGATATTTAGATAGGCCTCTTAAATGGAGCACTTCAATAACCGAAAAGGTAAAGGAAACCAAGTATACTTAGTATACAATGCATGGATTAACATGAAGGATCGGTAAGTAGCCGAGTCATGAAATGAGAGATCGATGAAACTTCGAGCCATGAAATGGGAGATCGGTAGTTCTTCGAGTCATTACAATTACATATGGTTATCTGTTATATGATTGAATGGCATGGAATGTGTGTTCCATATTATGAATATGTGAACAGAGAACATTGATCTAAAAATCATTGTGTGTTCTAAATTATGTCATTTAGAACAGAGAACAATTATTAAAAACTTGAAACGTGTGTTCTAAATTACATAATTTAGAGTAGAGAACGTTATGCAAAAAAAAATCCCTTGTTCTAGTGTCTTAAAATGGGAATGTTACATCTTGGTATCAGAGCTGAAGGTTGCAGCTCTTAGACCTAATGAGTCCACAATTTAATAAGGTTTACATTTTCTTATTGAACAGAAAATGGTTAGAACAAGAGGAATGCTGCGAACAACCCGCTACCGGGTGGGGAAGCAGCTACTACCCAAAAACTAGATGAGATCCTTACTACCCTGCTAGATATAAGAGATCATCTGACTATTTTGGAGCAACAAGCAATGGGCAATGAGGAGGAGGAAGAAGATGTTGATATTAATGATCAGCCACCTCCCGTGGACAACACCAATGGAGGAAATCCAGGTGTTGATAATAGTAACGTGAACGTTCCTAATCATCCTGAAAATAAAAGGGCAAGATTAGTGGCTGAACTCACAAATGATATAAAAAGAATAAGTCCTCCAAAGTTTGATGGAACTACACTTGGGGACGGGGCTGAAAATTGGCTCAGTGAAATGGAGAAGTACTTTGTGATAAGAAACTTCTTCGAGGAAACAAAAGCAATATGGGGAGCATATCAACTTTCTCATGAAGCATCATCATGGTGGGACAACCGTAAGGTTGAGTTGAACATTTTCGAAACAGACATAACTTGGGATCAATTTAAAAGTTACTTTAGGCAATAATGGCTGCCTCAACTTTTTATGATCAGAAAATGACTAATTTTAGAACTTGTCTCAAGGAAAGTGATGATGATAGAATACTGGGAAGGGTTTACTAAACTCCTTAAGTATGTACCATAGTACCAAGATGATGAGAAGTTCAGGATACAAAATTTTATAATGGGACTGAATCCCATCATTGGTGGTGAGGTGGATGTCCACGGTCCGACCACTATGGAAGGAGTTGTCGAAAAGGCAATAAGACAAGAACAGAAATTGAGAGCAATCTCTGCTCATAGGGAGGAGATTAGGAAGAAGATTCCCAACTCTTCTTCATCTCTTGCACCTAAAAAGGGACCCTAGAAGAGGTTCGGCATGAAAAACAAAATTGTTACGGATAACAATAAGAAAATAGGAATGAACAAACCTATTGCTAGTATGTAGAACAACTTTACCAAAAATAGTGGTAATGGAAAAAAGTCCTATGGAAGCCAGAATGATAACTTCAAGGCTGGAAATAAATTTGAGCCTAGGAAGGGGCCCGTCGAGGTTGTTTTAACTATGGAAAGGACCATTATGTGAGTCACTATCCTTTAAAGAAGGATGATCACGATCAGCAGCATAGGATACATGCTGCGGTGGCTAACAAACAAGCTGAAAAGCAAGTCACACCCATAGAAGTTCCGAGTAAGTTATTCAGTATACATGTGGTTATACTTTTTGATACTGGAGCTACTGAATGTTTTATATCTACTAAGTTAGCATTGAAATTAAAAATAAAAGCTAAACGAATGGATAAGACATGGACGGTACATTACGGAAATAATGTTGTCCATATAGTTGATATGTGTCTTTTTGGGGCAATCCTTGACTTGCCTAGTTTCTCCATAGAATTTGACCTTTATGTTACCCCTTTAGGGTCATATGATGTAATTATAGGTGTTAATTGGTTGGCGGAACATAAGGTGAAGGTCAACTATTATGAAAAATAGATTTTTTGTTTTGATGACCTGCAGAAAATAGCAGTCATTCAGGGTGTAAAATGTGGGATTGCAGTTAGGAAACTAACAACTATGCAACTAAAAAGGGCTAAAAATAGAGGTTGCACTTTGTATGCCATAAAAATGACAGAAATTTCCAAAGAAGATAATGATTTTATGGAAAAATATCCACTGTTGAGAGATTTCAGTGATGTATTTCCGGAAGAATTACCGGTCTTCCACCCAAACGGGAGTTTGACTTTGTAATTGAGATCAAACCAGAACCGAGCCCATATCCAAGGCACCCTATAGAATGACCACCATTGAGTTGGTGGAACTTAAGGCTCAGTTACAGGAAATTTTGACCAAAGGGTTGATAAGACCGAGTGTCTCACCATGGGGAGCACCGGTAATTTTTGTAAAGAAGAAGGATGGCACACTTAGATTGTGCATTGATTACAGAATGTTGAATAAGGAAACCATTAAGAACCGATATCCACTTCCTAGGATTGATGATCTGTTCGATCAGATGCGTGGAGCATCAGTTTATTCAAAAATAGATCTTTGATTTGGATATCATCAGTTGAGAATAAAAGAGGAAGACATTCATAAAATAGCTTTTAAGACAAGGTACGGACATTATGAATTCATAGTATTGCCTATTAGATTGACGAATGCACCTGTTTCCTTCATGAATTTGATGAATAATATTTTTCAAGAATACTTGGACAAATTTGTGCTTGTATTCTTGGATGACATTCTCATATACTCTAAAAATGTCAAAGAGCATTTAAAGATAGTATTGGAAATCTTGAGAAAGAGAAAGTTGTATGGTAAGTTATCTAAATGTTCCTTTTATGATGCAGAAGTGCATTATTTGGGACATGTTATAAGAAAGAATGGGATAGCCATAGATCCTTCAAAGATTGTAGCTATAACTGAGTGGCCTATGCCCAAGAACGTGCATGAAGTTAGAAGCTTCATGGGCCTAGCGGGTACTATAGAAAGTTCGTTAAGGACTTTTCTAAGATTGTTGCACCAATCACTTCATTACAAAAGAAAGATAAGAAATTTGTTTGGAATGACAAATGTGAATCTACCTTTAAGATTCTAAAGGATCAGTTAACTACAACACCTATTTTGACTGTACCTGATCCGAATGGAGATTTTACGGTCATAACAGATGCATCTGGGAGGGTCTCGGAGGTATTCTGTTACAAAATGATCACGTCATAGCTTATGAAAGTAGAAAACTCAAGTTACATGAACAAAATTATGCTCCACATGACCTAGAGCTCGCTGCCATCATTCATGCACTTCAAATGTGGAGGCATTACCTCCTTGGTAAGCCTTTTGAGCTAAAAACTAACCATCTTGGGTTGAAGTATATTTTTACTCAACCAAACCTGAATGCAAGACAACGAAGATGGTTAGAATTCCTATCTCAGTATGATTTTGATATAAGCTATATTAAAGGCAAGGAAAATAGGGTAGCAGATGCTCTGAGTCGTAGAAAGCACATTTCTACTCTTATAACATTAAGAACTCAGTTTAAAGATGAGGTGAAAAGTGTCATGGAATCTGACTCTTATTTTTAGCAAGTTAAAACAACACTTGCTGCAAATCCAAAAGATGTAAAGTATAAAGGTTTTCATTTTGATAATGAAGGAATTTTGTGGTTTGAAAATAGGGTATATATACCCTTGGAAAATGATTTAAGAAAGAAATTATTAGCTGAATTTCATAATTCACCTTTTTCTGGACACCTGGCATTACAAAAATGCTTGCTTGATATAAAGCAACAATATTTCTAGAAGGGAATGAAAAAGGATGTGATGGAATTTGTGACACACTTGCTTGGAATGTCAGCGTGTTAAAGTAGAACATATGCATCCCGCCGGATTATTGTACCCTCACAGCATTCCATGCAGTACAAATGGCAAGTGATAACTATGGATTTCATTCAAGGATTACCTATGTCTAGGAATAAACATGATGTTATCCTGGTTGTTGTTGACAAACTAACCAAAGTGGCACACTTTATTGTTGGTAATCTAAAAGACGATTCACCAGTGTTAGCAAGAAGGTTTGTACATGAGATTTTCAGGTTACATGGAATACCCGAATTGATCATATCGGATAGAGATCCAGAATGACATCAAGATTTTGGAAAACACTTAATGTAGCCTTGGGAACTAAACTAAATTTCAGTTCTGCATATCATCCGAAATGGATGGACAGATTAAAAGAGTCAATCAAGTTTTAGAGGATATGTTAAGAATGTATTGCATGGATCAGCAGTATAAATGGGAGGAGTACCTCATGTTGGTTGAATTTTCTTATAATAATACATATCATGCCTCTTTAAAGATGGTACCTTTTGAAGAATTGTATGGATAGAAATCCATAACCCCTTATGTTAGTTGGGAAAATGTAGAGGATAGATAGAGAGAGAATTGGACCAGTTTGGCAAAGAAAGTGCAACTTGGGAGAATCTCGAAGAAATGAGATCTGCTTTTCCATACTTGTTTGATCTAAATTAAGTTCAAAAAACTGATAAATCTACCAAACTTGGGCAGCTACTGAATTATTTGATGGTTATTTTAAATATTGTTTGAAGACTTAAATTTTAGTTCTGTTATGAACATATGAATGGAAGGACGATAACTAAATTTTGTCCTAAAACTCTATGATTTGACTAATTTGATCATCGGGATGATGATTCTTTTAAGAAGGGAGGTATGTAACATCTTGGTCATGACTGTTATTATGATAACTTTTATTTCTGACATTGCAAATGTTGCAACAAGAATTTCCGTGTGAAGGTGTATTCTTTGATTTTGAAAATCATGCTTGTAGTGAGTAAGTATTACTGCCTGAATATTGCATATGGTAACTCTACTTACTTGGAAATGATGTCATTATATTTTGTGAATTACAAGGTTGAGAACCTACAGAATTGCTTTTGTACTCGATGAATTTATATATGTTGACAGCACACCTTGAATCAATTCCATTGATCTAAGGTATGCTTCAGCCTTCTTTATTTTTGTCTTGTCAATTGACTTTCCAAATAAAATAAAGTTTGGAACCGAGCTGGGGTTTGTTGTAAATTTTAAAGAATCTGGTTATAGGTATACTTACTTGGCATCATGCTGCCAATGGCAAGATTTGATTCCCTGAATACATATAAATTGTAACATTAGAAAACGTAAAATGAAAAAATGGGGGTTTACATACAAGGATATTGAGGCATATATCCTGCACCATACGGGTTTTAAGCCTAAGTTGGTAAGACCTACTTGGAACCTATTATTGAATTGCTATGGGTTATGTTTTAACCTATGACATAATATTTATCCTATATGGATTTTAAATTAAAAATTTGTAAACTAACCTAAGGTGAATCCTAAGGAAACCTAACTATAAATATTGTAACCTAAACTATTACTAATCCTAAGAGAGACCTATGGGTTACATGGAAAGTGGGAGGAAAAAGGGGGAAGGTTTTAGACTTAATGGTGGACTTAATTGTAGTCCTTGTAACTTTTAATCGCCAAGTTTGGCGGGAGCATGGGAAGTTAGAGGAATCTAACTAGCAATATTACTAAATTCGAATTGCATGCAAAATTTTAAAATTAGAACTCGCCAATTTCAAGTTCGGTGGTGTGAAGAAAGAGGGGAAAAATGCATTCAATGCATTTATTGGCATTGGTTTTGGCAACCAGCCCACCTAGGAAAGAGGAAAGTGGATTTTGTGGGTTATTGTATTCATTTGGTTTTTTGGTTTTGCTCTACAATGGTTGTTCTTTTGAACTTGCAAATTCATTTTTCGGCCATTATTGTTGTTGTTTTGATCACCTTTGGTTGTTTTTGAGCCTGTGGAAATGAGGAGGCCATTGGGAGACTTTGCTTATAGTCGTTGTTTGAAAAGAAGAATTTCTGAGAACTGGTTGTGATTTTCTAGAAGCCAACAAGAAGTTTTATCAGGCATGTTAAGCTCTTTTTGTTAAATAGATATGATTTTCATTAAACGTTTCAATAAATGAATTCTATTTTTGGAAATTCATGGTTTTATGCAAATGTTTCAGTATGTTAATTTGGGGACTGTGATTTAAGTGTGAAATTGTCATTTAGAAATGATGCATACACAGAAAGTTATTGTTTCGATTAAAATCAGTAAATGGGTATAAAATCCTCCACTGTTGTTAGGGTTTTAAAGGAAATGTGCATTCGGTTTTGTGGTCTTTGTGGGTTAAACTTGAAAAATGAACAGTGATAAATATCTTGTTTGTTGAGTTTATATGCTTAAAATGTTGTGGATTTCATGAATTTTTGAAAGAACTTTTGTGGATTTATCCTTCCTTCCCGTAATATAGTTAATTTTGATGTGGGTTCTCTTTGAGATACGAATGGAATATGCATGGGATGCGAGACAAACTAGTTAGGAAATCTTATGTCTTCGACGTGCACTAGTGGAAACTGTGAATCTAAGGCGAGAAGGCCCTCCTAACCTAAACTAGTGTGATAGATTGATCGGTGAGGATGACTGCTCGAGGCTTCAACTTGACCAATATCGAGCTCTAGCGTGATTCGGTCTATGGGTTGTGGAATACGTGGAAAATGACCTGGGATAGTCTCATGTATATTTCCAGATAGGGTCATAGGGTGGATGATGGATATAGTGGACTCTATGGGTGATTATCTGGCCTAGTCTAGAATTCCTTAGCTTTATTAGCTACTACGTCTAACAAGGATAATCTGTTCGATGATGATAGGTGGAAGTGGAGTAGATCTGAATACTAATGTGCGTAGGCCAGCATCTATGTCTGATTCACCTATGGATTCGTTGGGCTGTGGGATTTGTGGGTCACAACCATAGATTCGTGTTTGTTGTGGTCCTGCTATGGTCATGTGCGGACTCAGTCCCTAATCCCTAATATCCAATAGTCATATGCTTTCTGGCCTCTATATTGAGTACCTTTGTGTGATCTTTTCAGAGTATCTCACAGGCGTTCGTGCAACCTGAATTCTTAAGCTGGTATCTATATCTATGAGAGTGTCTCCTGCGTCTGGCTGTGGGACCAAAGGATCACAACCGAATGTTTTCTCTCTTTCAAGCCCTTCTACAGTCATGCGGATATATATCTAGGGTAATCTGTAGTTTGGTTGATTTGACCAAAACATGTGCGCTTTGTCGTCTTCTATGTTTAACCCGCTTAACTGGAGGCTGATCTATTGTAAATTTGTCATTGTTTGGAAGACTTGGATCCTAAGATTTTGATCTATATCAGTTATTGCTTGTGATGAGATTGGGTTGGGGCACGATTGGCTCGAATACGTATTCTCTGGGCTCTCTAGGTCTCGTGATTGTCATACAAAAGCAACGATGTAACTAAATGTGGTAAAGTAAAATTAACTATGTGAAGTGTATTTATAGCATATATAACTTCTCTATTTTTGTATTTTTCTGATGAATTTATATGAATGAAATTGAAGGAGCAACTATTTTAATATATCTAGAATTTGACAACTAATCTAATAATGAATTTAAAACAAACAAAGCAACCGAGTATAGCTACTTTCCTGTGCAGTTGTAAATCTATTCTAAATAATGAAATAACTGATCTAATCTATTTGAAAGACTCTCGATCCTACCTCAGAAGTGAGGAATGAATCATAGTTTCTCAAAAACTATCAATCCCCATAGCTTCCCTGGCAATATCGAAAGTAAAATTGATTGAAATAAAGTGATTGGCTACTCTATTTGATATGCTTCTAACTAGAACTTTGAAATCTAGAACCTGGATTTTACAGAACAGTGGCAAATCCAATGGTGTGTGTGGTTTTTTCCCCTCAGTGTGATCTCCTCATTCCTTCGTGCTCACGTGGATCCAGAAAAGCGTGTAATGCTAGCATCAATAGAAGTAGATATTGGGACAAAGGCAGCTTAGGATACAGACTGAATACAATGCGAGTAGGAGAGAGATAGCGCAAGAGTACAGAGCTTGGCTTATGTAATTCCTAGTGGGATTTATTGCGAGTCATGCAACATAAAACGTCCAGAACCTGAAACTATCATGTTTGAAGAACAAAACCTACAACTTTAATGGCTTCCTATTGAAATCAAACTATCCTATTCCAATTGATTTGGATGAAGTGATAACAACACTTTGCACAAGGTGGATATGTGGCTTCCTAACAACAAAACAACACTAACTAGGCATGCAATGAATGAAACTAAGAATTCTAAGCAAAATGAAAGACTAATCTATTGCAATGAGAAATTCAGAGGCAAATTTGAGGGGCCATTTGCTTGAGCACAAGCTAGCTATTTATAGAATTCCCATTTACCCAAAGGTGAAAACCAAATTGATCTCTTTAACCATAAACAATGCAAAAACACTATTCCAGGGAACCAAAATCATAAATACAAGCAAAGGCGGTGAAAAAAGCTGGTAAACGTTGAAATTTACGTGAGTCGCATTAAAAAGAACATTCTAGAAAATGTGAAGGACCATCACCACTGAGCGGGGTGGCGGTTTCGAGGACCACCGCCTCAGGTTTCATCACGAAGCCCGGGGGGGTGGTTTTTCATCAAAAGACCAAAACGCAAAGAAAAGGAGGGAGAAGAGAAAACAAAGCACGCGGGGGCTAAGTGGGGCATGTAGGATGTTAACACATACTTGGAGAGATTTTCCGGATCCTAAACACCTTGCGAGGAGACCTGTATCATCATTGGGGCACGTGTTACATTGTTCCGGCGGTGCAGTACCCTACAATTTTGGGTACGTACATATTGCCCCCTCGGAGAAGCGTTTTAGCCATGAAGAGGCGTAAAACGGTGGGTCAGTATGGCGGTCCCAAAATGGGAAGTTGGAAGTTATACCTGATATGTCCATGTGTCGCAATGACGCCATCCAAAATTCCCACCACCTACAAAATGAAAAGAGGAATCAAGTGCAGATAGACAAAATAGATCGGAAAATAAATGCTAAAATAACGTGAAATGAGGACGTACCATTTGTGCGGGGTAAGAACTTACCTCCGTTGGCACTCCAAACCTGTGAAAAGGGGATTCAAAATGAGTTAGGTTGCTATATATATATGAAAGTGGGCCCATTTTCCTATTCATTTGCACGTGTTGATTTGGTTGGTTTTGAGCTCTGGGACCCACGGTGACGGTTTCTTACGAGAGTAGAGTCAAAACGTTCATGACGGGATAGCGATCATGCCTCCGCGAGCGGAACATCGACCCGCGAGATCACAAGTTAGTTTTTCTCAATTTATCATTTTTACCCCCAAAATTTTGAATTGTTAAAATCTTTGTCATGGGGGGGTTATTTTTGAAAATGTTAGGTTCAAAAGGTCCATCTAGGGGGCGCCTACTGGGTAGGCTTTGTTTTAGTCTAAAAGTGTCATTTTTCGTGTTTTTGGCTTTTTAAGGTATAAAACCCGTGGGTTTTGGGACACGACCGCCACCACTGAGGGTTTTCGCGGTCACGTGACCACCGCCCTGTTCAGGGTGGTGGTTACAAGACCACCACCTTTAAGGCGGCGGTTGTGAAACCGCCTCCCTGCTCAGGGCGGTGGTTCTTCACAGAATGCCAAAAGAACACTTGTTTGAAATTGTTTTTGCATTTTTAGCATCTTTATGTGTTTTCGTGATTTTTCTAATGTCATTTGGATGCTAACTTGCTCTGTTTTGTGTGTTTTTGGGTGTATGCAGGTGAGGGAGGAGTATATTCGGTGGAGTCGAGAGAGAGTGTGACTGGCTCCCAGCAGTGTTAGATGCCCTTTCTCAGGACGAGCAGGACACTCTTCAGAGGGCCGGTATACTACATATATCGTGGGTTCCACATGTTGCACCATCCAGTCACATACTCTGTGACTTATTTTCCTATTGGGATGCTTGATCGAACACCTTCTGATTGCAGAAGGGTCCGAGGTGAGTGGACCATCACTTTGGAGGATGTTTACCATATCCTAGGGGTCCCGATCATCGAGACGACTCACCCTTGAGACAGCAGGTTCACGGGCCCAGATAGCACAGTGGGCTTCTTACATGGGAGATGCAGTTATCTCCACTGGCTCGAAGAAGGGGGTGAGGGTCCGATCTATCCCTAGCTTTCCCATCCCCTTGATTTTCTAGGCCATTATGGGGATCCTTGCCTCGAGATTGATCGGGGACAAGGGAGGAGACACACTACTATATTGCTGGTCCCCCATCATTGCACAGATCGAGGGACATGGCCGGATTTACGCCTGGGGAGCAGATATACTTGGGACTACCTATCACGACTTGTACAGGGTAGTCCATTTATAGGGGTAGTCTTTGAGCCACCCGACCCTAGTTATGAGCTAGGTTTATGAGCACTTCATCCCCTATGGCAGAGGTGTAGAGGTGGCAGATCCCGGAGCTGTGAGGGCAGCCAGATGGATAGACATGTCGGTGCTCAGAGCACCTCACCAGCCAGATTGCTTCCTAACCACCGATGACATGGAGGCCACACCGTATCAAGCCATGGTAGGTTTATGGGGTGAGGAGGCTCTTACTTTGATCTCCTACTCCACCACAGGGCAGCTTATTGATAGAGTAGGATGAGTGGAGATACACCCCTTTGGCCGAGTTCCTCAGCAGTTTGGCCTACCTTACATGGGTATGCTTCCCCGGTAGTGCCAGTATATAGGTCAGTTCGAGAGGCCAGAGGGGGTCCTAGGGGCCGGGGTTGGATAGTTGTTACCCCTGGTGTTCCTATTGCAGCTAGGTGGGTAGTACGTGCCCGAGGGAGAGCCGGTGCTCCTCAGGCACCCTTACTTCAGATTGTTGCCGGGTCCTACCCATAGTAGCGATGACCCCATCGACATAGACTCTGAGTCTAAGGAGTTCACAGGGGGAGAGACAGAGGAGGAGACCGAGGCCGAGGCCAGCGAGTCAGGGGGAGAGGAGGACAGTGATCCTGAGTGGCATGACACTCAGGATATCATGCAGGTAGAGAGGGCAGAGCAGAGTGCAGAGAGGGTGACTCTAGTTTTAGGAGCCACTCTCCCAGGGCCATGGTGGGGAGGATGAGTCCATTGTGGGATGCTACGTCACTCCAGCCACGGGAGGAGCACCTCAGTCAGCGGCGGCATCTGTGGCAGGTGCTGACCCTAGAGATCCATCCTGGAGGCCTGGTGATCCGAGTAAGTTATCTTCCCTTTGCTTTGAGTTAGGATTGCTTTAATTTCCATCTCTCCTTTTGTTTACACTTGTGTTTATCTCTTGTTTTATTTCTAATTCATTTTCTCCTTTGTTTGCAGAGACCACCGATGAGTGGCGAGACCTAATTCGCAGGGTATGCACCGATACCCTGATGATCCCCATGGAGAGGACCCGTGCAGAGTTGTCTGTGGATGCAGGGGAGCCCTCAGTAGCTGGCAGACATATTGATGTCTTTTCCCCATCTGGCATGTGGCTAGGATGGTATCTACCCTCTGCACTGAGCTGGTAGGGTATAGGACAGCAGAGTGCCTGATGAGGAGTCATTCTCATGGCGAGACCGTAGCTGCCCCTCGGGATCGTGAGCCCTCCATGCATTCGAGCGCCGGCGTAGCCGAGTCCTAGGCATGGGCGTGCACCTTCAGAGGGATCTCATAGGGGTTGAGAAGCCACTTGGCTCTCTTAGATTTTTGCATGACATTTTTGTACTTCCGGGCTCTTTGAGCATTTTGACCATGCTTAGCGCATGATGGCATTGTACAGGAATTTTGACCATTTATATATATATATATATATATATATATATATATATTCTTTTTGGATCAGACTCTTGGCATCTATGACTTTGCTTCCATTTCCATTTTCACATGTAAACTATGATGTTATGCTTATATGCTTTTTAGAATGTATGCAATGGAGAACAAATGATACAAGTGTCTACTTTCTTTTTGTATTTCATGATGCTGATATATGATAATGTAGATACAATGTGATTTTGAATTTTCAGTTTCTTTAAGCAATTTTTTTATACTTCATATTTGTTTTGGCAAAGTGGTGAAGATAAGCCGGTATGATGAGCAGATAAACCTGCCCCACTCCTAACTCCACGCAACTAGTAAGATGCGAGGGCTCATCACCGAGAGCTGGAAAGGGCACAAGTTATGAAATGTGTTGAAATGATAGTGATGAGAGATAGACAAAGCTTTGGTGGAACCAAATTAGGATGCTACAAGCCTACTCTACTCGAGTGACTCCATAGTTTGGGATGCAACTTGCTTTGCGGTTTATCTAGACTTAGATCCGTAGATGGCCACATGGTAGACAAAATCTGGGTTTTAGGATTTTTAATTCTCTTGGAATTTTGGACATCCGATTCATTTGTTTTTGACTCAAGACTTCAAGATTTGAATTGTTTGTTTATGACCTTTTACGTTTGTTTGTCAAGAGGACCCCCTACACCTTGCCCCATGCTACTAGTAAGAAGCGTGGGTTTATCACCATGGGCAAGGCATAGGCGAGTAAGGGCATTTCCATCCTTTCCCAACCCTACGTCACTAGTAAGAGATGCAAGCTCATCACCAAAGGTTGGTGGGGCAAGGAAATGTGTAAAATTAAAATTTTCTGTTTGATCAACATTCGATTCGTTTACTTGAGCAAAATGTCAGCATGCTCTTACTTCCAAAGAGATATACATACGGGATAGATGTGACACGATGAAGCTTCTAGAATAGACCATAGGCAAGACACCTATCCTAAGAAGAAACCAAAAGTGAGAACAAGCATGCAGACCTTGGTATGGTTACCGTTAAGACTTTGTCATATCTAGCTTTATTTGATGAAATGATTCCGAAATAATTGATGATATCATGGAAATGGAGAAGTATGATTAGAGTGTTTATGCCAATACCATCAGAATTTTGTAATGAATTGCTCTTAAGAATAAATTCCTCGATCACAAATTTGTACAAAACAAGCGGACAAAATGATCCTAACTATATGAAGATGCAATGTAGCTATAATTATGCAAATAGTGCCGGTTGCTTATGCATAGAATCGTTTAAGGTGTAGGGAATTGACTGTTTCACCAAATTCCTCACCTTCTAGTGTGCATAAGAGATATGCACCATTTCCATAGTCCTTCATGACTTGGTATGGGCCCAACCATTTGGGCGGAACTTCCTTCCTTCACGGTCTTTTTATCGATCCGGTTGTCTAGCCTTAGAACTAGATCACCTTCATATATGTCGCATTCATAGACCTTCTTGTTATACTGCCGGCACATCCGGTCAGCATAGACTTTGTGCCACTTGTTCAACATCTAACCTAGCTTCATCTAGGCTTTCTAGTTGGGAGAGACGTGCTTCTCTGTAAGCGTCTTCATCCAGAATCCCTTGTAATGAGATACGGAGACTGGGTATTTCAACCTCAAGCGGGAGAACTACTTCTACCCCGAATACTAGTGAGAAAGGAGTCACTCCTGTTGGTGTTCTTATTGAGGTTTGGTGGGCCCATAAGGCCGGATATAACTTCAAATGCCAATCTCATTTGTTTTCTTTCACCGTTTTAAGAAGAATGGCTTTTAATGTTTTGTTTGTCACTTCAGCTTGTCCATTGGCTTGGGGTAATACAAGGAGGCCGTATGATGGCTTATTTTGAATTTATTGCACAATTCACAAACTTCGTCATTCTTAAAAGAAGTCCCATTATCTAAGATAATGATTTGTGGGACACCGTATCTACAAATGATTTGGTTCAAAATGAACTTGGTGATTACGAACCCGGTACAGTAGTAAGAGGCATAGCCTCTACCCACTTGGTAAAATATTCGGTGGCCGTGATTATGAAATTATGGCCATCTGTAGATGAGGGAGAGAATTTCCCTATCAAATCGAGGCCCCACGTAGAAAAGGGCCATGGAGTAGCGATTGGTTGTAGAGCTTGTGCCGGCATATGGATCTCATGAGAGAATTCTTGGCACTTATGACACCTTCATACAAACTCTATTGCGTCGTGTTCTAGAGTAGGCCAGAAATAGCCCATCGATGTATTTTATGAGTGGTGGCATGGCCACCGAAGTGTCCTCCACACATTCCACTGTGAGATTCGTGGAGAATCTTCTTGGATTCTTCTGTGTCGACACATCTTAGAAGCATTCCATCGAATGCTTTTCGATAGAGCACTTGCTCTATAATGACGTATTTGGCTACAATAATGTGTAACCACCTTCTTTGTTGTGGTGTAGCACCTTCCGGATACATATGATCCATGATATAATTAATAATATCAGCATACCAAGGACACTCAGAGATGGGAGGTCTAGTTTTGATGTAGTATACACATTCATCAGGAAAGTCCAGATCTACTAGATTGCCTCATCTAGTGGGTTATCAGCTAACCAATCCACGATGATTTGTCCTTTAACGGACTTTTGATTTACAAATGTTAGTTCAAACTCCCCCATTAAGGTTATAAAGCGTCCAGCCTTTTTAGACAAGGACCCTTGCGTGAGGAAAGTTCGTAAATGCTTTGTCTTTACAATGACCTTTGTTTCTTGATTTAGCATGTAATGTCTTAAGCATTTGGTTGCAAAGACTATGGCAAGGCATTCTCATTCTGCCTATGTATAACGTGTTTCATAGTCAAGCAACATTTGGCTAATGAAATAGATCACACGTTCTCTCTTGTCATCATCTTCTTGAGCCAGCATACAGGCTAGCGAGACATTGGTAGCTCGCGAATATAAAATTAACGGGTGATCTGGCTTAGGTGGCATTAGCGTAGGTGGTGATAACAAGAAACACTTAACTACGTTGAAAGCTTCATTGCAATCTTTGGTCCAATCAATACTATAATCTTTTTTTAGTAAATTATTGATTGGATGAATGGCGAAACTTAAGTCCGGGATGAATCTCTGGATTGCACCAAGCTTTCCGAGAAATGACCTGATTCCAGATTCATCCGAAGGTGGGACCATTTCGAGAACAGCCTTAATTTTGGTTGGGTCAACATCGATCCCTCGTGATGATATAATGTAACCTAGGAGCTTCCCTCCTGTTACACCAAAGACACATTTTTTTGGATTTAGCGTGACTCCGTATTCTATTAGACGTGAAAGAATGATGTGAAGTACTTCGGATGGTCACAACGCTTCTTGGCCTTGGCCAACAAGTCATCTACGTAGGATTCCACAATTTTATGAATAAGATCATGAAATATATACGTCATAGCCCGCTTGGTATGTAGCGCCAGCGTTCTTGAGACCGAATGACATAACAACATAGCAATAGGTTCCCCAAGGAGTTATAAACGTGGTTTTAGCTTGATCTTGTTCGGATATTCTGATTTGATTGTATCCCAAGAATCCATCCATGAAAGACAACAGCTCAAATCCAGCTTGTTGCATCAACAATGACGTCTATGGATGGTAACGGGAAGTCATCTTTAGGACATGCCTTGTTAATGTCTCGGAAGTCTATGCAGATGCGTATCTTCCCATTCTTTTTGAGAATGGGAACGATATTAGATACCCACTGAGAGTAATCGACTAGCTTGATGAATCCTACTTGGAGGAGTTTCATTACCTCCTCTTTTACCATGAGAGCTACCTTAGGTTTCATTGGTCTCGATTTTTGTTTAATCGGCTTTGCATCTGATTTAGTGACGAGGTTATGTACCGCAATGTGTGGTGCAACCCCTGTCATTTCCTTATAATTAAATGCAAAAGCCTTCTGATGTTCCTTGAGGATTTGAGTGTGTATTTCTACTTCCGATGGAGTTAACGAGGATCCTAACTTCAATATCCTTGGTTCATCCTCTGTTTGATGTTAATATCGATTGTTTCTTCGATTAGAGAAGTGTTACCTTCTTCAAACTCAGGTGGGGCTGGAGGTAATTCCAGATCATCTCCATTTTCTACTGTGTATATGTTGAGTTCCTTTTGTGGGGGAAGATCTATCATGGGATTCCCGAAGTAGGAAGATGAATGTGGGATTAAAGACAAATCTATCACGTGATGGGTGAGATGTAACGCTGCATAGGCGTTTAAGAAATCAAGAGTGGTTGTATCATCATCAATGTAGTCTAGGATAGTAGATTTGTCCTCATTTCTATTTAAAAGAGGATTTGACATTGTTTTTATCAGTGGTTCAGTACGAAGGGATACCATGAAACGGGTATCCTCTAACTTACTGTTTGGAGTAAAACGTGATGCTGAGGTTGCTATTGAATCGGCGAGAAGATTTTGTTCTCATGGGGATTGCTTCGATTGATATGAAGTCAAACTCCTTGCTTAAATTCAGTACAGCTGTTTTGTAGAGCTGTAAGTGCTCGGCTCTGGTTTCATACACCTCAGAGACTTGGTTTGCTACTAATTGTGAGTCTCCTAACACCCTGATGTTATCGACACCGATCCTCTTAGCTAAGATGAGGCCAAGGAGGAGGGCTTCATACTCAGCACCGTTGTTCGTACATTCAAAATTCAGTTTAAAGGTGAATGGTAGGATTCTTCCCTTGGGAGAAGTAACAATTATACTGCCCCAGCTCCGTAACGACATTTAGCTCCATCGAAATGGAGAGTCCAATACTTAGCTGGGAATATGGGCGTTGGGATATTTGTTGTGTTAACATCTTCTACCTCTACCATGCAGAGATCTAGTTGGGAGAGAACCGACACCTAGGGTGTATCCCATGCCTACAGAATCAAATGGTAGGAACATTGGTAGATCCTATTCTAGCAAGTCAACAATTTTTGTAGTAGTTCCTAATGATACTTGTTTCTATAATCTTAACCTCATCTTTGAGGGTTGGGATTGTCTTGGCTAGGCTCATAGTTTCAAGATCTGTCGTAGGTACCAACTTTTCTTCCGGTTTATTAAGTTGGTTTGTTGGGAGTTCAAACTCCGAGTGCATGCCTGGTCTTTTCTTTAGGTCAGCCAGGTGTACATCGAATGGTTTTGGATCACCTTTGGCTATGAACACCTTTCCTAAATGCAAGAATCTTACTTCTTGAAATAACGTAGAAGGAATTGCCTTCATACGGTGTATCCATGGTCGCCAAGGATCATATTATAGTTGGTTTCCCGATCTATAATATAAAACTCAGTCAGGATTGTTTTGGGTCCTAAGGTGACCGGTAGTATTATAGTTCCAATCGAGGTGGCTTTAAGGCTATCATAGCCTCTTAATGTATTTCGAGTCATGGAACAATTTGTTTCTCCATACCCTAACTTTTGAAGGAAAGAAAAGGGGACTATGTTAACTGCTGCCCCATCGTCAACCATCACACGTTTTACATAATTGTTATAAACCCATACTTGCAAATGTAAGGTTGGATCACCTCGGCGTGTAATCTCAGTGTCTGTTGGCATTTTGTTTATTTCGAATATGAATTCGATATCCCTATCCGGCTGCCCCGGAGGGTGGATATCAAAGTCTATATGGTTTACCTGTGTTTCGGGAGGTGGAGTGATGTTAATTAGATGGCCTAAACCTAATGCCTCTAAAAGAGCAGCCCTGTGGGTAGGAGAATTCTTTAGTAAGTCCAAAAAAGAAATGTGCGAGAAGGTTTTTGTTAGATCACTAATTAAATCGTAGGTACCTATGGGTCTTACTAACATTTGTTGGATGTTATCTGTCTCTGGTAGGTAACTTGGATTTGGCTGAGAGGAATACTCTCATGTCCTTGTTATAGCTTCCATGGGTAGTTCGGCGTCTAACTCAACTAAGCCGACTATCTTAGGTCGTGGTTGACTTCCTAATTGTGGCGCAACTAATGGATTTAATGAAGTCGAGGCTTCATGATCGTGGTTTCCTGTCATTACACCCTTGTTTGTCCCATTTGAATTTAACTTGTTGTTATTGTGATTTGGGAGCGGATCATTGAAGATCTTGAGGGGCACATTTTGTGGGGAAACTACCCCTGTAAAAGTATTTGGTGTTGGTGACGTAGGATCTGCCAAGAACATATCTATGAAAAGTTGTCTTTGTTCCTCTGGAAAACGTTGCATGAACTTATTGTAGTCACGGCATGTTCTAGTGTCATGGCCTCGGATTTTGTGAAAACCACAATACGAGTTAGGATTGTAATTCCTAGTTTGTTGACTTGGTGTATATTGTGGCCCAAAACTCTGATCAAACCGTTGCCTATTAGGATTAAAGTTTTGCATTTGTTGTTTTTGGTTTTGGCTTTGGTTTTGATATCCAGTTGAGTTTTGGCTTGGACCCTGTGTAGGGTTTCGCCATTGTTGTTGTTGTTTTGTGTGGATGATTAAAATCCACTGTATTGATTGTTGGGGTAAAGTTGTTGTTTCGTTGGTTGTTTGTTAGCGGTGGAGTATTCATAACATTTACCCTTTTGGCCTGATCAGTTACTCCATCTGTTGTCACTCCACGATTTCTATTAAGGATTTTAGGTCCTTGATTGACGCTTGTGGTAGTAGGATAAGCCGTAGCATTCTGGTTGGAGGTGATTAACCTCCCATTTGTTCCATATGTCTTACGACCGCTATCTATTGCCGCTTGATCTATTCGGAGAGCGCTCTCAAGTACTTCATCGTAAGTCCTTAGTGGGAACTTTTGGACTTCTTCCTTCACTTCTCTACTGAGAGAATGAAGGAATAAATCACATAGTTCCATTTGGTCCATATTTGGAGCACTGGCTGAAGAATAAAGAATTGTACGCCACCTCTGGATGAAATGAGCAATAGATTCATTGTGTTCTGTACTTAATGTGCAAGAATTCCCTGATTCTTGTTCTTAATAGTTTGTTCATGTCAAATGCCTTGATGAACTCTGAAATGAGTTGTTTAAATGAATGGATGGAAGCCTCAGGTATTCTATAATACCAATCGAGAGCGATACCTTCCAAGGTTTTGGGAAATATTTTAGCAACAACCCCATCCCAAGGGAGTAGTTCTCGAATGGCTGTGGCGTAAGCCTTGATATGTGCATTCGGATCTCCCTCACCTTTGTATTTGGGTAAATTAGGAAGAGGTCTTGGAAGCATGATGCTTCATATGGTGAAATCTAAGGGCTCCTTCAAGTATTCTGAATATGTCCCTATTGCGTAGGTTTCGACCATCGATGGTGCCTGCTGAGGGGGTGGTGGTGGAATATGTTGTTGATATGGCATAGCGTATGTGTTGGCAGGAGCATAAGGTAGCCCCTGTGTTTGAGAAAACATGCTGGGAGAGGAGAACATGTCCCCTTGTGGTGATTTGGAGTATATGTTTAAGTATGAAGGGGTACTGTCTAGGAATGGATTATTCTGTACTAGACTGGGAGGTATCGGAGTGGTGTTAGAAATGGCGGTTCTTGTTGGCATTTGTTGTGAATACTGAGGAGTCATGCCTAATGTGCCTATTCCTGTGAGGAGGTCTACTTGGCTAGGATGGTGTGGAGGATTAGAATTTTCTACTTGCATGAATTGAGAATGGTGATTTTCTTGAGCAAGTTCTAACCCCCTCACTTTTTCTACTAACGTTGAAATGACTTCATTTGGTGAAGTCACGGTATTTTGCCTTAGTGGCATTTGTTGTATATCCTGGTGTTGTATAGGCATGTGATATCCCACTATGAACTGATCATTGTCCTACCAAGTTTCCCCGAGGGCATTTCTTATATGACGTGGCATGGAGGTATTTTCTTGAAAAGAGACCTCGGGTTGTGTGTGTAAACCTCCTATAGGTGGGTACATACTTTGAGAACGTTGTTCATTCTTGGCATAACGTACGAATGTTCATCATCTAAAATTAGGTATGGGTCAGTTTGTCTACTAATTTGTGGTCTAAGCAGTACATGAGGAGATGAACCAGATTCTCCTGTGAACGTCATATTGTTCGAGCCTAAAGGCTCTATGTGTTGTGTTTGAGTGAGCTGATCCAACTCCTCTATTTGGAAAGATGAGTTATATCTGACCCTTGGAGATGGAGTTTGTGTTGATAATTGGTTATTTGAATAGTTAACACCCCATACTGAGAGCGAGGGTGATGATTGTACTATTCGATTGAGAATAGTATGCTTCAAGACCTAGGAGAGGTCTACCATATGCATCGAATCCTGACATATTCGGGGGGTATATGAATACCCACGAGAATAATGGGTAAGAGTGAAGGTGGACAAAGAAGGTAAAATAAAAAAGGTCATTTGTTTCCTTCACGTTGGGTTCACCAATTTTTGGTGAAGTTGATGGTGAAAGCTGATGCGATGGAAAAGTGACAAGCTGAGCGTGGGAATCTGTTTTGTAAGTAAAAGTGACTGAGCGTGGAATCTCTGACTCTTCCTCGCACCCGACCTCTCGAGGTCATGCCGAGATAGCCGGTGGGGATGGAATATGCATGGGATGCAGACAAACTAGTTAGGTAATCTGATGTCTTCGACACGCACTAGTGGAAACTACAAATCTAAGGCAAAGAAGGCCCTCCTAACCTAAACTGGTGTGATAGATCAATCGGCGAGGATGACTGCTCGAAGGCTCCAATCAATATCGAGCTCTGGCGTGATTCGGTCTATGGGTTGTGGAATACATGGAAAATGACCTGGGATAGTCTCGTGTATATTTCCAGACAGGGTCATAGGGTGGATGATGGATATAGTGGACTCTATGGGTGATTATCTGGCCTAGTCTAGAATTCCTTAGCTTTATTAGCTGCTACGTCTAACAAGGATAACTGTTCGATGATGATAGGTGGAAGTGGAGTAGATCTGAATACTAATGTGTGTAGGCCAACATCTATGTCTGATTCACCTATGGATTCGTTGGGCTGTGGGATTTGTGGGTCACAACCATAGATTCATGTTTGTTGTGGTCCTGCTATGGTCATGTGTGGACTCAGTCCCTAATCCCTAATATCCAATAGTCATATGCTTTCTCAGCCTCTATATTCAGAATTAACAGTTGTGTGATCTTTTCAGAGTATCTCACAGGTGTTCATGCAACCTGAATTCTTAAGTTGGTATCTATATCTATGAGAGTGTCTCCTGCGTCTGGCTATGGGACCAAAGGATCACAACCGAATGTTTTCTCTCTTTCAAGCCCTTCTACAGTCATGCGGATATATATCTAGGGTAATCTGTAGTTTGGTTGATTTGACCAAAACGTGTGTGCACTTGGTCGTCTTCTATGTTTAACCCGCTTAACTGGAGGCTGATCTGTTGTAAGTTTGCCGTTGTTCGGAAGACTTGGATCCTAAGATTCTGATCTATATCAATTATTGTTGTGATGAGATTAGGTTGGGGCATGATTGGCTCGAATACGTATTCTCTGGGCTCTCTAGGTCCCGTGATTGTCATACAAAAGCAACAATGTAAACTAAATGTGGTAAAGTAAAATTAACTATGTGAAATATATCTATAACATATATAACTTCTCTATTTTTGTATTTTTCTGATGAATTTATATGAATGAAATTGAAGGAGCAACTATTTTAATATATCTAGAATTTGACAACTAATCTAATAATGAATTTAAAACAAACAAAGCAACCGAGTATAGCTACTTGCCTGTGCAGTTGTAAATCTATTCTAAATAATGAAATAACTAATCTAATCTATTTGAAAGACTCTCGATCCTACCTCAGAAGTGAGGAATGAATCATAGTTTCTCAAAAACTATCAATCCCCATAGCTTCCTGGCAATATCGAAAAGTAAAATTGACTGAAATAAAGTGATTGGCTACTCTATTTGATATGCTTCTAACTAGAACTTTGAAAGCTAGAACCTAGATTTGGCATAACAGTGGCGAATCCGATGGCATGTGTGGTTTTGTCCCCTTAGTGTGATCTCCTCGTTCCTTCATGCTCACGTGGATCCAGAAAAGCATGTAATGCTAGCATCAATAGAAGTAGATATTGGGACAAAGGAAGCTTAGGATACAACCGAATACAATGTGAGTAGGAGAGAGATAGCGCAAGAGTACAGAGCTTGGCTTATGTAATTCCCAGTGGAATTTATTGCGAGTCATGCAACAAAAAATGTGCGAACACAGAAACTATACTATTTGAAGAACAAAACCTTCAACTTTAATGGCTTCCTATTGAAATCAAACTATCCTATTCCAATTGATTTGGATGAAGTGATAATAGCACTTTGCACAAGGTGGATATGTGGCTTCCTAACAACAAAACAACACTAACTAGGCATGCAATGAATGAAACTAAGAATTCTAAGCAAAATGAAAGACTAATCTATTGCAATGAGAAATTCAGAGGAAAATTTGAGGGGCCATTTGCTTGAGCACAAACCAGCTATTTATAGAATTCCCATTTAGCCAAAGGTGAAAACCAAATTGATCTCTTTAACCATAAACAATGCAAAAACACTATTCCATGGAACCAATATCATAAATACAAGCAAAGGAAGTGAAAAAAAGATGGTAAACATTGAAATTTATGTGATTTGCATTAAAAGAACATTTTGGAAAATGCGTGAAGGACCGTCACCCCAGGCAGTAGGCGGCGTTTTCATCATCAAGACCAAAACGCAAAGAAAAGGAGGGGACAAGAGAAAACAAAGCACCCGGGGGCTAAGCGGGAATGCAAATGTTAACGCATACTTGGATAGATTTTTGGATCCCAAACACCTTGCGAGGAGACTGTATCATCATTGGGGCACGTGTTACATTTCCCAGGTGGTGCAGCAAGATTCTACAATTTTGGGTAATGTATAGTACCCATGACTCGAAATATTTGGAAATAACTTCTGGATGAATCTGGAAAGTATATCAAATTGTTTAACTGAAGGATTGGTGTAGAACGTGTGGTTTTTACTGTTTCTTTGAACTCATGGGTGAGTATAGGTTCTGTGAATTTAAACTTCTTGTTGTTTTCATTAGAACTGAACAAGGGTAAATCCCTTACCTTCGTGATTGAAAATGATTTCTTCTTTTATCATTCCAATGAAAGCAGGGTCATGTTGCTGGGTTGTAAACATTTACTTGTTTTTATATTTGGGGTAACACATTGTTTTCAGTGAAGGAAATTAACAGTGATGGGTGCAATTGGAAATTTTGTTATGGTTTGATACTTTCGATTCAGTTGTAAAATGAAGTAATTAAATATTGTTCATTTTACAGTAGCTGATAAAATATTAAAATTGTTCCATTTTTTGGTATGAAAAGAATTACATTATCATTATGGTTACATATCACGGTTATATGTTGGTAATGTGTTGGAAAGAAGTAACGAGAATTTCTATCTCATTTTAATTAATGACTTCCAAATTTTTCTCTCTTGACTGTTAATATTAGTTGATGTCTTTCCTTGCATAAGGTTGATCAATTCAATCATGTTAATTGGACGATATTATAGAATTGATAACTGAAGGAAATACTTCCTTTCTTTGTTTCTTTTTTTTAATTTTAGTAAAGAAATATTGAAATAATTTGTAACTAGCCTTCGGGTGTACATAATTGCATTTCACTTTCTGTTTTCTGTCTCTAAAATAACTTGTTGTTTGTTGAATTTGGAAAAGTGATATGAGTTATTTTTATGATGATTGTTTACCTTCCTCTTCTGCATTTGAACTCGGTTGATGTTTAATGAGTAGTGAAAAGGAAAGAGTTTTGTTTAAAAATATTAGTCATTTTACTATAAGGATTCCATTTACAAGATGGAACGGGACTAAATTGATTGTGTTCGAGCAATGAATTATTACTTCTTTCAATTGCTTCTATCAGAGAACAATTAGAATTAATATTCTTGGATTATTTGTTTAAATTCGAAATGAACTACATTCATTTTTTAAAGAGATGGTTAAGTAATTGATACATAATATTGCTTGTTTGTGGTAATTAATTGAGGAGTTTTAATTAATGGTAGTATGTTTGATTAAGATGTTAATTACTTGTGACATGGTTGTTAAAATTGTTCATCCTTTTTGGTACTTAATTCTTATGTGATGTCCATCTTAATTACGGGACGTTTCATAAAAGTAGAGTTCTTCTACTGAAACGGTTAATCAAAAGCACTTATTTTTAATAGTAAGTGCTTAACATGCTCAGTTCATTGAACTGACCTGTGCTGGAAATTCTTGCAAATGGAGTACCTAACTGTTAGAAGAAGACATGTCCTTTTAGGATGTTTCTTCTATTTGACTAAAAGCTGTATCTTTTATGAGACTTTATTATTCTTCTCGAATGTAATGGAAAGAGGGAAAATTGGTAGTCTTGTTTGAGTTATCAACACTGATAGGAAAAAATGAAGTCTGGCTGTTTGGACTTGTAAATTGTGTAAATTTTACTTACGGAGTAAGAAAAAGGAATGGAGTGATATTTTACTGTTGTACTATTATTGAATTGTGAAAATAAAAGAGTGAACTTATTTCGATAGTTGAATTTGTACTTATATATACGGTGGTTGTTATCTTTAAAAAGGATATAATGAGAAAGAGGGAATTGACACTCTACTCTTCTTTTAAATACAACTTTTTAGTTGGAATGTGCAAATGGTTAATAATTAGGTCAATGTGGACTATTAATTGCCATTTGTAAAATATTAAAACACCTATGAATTTTTGTGTAAGTAATGTTTGAAATTGGATTCTAAACTAATGAATATTAAGGAAAGAAAAATTAAATTATGTATTCAAATTTCGTTAATGTTCTTGGGGTGTCTTTCTGAAGGATATTTGGAAGGAGTAAATCATATCTCCTTCTATCAAATCTTAAATTAACGTAAGGAAAGCACAAATAAATGAATACATGTGCATAGGAAATGGACCTCATTCAAACGAGGAATAATGTAAAGGAAACTTAAACTTAGAATCAGCTACGAATGAACTTAATCAAGTTTAGTAAATAAATCCTACTAATCAAACTGATTTGGGCTATAATTATGAAGCTTTAATTAATGAACCAAGAAAAGAGATACAACTCTTCGGTAAGGAGAAGTGATTGTATATTAGCTTCATGAAAAATTGAGTCATTCATGACTATACACCTTTAATGAATAAAAATATTAAAGGACCAGCAAGATTGCTAAACTTATTCATAAATTACAAAAATAAGAAAGTGATCACGCTCTTAGTGGAATATGTATCCCTATATGGGAGGATTCCGAGAAGCGATGTTGGAACCTCGCCAATCGCAATAAGGTGTCCTCATGAAGGCTAGGCCTTCATGATGACACAATGTTACAGCTGATATGTTGCAACACCCTTCAATCAAATCATCTAGGTCTACATAAACATGAACTTGGCCTCATCTCTACTTTAGACCAACTTATGAACATGTCCTTGTGTAGGAAGTGACTTGTGAGGACTAAAGGTAACTACACATACGTAATCGATATGGGTCGAAGATGTATGTTTTGTACCCTTAGTCATCACGAGTGACTCTCTACACCTTTTCATATTACTAACTTGGATTAAGGCTCATCCTTGGACAAGAGGACTAACAGGAGTCAGGAAAATACCATTCTAGATAACAGGTGAAGTGAGGTGAAGGACATATTCCATTAATGAGTATGTTGTCTAGGAATATGATCATGCTAAGCATGTGAAAATATTTGGCCAAAGTAACGCAAGCTGTTGGTTGTGTTTTCCTAAATCACCTAGTTTACGAAGTAGGATTTCAGATGAATATCAGTAATAGATATTCAAATAGGCCTCTTAAATGGAGCACTTCAATAACCGAAAAGGTAAAGGGAACCAAGTATACTTAGTATACAATGCATGGATTAACATGAAGGATCGGTAAGTAGCCGAGTCATGAAATGAGAGATTGATGAAACTCCGAGCCATGAAATGGGAGATCGGTAGTTCTTCGAGTCATTATAGCTGCATATGGTTATCTATTATATGATCAAATGGCATGGAATGTGTGTTCCATATTATGAATATGAGAATAGAGAACATTGATCTAAAAATCATTATGTGTTCTAAATTATGTCATTTAGAACAGAGAACAATTATTAAAAAATTGAAACATGTGTTTTGAATTACATAATTTAGAGCAGAGAACGTTATGCAAAAAAAAAAAATCCCCTTGTTCTAGTGTCTTAAAATGGGAATGTTACATCTCATACTACCTTCATTGTTTTAAGTTCAATATCGATAACCTCTCTCTAATGATTCCCTCCCTCATTCTTTCAATGAGGGTGTACCTCCTCCTTCGTCCACCTCATGTCACCAAGAAGCTAGTTAGTACAAATCATTAAAATTTAGCATAATGTAATAAGAATGCTAATTTCCACATTTGAAATGATCATAACAAATAATTATCCAATTTAAGCATGTCATTTTAACCACCATGAGTAAACAAGTATTGAATTTTTAAATCCACATAAGAGGGATGTAGCATCCTTCCCTTCCCAAAAACATTAATCATCCCGATAGATACATCAAAATATAATACAACTGTAACTAATTGTAAAAAAATTATTCTTTTCCCATTTTCATATTTTTCATATTTCAAAATTTGTAATGAAAACAATATTTGTAGCGATTATATATTTTCATGCAATTTTTAAATAACAACAGTAATAAACTTGTTTTACAACAACCTTTAGCTGAATAGAAACTCAATTACTTTCATATTTATCACAAATAACATAGAAAGTTTAGTTTCAAGTTTAAACTTAACATAATTAAACTGTTTTTATTCTAAACATACTGCTATAATGTATGTAAACAAAGATATCAGAATCAATATTTCAATCCCAAATCAGCAAGTATTATATGGCTTTCAAATGGCCATTTATTATAGTCATAAAATTATAGCTTTTATCCATTTTTCACTCAAGTAAATGCAAAAAAATAGTACTAATTTCCTCCAAGTTTTCCCAAGTGGTACTTTCTTCATTATATTGGTCCCATTGGACCTTGCACTGTGTTACTTCACACTTACGCAAGTTAAGTATTCATGTGTCTAATATTCTAATTAGTTTTACGATCACCACTCCAGGGTCTTGAACCTGTAAAGATTTCCAATCTAGCACATGAGTCAAATATCCTACATATTTCTTGAGAAATGATATATTAAATACATTATGTAACTGAGACAATGTTAGAGGTAAGGCCAACCTATAATCCAATGGGTTTATTTCCTCTAGAACTTCAAAAGGTCCAACATATCTAGGTGCTAACTTAGTAGATTTCCCAAATTTAATGGAACTCTTCTTTGGTTTAACTCAAAGAAAAACCTTGTCCCTAATGGAGAATTTCCTTTTGGTTCTCTTCTTGTCAACATAACTCTTTTTCTATCAATGGCTTCCTTGAGCATGTTCTTGATTATCTTAACTTGATTTTCCATTTCCAATAACATATCAAGTCCTACTACCTCTATATCCTCTACAATACACCAACTGATTGGTTCACTACACCTTCTACCATAAAGAGCCTCAAATGGTGCCATTTTCAAAGTAGAGTGGTATGTATTATTATACGCAAATTCTACTAAAGGAAGATAATCTTCCCACTTGTATTTTTGATCCATGCAATACATCCTAAGCATGTCCTCAAGGACCTAATTGACCCTCTCATTTTGTCCATTGGTCTTCGGGTGCTAAGCAGAGCTAAAGTTTAACTTTGTTCCTAAGGCTGCATAAATCATTTGCCAAAATCTATATTTCATGTGGGGATCTCTATCTGAGATTATCCACTCTAATATCATGTGTCATCTAAAGATTTCATGCATAAATCTCTTTACGAGAGTAGGTGAATCATTCTTTAAATTCCCAGGTATAAAGTGGTCTACCTTTGTCAAATTTTCCACCACAACCAGAATCATATCATGTGTACTCCTTAACATAGTAAATCCCTAAACAAAGTCCATAATAATCATTCTCCACGTCCACGGTATTATATCATGTGGATATAACAATCATGTTGGATACACATGTTCGGCCTTGACCTGTTGGCACTCCAAACATTTTGATATGAACTCTATTATATCCCTTTTTCTAACCATTCCAGAAGTAGAGATTTCAAATCATCATGCATCTTAGTCACTCCCATGTCCAGAATATGGAGCATTATAAAACTCCTCAAAAAAATTCTCTCTCGTAATTACCCTTCCTTCGGCATATACATTTTTCGAAGTAACAAAGCAATCCATCCTCCTCAAAAGTGTATCCATCATACCTATGATCTAGAGGATTTTCTTTTAGTGCCTCCTTAACTTGTAGATAAAATTGATCTACCAAAAACTACTTCAAAACTACTTCCCTGAAATTTGATCTAAGAGTGATCAAATTGGTAAGATACCTATTATGGCTAAGGGAATCATCCACCCGATTCTATTTTCCATTGATATAGCCAATATCAAAATCATATTCAGCAATTAATTCCATCCTTCCTCACTACCTATCATTTAGGTTGTCTTAAGTGATAATATATTTCAATCCCAAATGATTAGTCTTTAGATCAAAGGGTTTACCCAAGAGAAAATGTCTCCATACTTGCAAAGCATGGAATATGACATTAATTTTAAATCATGTGGAGCATAGTTCAGCTCATTTGGTTTGAGTTTGTGGGATTCATAGGCAATAAATTTCCAATATTATATGAGTACTCCACCGTAACCATCCCCAGATGCATCTATCACAACTGTGAAACTTCCATTGGAGTCAGAATCCTAAGAATTGCTGGTGATGCCAACCTATCCTTTAGCACTTCGAAATCTTGCTCACATTTTTCAATCCACTCAAATTTCTTACTCTTCTTTTGTAGAGAAGTGATAGGGTTGGCAATATTATTTAATCTAACTACATATTTCTTGTAGTACCCTAACAATCCCATGAAGCTTCTCACTTCATGGACATTCTTTAGTTCTGGTCATTCCATAGTGTCCTTAATATTTGTTAGGTCAATTGTTATTCCATCAGCTAAGATGATATGACCCAGATATTATACTTCCTTAATGAATAAAGTACATTTCTACAACTTTGAATAAAGCTTGTGTTGTCACAGCCATTCCAAAACCAAGTTCAAATGTTGAAGATGTTCTTCCTCATTCCAAGAATATATCAAAATATCATCAAGGAAAATAAGAACAAACTTGTCAAGATAATCATGAAACACATTATTCATTAAATTCATGAAGTGTCCTTACCAGGTTTTAAAGGTTATTTTATGAATATCTTCTTCCTTGATTCTAAGTTAATGATAACCTTCCCAAAGATATATCTTTGAGAATATCATGGCCCCTCTCATTTGGTCAAAAAGATCATCAATACAGAGCAACAAGTACGTGTTCTTGACTATAGATTTTTAGCAACCTATAATGCACACACAACCCTTCTTCTTCACAAATATTATAGGTTCTCCCCAAAGAGAAACACTAGGATGTATTAACCCATTTTCCATCAATTCATGCAACTGATCCTTGAGCTCCATTAGCTTAGTAGTAGTCATCCTATATGACACCTTTGAAACATGATCTAATATTGGTATTATGTCAATAGAGAAATAAAATTCTCTTTTAGGTGGTAGCCCAGGTAACTCTTTAGGAAAGACATCTTGATAATCCCACAAAAATGGATATTCATCCATCATGGGCTCTTTTTCCTCCACCATGTCTAAAATATTTACAAAGATAGCATAAAGAATGCACCATTTTTTTCTTAGCCTTCTTGAGCTGCATAGTTGATATCTATCTCAGATTAATCTCTCTTTTAATTCCTTGTATCACTATAGAATTCACATTATCATCCACACATTCTACTATCTTGGTGAAGCAATCAACCTTGGCCCTATGTTGAGATAACCAACTTACACCTAGGATAACATCATATGATCCTAAGGGTGCTACATACAAGTTTACCTTAGTAGTTAATTCTGTATCTTTGGTTCGCCTCAAGAGACACTTTATTACCCTAAGCTCAACCTTATTTCCATATTGAATAGTCCATGAGTTTTCCATATATCATGTTCTCCTAAGTAGTTTAGATAATAATATTTGAGAAACAAAATTTTCTATAGCACCGGTATCTATAAAAATAGTTATGGGAAAATAAAATAACATACCCAAAGCTTCTACTGGTGTAGCTTGATGTTTTTCCTAGTGGTTATTCACCGTTGCATGTATCCTCTGCTGAAAATCCTCTCTTTGATTAGGAAGGGTTCTTTGTTGTTGGAAATTTCCCTGAGTTTTCCTTGGACAATTATTGGCGTAGTGGTCACCTCCACAAGTAAAGCATCTGCCAATTGGCCCTTTTCTCTCTATTTTATTTTCCTTGAAGCCATAATTGTCATTCCCTTTATTGAAATTATTTCCCGGTTTATTTTCCTAGAACCTTTTGGTAATTGGTTTTCCCTTCTTGTTATCCTTTTTCCACCAAGGCTTCTTGGTGTCTAAAGGGGGTGTAGACGAGAACTGATTTTTCTTCTTTTCTTCCCATAAAGTTGTTACCACTTGCATATTTTGTTTTTTATTGATTTCATTTTCAAAACTACATCCATAGTGGCAGTTCATGCACATATACTTCTCCACCAATGGTGGGATTTAGTCCTAGAATGAATTTTTGAATTCTAAATTTCTCATCCTTCTAGTATTGGGGTACATATTTGAGAATACGGGTGAACTTCTCCAGGTATTTAGTCACCAACATCTATCCCTCATGCAAACCTTAAAATTATGTCATCATTTGGTCATAAAGTATTTTTGGCAACCACCATTGGTGAAAGAGCCCCTTAAAATGTTCCCAGGATATGGTAGCTACATCAATGTCAAACTCCATCTTCTTATTATCCCACCATGATGAAACTTCTCTAGATAACTAGTAATCTCCCCAAAATTCCTTTATTTCCATAGAGAAATTTCTTATCTCAAAGTACTTCTCCATCTCACTTAGCCAGGACTCACCACCAACTCATAAGGTGGTTCTATCAAATTTAGGACTAATCCTCTTTATATCCCATGAAATTTTTCCATCCATATGAGCCTTCTTGGCTCCTGGACCTTCTTCTTCATTCTCAAAACCCTTGTGTTCCTCATCACCTTTCCTTTCCTCCTCAGCTTCTTCCTAAACCTTTTTCTCTAAGGCAATGATTTGATCATGTGTTTCATGGGGGCAGCCGATTTGATCCAATTTATCTTGTTGGTATCCAAAGAGCATCACTAGATCCCATATCAGCATTTTTTTCTTATGCGATACATTATACATGTTAGCATTAGGCAATCTATTAGTGTAGTGAACTTACTGGTCCGAGTGTAGAGAACCTAGTTAAAGGTCACTCTGATACCAAAATGGAATGATCATTTGTTAACACAAGCTAAAAGTGGAAATATTTTTTTAAGTTTAAATCTTATTAGGTAACTTAGAAATAACTATGCATATAATTAAATATTACAACAATACCTCTAAATAATCTGAGGTTCAAAACATCCTTTTGTTACCATATTTCCAAATGTCAAACAAGAGTTGATCAATTAAATTCCATTTAAAATTTATACATTGCTTCCCACAATTTTCCGTACAAATTTATGATCAAAAATCATTTCATAATACAATGATTAATATTATAATTACTTCATATTTTAGATCAAATACATGAGACAACAAGCTTTTCCATGGCAAAGTACGATAATATGACCATATATTTTAGTACAAGCAATATATTATCAACTCCTTCTTTCCATAAGTTCATGTGTACATGTATACCTCATTTGTGCATTTTTTTAGAGGGAGATCATCATTGGATCACTTTTCATCTAACCAAAGAACACATCGGTTCCCCCCACACCTCTCACAAGTGATAGGGTCTCGACCCTTCACGAGGAAGGTATATAGACACATTCAAATATAAACAAAGAATATTAATATGAGAAGCATGTGTAATATACCCAAATTCTAAAAATATGGCCCATCATAATATCATGAAAACCAATACCATCATATGATTCATGACTAGTACAGAATAAGGATAATTGAACCGACAATGCATACATACGGCTAAATGGGTGGAAGCACAATAGTGTGTTCCACTTGTTGTTCCAAAAACATGAGTGGGAGTTTGGGCAGGGTATGATTTTAGGAGTGTTTTCATGAACACCCCATTCACATGAACCCCATTCACCTGAAATTCCATGTAAGCCACGTAAATTGGTTTATATGAACACCCCATTCACGCGAAGGGTGTTCAGATAAACACCCTTCACGTGAAGCCCCCTTTATATTTTTTTGCGTGTGTGGAGGCTATAATTTTTTTCCTCCACCCTACTATAGGTCTTCTTCATAATGGAATTTTCACCCGAACCAAGTGCTACACACCCAACATTGCCTCTTGAGCTCAAAAAATAGTTATTTTACTATGTTTTGGATTTTTTTCTAAAAACTAAAAAATAGGAGAGGTTTTCAAAAAAATTGAAAAGAAATTTAAAAACATGAAATTTTAGCATTTTAGGGTTTAGGGTTTATAGTGGATAAATGAAAATTCTTCAAAATCAAAATCAAAATCAAAATCATTTTAGGGTTTAGGGTTTATTAAATCAAAATCCGAATTTAGTTTATAGTAAAGAAATAATAATAGCTAGTATGGATTGATTCATTCATTTTTGAAAATGGATTTACATATAGAAAACTAGTTATTTATTCATAACAACATCATCCATGAGTGCTAAAAATATGTTATTAATAACAGTAGTTTTCTTGACAATTTGGATTTTACAAAGCAAGATTATATAATAAAAGTGGATGATGTAATAAAAGTAGTTAATAATAAAAATATTAATGGAGAGTTGATATTGCTTTTAAATTCCTTATATTTATATGTTTCCACATTTTCCATGCACCCCTAGCATGACATTTTGCAATTTCACAATATTAAAGAAATATAGTGTGATGCATGATTATACCTTTTTGTAGAGTTTCCAATTTGTCATATATTGGTAAAATTTTAAGATATTTTTCAAAAATAGATAAAGGCTCACCCCTTAAAAGAAAAAGAAAACAAAATAAATACTTCCCCTCATGGATTTCATATGTATTGTTGATCTAATTGTTACATGGTAGGTGGAATATTGCTTAATAAATACTCTTATACTATATATTAAATGTGTGTCCTCTTTTGCCAATCTTCAATCTACTTGTCTTTTACCTACATATCATTTTATAATAAAATATTTGTGCCTACACCTCTCATTTACTACATATTAAAACACGTCCGGATCTCCCATCCACCTATCAAACATATATACAAATAGAGTACTCTCTCATTTCCAATAATAGAAATAAAATTAGCGTATTATTACATTTATTTTCTAAACAAACAATTTCCTTGAAGACCTTGAGTTGCACTCATAGTTGATATCTCATCTAACTTAGTAATGAGATCATCATAGAGATTACATGGATTTCATCCCTAATCTCATCGTATATATCATGTTGATATCATTGTAAAGATCAAGATGAGATCATCAAATATCTTAAATTGATCTCATCAAAGATCTCAAGTTGAGCTCATCATTAAACTCAAGTAAGTCTCATCTTTGATCTTTGGTTGAGATCACACCACATAGAATACGCTAACCTCAATATGAACCAAAGATTTCAATAGTCTATAAAAATATTTTACATTGCACAAATACAATAATCAAATTCAATTTGATAAATATTAATCACAATATACATGTTAGAAAATATGAAAAAATTACATGTATCATCAGTTTCACAATCGTCATCTACACCGAATGTAGTTGAACTATCCTCAAATTTAATTCCTCTCTTTCCAATCTTATTCATAAAGTATATAACATTATCAAAATTACACTAAAAATGATAAAAATAGAATTTACTAGTTACATTGTAATCACTTTTAGCACCTTCCACTTAAACCTACTCCAAGTTTTGTAGTATCACATCTTGTTGTGGTGGCATGATCTTTCTCTTGGAGATTTGATTAAAAACAAGTGAAATTGACCTCTATATTCAAGTTGACTTTTACTTTATATATGTTATGTATGTTATAAGGCTATATTCCATTTTTACTTTATTATAATACCCAATAATTAATTTAGCTTATAGTTATATACTTTTTGGATGTCTCAATTTCATATGGGATGAGATTTTGAATACATAGAAACATTTTTGACTACACACCATTTACACTTCTTGGTTAGGGCCATTGACCTCAAAATACTATTTTAACATAACATTCAAAAAAAAAAAAAAAATCTTTCCATCTATTAGAGCATGAGTATTCCTCTCCCACAAAAGGATAAAATCAATTCTTATTATTAAACTCATGACAATCAACCATTTGGAGAATTATATCCATGCTTACACTTCTTACATATCAGTCCCACTTAGAGTATTTTGCTATCATTCTTACACTACTTAAATATCTAAGGCTCACATGGATTATTTGTAGGCTGACATGTTTATATTATTCTTATATTTTTTGCTTAGGCTCACATGGGAAAACTTTCTTATTACATGTGTGCTTTCACAATTGTAAGATCTTACTATAATATACATTAGTGTTTTATTTTCCTATATTTTACATGGTGCAAACAATTTCTTTATTTTGAGATATGTGATTTAACACTAATCCCTCACTTCAAAATTGGAGCTTAAATTCTACTAGATCTTAAAATGGTTATTTCCATATAGATAATTTTGTTTAAATAGAACAATAAATTACAATTTTCAAGTCCAAATTTTCAAGCTTGAAACCCCCTTGTCAACTAAATTAATTTGTGAAGGTAAAGGAGAACCAAAAAAACATCTTCAATTATTTCATGCAATATGCATAGATTATGCCTACAATGATCATATCCTTACACAAATATTCCTTTTAAGACTCAAATTATTCCCTAAAATAGTTATATGACCTCTCTATTAAATCTATTATAGAATTCAATCCATTATCCGATCACTTCTTAACACACTTCTAAATCAATATTTGATGTAGCAATAAATTCTCTTAAACACTAAATTGTCAAAACTTACATGAAATTCTAATGAGAGTATTAGTTGTTTTATGTTATGATACAAAATGTAATGCTTAGTAATATGAATAATTCCTTGTGCATATAGAGATTTAATTTCTATTCATAAATAGTTTACTTTCTCCTTAGGAGAAGTCCATTAAATCTTTTCAAACTTTTAATCTTTCATCAACTTATTGCATACACTAAAGTACCAAGAGGGAAAGATAGTAGAAATGGACAAACTATAATATGACCTTCACCTGTTTTAAGAATAAATTATAATCCCTCCTCCACCAAGGAATCTACTCATGCATGTATAACATTTCCACAATATTTGTTTTGTAAGAGATTACTTTAGTATAATCTTATGTCTCTTTCTCTGCATATGTAGTTTGATATGAGAAATCCTTAATCTTGATCAATTGACTCTAATGAGTATTATGACTATCATAAATGTATTGGACACTTTATAAATCATTTGTTGAATATAAAACATGGAAACCACAATCCCATTAATAGTCAATAGACATTCCTTTTGTTTTTGTTTTTTTATACATACATATTTTTGTTAAATTGAAAAATATGGGGGAGGATTTCAATATTTTTTTTGAAAAGAAATTTAAATTTATGTGAAATTATATCAATTTAGGGTTTACGGTTGCTAAAAATGTATTCTAAATTGAATTTTACTTTCATTTTTACATTTATGGCATCTTCCTCTGTTAATTTTCATGAGAGGACTGATTTAGAGATAGCTAAACTATCATCCATAATTACAATGTATTAAAAGACCTTAAAAATATATACAAAAAAAATACTTGAAAACATACAACACTTTCCATCTTGATTTGCTAAAAATAATTATGGATGAACTAAAATCTAGTGTGACAGGGTGATGTGGATATAATGAAGTGGTAGGTAGACTTTCAGATAAGGAATTCGTTAAGAGCTCATGTTGGTTGAGTTATGTAGGAAAAAATAAAATTAGGGGATATTATGTTAAAAATTTACATGTCACCTTTGTGCACCCTTGATTTATCCCATATTTGTGGCCTCTCAAGGCCAATTTCCTAATAATGATCAATTACCATTATATTTCATTATGATGCTACATGTTGAGGTTCACCTAAACCTAAAGGTGAACTATTTGAGATCCCTACTTATTTTGGGTAGGGGCATGGCCATGTTAGTTATAGGCCTACATATTAATAGGAAGGAGATCCTCTTATTTTTGACAAGAGACATCTTGTATACAGGCCTAAACCTTTCTTACTGGTTTTCAGGATGTCGTTACGCCTATGATTTTGATTTCCCTTAAGGGTATTATAAAGGGTCTTGGGAGAATTTCTCCCAAGATCCAATTTACCTCATATGACCATATAAGTTAGTTCCTTCAAAGGCGTGGTAGCAGTGGACATGATAGTAGTAACAATGATGCACGTGGCAATTTATACACCCATGCACATTTGATATCACCTGTTGAGTCAAGGTAGTTACGATGTTACGTATTTGTGTCGGTTATGGTGCATCATGGTTGCTTACTTGTTACATGTATATGAGATGATTTCATCGACCATGACATTCCACTATTGGGGGTATTGGATTATTTAGAGCAGAGTATTGTTCAGGGTAGTGTATCTTCTATTCAAGGTACTACTACTGCACAATTTCTTCTATTGGACCTCCTTTTGTTGAGATTGTGACTCCGATGTTCAACACTTTTCTATTATGGTGTGTGAAAATTAAACCTTAATTTAAATTAATATTTTATTACATTATTACTTTAAAATTTATTAATATTTAAATAGATATATAAGATCTAGTGTTGACATGGAATATTGAACGTGTACTTGTGTGTTTAGGCTTCTGCTCTAGGGCATGTTGGTGAGCATTGTGGTGCTTCCCAGCCCACATCATATCCATACTTGACATTTTCACAACTCTTGAATGATTCGAGCCATGATTTATTGCTTGATGTTGAGGGCCTAAGTCAAATTGGTTCATTAGGGTCATTATTTTCTTGGTGTTGAGGTCATGGATCAGCCAGAGATGGTTATATATAGGTGTGTGTGTGTGTGTGTGTGTGTGTGTGTGTGTGTGTGTGTGTGTGTGTGTGTGTGTGTGTGTGTGTTGTGTGTGTGTGTTTAATATTTAATCTAAATTGAAATTTGTGAAATTAATGTTTTATTCAAAAACTTGTTTATCAACTTCTTACATTTAATTTATTTTGTTTCACATGGATCTATAGGCCAAAGATCTACACATAGTGTAGATAATCCCAACATTCACCCACAGATAGATACAGAGGTAATCAATTAAATAGTTATATGATATATTCAATTATTCAAGAAATTGTTGTAGATTTTGCATATATTTTAATATGGTATGTTATATATAGTTTCTGATGTGTATATTTCTTTTTATAAATGCAGGGTGTAGCTGAGCCTAGTGAGGGATCTGATACTCACCCTAGTAGATGGCGGAGACTATAGATGATACATTGTATTCATTTTCATGTACATGTATATAGTGTTTACACGAGATTTTGATATGACTTAGACATGTATAAATATTTTTGGGACATTACTTGTATATAGATATTGATTTTGTATATGTATTTTGTTGATCTATACATGTATTTTATTGATTGACTTAGAAATGTGTTAAATGATTGATTGATTTATGAGTTGTGATTAGAACATGTAATGTGATGATAAGAATGGATTTAAGAACATGTTATTAACTTTGTAAGATGAATCATTGAATTATGTTACTTTAGATAAAATGATCATTTAATATTTTTACGTTACTTTAGAGAAAATGGTCATTTAATATTTGTTATGTTATTTTAGATAAAATGACCATTTATCATGTGTGAACTCATTATATATAGTTCACCAAACCACATAGAGTCTAAATCTCAAATTCAGGGAAAATCTATGAGGAAATGGGAGAATGGGATTAAGACACGTGGAGAGATATGAAAGATAAGGAGTAGTTAATTATTTTTGGATTGTTTTCTTAAATTTAATTTTTATCGTGTGAACTAGATAGGGAAATGTGGAAACATCTAGAAACACCAAGCTTGTAAATAGCCTTTAGATTGTTTTTATTTTCTCTAAAATCTAGAATCTCATAATTTTATTATTCCAAATTATCATCCTTACTAGTTGTTTTTATTTTTCTCTACAAGGTCACAAAGGCACTAGATTTTGAAATTTTAAAAAAATTAGTATTCCTAATTCATAGATCCTTGGGAAGTTTATGTTAAAATTTCATTGAATTCCAAAGTCAGAGTGCACTAGAATTTTCCATGTGGAAAAATGTAATAATAGGTAATAATGGTTACACTATCAAATTCTAAAAATCAACTTAGATTTCATCTCTAAATCTCTATAAGTAATTTCATTTGTCCACAGAGTATTCCTCTTCATAAAATTACAAAGAAAAATAATTTACATTATACACCCACTAAGGGGATGGAATTAGTCCATTACAATAATAGTATTACAAAAATGAAGATTTTAATTAGAAAATATAGTTCTTACTAAGTTATCTCAATAAGAGGATCATTCCCAATAATTATAACCATAATAAAATACCTTAGTTTTCTCCCATGAAGTTAATCATGCCTAGTGTAAATGAACAAAATAACCAATCAATATAAAACCTTTCCTTCCTTTATAAGAAGGATATAATTATCCCTCCATAATAGTATTTTTGTGGGCCTACCCTCCCCATCCATTATCACTCATGGAATTTAGAGCTTGAGGGATGCAAAAACAAGATAAGTTCACAAAACATTCTTATCTTCTCTTTCTTTAACAAAAAAACATCAATCTAAAATTAAGCACAATCACTTATTCACACACATATATCTCTATAAAAATTCCCTAGAACCATCTATGGGATAAGCATACTAAAGGTATGATGTGCATCCATCTATAAAGAAAACATGGTAATAAAAATACATAACCCATTTTCCCCTTGCCAATAATTTTTGGGTGTGCAACAAAGAGGGTACAATAATTCATACACAGTCCATGAAAATCAATATATTAGATTTTCTAACCAAGAAGTAAGAATATAGGTTTGTTCTCATGGATTTCTAGTGAGTGTGCATCCTCACACCACAAAATAGTCTACATTACTTCATTATTATTATCTTGTAAACATATCAATGCAAGAGAAAAATACATACCACTTTCCTGAAAACTTTCCTTCCTTCTCAATCCCTTTTCCTATTTTTTGTTGTTAATTTACTATTTTTATTTTCTTCACCACTCTCTTCATATTATTTCTCCCTTATTCTCCATGTGTTACCCTTGTTATTTCCCATAGAAAATGTATTAAATTCCCACTAAGTTAGTTACAAATTTCAAGCTCTAAAAATCATTTATGGTCATTTCCATGGTACCCATTAACACTCACTTCCAATCAATTAGCTCAAGAAGGAGGCCCATATCGAAAAAAAAAATTAAATGAAAGTGATTATACACTAAATATTCAAGGAGGCATAAATATTACTTCATATCTTATCCTTCCATGTAGAAAAGGAATGAGGGAGAAATAGACTTGTAATAGGTTCTAAAATTAAAAAATATAGCCTAAAATCTAAAACCATAATGACTAAAATAAAGCCCTATGTTTATTATTAATCACTTATTCATTTATTAAGGAGATAATGTGAAATCTCAATTTATAAATGTTCTCTAGATATTTTCACACATTTTTCTCTTAATTTAGAAACGTCTTTATATTTTCCACATCACCCAAGATCTCATAGACTCCAATGCACTTGAATGGGATGATCCTATTGACTATTGATCATGCTCTGTTTCCTCATCTGAACACTAAAATGTATACTTAAAAAACATTTCTCATGTGATACCAGTTATGTCATATTACAATCACCCCTACTAATAATCATAACCCCATAGTATAATTTTAAATTCATAGCAAGAAATTTTAATCCATAACATATAGGAGGAGGATATGTTTTAATTCATAGCAAGAAATTTGTCAAATATTTATGCCAAAGTGAGAAATAAAATAGAGAAAAGATTCCATTCAGAAGACATCAATATATAATATTATAGGTCCTTCTATATAATACCAAGTGGCTCAACTCGTTGTTCAATGAACTGTAAAAATTTTCATGATCTTTTATATCTAGTCTCCATTTTTTTGCATCCACGTGCATTATTCACCTGATGCAATTGTAACTTGATAGAAACTATGTGATGGTTGTAATGATATACCTTGTTGTATAGTTTGTAATCAACAAAGTGAATCCCACTATCTAGGAATTTCACTTATCATAAATATGTTCCTTGCACTACAACTGAGCCAGTGTAAAATGTTGTCTCCTCACTTATTATTATTTATTTTATTAATGGTAAAGGTTTTTTGGATGGGGTCTTACCTGTGTACAAAAGAAAACATATCCTAGATATAACATAAAAACCATAAAGCAGTACATAAGAATCGAGAGCGATGGCAAAGGGAAGCGAAGAAGACCATAGACCGTAACGGTCATTTTTTTCAAAACTAAGCCTTTGTAATGGTCGATGGCCTCACCTCCCCATGATGCTGTGATGGTGCCCCTTGTGGGCCAGGGCCTGTCAAAGCCTTGCAAAGCATCTCGGGTCCTGATGACCCGCTTCGGTAGTGCACTTGAAGGTAAAGGCAAAAACATTCCAGGTCAGAAATGCCTTCCCCGGATTCGACTGACTTCGTCTCTATGTCTCTGGAGGATTCAGAAGACCTAGCCACCCAAACAAACCTTCTCACAAATAGAGTAATCTTTGCAAAATTTGTTGGAGGATGACTGATGGTGGAGGGCATTCAAAACTGGTGTGAGGTGTAGTGGGGTAGCGGCCTGAGTATCCGCTTCTTGGAAAGAGGTTTTTTTCTGGTTATCTTTCACAGTGCCGCTCAAAAGAATGATACCATGGTGAGAAAAGACTTTCTTCTGGCAGGACTCAGGCCTAGAGATTCATGAATGGGAGACTCATTTTGACCCAGCTAGAGTGGAAATGGAAGGACTACAAGTTTGGGTAAGACTCTATTCACTGCCCAGTGAGTTTTGGTCTACCCCATTCTCAACAAAATTTGCTCCAGTCTGGGACGCGTTGTCCGCATCGACCCTATCACCTTAGAAGGTACCCTTTCATCCTTTGCTAGGATTTGTATTTCTATCGATTATAAATAGAAGCTTCAAGATCTTATAATCATTTCCACCCCCAGGATCTCTAGGAGCAGAAGGTTGAATATGAAGGTGTCTCCAACAACTGCTTTAAATGCAAACAACCTGGCCATTTCCAAAAATCCTGCAAAAATCCCCCTGCTCCGGGAAAAATGGAATGGAGGAAGAAATCCTCTCCCCTTCCTACTTCCACTCCCTCCGTTCCTTCCCCTTTAAATAAGACACAACCCTCAGGTGAGGATATTAATGACTCCACCCCTGTTTTGAGTCCATGACTTTGGATCCAAGTACCATTTCTTTGGTTAAAGAAATGGCCGCAGTGGTAAAGGACTCAACAAGGATTTTATCCCTATTTCATGAAGGTATTTCTCTCGGCCTGGGAGGGAATGTCGTTTCTTTGGAAAAATGGGTGAATGAGAAGGATGAACTAATCCAGTCTAACGATGGTGACTCCAGTGGTTCTCTGGAGATTGTCCCTGAGGATCAATCTTTAGATAACATGCAGATGTGCCCGATTCTTCTGACACCAGCACTTCTAAACATGGATCTAGGGCCGAAAGGCATACAGGGTCATCCATCTAAGAGTAAAATTTCCCTCAAAGAGATTGCAGCAGGGAAGCAACTGCAACTCCATTCCTTTTTTCCTCTATGAGTAGGAGAGGTGAGTCCTCTCTGAAGCCCAAATGATTCTCTTTTCATGGAATGTTAGGGGCCTAAACACCCCTAACAAACAGCATCTTTTAAGACGTTATGCTACCGATGCTACCGCTGATCTATGCCTTATTCAAGAAACTAAGATGTCTGTGGAAGGTTGCAAGAATGGATGGTTTCGAAAATGGAAAGGTTGGGAAGGATGCTTTTCAGATTCATTCGGTGCCTCGGAGGCCTAGGTATTATGTGGAAATCCAGCTTGCTGCAATCTTGAACCTCTCCTCATTGATTCAAATTTCATTTGGTGTAAGGTTTTTATCAAACATTCTGATGAGTCCTTCTTCTTATGCAATGTTTATGGTCCTTCTAATCCGCTCAAAAAAAGAGATCTATGGTCTAAACTTCATTTGGTCCTTGATTCGGCTGTCAATTCCAAGATTGTAGTTGCAGGAGATTTCAATGCAACTCTTTCTGACCTTGATAAACGAGGAGGTATTCAATGGCAGCCACGTTCTCAAGTGGACTTCACCTCCTTTGTGTCTTCCACCAATTTGGTTGACGTGGAGCCGAGTTTGGGATGGTTTACGTGGAATAATCGAGGCCTGGGTTTAGTTCAATGGCAGTGCATCTAGATAGATTTCTTGTCTCTGAAATCTGGCTACAAAACAATTTTCTTCTCAAATGCTCTGTTCTTCCCCTTTCCGGCTCCGATCATTTCCCAATTTCTCTCAACATTTCCTTTGATCTTCCCCCTCGCCGCTCACCTTTCAAATTTGAAAACATGTGGTTGCAGGATCCTTCACTCAGGCCCCGATTAAATCCTGGTGGGACTCCTTCAAAGTCAAAGGGACCTGGATGTTCAAACTCTCCAAAAAGTTATCTTTACTGAAAGATAATTTACATAGCTGGAATATCTCCTGCTTTAAAAACATCTTTCTTGAAAAATTGAGAGTCGAGAAGGAGCTTTGAATTCTAACGAATCTATTCTCTCACAAGGGATGCTTCAGGTTGATTTCCTCAAAGAAAAATTACTTCTCAGGGAACTTGGTGATCTTCTTCTTAAAGAGGAAATTCATTGGCGACAAAAATCCAGGAAGTCTGGTTGGCCGACGGTGATAAAAATACTAAGTTCTTTCATGCTTCAGTCAAATCCAGAAGAAATTTCAATTACATTTCATCCCTCCAGCTGGATGATAATTCTTGTGGCATCCACTCAATCCCAGATCAAATCTGAAGCAGTGTCTTTCTTCCATAAGCTTTTGAATGGTGACTCGCCACCCCTCTTGGCGAATCAGTCTTCATTCTTTAATCAGATCCCCACCTCGGTTTGTTGTTGATAACGACATGCTTCTTTCCCCATTCACCAAGGAGGAGGTTCAAAAATTGTTTTCTCAATGAAGAGAGACAAAGCACCCGGCCCGATGGTTTCCCTACCTCTTTCTTTCAGGACTTCTGGGATGTCATTGGGAATACAGTTTGGAATGCTATGGAGGAATCACGGCACACGGGAAGCTTTTAGGTGCTCTCAATCACACTCTCATCTGCATGTTCCCCAAAAAATCCCCACCGAGTCTTTGGATGACTTCAGACCGATTTCCCTCTGTAATACGTCATATAAAATAATCTCAAAAGCTATTACAAATAGAATGAGTCCTCTCTTGTCTAAATTGGTGGCTCATGAACAAAGCGGTTTCATTCCTGGGAGGTCTATTTTAGACGGGATCATCATCTCCCATGAACTGATTCACACTCTTCACTCCTCTTCTCGAGCTGGCATGATGCTGAAACTAGACTTTAGCAAAGCCTATGACCACGTCAACTGGAGATTCCTCATTAAATCTCTTCAAGCCATGGGTTTCTGTTGGCAATTTTGCAATTGGATTTTCAACTGCATTGCCACCCCTCGATTCTCAGTCCTGGTAAATGGTTCGGCTGAAGGCTTCTTCTACAGCAGTAGGGGATTGAGACAAGGTGATCCCCTCTCTTCTTTTCTCTTTATTTTGGTCATTGAGGCTCTTAGTCGAAGCATCAAATCTGTAATATTGGATGGATCCCTAAAAGGTATTCAAATTACCTCCAATCTTCCTACCCTCACGCACCAACAATTTGCAGATGACACTTTCCTTTTTGGTCAAGGATCAATTCTAGAAGCAAGGTGCCTCTCTTCTATTCTGGATTCTTATTCTTCAGCGGTGGGACAGTTATTAACTTTCATAAATCTATTATTTTCTTCTTTAATGTTGCCCCAAGATTGCAATGCAGGATCAAAGCAATTCTCGGCTTCACCGTGGGTGTTCTCCCCCACAAATATCTGGGTATCCCACTTTTCATGGGAATGGTAAAGCATTTCTTTGGGATGGGATTATAAACTCCATTTCTTCTAGATTACTCTCATGGAAAGGAAAATGGCTATCCCTGGTGGGATGAGCCCTATTGATAAATTCAGTTTTCTGGCCATTCCGATATACATGATGTCTGTCATGCAGATCCCTAAATCTATTTTGCTCAAAATTGAAAAGATTGTCAGATCCTTCTTATGGCAAGGAAACAATGAAGAGCACAAATTTCACCTTGCAAATTGGGATACGGTCAAATTACCTAAATGCCTTGGTGGGTTGGGAATTCTGGATCTTGCTCTTTAGAATTCAGCCCTCGAGCAAAACTTGTCTGGAACTTCATCTCAGACACCAAACGGCTCACATTCCAAGTTCTTTCCCACAAGTATCTCGGGGGTCACCCCGAGCTATTGTTATCCAACACTGAGCTCCCCAAAGGATCACATATCTAGAATTTCTTCTGCAAGTCCAAACCCCTGATTGTTGAGTCGGTCTCTTGGAACATCAATAACGGTCAGCTCGCCACCTTCTGGGAGGAAAGTTGGAATGGATCCCCACCCCTTAATCTCACACCTGAACTCAACAGAGTAATGAATACGACCAAGATTACTTGGGGATCTATGGTTGCTGATTATGGCAGTCAGAATCCCGATGGCTCGCATCTTGGCTTTGGAAAGATATCTCCAATATTGGGGCTAATGCACAGGAATCCAATCTCTTCAAGGGTGCCTTACAAGATAGAAATGCACACTTTCTTAATAATGATGATCATATGATTTGGCTTGGGGATGCAACAGATCCTTCTCCATGAAAGATTTGCTGCTATAATATTCTCATCTCACGGTTTGGCCGGGTCTTCCCTGTTCCTACGGCTGTTGGCATCCTAGTATCTCTCCCAAGGTGGCAATTTTCAGCTAGTTGGTTATGAAAAAGAAAGTTCTGACTCAAGTTAGGCGGAGATCATGGGGTTATGTTGGTCCATCCAAGTGTGTGCTCTGTGGTGCCGCGAGGAAGACCTTGATCATCTCTTTCTATTTTTCCCATTCGCATCCAGTTCATTGGGGTTGGCTCCTTAGCAAATTAAATCTAGCTTGGGTCCCATGTAATAATATAGGAGAGACCCTTCTCTCTTGGCTGAGATATAACAATAATAGCTCCCTCAGTTCTATTTGGTACATAGCCCCCTTCTTCCTCCTATGGCATATTTGGTGGGAACACAATCTTCGTCTCTTCAGGGAACAAAAACCGAGTTGCACGCTTTTCTCAACAAGCTGGAAGTGGCCATCTCGGAGAAAGTCAGTGTTAATTGTTTGTCACAATCCACTTTCTCCTCTAGGGATTTTGATATCATGAATTCATGGCCCCTCATAAAGCAACCTGGCCCCGGCTCTATTGTTAAAAAAGGCCTCACTCAAGTTGAAAAATTAATTCGTAGAAAAAGGGCAAGATGGCGACCCCCTCCGAAGGGTTCATGGAAACTCAATTTTGATGGCACTTCTAGAGGGAACCCAGGTAAATCAGGTGCAGGTTGTATTCTTAGGGATGAATTTGGTAATCTCATCAAGGCTGGTTCCTACCCTCTCAGAGATGGCTCGTGCAACGCTGCTGAAGCCCAAGCGCTACTAGAAGGGGTCAAGATGGCTGCCCAGTTAGGTTGTTCACATCTATTTATTGAAGGGGACTCCCAAATTATTATATGTGTAGTTTCTAGAGGCACATCCCCATGTGGAAAATCAATACCTTTATCCCCAAATTCTATTTTGGTTGAACAAAATCAGCTCCTGGTACATTACACATAATTACAGAGAAACAAACCAAGCGGCTGATTTTTTGGCAAACTATGCAATTGATTACCCCACCGCCATCGTCACTTCAGGTACCAATAAATTTTGGCATGGACTGTCAAGCCTAATCTCCCACGAGTGAGCCAACTCACTCAACAGTTCGATTTGGCCTCACGTGTGTGTAGCACTCCCATTTAAGGGAGAAGGTTGCCGACTCTCTGTTTTGTGTCTCTCGGTCTCAATTTCTGTGTTTCTTGTTCTCCAACATTTTACAATGGCATTTCTTGGGTTCCCTTTTGTTACCCTTCATAGCACGGTGCCAAATGTCACCTCAACTTTGGAGATTGATCACTCCCATCTCGTCAGAAGTCTTCCAATATTCTTCACTCCAGGAAGTCAAGCAATTGAGACTATTTTGGGAGACTCTTATCATTTTCGTTCTCGCCAGGCACACACAAATGTAGACATCATTTCTGCCTTCATCTCCTTCTACCTACTTTTGGAGGAGGATTTGGTCATCATGGAATTCATTGCCAATTCTGTTATCTTTCCCGCTCACCGTGCGGGCCTCCGTGATGAACTGGTCGACTTCTCCCTGCATACCGATCCACTCCTCTGGGTTGAGGAGGTCGATGATCTTGCAATCAGCTCGGGCATGGCATCAAGTGGATTTATGGCCAGTATAGGGACCTTCTCAACCATGCCCAAAGCATCAACACTCTGTTCACGATGGGAAGGCTCGATCATCATCTTCTGCCTGAAGTGGATATCGAGGCCGCTGGCTTCCCTGTATACTCTGCAATCGATCAGTGGAATGCTTTAAAGGATAGGGCTCAAAGTGCATACAGCTCCTTCTACACGAGTCCAACCACCGAGCTGGTACTAGTTTTGGTTGATGCAGAGGATCCCGCGCTCCTCCTTTTTGTGTTGTTTTGGTTCCGTTCGGGTTTCTGTTTTCGGCTATCTCGCCACGTCGCTGGTTGTTGCCCCCCCTTCACCTTTTTCTTCTTCTTCTTTCTCCATGTCCTCCCCCTTTCTTCCCTTCTTCCTCTCCTTCCTCTTGTAATGTTGGGGTCCATCCCCGGTTCATAGCTCCGGTCAAAAGCATTTAAATATACATTCACAAATGAGATAAAAAAACCCATCAAAACACCCCCAAAAGGAAGGGGGAGACCAAATTATTTCATGAGCTTTTAAAATCTCTTTTTAACATTTTCAAGTCCCTTCTTGATATCTCTCGAAAGTTTGTTCCTTGTTGGATTTATCCTTGCTAAGGATGTCAAATTGAGAGATGAAAAGGGAGAGGAAATCCAAGGTGTTTTTAATTACTTGGTCTTAAACCCTTCCATATATTTCTCCATCTTGTTAACTCGGTTGAGTAGGTCCATCACAGTCTTCTTTTCAACAATGTCATTCATGTTTTCTAGCCTACTAGCTTCGATTTTATCCTTTAGAGATTTAATTTTCTCCAAATGAGAGTCCTGGTTCGTGTTGTTCTTAGGCTCTTCAACTAAGATGTTTTTGCCATTATTAGCGATGGAAAGAAGCCCCAAAATAGCTTCACCTTCTCCCATAATGGGAGGATTATGTGGTAACACATCCTTATCAGTGATATTAACCCTTTTGCTTCTGATTGGTCTTTTGAAAATAGAATCACTCAACCACTTGCTAGAAGAGGGGTAAAAGAGAGAGTGACAATGAGAGGGAGAGATACGGGAGGTGGAGCAAGAATAGGAAGAGAGCATAAGGGAAAGGGATGAGAAGAAGGAAAACAAGAGACATAAGTGGGAAAGGTAGAAAGGGTGGAAGGAGGGGGCTAGAAGGGAGGAAGGGAAGGGAGAGGATAAGAATATGCATGGGGATAAAAGGTGGTGGGAGGAGAGGAGATGGCAAGGGAGAAAGGCCTGAGGGAGGAGGGTTGAGAATGGAGTCATCAAAAAAATACAGAGCATTAAGATCATAGCATGATGCAATGGGTGAACTCTCTTTCCCCATTTTACTAAATTCACAAAGTGCTCAAGGGAGTGAAGGATGAAGAAAGGGAAAATTACCGAGAACTTTCTATGAAAATGGTTCAGAAAGACAAGATGATAAGATGAAATCACCATGAAGCTTCCCTCGAGTATGACATATTTCAATATGAGGAGAGATGCCATGTTGAAGGGAGGAGGAATCGAGTCACGAAAAAATCCCCCATTTTTTCACACCAAAGCTTCACCCTCATTGATAAATTTCTTCTCCTCACTTATTGTTTCACTTGTTAGCTTTGTTATCTCTTTTTGCAACGCAACAAGTAGTACTCCAATTTCTCAATATTTTATTCTTCTATAATGATTGAAATAAATCACATACAACAAAATCATTTTACAAACAATTTTTTTGTTAGAATCAAATGAAAAAATATGAATTCAGTTATCTGTGTACTATAAATTAAATATATTAATTCAATTATTAAAGACAATCCCTTTTTTTAAATACCTTGTTTAACAGTCCCGATATGTGGTCATAATCCGGTGAAATCAAGGGCACATCTTCAAAAATATCATCTTGATTTGATCCATGAATCATCCAAAACTAAAGGAACTTTCTTCCACTCACCTACATAACCACATTTTTGACTATTACACTTTATATATGATTTTTTCATGCATTCATAACAAAAACAAGAATAATCTCTTGTACAAATTGTCTAATTATTACTATCCATAGTCATCATAGAGTGTAAATACCTAGAATTATGAATCCTTTCACATCCATGTTTTTTCCTTTGATCAATACCTGATTAATCATATAAAATCAATAAATTTTAACAAACATCAAAATTAAGAAAAATAAATGTACATGTACATAAGTTTATGTGTAACTTGTAATCAATTTCACATCAAGATACATATGTTATGTGTATACCTGTTATCTCCCAAAACACTCTATGTGGGGGCATGTTACTTTGATGTGAGGTTTCTCAAACTACAAAACATTTTGTATACCATTCAAAACAAAGTAAGAATCAATTAATAAATCTCCCTCATAATCAAATATTTGTTTATTTAGAGCATGTTTAATACATGCACCCACACCATCGTGTTCTCCTTCCCATGACCACTCTCAAAAAATCTCCATAAATGAGGTATTTTGAGATAACGTTAATAGTGACTAAGTGCAAAGAAATTGTGATAAGAACTGAATTGTGATGCACAACCATCTAACCAAACAAAATGTTTATCTAGTTATACTCCTCATTGATTAATATATTGGAAATACAATTCACAACCATGTTGTACGAAGTGGGTTTCATCTTCCTTGTCATCACTTATTTAGAAATGATTCTTTTTCTTAATCACTCGCTTCTAATATGTACTTTCAACCAAATCTAAATCCAATTTTGCATGCCTATAAAATACATGAACCATGATGGTAACCTAATTAGTATGATAATATTGTGTTTGAATCTCTTTTTGATGAGAAAATGAGTAATTCTCAACAAAATCAACCATGGAAAATATGGAACTAAGAGGGAATGTGTCTCTATTGGTCTTAAATTGTGTAGCCTACCACTTTGCATAGTGAGAATGTTTGATGTAAGGACTAATCAAACTTTGGAAACTATGCATGAATGTTGCAATGGGATTTCCTCTTCTACCAAGTCTAACCTTGTTGCATTCTTTCCAAATATTATTGAATATTTTATGTATTTGAACCTACAAAATCAATACATAATGGAAAACTTGTTATATTCATTTGCAATAAACATAAAAATTAAATAAAATATATACATCCAAATTTAAAATTAATTAAATTTTCTTTAAAATAATCACCTCTTGTAAGTCACCATTTGAACTATGTCCAAGTCTTCATTTATTTCTGAAATATTTTCAAGTCCCCACACTTTTCACAAACACCTTTGATGTAAGTCATAAGACCGTCCACATTATCATCATATATTGTGCAAAGAATATAATTTATGAATTCACTCACACGTCTAGGGTGGGCTTTTCTAGACCATTTAATGTTTCTTGTAACTTTCTATACACCTGAAAAAACATATATTTTGATTACATAAATTAAATCACATCTCATATAACAAAATAATAATTTCTAATAAACCTATAAATGAAATCACACATCAATTTATGTAATATTTTTTGTACCTAATAGTGATGATAAAACTCGATGTGATAGAAGTAACAACATGTTTCAATGACTTTATCTACTCACACATACCAAGGCTTCAAAATCTCAAACATTCATTTTCCAATCTTAACATATGGATGTTCTTCTTTAAACCTGGTATACATCTCATGTTGATTTATTTCTAGCTAATGTTTTGGATGTCCTTCATTGTCATTGATACATATCCTGTGTTTCAAAACATCCCTCACATTTGGAGAAGCATGAGTCCTCTCACTCAAAAATTAGAAATTATCTTCACAATATTATCCTCAATTTTATCAGAATGTGGATTTCTACACATTAGTGCCTAATTTTCTTCCACAGTAGAATCATCAAATGTATTCCTCCTCTTCGTATACCTACTGATAGTCTTTCTAGAAACACCCAAGGCCTAAGTAGTAGCGCTAATATGATGATTATTTGTTGTATCTTTACTTACAACTAAAGTTAATATTTCTCTATGAGAAATACTCTTATCAACAGACCTAGTTTTTGTACCCACTGAACTTATTCCTTTAGACACATTCACAACAAATTCTTGTTCCAAATGTTGTGACTTTCCCCATCCAAAATTGACACCAAAAATTGTAATGTTTCCTTCATATCAACATGATTCAAGAATGAAACCAACAAATGTGCTCTAGAAACTGTAGACAAATTAGAAAAATCACTTTATAAATTCTCAACAGATTTTGTTGTTTTCTTTCTTGATAGTGGTTCTTTTTGGATAAATAATTTTAATTTTTTGAAATCCATCTTCGCCACAAGCGTTTGGCATTTTTATTTGCTAGTGATTTCATAACTTCATTATCAAATCAGCATATGATTTAGGAGAGGGGGCCTTCCTGTTCCACATCATCTATGTCCATAAACATTACAAAAAAATTAACATACATGATTACACCATTCATGAATGATTTAAAATATATATAGAGCTTTTTTACAACATTGATTAATTTTATCTTTAGTAGATTCTTATTATCATGCATATATCCTTTAGCTATTTTATTGGAATGTAGATCATCTAATAGATGTAGATTTTATTAGAATGTAGATCTAATAGATGTAGATATTTTCTCACCATATATATTATCATATTAGATTAGTCTCATATATTTTGACCATTTGGTGCATAGTTCTTACAAGGATATGAAGCTAGAAAACATGATTTTTTCCTTATGTTGTGGGATAAAAATAGAAACGAATACTTAAAGTAACTTAAAGTAACACATTCTATATATAAAGTGAAAAATGCATAAAGATGATGTTGTGGATCAGTCTTGCCATCACATAAGGAAATTTTGGGTAGAAAAAATCCATGTCATAAATATGTGAAGAAATGTTTGATGCCCTCTTAGTAATAATATTACATGTATGAAATGATTTTGCAAATATACGTTAAGGGTGAAAAATGAAACCCTAGGTTGTGAAGCTCAAAGAATAAAAAGGATTCACAAAAATGAAATAATAAATTTAGATTTAAGGGCCTAAATACGATTACTAGTTGTATAATATAATTTAGAAAAACATGATGATAATCTAAATAATTGTAAATTATGTATTTCTAGATCATGTCACAAGATATGTGATAGATTTATCAATTAAATTATAGTTAAAAATCTAGGGTTAGAAATATATTACCATGCACTAGCCTCAAACTTTGTGATGGTGGATTGAAATTAGAGGTAGAAGATGGGTATTACCTGATTATTTTAAGAGGGATTAAGCCACACGTAGGTCTCCCAATTCTCTAATTTGAGATGGAGAGTGATACAAAAAAAAAAAAAAATAGATCCCTTTATTTAGCCCTCACACTTGGAAATTAACAATTGGAATGTAACACATGTGCTAACCAAGCTAAACTATGAATTTGAAAATAAGACTATTAAAAGTACAAGGGATGGGTTCATGTCATGTCGATAGGTTCATTAGTTGATATTTTCTTGGGTCCACAAACTTGTCTAAGGTAAACTTGGAATTAGCTTTGAGATAGGGGATAGTTTATAAATTTATTATATAAAGTGTGTAGTGATTCCTAAAGTTCTAAGATGAAGAATAATAGTGACCTAGTACATATGACAAATATTTTGGTACTACTAAGTACATATGACAAATATTTTGGTACTACACAAAGGTGTAGGGTTTCAAATCATGTGTCTAAGAAATGGTGTGAGGTATTACTAGAATCCTAAGCATGTAAGAGTAAAGGTCAATCATAAGAGTAAAGGTAAAGCTAGATTACTAAGGGTGATAAAAAATAGATAAAAACATTACACGATCCTTGAGGAGATATAATGAGAACATTCTATAGTTGTTTTGATTAGGTCAACCTATGAAAAATGGATAGTTTATAACTACTCCAATTTTAATGAATTCCTAAAAGCACCACCAAATTGATTATGAATTACCTCACTCAATTTTAAAATGTGTTCCTATAGATCTAATCACCACCTACTTACAATATTATCTCTCAACTAGATATGCTACCCATGTGACATATTTTAAAGCCTCTTATATTAAATGTGTAATAATATACTATATAAGATCATAACGAAATGGATCACAAGAAACTAACATATTATATCAATATAATAGTGTAGTATGTTTTTGGTGTATAGAGGTTGGACATACAGATTTTGAGTCTCCATATGGACATAAGGATGATGGAAATAATGAGGATACACTTGTGCACATGTTTCATGTATACAGAAGAGGAAGTTAAATCTCTAGAGAATTACGATAATATGAACATGAGCTAGGTGAATTAGTACTCATAATGAAGAAAATAATAAGGTTTATTAGATGAAGATAAGAGATACAAGGAGATAAGAAACCCATTATTCGTACAAGATACATAACAATAGGAATGTGTTGCATGGTGGTGATAAAAATTATAGCATAAAAAAATTGGTATTTGTGAAGATGATATGGAAGTTAGGATTGGAATGGAGATTGTATCGAAAACCTTATCTAGAAGGTGACATGGTTTATGAAAGGAATAACAATCATTGTGAAAAAATAATGTGAATTAGAGAATAATATTAGTCACTTAAGGATATAATTCTATGGGATATCTTATTGATGGATGCATGCCAAAATGTTTTATGGATATTGTTATCCAAATAGCTCTCCTAGTGATTTGGATAACTTGCATACACATCTTTCTCCCCTTCGCATTCTTCTATCTCCTTCAATTTTCCCTTGTGTGCCTTCCTCCTATGCGCCCTTTCTCTCCTATCCCATCACGCACTCCTTGCACACACCTCTGCAGACTTACCTTCCAATAATCTAAGTCCCTAGCATTCCTCTTGCACACTTACATATACTCAATTCCTTCGTGTGCCCTCTTTTCTTCCTTCTGCACGGGTGCCACCCCTCTGTTTCCATTTCACGCACTTACTTTTCACTCCCACATGTCACGCGTGCTTTCATTTGCCTCTTTCTATGTTTCCCCCATGCCTATTTCTTCTACATGTGCCCTTGTGCCTTCTCCCTTGCACACACACTCTACACATTCACATCCTTTCTAGTCAGCTTCGCGCATCTCCAAAGGTAAATCCAAAAGAGAGGCCCAAATGAGTGCCAGCTCGCCACATGTTCAGGGCCCCAAAAGATAAGAGTGGCGTTGAATAGTTAAAGAATTAGCATAGGCCAGCAGAGGATGTTAAGTGTCAACATAGCGCTAATTCAAGAGCAAATTTTGGGGTAGGTTTCCAAACAAGTGTCAGGCCGCCACGTGTCCAAGGTCGGACTTTTAGCCCCGCCAAGCAAAGAGACTTGGGAAAAATACAAAGAATCCTAAAGAGCTCGCAGAAGCCGCCACTTGTCAGTTCGAGCATTTTCAAAAGTGAAAGACAGGGGCCGAATCTCCAAGGTGCGCGAGGTTGTCACATGGACCTAGTACGGAAAACTCTTTAAAATATTACATGCCTATGATCCAAATATTCAAATGGCCATATATTTTGACTGGAAACTCATATTTGGGTAGGAGAAGAATTTTTGGAAACATCTCGATACCCTCCATGCAATGGAAACATAAAATATCATTCTTAACAGGATTTGGTGAGTGAAAAATGGGAAAATTTATATCACACCATTAAATCAAAATCAGATTTCTTCAACCACCAGATCTAATTTGATTCGATCCACCGTTCTTCCTTCTTCAACATGCCAAGCAGACAGGGAACCAGACATGATAGATTTGGGGTGGATTTGAGAGAGGCATTGATTAATAGTGGTTGAGCTTTCAAATGGGATTCAATGCGTCTCAAGGTGGTTGAAGCAGCTTCGAATTAGTTTTCCCACTTCTCTCTCTCCTTCTTCCCTCTCGTGGCTTTGAGTCTATAAAGGAAGGTTCGGGGCTCATTGTAAAGGGTTGCACACTTTACATCCTTACACATGCTACTAAGGACTCCATATTTTTTGTATTTTGAGTTACAGACCTCTATGTTTGGCTCTTGCATGTGGATATCGGCCTCCTTATCATTATAACAGTTATGTGCATTTTTGGAAGTAATAGAAGCATCATTTTGTGACTATTCTCTATCCTAACGTGTTTGCATTCCTTCTTCTTGCCTCTTCTCTTGCATTGTGTATTGTTGTGCTATTTCAAGTCCCCTACAGTTCCATACTTAGTTGTGTTCCATGAGAGCGATCTAGTGAATGCATATTTCATTGTGCTACTCGTGCCTAGCCTCCTTTCACACATTCCCTATCATTCTCACTTAGAACAGATAGTGTTCACCCCTCTTTTAGGTGCTATCACCTTTTAGTGTAGTTTACTTCATGTTATCCTTCTTTCCTTGGTCCCTTGGAATTCTTAGCTTAGTTTCCCCTTTTAGCACTAGGAGTAGCAGTATAGAAATAGATAGAGGAACCGGCCTTCTCCAGAGATCCGTCCCAAACTCACAAGGTCCCACAACTTGGGGATGGTTCCATTATGGTCTCAGACACCTCATCCCTTTTCAGAGATCTGAGACACGGGTGCATGTTTAAGCAACCAACAGAGACCTTTGAATTTTGAATAGAAAAATATATAAGATTAATCAACAACTCAAGATTAAAGAAACATCCAAGAGATAGCTCTTGAGCATTAAAAATGTGGCTTCTAATAATTTTTTAGAGAAGGCAACCTAACTTAATATATATTTCATATTTTACATAGGTGTGAATGCCAATAATTTAGAATCATGGAATGTGATGGATGATATGCTATAAATAACCATATATTTTTATGGTTTACCCTTTATTGATAAAAGTGATAATCCTAGTTTAGATGAGGAGTGATCTCTACTATGTAAATCTATGATAATATGAGTCTAACATACATACTATAGTATGAGGTATGACAACATGTCTTGAAACTATGCAAATCTATGATAATATGAGGATTTAAAATTATGTGCAAGCTAGATTTGTTGGTAGGAGGATATGTTTATAGCCAAACTTGTCTAAGGGATACCAAGCTTAGAGTTAAATGCACAATACTAATCATAGATTGTATTCTAAAACACACGGTACAGAAGCATGATCTTAATCATTCTATTGTATTTATAATCTAATATTCTTCTATCTAGAAGGCGTGTTGAAGCTAAAACTTCATATTTACCCTAGATAGAAAAATAAAATTACGATCTTTAGGGTTTCAAGTATGAAGCACAATACTAATCATTCTATTGTATTTATAATCTAATATTCTTCTATCTAGAAGGTGTGTTGAAGCTAAAACTTCATATTTACCCTAGACAAAAAAATAAAATTATGATCTCAAGGGTTTCAAGTATGTATGTACCAATGTTTTCTTGTTGAGTAGCCTCTTACCTTCTCTCTCTTTTTGTTTCTCCCTATGAATTGATCTTCTAACATTCTCCTCTACTCTCTCTTCCTCGCTATATTTTTGCTTGTTATTCTTCTCATTTCCCATGATTCCTCCACTTCGATAATTTTCACTCTGCACACACAAATTGAGCTAGATTTGGATCTAAGAATAAATTCAATGGAAAACTATACACATGTAACTCTTATTATATAGAAATTAGGTTGTTTCTAATTATGTGATTTTCTAACTTTAAACCTGCTTTTCTAATTTTAAAACAATTTAAATCTAATATACAATTATTTAATTTTTGTAATGTCTTTTTAATAAATTTAACTATGTTTTAAAGTTAATTTAATTATATATAAATAATAGAATGTTTTTTATTTATAATTTTTTTAAATAATATATACTTTTGATTGAAAACAAACAAAAATAACATGAAAAACTATATTTTAAAATTATAACCATTAGAATTTTGAATATAAAATTAAAATAAAATAATAAAACTATAGTTATTAAAAATTATTCTTAAAAATTAAATTTTAATTTTAAAACAAAGTCTAATGGGTGGCGGATTTTGCTTTAGGGGTGTCAGTGCGAAGGGGGTGCTCATCATACGAGCCCCTACTGCACGAACCCCCATCCACTCAAACTCCTTACTTGGAGCCTATGTGGCATATTTTGGCCCTTAATCCATTTGGAGGATAATTATAGGCTAAAATGTGCCATATAGATGTCACGTATTTAGGTTAAATTAATTAGTTACATTACAAAAATTTATACCAAAATATAATTTTTAATTACCTTTTAAAAAGTATAATTTTCCTTTTTTTCAAATATGTTATTCTATTTTTTTAAAAATTTCCAATGTATGGTATTTTACAACAATCGTAGTACACTTTCAACACAATTTAAAAAATAGTAAAATATATCAAAAAAATTGAAAAAAATGTTACTTATTTTTTAAGTCTTCTTCATACATATGAAAAAAATCAATTTTGATATAAATATGGAAAATATTGACGTAAACATGTGTATGCCCTTAATTTGAAAATATCTTCACTAAAAAATTAATTGAAAAAAATATGAATAAAAAAAAAAAAAATTTGTCGGAAATCGATATTCAAATCTTGAACATTTATCTAAAATTTCATGGTGAAAAATAAGTTTCCATTACGCCTAAAAATTGTTTCTCTACTATAAAATAAGAAACAACGCATGAATAAAATTAAGAAAAAGACCAGATTTTTTCTTTAAAAAAGCAAATTTACATGTATTCTACACTCTAAACACAACATATCGTTAGTTTGTGGAATTTCATGAATGTGTACGTTTTGTGGCTATTACCTTTGGAATTTCAATGAAAATGAAAGTTCATGTTTATAAAGGTACAATAAATGCAAAAACATGGGACACACTTATATGCTTTCATCCAAATACATTACTTTGGTCAAAGTTTTCCAATTATGCTAATGCAAGCTATATCTTATAGTTTGCACAAACAAATAAGATTTTTCATCCTTCATAACACAACTATCTCGTACACCACTTCCATAATCAACAATCCTCATCAAGAGGCAATCCATTCCAACATTTAAAGAAATGTTTTGATTTCATAATCAAAGAGGAAAAACAACCATCTATTCCAATTTTAAATCCATGTTTCTAGATTTTATAATCATAAATAAAAATATCCCCCATGAGCATATGTATGTATGCTCATGTGGATTCCATAATGTCATATTGGCATGCATTCGTAGGCTTATGGTATGATAATAACGTAACTAGTTTAACATTAAGTAAAACAAAACTTCCTTTTGCACATTTACCGATGCACCAAACAACCATCACTTATCTACTATTTTTCCAAAAATCATTCATATTTTGTTAAATATATCACTAAAGTTCTAATTCCTTTAATGTAATTTAAGGAGGAGACTTATGTTATCACGCTTGTGGCTTTGCCACGAGCATGATGACGTAAGTTGCATTCTAAATACAATCATATAATATTTGGCACAAAATTTCTAATACCTTTAGAGTGATTTAAGGAGGAGACTTATGTTATCACGTTTTTGGCTTTGTCATGATCATGATAATGTAAAATCATTCTGTTGGTGTAAAATCACAGCACCCCTGGATGTTGATCAGATTTCTAGGTTGATCACTCTAGCATCCAGTGTGATTGCATAACATTGAATCCTTTCTTTGAGTGTGGGACTCGTGAAAATGAGAAAGGAATCTCCAGAGAAGGCTGGTTCCTCTTCCTAAACTACCTGCCACAAGCTATTCCAGTGCAGGCAAGCTAATCTAATCCTAATCTAACCATGCCAAGGAGACAAAGAGAGAGAGAGAAAAGGGAAAAAGAGCCTACACTAAAATGGTGATACACCAGAGAAGGAAAATGTTGAACATCTATCAAAACTACCATGGAACAAGGAGAGGTGAGCAATGGGAAGGATGGATAGATGCATCACAGGCCCAAGGATAGATTTCACACAGAAAATGTCCCAAAACTCCATGAACACAGCTCCAAACCTGCAATGAACATTCAAACGTGCACAAATACCTGCAATGAAGAGAGGCAAGAAGAAAACAAGTGAAAAATGAGCAAGGATGGACAGATGCATCACGAAACACATTTTTGTTGCTTCAGAAGTTTGCACAGAACATCATTTTAATGGTAAAAGGAAAAAATGCCATTACAGAGAAGGGGAGGAGGTTCGAACTCCATTTTCAACCCTGGAGAAGAAAAGAAGGGAGCGGCGAGCTGAAAAGATGAACCACCTTTTAGAAAGAAGCCCCTCCTTACAATTTATAGGAAGAATGAGAGAGGGAAGAGAGAGGAAATCTAAATCTACCCCAACCACCTCTAGGTTTCCTTTAATTTATCTCATTATGGCGGTGGGTGAGAACCCTGGCAAAAGTGGCGAACTATATTTTGCATTAAAGCTGGTTGTTGAAACGTCGATTACAAGCCATTACCACGCGTCGAGAGACGTTTCTGATTTTCTCTTTCTAGACTAGACCAAAATGCAATTTTGACCCTAGAATCATGTAGAGAACTTCACCAGCTTTCCATTGATATAAAGAACGTGAAAATCTGAGCTCTAGATCGAAAGTTATGGCGATCTGAAGATTTAGGGCAAAAACAGGCAAAAGGATTTTGAATTTTTTCCCGCTGCTCACCACTGGATGACACGTGTCAGGCTCTGATTCATTTGCGGGTTCATCCTCTGAAAATTCCTTTCAGGCCCTTCCTTAATTTCTTGCCACTTGGACACGTGGCACTATTTTATTGGCTCGGGCCTGAGGGGCGCACTTTGTCCTTCGAAAATTTTATATTTTTCACTTTGGAAAATTTTCCCATTTCTCCCCGCTCCACCACTCAAGTGCCACATGGCATGATTTCATTAGGCATGAGGCCCTTCTGACCATTTCCCTTTTGTTTTTGCCTTTGGAAAAATTTCAAAATTTTCCCGCCGGGCCGATGAGGTGAAGACACGTGGCGAGATTTGATTCGTTGGCGGCTCTTTCGGCTTTTCGCGTCCCACGCGTCCCTCGCGTACCTTTGGCCTGGATGTCCCGAATGAAAATCTCCTGCTTCGGCCGATTCGGGCTTCCTTGTCCCTCTTTGCGGTGAAGACACGTGGTCGAGATTCCATTGGCTCTCGGCTCTTTCGGCTTTTCGCGTCCTCCGCGTACTTTTGGCCCAAATGTCCCAGACGAAAGTCTCTTGTTTCGGCCGAATCGGCCGGTTCGCGTCCTCCGCGTACTTTTGTCCCAACTGTCCCCGATCAGGCTGAAATCTCTCTCTGAACCGCCTGAAATGGACTGACTTGCGTCAAACCGGCCGATCCGCGTCCCACGCGTACTTTTGTCCCAACTGTCCCAAATCGAGTGAAACAAGACTTAGGCAATTTTTTCCTTGCTTTTGGCCATTTCGACTTTTCATGCCCTCGCATCCCGATGTCCCAATGTCCCAAGTCTTTGCAGACCGCTTAGTGGCTTTTCGGCCCTGATTCGTGCTCTAACGTCCCAACCGTCCCCAAGGACCACCTAGGACAAGATTTAGGACGATTTTCTCTGTATTCCGGCACCAAGCTTGGCAATTTTTCACATTTTTAAAACTTGCTGGGTTTTCTTCTTGGATAGGGGAGTTAGAAAGAACCCGAGGGGACCCCAGAAACATGATTTTTGCCTTGAATCAACATACTTTCTCGGGATTGAGTAATCTGATGCATGTTATCAAAAATTACCTTGGGGGTGAATTTTGGATAACATTTTGGTGACTCAGCGGGGTCATCTGCCTGCTAGATGAAGTTACCAGTTTCCTGAAGCATCCATTGGGCATGGAGTCATGAGTTGTAACCTGTAAACTGATCTGAACTTTGAAAACCTCCTCTCTGAGCCACTTGGAAACCCACTGAAATGGAGTCGTTCTCACCAAAATGCCACTAAAATGGACTGTGCAAGAGCAAAACCAGCACCACAAAAACTATGTACAAAACTGAAAATCATACATGCTCCAAATGGAACATGCAGAGTGTGCACAAGCACTTCTTCTACTAAAATCAAACCTACCTACTCTACTCTAACTGGAAGCAAAGGCAAGCTAAACAAACCCTGCAATTGGTTGTGAGAAATAGCTTCCCTTTCTCAAAAGTGGCAGCCATGCAATTGATTTGGCATTGAACATGGCTGATTGGATGGATGGAAAATCAACAAGAAGCTGGTCTTCCACCCAAATCATCAAGGTATCAGCTGAAGGAAAATTCAATACCTCTTTTAGTTTCTCTGCATTTGGATTGAAGAGGTATGACAGCTGATCCTTGGTACTTTGTAGCTCACCCTCATGCTCAGAAGCAAGCATGACTGGTTGTGACTTCTCCTTTGGCTCCAATAAAGCCAAATACCTGATTGGGCAAGGTATGGTCCATTTGATATGCCCATAGCTCTGATTTTCAACTCCAAAAATGGAGTCTTCTTGTAGACCTTCTTGAATGGATGGTGTGGAAGCAATGGTAGAATCTTTGTGCCCTTTCTCTTCCTCCAATGAAGGACATGAAAGATTAAAATCTTCCAATCTTGATTCCAAAGAGCTGCTATAAGATGCAGGCTGCTGCAAATGAATGTTCTCCTTCATGACAAATGAGACTCAAGTGTTTGGAATGTGGATGATGATGAAGAGAGAATGGTGGAAACTCAACCAGGCTCTTCTCCATCAAAACAGTCCTCCAAATCGACGAGATAAATTGCCTCATGGTTGTTCTCTGCAAAATGCTCCACTTCCTCCATGGTGTCTTCTTGATCTAACTTGACCACCATGGTTTCTTTCTCCCTCCAACATTGAGTTTGAGAGATCAAACTCCTCTTCATTACTAGAACTTGAGAGAGGTGAAGTAGAAAGAAGAACTGAAGGTTCTCCTGTAGCCTGCTTTGTGCTCAAAGCCCTTGGATCTGTAATTTTCTCCTCCACAACTAGAATGTGCTCCTCTTCTTTTGGATCTGGAGCAGCTTCTCCTTTCTCTACTACTTGAAGACAATCTTGCTCTTGATAGAACTCTTCCTCTAGCACGAAGTTTTTCAAGTCAAACTCTTCAATCTGCTGCTCTAGAGGACAAGTTGGGACTGCAAGATCTTCTTCTGAGCTTTCTTCCTTTATGGCTGATTGTGCAACTTGAATTGAATCAGCATTCCCTTCAAATAGAGTGCCAACATGGACACTACTTTCTGAGCAAACTGACTGCTGATCTGCTTCTTCTTTTTGCTCTTCTTCTGCTGCCACAAAATCAGTCTTAACCACCATTTGTTCAACCTTAGCCTCTTCTGTAGGTTTAACCATCAAGGGGATCTTTGTCATCCCAAATTTGGCAGCCCAAACCCTCAAGTTGTCTGTCATTTCTTTTCTGTTGGGCTCCTCTTCTTGCTGTCCTTCATGGCCGATTTTTGCAATTTCTTCTTCCCCACATGGAATTGGGAATGCAAGAGGAGGGATGGGTTGTAACTCAATTGATTTGGCAATTTTTTGTGGTGGTAGAGGAGGTGAAACCTCTTGTTTCTTTGGGGGAGAGCGTATTTCTTTTAGCTCTTGTGGAGGGGATGACTGTTTGGAAGGAAAAAGGAAAGAAGAATTGAGGTGTGGTGGAAGACTGAGAGGTGGAGACATGGGATCAACATTTGGGACAGCAGATGGGGAGTTTAGAATTTGCAATTCCAAATGAGATGGTGTTGCTTGAGTAATGGGAAGAGAAAAACCAGATGATGGTGTAGAACTTACCCATTGACAAGGTTGTTCAACAACAAGTGTATAGGCCTCTATTTCTGCTTTGTCCATTGTGCAAGTTGGGGCAGCATCTTCATCATGAAGTTCAGCTTCTCCTGAGGGCTGAAGTGTCTTGAAAGGGCCTCCCCATGGACAAGGAGTCCTACAACCAATGCCAAATGCTTTCATTTGAGTTGTTGCTCTGGACTACACCATCTTTACCTCCATCTTTTGGATTTTCTCCAATAGACCAGCATCTTGCATCTGATTGTCTTCATTATATGCATACTCTTGCTCTTGGAAAGCTCCATAGCCAAACTGATTTTGGCATTGCTGCTCATATGGGTATGCATGCTGATTTTGAATCTGTCCAAAATGCTGATTTGGAGGATTTGAAAAACATATTGGAGGTGGGAAACATTGCTGTTGTTGTAAATGTGAGTTCCATGATGGAAATGAAGTCATGATTGCACAACTTCATGGAATGGAAAAGAATGAAAGGGATGGAAAGAAATATGGATGGAAATGGATGGAAAACAGGTCTGCAACTTCAGAAATGGGTTGCTGATCAGATGGAGTCACCAGATGTGTTTGCAAGTGCCTCCAAAGGCTGAAATCTTCACAGGAACACACCAACCTGCAAAAGATGAAGTGGAAGACCTCTAAGGTCCCACCGGGTGTGCCAAAACTATTGGTGCAAAATCACAGCACCCCTGGATGTTGATCAGATTTCTAGGTTGATCACTCTAGCATCCAGTGTGATTACATAACATTGAATCCTTTCTTTGAGTGTGGGACTCATGAAAATGAGAAAGGAATCTCTAGAGAAGGCTGGTTCCTCTTCCTAAACTACCTGCCACAAGCTATTCCAGTGCAGGCAAGCTAATCTAATCCTAATCTAACCATGCCAAGGAGACACGAGAGAGAGAGAGAAAAGGGAAAAACAGAGCCTACACTAAAATGGTGATACACCAGAGAAGGAAAATGTTGAACATCTATCAAAACTACCATGGAACAAGGAGAGGTGAGCAATGGGAAGGATGGACAGATGCATCACAGGCCCAAGGATAGATTTCACATAGAAAATGTCCCAAAACTCCATGAACACAGCTCCAAACCTGCAATGAACATTCAAACATGCACAAATACCTGCAATGAAGAGAGGCAAGAAGAAAACAAGTGAAAAATGAGCAAGGATGGACAGATGCATCACGAAACACATTTTTGTTGCTTCAGAAGTTTGCACAGAACATCATTTTAATGGTAAAAGGAAAAAACCATTACAGAGAAGGGGAGGAGGTTCAAACTCCATTTTCAACCCTGGAGAAGAAAAGAAGGGAGGGCAGAGCTGAAAAGATGAACCACCTTTTAGAAAGAAGCCCCTCCTTACAATTTATAGGAAGAATGAGAGAGGGAAGAGAGAGGAAATCTGAATCTACCCCAACCACCTCTAGGTTGTCTTTAATTTATCTCATTATGGTGGTGGGTGAGAACCCTGGCAAAAGCGGCGAACTGTATTTTCATTAAAGCTGGTTGTTGAAACGTCAGTTCTGGCCATTACCACGCGTCAGAGATGTTTCCTGATTTTATCTCTCTATACTAGACCAAAATGTAAGTTTGACCCCAGAATCATGCAGAGAACTTCACCAGCTTTCCATTGATATAAAGAACGCGAAAATCCGAGCTCTAGATCGAAAGTTATGGCGATCTGAAGATTTAGGGCAAAAACAGGCCAAAACGGATTTTGAATTTTTTCCCGCGCTCTGCCACCTGGATGACATGTGTCAGGCTCTGATTCGTTCGTGGGTTCATCCTCTGAAAATTCCTTTTGGGCCCTTCCTTAATTTCTTGCCACTTGGACACATGGCACTATTTTATTGGCTCAGGCCTGAGGGGCGCACTTTGTCCTTCGAAAATTTGGTAATTTTTCACTTTGGAAAATTTTCCCATTTCTCCCCGCGCTCCACCACTCAAGTGCCACATGGCACGATTTCATTGGAGTGCGGGCCCTTCCTGACCATTTCCCTTTTGTTTTTACCTTTGGAAAAAATTTCAAAATTTTCCCGTCGAGCCGATGAGGTGAAGACATGTGGTGAGATTTGATTCATTAGTGGCTCTTTCGGCTTTTCGCGTCCCACGCGTCCCTCACGTACCTTTGGCCTAGATGTCCTAAATGAAAATCTCCTACTTTGGCCGATTCGGGCTTCCTTGTTCCTCTTTGCGGTGAAGACACGTGGCGAGATTCCATTGGCTCTCGGCTCTTTCGGCTTTTCGCGTCCTCCGCGTACTTTTGGCCCAAATGTCCTGGATGAAAGTCTCTTGTTTCGGCCGAATCGGCCGGTTCACGTCCTCCACGTACTTTTGTCCCAACTATCCCAGACTGCCTGGGACAAAAATCTCTCGAACCGCCCGAAATGGACTGACTTGCGCCAAACCGCCGATCCACGTCCCGCGCGTACTTTTGTCCCAACTGTCCCAAACCGAGCAAAACAAGACTTAGGTAATTTTTTCCTTGCTTTCGGCCATTTCAGCTTTTCGCGCCCCGCACATCCCGACATCCCAAGCGTCCCTGGTGCTGCGCGAGACCACCCGTGTCTTTTTCGGCCGATTCGTGCTCTAACTTCCCAACTGACCCAAGGACCGCCAGACAAGACTTAGCTCATTTTCTCTCGTATTTCAGCACCAAGCTTAGCTTTCAAATTTTTAAAACTTGCTGGATTTTCCTCTTAGATAGGGAGTTAGAAAGAACCCGAGGGGACCCCATAAACACGATTTTTGCCTTGAATCAACATACTTTCTTGAGATTGAGTAATCTGATGCATGTTATCAAAAATTACCTTGGGGGTGAATTTTGGATAACACATTCTAAATATGATCATATCATATTTGGCACATAATAACAACTACATCTTCATGCCCAATCGAAAATAATGATAAGAAACATAGTATCACAAATCAATTACTGTAAGGTAAAATTCGGTTATAATCAAGAATTTACGTTCATGCAATAAGACATTGGCATAATCACCTATTTTACACAGTCATTCCATTTTTACTAATTTTAAAATAATATAATATGGCACAACCCGAAATAGGTTTATTTGGCCCAACTAGATGTTTAGTCTTTCTTGTTTCTTTCCAATATGTAATCCCAATATGGGTTTGATTTTTAATCAAAATAACAAGTTTGTAGACCCAAATAGGTGAAACTGCCCATAAAAATATTTAAAGACACACACACACACACACACACACACACACACACACACACATGCGGACCCAACAATGGGTGTAAATCAAGTATAAAATGACCTCTAAAAATGTATCACAATCATACATGTAGTACAAATCATGCAAACCTAGAAATGGGTATGAAATGCCCACCTGGTAAACATAACACAACCCTACATGTACAAAACATGAAGACCCAAAAATTGGTAAAATTGACTTCATGAAAAATGTCACACATGCATATATAGTTTATACAATGTACAAACCATAATGGGTATCAAATATCAACCCAAAGGAAACATCTCATACATATACTTTACACAAAAAGTGAAGACCTAGAAATGGGTGAAATCGACCACTATGGAAAACATTTTAACAGTTAACTCTTTACACAATAAGTAGTCCCATAAATGGGTGTAAAATGACTTCATTGAAAACATCACAGTCCACCTATACAAACAAAATATGCAGACCCAAATGGGTTCCCAAATCAACCCAGAAAACGTATTCCCGTCATACATGTACAAGATCATGCAGACCCAAAAATGGGAGGAAAAATCAACTTTATTTAAAACATTTCACAATCATATGTTTCACAAAAATTATAGACCCAAATGGGTATAAAAATCGACCTCCACAAATACATTTCATGCCTAGATAATGCACAAAACATGAAGGCCCAGACGTGAGTAAAAATTTCCCCATAAGAAAACATTTTTACAGCCATATATTTTCATAATAAACAAACCCATAAATGGGTATGAATCAAACTCTTTGCAAAAATGTTTTCACGATCAAAAATAAATACTAAATAAGTAGTCCCAAAATGGGTGTTAATCCATATATTCATTTTCAAAACACAAACCCTGAAATGGGTGAAATTTCAACAAAGCATTTCCATTTTTAACAAAAAAATTCCTTTCCATATTATTTTCAAAGAAAATAGAATAAGAAGAAAAACCATTCTGTTAAAAATGCTATACAACTTTATTATACCAATTTCTAGTTAGATATTCCTTCCAAATTTCCAATGCTCGAGCCTCCAAGTCAAAGGAAAAACCCCACCGTATCCATAATAAACACAAACCAAAATGAAATAGACTGTTTCCAACAATACCTCCTCCATTTTCTCATGTAAACCCTAGTTTGATTCCTCTTTCTCCATTTTTCTTGCTCCCAAAAACCACATGTATGCCAATAAAGTCCACATTACTAATAATTAAAATCAAATGAGCTTCCCATTAACTCTCCACTTCCCTACGTATCTTTCCACTTAATTTAACATGCCCAATTATTCAATATTTTGTGGATGTTTTATTTATAAATTTAAAATTCAAAAACAACACTTATCTCCCCTTATTATCTAACAATCAAGATAAAGCTCCATGTAAAATGGCCAAGTCTATATACATGACAACCACAATCAACAATTTATATATAATATAATGAGTATTATATTATATTATTTCAACAACCATGTCATCGTTAACTTATACGTAGACCATTCCATGATAATGAAAAAGTCAGTGAGATTCATAATGGATATTTTATAATTCCAATTAACCTTCATCCACACACAAGTGAATATAACACACAAACATGGTCCATTTGTCTTGTTACATTTTCTGACTTATATACATAAGTCTAATAAAATGCCTATAAAAGGAATAAACCTTCACTCGCAACATCGTATTAATAGCGATGTATAATGGCGGGTTATGCTAGTGGCATTTAGCCACATCGGCATAATTCACTCATCATTTATCGATATCAACCAAATCAAAGGAAAAAAAAACATTTACAATAAAGAAGTCACACATCACAAAAATAATTAAATACTACCCAATCTTGTGGTGTGTGATGGTTCTCATATTACCTTCATTGTTTTAAGTTCAATATCTTGATATGAAAACCTCTCTCCAATGATGCCCTCCCTCACCATTTCAATGAGGGTGTACCTACTCTGCATCCACCTCATGTCACCAAGAAGGTAGTTAGTCCAAATCATTAAAATTCAACATAATGATAATAAGCATGTTAATTTCCACATTTGAAAATGATCATAACAAATAATTATCCAATTTAAGCATGTCATTTTAATCATCATGATTAAACAAGTATTGAATTTTTAAATCCAAATAGGAGGGATGTGACAGAGGCTAAAATTGGAAATATCGTGTAAGAAATACTATATTTTGATCATACGAGACTATAAGGGGAATTTTAAAGCAAGTAGAACTCTTTCTAATCATGCACGGGAGTCTAAAAATAGCAAGAACATGAAAGGGACATCATATTAAATCACCTTCTCGAGCGTGGGAAGAGTAATTTTAGAGTAAAAGAGACCAAATTAAAGCATATTATCACCTTATTCCTCTATTTTGGCTTCAAACTAGCATGTCCGTGATTTTCCTTTCTTTTCTCCCTCATTCTCTATATAAATTTTGTGGAATTCATTGTAAAAGATATCTTTGTAGTTTTTGTTCATCTTCTAGAGTAATTTAGAGTTCTAAGTGGAAGAGTAGGGGTCATGAGTGATTCTTTGTATTGGTTTCACCTCTTGGATCAATAAAGGAGTTATTTCTACCTTCTTACAAAGATGTTCAACATGTAATATTATGTCTTTAAGTTGATTTTATCTTGTGATATTTTTATCCTTGATTTATAGTTTAATTTCCATGACCTTATACAGTTATATGTTAATTTTTAGGTTATATATTGTGTTTAATTGAGTGCATATAGGATTTAGTTATGGAGTTCATAAAATTTTCCTTTTGGAGACACCTTTTCCCCTTTTTCATTTTGTCATGGCTTTGAACCCTTGTCTAAGATACTTTTGCATTAATAAATCCCTTTGTAGGTTGTGTATGGTGTGCATGGTTCACCTGGTCCATTTATGTGGTTCAAACGAGTCTCATATCCTCAACCTTTCTAGTGTATTACCTCCTTTCTTTTTTTTTAGTCTTTCCTTCTCCCTTTTCTCAATTCATACAATAGAGTAGAAGTTAGTTTAGGTGTTACACTATGCGAACCAAACCTCTATGGAGACTCAATCCACTTATAGGTTACCGATAGCCTAGGAGTGTTTCAATTTTTTCAATTGGAAGGGGAGACATCACACCACTTCCCAAAGGGTACATTCCTCTATGAAAACAATAACTTTTCTAGAAAATCAAATCAAGGCAACAATTTTGGTGGAAGACATGTCGGCTACCTACGAAATGCTTTTTAGCATAAGTTTTTGTCAAGATATGCAAAGTGAAATACAAATGGATTAGTCTTCTACTTTGATACCAGTAAAGAATGAAATGAAAAATTTAGTTCTTGAACTAAAAATGAAATATACGGTTCATAAATATGATGATCTAAGAGCACACATCCTATTCTAAAATAGGGAGAATGGAAAAAGTTCCATTTGAATACATAAAAGAGAAGGGAACGATTTAATGAATTCTGAATGAGGTGAAGAGTTTTCCGTTCTTGAAGAAATATTGGTGGAAATTGATGATGAAGATTGGATTATGGATTTTAATGGAAGTTTTTCATCAATAGGGTCAAGTGTTAGAATTGTCTTGTATTCTTTGCAAGTTGATTTATTTCCTTTTTTCATAGAAGCTATTGTTTTATAATACCAACAATATCATTGAATATGAGTTTCGTTGCTTAGGTTACAAGTTGTTAAGGAATGGGAATCAATAATCTCGTAGTGCATGGAGATACGAGTTGATTATGAAGTAGGTTAAAAATCTATTTTGAGTGAAAAACTCTCACCTCCACCTTTATCGAAATAGAGTATGAGATTGTATTAAGGATTTTGATGAATTTAATATTAAGGTAGTCCCTCACGATCTTTATTTAGAGCTGATTAGTTGGTCGTATCCACATCTATAATTATTCCTCATCTTGATTTTGGTGAACATAAGTATTCGAGAGATGGTTTTCCGTCCAAATGTGTTACAAAAATCATATATTTGGAAATTTTTCAATGATGACATCCATATTCTATCTTTCTTGTAGAAAATTGGTGATTTCAAGTCTATATATTTCAAAGGAAGTGATACCCTTCCAAGGAATTTTACTACCAATAATAATGATAGTGCCAAGAGTGATCAAATTGATGAAGATGTAATGATTCAAATGAAAATATATATTATCCTGAAGGGATTAATTTCATTAGAGGAATTATTTGATAATCATGATAGATTCATCCACAACAAAGCTAAAGATCATCCTAGATCTTCTACTGAATATGATAAAAATAATATGGGAATAAGTGAGCAGTCAAGGATGGTGAACATTGGAAAGTATTATTCACCTGAGCAACACATAAAATTTTCAACTCTATTGAAAAATTATTCTGATGTTTTTGTTTATTCTTGTGAAGATATTAAGTCCTTTCAACCACAATCCATGCAACACTCCATTCTTTTAAATCTTGATGCAAAATCCTTCTAGAAAAAGTAAAGACAATACAATCCCAATATTGTCATAACCATCAAAGAGGAAGTTGAAAAGTTACTCAATGCTCACATCATCTTCCCTATCCATCATTCAACATGGATAGCCAATATTGTACTAGAAAGAAAGAAGAATAGTGAGCTATGCATTTGTGTGGATTTATGGAATTTGAATCAAGCTTCATTGAAATATAATTGTCAATTACCGGTCACGGATCATATTTTTCAAGCATTCAATGGTTTGGAAATGATGCCCATGCTTGATGGATTCTCAAGATACAACCAAATAGAGGTAGCCAAAGAATATCAATTCAATACTCGGCTTCACCACCCCATTGGGAACTTTGGAAACCACCATATGCCCTTCGGGTTAATCAATACAAGTGCCACTTTCCAAAGGGAAATGGATTTAGCTTTCAAGGACCTGAGAGGAAAATGCATAGTGGTATATTTGGATGACCTCATGGTGTATTCAAAAGAGAGAGAGGAACATTTATGATAACTAGATCAAGTTGGTGCAGAAAAATCACATCTCTCTTAATCTGAAGAAGTCAATATTTGGGGTAATGGAAAGAAAACTACTTGGTCACATTGTGAGCAAGGAGGGAACAAAAATTTATCCAGAGAGATTTGAATCCATCCAAAGGTTATCTTTACCCACAATAAAACCCAATGTACACTCATTTTTGGCAAGGTGAATTTCTTGAGAAGGTTTGTTCTAGCTTTCTTGAGCTCTCTAAGGATATTATCAACATGATGAAGCCTTAAGGATAATTCAAATGGAGAAAATAAGGTAAAGGATATTTTGAATCAATCAAAGTTGTTATTCCAAAGGAACCCACTTTGGCCCATCTATAATTTAACAAGAAATTCATTATTTACTTCGCTACACCTCTGAGCACACCATCTCATTTGTCCTTTTTCAAGAGAATAAAGAGAAATTTTAGTCACCAATTGCATTTATGAGTGCACCATTAAAGGCACATGAACTTAAATTTTCACAACATGAGAAACATGTTTATGTGGTGGTCAAGGATTTAAAAATTTTAGAATTTATCTCTTAAACTCACTCACTATTGTCTTGGTCCCTAGCCCAGCTACTAAGTCCATTTTAATACAACAAGATATTATTGCAAAGAGAGGAAATCATGTATTAAAAGTCCATGAGTATGACCTTGACATCAGACCTTCTAAATTGGTATAAGGAAATGGTTTGTTTGAAGTCCTTGTTAAAGAGGAATGGGAATATTGTTCCAGTTGTTATGAGTGTTAGATCAAAGACCTTTAATCCTTGGTATTTACACATAACATATTTTTAACCTATGGTGATTGTCCATTAGGTCTAGATTATAATAAAATATGCACACTTCACCTAAAGGTAATAAAGTTGTATGCATTGTGTTTTTATTGATGTCAAATCATGATGATGCAAATGTTTTTTTAATGATGTTTGAAGTGTCATTGATGTCAAAAGGAAAAGGACATGAAGGTTGATTGGTAGTGTCATGTGTTGAGTTGAGTTGTTTGCTCAAGTTGAGTTATTTGGTGAGGTTACATGGTGTTTTGTGGTGTCTTTAGTAGGTATGAAGGCTTCTAGGAGTGTTACAGAGGTATATGGATGTTGTAGTGATGTCATGAAAGTGTCAAGGCTCTTGTATGTGTAGAAGAGAAGTGAAATGTTTCAAAGTGCTTTGTTAGGAGGCCTAGTCGGTAGGATGAGGTATGATATGATGGAGTACAAGTATGTAGTAGTTGGATATACATGGTAAGAGTATGGGTAGCATGTGGATGAGGTGTTAGGAAACTCAAAAGTGTCTCAAATTATAGGTATAGTTCTGAGTCATTTTTTCTAGGTCTACACAAGACCTATTCCTAATCCCTAGGTGACCTAATGAGGTGAACAAGTCAAATTTAAGCATGATGATGGAAAAGTGAGCTTTGTAGAAGGTGTAATAGGTTGTTATAGAGGTATGGTCCAAGTTTTAGGTCATGGTTTACAAGTATGAGTAATATTTTGTGTTTTTAGCCCTACGAGTTCCTAGAAAGTGAAAAACCTTGCTCGAATTGGTTTATTTGGTGCTCGTTGGCATGTGTGAAGTCTACATGGGAGGATAAGCTCTTCATGGTAGTTGGGGAAGGGTATTGAAAGGATTTTCTCGAGCATTAGTTCGAGTTTAAGGGAATATCTTTATGAACAATTGTTAAGAAGTTGAAGATTTTAAAACCCTTCTTAAACCCTAGTTGAAAAGTGATGGAGAATAAAATGATCATAGTGACCTAGGATGGATTATTTGACCTTGTATGATGATTGGAGGTTGTAGAGGACTCATCCATATCTCTCTAGGTGACATTTAGGTGTCTTGATTATATGTGGACCCTATAGTAATCTACATTTTTAGGAATTTGGGAATACATACTACATGTTTGGGGAGGTTTCGAGATCATTTCGATCCCTTAGGATGTCTATTATGGCCTATCTTGTAAGACTATTTTTAGGGTAGTTTTGGATAGTTTTTTAGGATATGGCTGCATAGGCTTCTTGATGATGTTTGAGTCTAATTTTTTTGTCTAATGGAGTTGATGATGAACTGAGGTCATGATTTTTCCATCCATGTATCACATTTTCATGGTTGAAATGATTTTATGTTGGGTTGGCTTCAATATTTGAAGACTATTTTTATAGTCATAAACCTAGTGAGGAGAGTTGTTCTTCTTGGCGGATTCATAGAATGTTTTGATGTTGAAAATTTGAATGATATTATATAAGGCATGAAGAAGAATTAAAAACATGTCTACATATGTTTATATGTTTTGTGATGGCCATGTAGGCCTTGCTGGTCTTGGTTTTGATGAGAGGGTAGTTCTAGGGTATTAGGCCTAGTTAGGTCTTAATGAAGGATTTGAAGGTTTTAGATGTTATTGCTTTGACTATAGAAAAAAATCATACACTTATTACTATTTTTCTATTTTGTTAGTATGTTGTTATATTCATCAATCTTAAGTAATAAAAGTATTCACTGGTGACACTATCCCTTGTCCATCTACGTCTTTAATTGATTTTTACTTGAACTCTCTTTTACCTCTTTCAGTTTTGTATCCAATTCTAGTTAGGCCACAGGGATCCATATCTATCTATATTTTCACATATATTGTTAATTATCTCGAACACTAGCATCCAGGCATTTGTGTCCATTCTCAAAAGGTGCTTACGTCATATTTTTTATTTTTACACATTTTGACATTTTTGTTTGTCCTTTTCACTTTTCTTATCCTTATCTCATGTTCATATTCATCCTTTTGTGTCACTAGTGTCAAAATTAAAACAAGAGACTCATAAATATATACACAACATATACAATATTATTTTGGTTAGTGATTTAACAAAAATAAGCTTCTTGTAAAACCCTAATTACGAGTAACTAAATGTAAAATATGATATATAGTTGGTAGATACAATATGCCACAAGCAATGAGTAAGTAAAATTTAAAGCCCTAAGGCGAGGTATAGAAAGGATGACTTAGCTGATTTGTGTCCGATCTGGGACCGTCATGATTGCAAAATTTGTTGAAATGGAAGTGAGCAGTGTCTTCAATGCTCTCGGATAAATTCCACAACTCACGGATCAAGTTGACATGAGCACCTAGGCCCAGGGAAGGGGTGCTTAGGTCTTTGAGACTCATAATAGGCACCTCTCTCGACCGTGAAAATGGTCATAACCTAATTTTACAGTGTCACACAAGTGTTGTAAATATTTTTGTTGATTGCACCTGTATGTCACACCTTGATCGCAAAAGATACATGTAACCTGTAAAATAGAAGTTCACCTACAAAACCCATGAAACCACATCAAATCTAAAAATAAAGATTTAATATGGGGAGTCGATCGACCCCAGAAATCAACTAACAGAGTGAACTTACAACCACGCATTACACTACATATCAGACTCCATGTAGTTCTTTTGAGTGTGTGTGAGGATTATACCCTAGGATGCCCTACTGCAAGTTGCACTTGATAATGGGATCTAGATCTAGAATGTAACAATGTATAGTATGTGTGGATGGAATAGAATGAACTTCCCCTTCCTATGTATTATATGTAGAGAATATAGTCCCTTGTCCCTTTAATGGATGCTAGATGGATGCCTTGAAGTGCTTTAGGTGCCTTTTGGATGCAATCTTAAGTGATAGTAGTAATGCTTAGAGCTCAGTCCAATATTTTGAACACATAGCTATGTATTTATATTATTTCCTTATATGAATTTTGTAATTTACAACTAGAAGGCTGACCTATAAGTATAAAAGATGCCTAAAATATAAAAGGCACCCAAAAGAAGCGAGTACGATAGAAAAGGGTCAAGGGCACCTCGAGGATACATGAGTACCTAGGTGTTGTTTTCCTAGATTGGAGATCGTGTATGGAGCCATAAAACATAAAAAAATGTAAAATACTAATTGGGCTATAGGGTGTGTAAGACCAAATAGAAAACAAGAAACACATAAAAGAGGCCAAAGACAGTCATCAATTACTAGTTTTCTTGCTTAGGAATCATATGAATGCTAGTATGTGTTTAGGACCTAGAAATGTACCCAAGTGCATGATTTTGTGTCTACATTTTCCCCTAATTTATGTTGTTGAGTGAATACTTGATAACATAAATTAGATAAGAGATGTGTACCTTATGATCATGTAGAGCATGTGGTGAAATGTGTGTCGAGTGGACAAGTAAAGTGTGGAATGATGTAAAGTGAAGCATGGAAACTAGGAAAGGAAAGTGACCCTAGGGGTGAAGTGTATGTATTGATTATACCTATTTTTGTGCTTGTATTTATTGTTGTAGGTTGCTTCTTGTTGCATATTAAGGATAAACCTGCAAAATTATAATGAAAAACTAGTCAAAGTCATGTATATGAAAAATCGAGTAAAGTATGTAAAAGCTTGTAAAAGTGTATAACAAAGTAGTAATAAAAAGGAAAGTGTGCACCAATGTATATGAGTGGAATGATGAAATGCTGCAAAGGGCGGGTTTTTGGGTAATCTCATGCTAAAGAGCAAGTGTTGGGGAGAGAGGTCTAGTGTTACTCTCCTTCCATGACTTTGCCCCTATTGGTGAGAAAATTTGTCGGTATGGAAAATTAGGTGTCTCCGCCAACGTTCATGGGGCTACGCCCCTATATATTGAATAGTAAAACTCCCATTATTGAATGAAAATAATCTAATCCTAATCTAAATGTTGTGGGTTGGCCTAGAAGGCTAGGGATCACACAAGGACACTCCACTGAACCTATGGTCAAAGTGCTTGTACGAAGGCACAAGGGAGGAAATCATAGTGATAAGGGAGAATGAGAGAAATTAGGAAATGAGGGTTATTTTTGTGAGTAGGATAATTATAGATCTCACACCCAATAACTAGAGTAGTTCAAAAATTCAATATAGAGGAAAACACAATGAAGCTATCTAGTGAGATGGAAAACCCGAGACACCAAGTTCTCATATTCATCTATCAAAGATACAAAGATCTTGCATCACTATACTTGTAAAGTGCATAAAAGAGGGAAATGGAAGAAACACAAGATGATTATAACAACTATGCTTATTTCATCAATGATGAGAGGAAAAAGTGCATACAAAGTTGCACACATTCATACATATTGGAAAGCAGAAACTCTATTCCTTGATTGACATTTACACCAATTATACAAAGTAAGGCAAAAGAAGGAAGTGGAAGAAATTATAGATTTATTTCATTTATATTGATGACACAAATTCCAGTGACATATTACAATCCACTATTGCTACAAAGTACAAAATTTTCAGCATTTTGATATTTGGAATGGAGAAGCCATCCCAATTTATAACAATGTGAATTGACTTCTCATCTTCCCTCACATGATTGTTCACATTCCTATTCCACCCATGACCTTCTGTATGCCTTAAAAACTCTAGATTTTTATGTTGTTATGATGAAGAAGACAAAAATACCTTTCCAAAAAGTCCAATTTTGTCAAATTTGAACAACTTGGGAAAAAATTATGGCCATGCAGGTCCAAGGGGGTCAAGGAGGAACACAAGTTCCCTGTACATTCCCACGAATGCAATTAATCACTTTTCTCCTTTGTAGTGTGGGGGGTTTGGGTTTTAGGGGGTATAGAGAATACTAGGTTGATTGTTCCACTCCTTTTCTTTTTACATCCATCTACATTGGTGTGTTAATCTATTATATAGGCCGCAGGTGGAACTTGGGAATTGTTCCACCCTGACCCATGATGCCGACAATCCTTATGTATCCCGCCATGAACTCTCACCACTTCTTTTGTCAATAGTATGATAGGCCCATGCGTAGAACTCATTCTCGGGTAGAACTATTTCGTTGTTCACCCTAGTTCCCACAAGTCTTACCCCCTCCACAATACACCACACTACTTGTTTCACCTTTTTCCATCGACTATTTCACCTCAGTGGGAGCTCACGTCCCCATGGAACTTGTTCCTCGGTTCCTTCTTACACTCGAAATCTAGAACTACTCTATATTTTTGGCACTCCTTTATCTTGCATAAATATCGAAGGTGTGGGAAACTTGTGACCCGTGGGAACTGTATCTTTGTTCTCAAAATCTCCACCCCACTCGCAATACATTGTTCCCTTCACTTTTCAGTTGGAAAAGCAATGCAAAGAACCATTGATCCATGGGAACCTGTTCCTCCCACACTTATTGTGCCCACAACTTACCTCAAACCCATAATATTTTGCATCCAAAATCCTTCGTGTTGCGGCCTTTTCAGGGGATGCTTTGGGAACTCATGCCTCCAAGGAACTTGAACCTTGTGTTCCTTCTAAACCCGAAAAACCTGCAGCAAAGTGGTCTAAAATGACCTTTTTCCATTTTCTAAATTTTTCTAAGTTTTAGGTCTTGTAAAAATGGAGGGAAGGATATGGGTGAATCAAAACAATTACAGTGCCCCAAAACATGGAAATACATGTTTTATCCAATATTTTCACCAAGGTCCTCTCAATTTACCCAAATTGACGAGGTTATATCTCAAGTGTCTAGAGACCTTTTCATGTACTTATTTATATGAAATCGAATAGAAATGACCTTTTGGAAAGGATAGAGGGTCCCATGGTTTGATTGTGCTTGTAACACCTTCAATAACATCCTTGAATAATTTTGGCCTTTTATCGACTCTAGGGGTTGTGCACTCATCTTAGGAAGGCTGATGATAGCCCTTCCTAAGATTTTGCTTAAAACTCTACTTTGAGAGATATTTCTCCAAATGCACTCTAATGATATTTTATTCATAAATCACCTAGTGTAATGATGATACTCACAAATGGACCATTGTAAGGACAAGATATGTCTTGACATTGAGGGGGAATAGGATGACTTGGGGAAGTACTCAATGGGCTTATAACCTAAAATTTTGACACTTTAGGGTCCATTGTAATGCTTGAAAATATAAAATTTCTTATTGTGCATTAACATGACAACATCTTGATAACAACCACTATAGATGGTATGTCCCAATTTAGTTTCAATTTGTCTCGAATTGGTTATAATTGTTCGATTGAATTGGTTATTCTGATTAAAGAAGATAGAAAGCATTTTTGTTGGAGGATTGTGCTTGTGTTGTAGAAACTACTTTGAAGGCTTTTGTGAACTCTATTAATCTAATAAATTGATTGTATGTGCCCCAGGACATAGGTGCCTAGGCGAGGACATAGGTGCCCTAGGCACTTTGCTTTCCGAGTTTGGGCGTTAATGTTTATTTTGTGATTATGACCCGGCCTAGTTCTCGGGCCACTTTGTTGTAATTGTAACATGTGTCAATTTTTGTTGTATTGTGTTGTGTTATATCTCGAGTTGATGTATGGGTTGATTTGTTCACATAATGTATGCCCCCTTGTTTGGAGTGCATGTAATGTATGTAGGAGTTTGCGGCCCAAAAGAGAGAACCCAATGCTGATTTGAAACTCTATCCCTATAGGGGAATGTGCATGGTAAAAACCAAGTCACATGTAAATGAAGTGGCTAGAAACATGTGTTAATAGAAAAAGAAGCAAGCATGTAATGGAAAACAATGTAACAATCAATAAAGAAGATAAGACAGACCTCAAAAATTAGGTTTTAGACATGGGACATCACTCACAATATTAGAAGACAATCAGGGCCAAAGTGGCCAAAATCATACAAGCAATTATCAAACAAGACATGGGAATAACCCGTAAACAATGGCATATATTAACAAGAAGTGTGTAGCAAAGTGTATCAAACAACCATGGTGGAAAATACTCTTGCAATGTAAATGTTACACATGAAGCACTGTTAGCATGTTATAAAGATAAAAGTATGTCAAAGCATATATGTATCAATGGGAAGTAGTGTGCTAGAAATTATTAGTAGTAATTGATGAAACAATAGAACTGTAATGTGTGAGAGCAAAGATACATGAAGATGCCCCCAGGAGCCTCGGTGGGACTAGTAAAAGGTACAATGCCAAGCATCATCATTACATGTAAGAACTGTAAGATCTACATTCACAACTAGATACCAAGTGAACATGCATGTGTATATAGAAAGATAATGACATACGAATATATGTCGACATAGTAAGCAAAGTGCAGCATGTAAGTAGTATAAGTAAGCAAAAGGAAGTGTAACCAAGATATACAAATGCAAAGTGAGTGACTTGAAAGAAGTGGTATGCAATATGTGAAGATGGAAGGAGCATCGTGACCCCCAAGGGATGTGTATGAGATGAGTTTCATTTATAAAATACCCCTTAATAATCAAGAATGAGCCATAGAACAAGAGTGTGTCATCGGGAAGTGGTTTGAAAATGTGTTCTAGAAAGATAGAGTATGAAGCATAGAGCATTAAAATTGAATGGTGTGAGGTTCATTTCATATTATACCCTCACAAATTGAGTATGAACCCTAGAACTAGAGTGCATCATAGGGTTATGACGATACACGATGTGTATCAAATTATGTAAAAGTGCTTATAATTAGGAAGTATGAAGCACGAGAACATAATAGTAGAAATGATAGAGAAATTATAATGCTAGGAAGGGAGAAGTAAGTGTGATGCCCCCAAGTATGTGATGAAAGGTAAAATATCTAATGAGGGTGAAGGAAAAGGGTCCTCCACCCAATGTCTCGAGTAATAAAGGTGTGTTACAATTCTCTAAGGCTGGTGGTGTATGAGAGTAACAATGTATTGGTGAATGAGACCTATGTGATCAAGGAGGTGGTGAATGCCTATGTGAAGGATCCCTATGTGGTGAAGGAGGTGGTGAACACCTATGTGAAGGAGAACTAGGAGGTGATTAAAACCTATGTGAAGGAGACCTATGAGGTGAATGAGGTGGTAAATGCTTATGTGAAGGGGATTCCCAAGTAAAGGACTTAGGTTGTCGAGATTGACTAGTGGACTAATGAGGATGATAATAATGAAAAGTATGTCGTATGAAAATAGGAGAACTAGTTGTAGAATGTGCCTTACGTTTGATAGGTCCATGGGGGCTAGATGTTGTAACTATTGGAAGGACATCCTCAAGATGCATTGAGGTAATGATGTACATGGTGAACTCCTTTAGAGTGACAACTTACTTATTGTGAATAAACTTAATGCACAAATGATGCATGGAGGGGATGGCTTGGGCAGTGTGGAGCCAAGGAAAACCTAAGAACATGTCATAACCTTCAATTGAAGGTGCCACGGTGAATGGCACAAGTGTGGTGAGATGACCAATTGTAATTGGAAGCTTGATGTAGCCATAAAATTTGAAAATATAATATGAAATATTAGATGTTGGATAGTTGATAGCTACGATGATTGCAATAGAGCACACATTAATAGGAGTTGATGGATATATCATCGTGTTATTAGCAGTATGAGATCCAATAGAAGCATTGATGTGTAATGAATCAAAAGAAAATTTAGCATGATAATTGTGATTTAAAAATGTAATGAGTGGTGGAAATGTATCAGCAATAGCAACTAGAAAATCAAGAGGCCCCGATGAAGGAGGAGGCACATCATGATATGTATGATTAGTAGAAGAATTAGTAGCTTCCTGGTCATGCTTAGGCAATGGGTTGTTAAAGATTTTCAGGTTTTTATTTTCATTGACTGGCTTAGATTTCGATGGATCATGGATCTCAATTGTATTTTTATCAATGAGATCCTGAATAAGATGCTTGAGTTTGAAACATTGATCAGTAGAGTGCCCAACACATTTATGATATTCATATTTAGCATTTTCATCATAATTACAGCCATGAGAGCTAAAAGGATCAATATTTAGTAGTGGTGGAAATGTAATAAGATTTCTTTTGATAAGTTGTGGCGAGAAAGCGAGGAACATAAGGAAATTTTGTAAATTTGTATGCTTTGGAGGTTTTCATTAAATATTTTCAGGAGTAGAAACATCGTTAATAGTAGTTTTTCTTGATGAAGCTTAAGAGATGGTTTGAAAGTAGATTTACTTTGAAACCAATTAGAATATGATGAAGCATGATCATGATATTTTAGATTTCCCATAGATAATAGTTTTCTTTTGCATAACTTAAGCATATGTCATAGTTGATCAAATGAGGGAGAGGTTTCAAAGATAACACTCTCTTGTAATAGAGATAAGAGACTTTAGACAAAAATATCTTGTAATTTAGAATCAGCAAGTACATTGGTCATCTTAGCTAGATTGTTCTTATAACACAACACATAGTCAGCTAGATGTTCATTAGATCCTTGTTTGATTTTTGTAAGTTGAGCATAGGATATTTTGGAACTGATATTGATTGAAAAATGTGCAAGAAAAACATCAGCTAAATGCGTAAAAGATGTTACCAAATGAATAGGTAGATCGTAAAACCAACGCATGGCATAATCTTGTAAACTCCTAGGAAATATCTTAGCTAGTAAAGTATGATCATCCACATAATCAAGACATGCCACATGAAAATATCTAAGATGATCTTGAGGGTCACCATGGCCATTGAAGGTGGGAAGCTTAGGGGTGATGAAGTTGGGAGGAAGTGCATAAGTAGAAATGGCAGTGTGAAAGGGGTATGAAGGAGAAAGGAAGAGTCGAGAGATGGAGAGGGACGTGAAGTATCCTATTGAATTTGATCGATTTGAACTTGAAGATACTGATATAGAGAAGCTAGGTATTGAGTGCCAGAGGAAGAGACTTGTCGTGTGTGGGAAATAAGAGGTGGAGTGAAATGATTAGTAGGAGTGGGAATGGAAGTAGGAATAGCATAGATAGGTGGAATAGTAGAAGAGGGAGGTTGTTATGCAATAGGAATGGAAGCATCATTAGAGGTGGGAGGGTTGAGCTCATCTAGGTGGTGGCCTCCTCACGAGCAGTGAATAAGAGTAGATCTAGATCTTGAGGATGTTTAACAAGATGAGAATTGAGATCATGAAGGTATTCATTGGTAAAGGGTTCATAAGATTGAGCCATGATAGAAATATTGCAAAAATGTTTAAAAACAAGTTTGGGTTTGAATGGATGGGTTCACCAAATGATTTAACAAAAATAAGCTTTTTGTAAAACCCTAATTGCAAAGTAATTGAATGTAAACTATGATATATAGTTGTTAGATATAATATGACATAAGTAATGAGCAAGTAAAATGTAAAACCCTAAGAAATAGGTATATAAAGGATGACTTATATGATTTGTGTCGATCCGGGACTAATACATACTTTGGGAAAATTGTTGAACTAGAAGTGAACAGTAAATCGATAAATGCTCAAGATAAATTTTTTAACTCACTCATCAAGTTGTATATGTTTTTCTAGACTGGGGCAAGGGCACTTGGGCACTAGAGACTATTACTGGGCACCTATGACTTTGAAAATGGTCAAAACCTGATTTTAACGAAGTCACGCAAGTATCATAAATATTCATTGTTGATTGCCTACATGTCACACCTTGATAGTAAAAGATACATGTAACTCCGCATAATATAAGTTCACTGTAAAACCCATAAAACTACATCAAATCCAAAAATAAATATGCAATATGGGCATTTGTACTAACCCCAATTACCTAAAAGAGTGAGATTACAACCAAGTTTTGCACTACATCTCAGAATCCATGTAGTTCTTATGAGTGTGTGTGAGGATTGTGCCCTAGGATGCCCTAGTGTAAGTTACACTTGATAGCGGGCTAGATCTAGAATGTAACAATGTATAGCATGTGTGGATGGAATAGAATGAATTTACCCTTACTATGAAGAGAATGTATTCCCTTGTCCCTTGAATGGATGTTAGATGGATGCCTTGAAGTGATTTAGGTGCCTTTTGGATGCAATTTTAGGTGATAGTAGTAATGCTTAGAGCTTGGTCCTTTATTTTGAATACATAACTATGTATTTATATGATTCCCTTGTTTGAATTTTGTAATTGAAAACTGGAAGGCCAACCCATAAGTATAAAAGATGCCCAAAAGATAAAAAGAGACCCAAAAGAAGTGAGTAAGATAGAAAGGGGTTAGGGGCGCCCCAGGGGATAAGAACACACAGGCATTCTTGTTATGGTTGGATGCTTTGTTGTCTAGAGCCATAAAAGATAAATAAGTAAAATATTAACTAGGCTATATGGTGTGGAAGACCAAATAGAAAACCGAAACCAAAAAAAAAGGCAAAAGATAATCATCAATTACCATTTTTCTTGCTTATGAATCATATGAATGTTAGTATGTGTTTAGGACCTAGACATATACCCAAGTGCATGATTTTGTGTCTGTAGCTAATAATTCAAAGGGGTTATCACATCTACATACTATCACTACTATCTTAAAGGGACTACATCGTGGGCTACATACACTACATAGGAAGGGGAAGTGTTGAATTCCATACCTCACATTTACATCAAGGCTAGCTATAGCAACTATCTTCGCATCATTAGCATGAGGTAAAAACTAAGGATACTATTTCACACACAAGCACATAGAATTACATGGACTATGAAATTTAGTGCAACGCTTGGTACTAATTTCACTCATTAGGTGATCGGTGTCAGTCTAACTTCACATATCATATATTTAATTCAAATCTAATGTGTTTGTAAGCATGTGCGGATAGTTAGGGTTTATTTTGTAGGTTAGATGTGTAATCAAAACCATAACAGTGAATTCGAGTGATAAAAATATATTGGAACAAATACCCTCATACCCATAAAATAACACATCTTGAGTATTTTCAAAGTCATTAGTACCCAAAACAGACACTAGCGCTCAGCGCTCTCGTCCTCTCTATGGGAACTTTTTCCCGCACGCAAAAAAGTCTCATAACTCTCTGTCAACCACCATGAAAGCATTCCCGCTTAGATCCAATAGATACATAGTCCCACCTACCTCTATATTACATAGGATTTTTAAGTCGCATATCTCTCTCATTTGCTTTGAATTTTACATTGTTGAGTATTTGGCACTTGTATATTGTTATATATTATTAGTTGTATATCACTTCTTACATTAGTTACTCTTAAATTATAATTTAATTCAATTTATATTAAATCATTGACTGAATGGTCTTATGAATGATATTTTTATGATGTTCTTATGTTTCTTTAAGTTAATTTGTTCTATGATGGCGGAGACATAGATGAGTTATGATCATGAGTCATGTATAAAAGCAAGTTGTTAGTGACTTATTTCAAAGTTGAGTAATGAAGAGAAAGCGCAAGTAAGAGGGCAGCTTAAAGGTGTGTGTAAGGTATGTCTAACTATCAAGAGAGGGTAGAAAGTGTGTCATAATGTTCTATAGGGTGCAATTGTTAAATAGTTAGGTCGGATGATCTAATCAACTTGTTGAAGAAGTGCTTGAGCAAAGAAGTCTAGAGGGCATATTTGGAGAAGATAGAAGGAAAGAGAGATTTTTAGGTGTCATCATCAGTTGTTGAGGAAATATTCCATAGGTGACAAACAAATCAAGTGGCTTTATTTGGTGCTAATTCATCTAGAGCGTTGGTGCTCCATTAAATCTAGGGGTTGGTGCCTCACTAAACCTAGGGGTTGGTGCTCCTTGTTGGGTTAGTTCTCAACTAAATTTGAATCATTTTAATAATAAAGCATTTTTAATTAGGTTTTCTTCCCCTTGAGGGTTTCCCACTTATATCTGGTGTTTTTTTGTTCTCATTCGTTCATTTATTGTTATGTTTCTTAAGAATGTATGCTTAATTATTAACTGAATGAAATTTTTAAGGTCTCGCTCATTCATCCCCCTCTCGGTGAGGGCACTTCCAATAATTGGTATCAAATCAGGTCCTCTAAAGAAAACTTAACAAGCTTGAGGTGATCCTTTGAAGCATAGATATGGTGAGTCAACAAAGAGGTTATTCTACTAACAAAACTCCTATGTTTGATGGGACAAATTATGATTTTTGGAGCATTAATATGAGAACTCACATTATGTCCTTGGGATGTGATATTTTGCAATCAATTGTAGATGGGTACACTATTCCTCAAGATTCCTTTAACATATGCAGCAAGTAATAAGGATAGTAATTATAACTCTAAATCTATGAATGTTAATAATGAGTGGATTAGTAGAATTTGAGTTTGTCAAGGTAATGCAATGTGCTACTATTAAGGCTATGTGGGATAAGCTACAAGTTATTTATGAAGGTGACTCTAAGGTGAAGTTGGAAAATATCTAGACCTATAGGAATCAATTTAAAATTTTGAAGATGAAGGAAGAAGAAACCATTGCTACATATCTTCTTAGAGTAGATCAAGTGGTCAATACCATTATAGGATTAGGAGAAGAATTAAAAGAATTTTTGGTGGTGCAGAAGGTGTTAAGATCTCTCACTCCTAAATTTGATCCTAAAGTCTCAGCTATAGAGGAAGCCAAGGATCTAAGTACACTACTGATGGATGAACTCCATGGTATCTTGACAACCTATGAGATGAGAACATGTGATGATAAACCTCCCAAGAAGGAAGCATCCTTCAAAGCTGAAAGAAAGTCAAAAGGTAAGAAAATATTAGATGATGATGTTTTTGATATTGATGATGATGAATTAATTATTATGTTTGTTAGGAAGTTGAAGACATGTTTAAGTAAGTATAAGGGTAAGTTTTCCTTCAAGTGCTTTAACTATGGTGAGATTGGACATTTTTAAACAAGTTTCCTCACAAGCATAAGGGTGGAGAGCATGATGAAGATCATGATGATAATAAGAGGTCCTACAGGTCTTATAAAAGAAACAAGAAATTCAGGAAGTTTCAAGATAAGAAGAAGTCCAAGAGAATATTTTATTCTAAGGATGATTGTATCTCATCAGAGGTAAGTAGTGAAACTTGTGATTTTGATTTTGATCATGATGGTGTTGGCAATGAAGTCCTATTCATGGAAAAAAAAATCTGGGAATTATAAAAATGAAGGTTCCATATATGGAGGTTCATGTGTGGATTCGATGAAGAAGAGGTTGAAGTTGATCTTGAAACTGAGTTGATTTGTGTTCAAGAATAATTGAAGCATGTAGAGAATAAGAACAAGAAATTGAAGGCATGGGTCAAGGATTATGAAGAAAAGATTCATCTCCTTGAAAAGAGACATAAGATTGACATTCATGAGTTAGAAACTCAAGTGGATACATGAATGTAAAACTAAATTCTAAGGAGGAATATTTCATCGGATTTGAGAGAGAAATTGATTCTCTAAAGGACAAAGTGACTGAAGTAGATAGAAAGATAAGATCCTTTCATAAATTTGAGAAAATCCCAAAGATCTAGATGATCTCTTAGATAGTCAAAAGTCTACAGGTGATAGGACTAGTCTAGGATTCAAGGAATATCTTAATGGTGAAGAGGTGACTCAAAATTATTTTTCTCGAGCAAGGAGAATGTTGTCCTAAGTCCAAAAGAAGATCATAAGGAGAAAATATTTAAGATAAATATGAAGATAAGGTCTGTTAGGAAACCTAATACAACAAGGTATGAGAAATATTTAAATGGTTATTGTTATGGTTGTAATTAATTTAGTCATATAATAAGGGAATGTGGTAAAAGGTCTTTCATGAAGTTGGTCATAGAATAATGGAGGAAGTTTCAATTCTCATCAGCCAAGAGATAGGAATGAAGTTGTTTATGATAGTTGTAATCATGTTGGTCATATTGCAAAATTTATTTTCATGGTCCCTCAAGACAAAGCAAGAAATTTCAAGATCATAGAGTATAGGAGGCAGAATAATAAGGTATGGGAACCAAGAATGAATCAAGGCAGTCCATCTAAGCATAAATCAGATGTTGGAGCAAGTTATGAATGCACACAGATTGATGATCAGAAGAAGGTTGAAGAAGACAAATCACAGGTGCCAAGGAGGTCTTGGAATCTCCTTAAGATGTTGTTTAGATCCCCATGGTTTGGGATGTCTCTATTAAGCTTCTTAGAGGCATTCATCAATCAAAAGAAGCATATAGTTAGGGGTATTGAATGGATGTAATAAAGATGTGCCACAAGGTATGCATTTGATGTTTAGTCACTATTTTGAAGGTGTATTGCTAGTTGTTATGGTGTATCAAGAAGTGTATGAATTCCTGTCATGTCCATGGAGGTATGTTAGTGACTTAGAGTGATTGATCAAGATATGAGTTAGATTTTGTCATTGAAGCAGCTTTTGAAGTCATGTTGGAAGGACATTTGATAGATTTGTGGTTATAAGGAATCAAGAAAGACTTTAAAATGTAGCTAAAGGTAGGGCATTCTCGGTTTGAAGGACATATCTGGTTTTCTTAAAAAAGATAATTTGAAGAAATGTACCATGTTATAGACTTGATATAGCTATGTGAAAAAAAAATGAGGTATGCTTGATTTGATTTAATTTTTTTCGGTTTTTGATATTGTGGAAGTGTATAATGAGCTCCCGGTGGTGTTTAAAGGATTGTAGTGTTGTACGAAACCTTGAAGTGTGATAATGTGCATGTTTGAGCTTAGAGTTGTGTTGTGTGGCCTTATTTAGGTTTGTGACATCTTGAGAAGTAGGTTATCGGGGTTAAATATGAGAAGAGTGTTCTTAGGTTATTACATGCAATGTAAGGTCATGAAGGCATGTTTTTCTTAGGGGAGTTTGGTGACTCTGTTTCATTTGCATCAAGTCATGTTAGTGTTGTCAAAATTGTGAGAAGGATTGAGTATGCGGTTAAAAGGTTGAAGTCATATAATCATGTTGAATACTCAAAAAATGGTGTGTAAGTTAAGAAGATGATGTCATTCTTCATTGAATACCTAGTAGCTATATAGTCAGTTTGAAGAAGTGAGGTAAGAATTTTGTTGCACAAGATTGTTTTTGGAGACCTAATTATGGTTTGTGACTCTTGAGAGGTAAAATATTGGTCTTTTAAGACCAATATGCTTTGAATTATAGAATCCTATAACATTATGTGTGATATAATGGTAAAAATAGTTTCATTATAGTATTTTTGAGGTCAATATCAAGTAATTAGAGGTAAGAAAATAGGTAAAAGTTACTCAAATCTTGGCATGTATAATGTAGACAGAAAATCAGTGTGAAAATTAGTATTAGGCTTGTCATAAAGAATACAATTGAAGGTCCGCTTGAAATGAGGGGGAGTTACTTGGTCCATGAGTTGGTTCAAGGTATGAAAATGGTTTTTTGTTTCTTCTTGAAATTGCAGTGAGCTGGTATCTAGTAGGCATGATAGTGGTGTCGAGGAATTAGGGAGAGTCAATCAAGATGTTCTCAAGCGGTGTGTTAGGAGGACTAAAATGTTGTAAATGAACTGAAGCAAGTATGAAATAAATGTAAATAAATTATTCTAGATGAAATGAAACCCTAATGTGTAAGAGAAGAGTAAGGAAAAGACTCAGTGATAACAGAAGACTATCGCACAGTGTCGTGATCTGGAAATAAAATATGGAAGTGCAGACAAACCCTCGAGACCCTACGAAGGGAAGATTTGGATTGTCTGAGATGACATAGGTTCTGGGAGTGTATTGGGGTGCCCCGGGGGCACCCCGTCTATCTCTGGTGGGCTCGAAACAACGTAAAATGCTCAAAACCTCAATTTGGTATGGTCGTTAAGTATCTTTGAGTGTTTCTTGTCTATCATGTTGGATTCGTTAGATGAACTAGAGAATGACCCGTAATGCAAGGAGAAGTATCAAACCCTAGAAAAATGAAAGATGCATATGAATGGGTCAGACTGACCTCAACCACCAAGCTAGTGGTCTTATCACTTGAGTGTTGCACTACATTTCAAACCCAGATGTAGTTCTGTGTGTGTGTGTGTGTGTGTGTGTGTGTGTGTGTGTGTGTGTGTGCCCTAGGTGCTCTCGTGTTAGTCACACTTTGTGAAGTAGTGAGAAATAGTAGCTATAGAAATGTAAGTAGCATGTGTGCATGGAATAGAATGGAATCCCTCCCCCTATGAAGTGTGTGTGATGCATATCTCCTAGCTTGAATGCATGACACTATGTGGATGTAAGTGATGTAATGGATGCAACCCTAGATGGAGTGATAGTAGTGATAAGATGCAATGACCTAGGACCCTCATTATGGTCTTATAACTTTATATTTATAGGGCTCTCAAGCTTAATTTCATAATTAATCCCACAAGGTTGAATGAGAAGAAGATAAGGATGACCAACAACTAGAAGTGACCCAAAAAGAAGTGAAAGAGGTTGTGCATAGACCAGGGCACCGGAATGGGACCAGGGGTGCCTCTGGGGCACCCCAGTATAGGATGGGGCACCTGATTTTAGGCTAGAATGTCAAAAAGGTCATGAAATGGGCTGATAGGTATTAGGAAATATGTGGGAAAGATGAAATAAAAGATAAGAAAAAGGTGGCCAAAAGGTGGGATTAATTAGTACTTTGTACACTTGAGAACCTTCTAAATAGTAGTATAAGGTCCGGGCTAAATATTGTCTAATGTGCAATATTTGTGTCTACATTTTCCCCCACTTTATGTTGGTGAGCGAAATCTCGGTAACATAAAGTAGATAGAGATGCATACCTAATAACCATGTAGAGTGTAGAAGAAGACATGTTGATGGACTAGACTCAAGCATGGAATGAAAAAAAAAAAATGTGGAGGAGCATGGATTCTAAAGATGAAAAATGTGTATAAAAAGTGATGAGAGTGAACCTAGGGTGGAACACATGTGTAGTTGTTGTTGTGTGTAGTGTACCTACATGGTTAGTAAAGGAAAATGCACTATAGTGGTGTGTTGTTGTTGTCATTTTTTTGTTGTTGTTTTTGCCCCCAATTTGACTGCTTGTTTCTCATACGATGGACCTACAAGGAGAAAATGATCAAGTAGTCAAATATGTATGTATGTAAAAATGTTGTGTAAAATACACAAATGTAAAATACACTAGAATAGAAAGTGTAAATAGAAAAATGGAACATGTGCACCTGATCCATGTCGAGAAAAAGGGTGTAGAAGGATATCCTGTAGTGTCACAAGTTTTTGGGTGATCTCACGCCACCCTGTTGAAGAAGTATAGGGAGGAACCATGTTGTATCCTCCAACCTTTAACCACTTCTGCTGAAATGTTGGAAGAGATCTTTGTATTATCCTAGTTTTTGGGTGATCTGACGCCACTAGATGAAGAAGTAGAGAGGCACACCCATTGTAACCCCCAAGCCTATAACCGCTCTAGAATTGTCGAAGGACACCATGTCTTATTGAGGCCATTGTGTATGGAGTTCATAGACTGTCTGAACTCACTCATTGTGTGTGAACCGGTGTAGATACGTTGTGTTAGTAGAAACCCTCAATGATGCCCCCTCTTTGGGGGCACATTCATGACCTGGAAGGAGAATGTGGCCCCAAAAGAGGACCAACCACACTCGACCTGTAGAAATATTCCCTGCAGGGGAAAAAGGAAATGCTTGGTAGATACCAAGGCACACACAAAAGGGGATGGCTAGCCAATACAAGTGTTAGTCCAAACACATGCATGCAAAATAAGACAAGTGTAAAATACATAGACAATGTAAAACTACCAAGAAAAGTAGTGTAAACACACAAAAAAAGCAGACCACATAAAATGGGTTTCAAACATGGGACATCACTCATGATGTCACAAGACACATAAGGCCATCATGGCCAAAAAAACAATCAAGTGTGCACACAAGCAAAGGGAAAATCCCACATACAATGGAAAACAATGCAGACAAGTAAAAAACAAACATGTAGTCATGGAAACATGTAGTCCTACAAAAAAGTGTTGCACATGGAACACCCATTAGCATGTTAGAGTGATAACCAATATGTCAAAGCATGTAGAAGCAAAGTAGTAAAAAGATGTTAAGTACAAAATGAAACAATAACACCTGGATAGGATGAATGTGGATGCCCCCAATGACAACGGTATAGGAAGGGTAGAAGGTGAGCATCCATGCCACGTGTAGAGTCATGTATCTGTGATCACACTAGAAAAGGCATGAACATGCATGTGTGTATGATAATGACATATAAGAAAGAAATCTAACATGTGTAGTAGAATGAGCATGCAAAACACTAGTAAGCAAGAGTAAATGCTACCAAGACAATGCAATATGTTGTGGATGGATGGAATGGAATGCAAGATGGAATGATAGGAGCAACATGCCCCCCGAGTGAATGGAAGTGTATGCAATGAGGTTCATTTTGTTTTCCCCCTCAGTAGTCAAGAATGAACCATAAACGAGAGTGTCATCATCGGAAATGGTCGAGTAGTGTTGGTTATATCTAGCATGTTGTGATGAGTATGTGTATGGAATGGTGATGAAATGTGACATGTAGAGAGATGTGTGTGGACCCTATAGCCAAGCATATATCACATGACTTGTTGAATGAAGGAGTGATGATTTAGCCCTAAGCGTATATCACTATAAGATGAATGGATGGGAATGCAACATATGGAAAGATGTGCGTGGACCCTATAGCCTAAGCGTATACCACGACTTGGTTGAATAGATGAGTGATGATTTATCCCTAAGCGTATATCACTATGGGATGAGTGGATGTGAATGAGACATATGGAAGATGTGTGTGGACCTATAGCCTAAGTGTATACCACAACTTGTTTGAATGGAAGAGTGATGATTTAGCCCTAAGCATATATCACTACATGATGGAAGAAGAAGGTGATGATTTAGCCTATAGCGTATGTCACTACAGATGGGTGATGAAGTTAGATGGAGTGTAAATGAGTATATAGTGGAGAATAAAAGGTGGTGGTGTAGTACACTAAGCATGGACCACTATGTGATGAATAAGGTGAGGGTGATGATTTAGCCTAAGGTGTATACCACTAAGTGATGAGTAGGATAAATGATGAGGTAATAGAATGATGTAGAATAGGATAATAGAATAGGTGATGATCGGATGTAAGAGGATAATGTAGAATGGATGAAGGGAGTGGTGATTTAACCTAAGGTGTATACCACTACAGGATGATGGAAGGTGTGATAATGTAATGGAATAATTTGGAATTGAGAAAATGTAAGAGGAGAGAGATAGCAGATGATAGAACGTAATAGGATGATGTAGAAGTGATGAAAAGAGTGGTGATTTAACCTAAGGTGTATACCACTATAGTATGTGATGATGCGTGGGTGACGATATAGCCTAGAGCATGTCGGTCACTAGTCCGATGAATGTGGTATGATGATATGTCACATGTAGGTAAGGTCCATTTGATTGGTAAACCCTCGGTAGTCGAGTATGGACCAGGAACTAAAGTGTCATAGGGTGGTGAGTGTAGTGCGTAGAAACAACATAGTATAAATGACCAAGATATGTGAATGTGTGGTGTAGGAAATGTAATGTAGAATGTGTAATGGGTATGGAATGTAATGTAATAAATGTGTAGGTAGAAATAGAATGTGTAATGATGATAGATAAAACTAGACCCAAGTATAAGGAAATCTAGTGTAGGATGTAGAATAGGTAAGATGTATGAATGCAATGATAGTAATGTATAAAAATGGTGGATGGATGATGATAGGTGGAACTAGACCCATGTGTAATGTAATCTAGTGTAGCGTGTAGGATAGGTAAGGTGTATGAATGTAATGTGGGTGTGTAGGATGTATATGTAGTGTGGAAGATATGATAATAGGTGTAGGTATAATATGTGTGATGGTAAAAGATAAATCTAGACTCATATACAACATGACCTAGCGTAAATGTAGAATGAGAGGATGGAATGCAAAACTAGGCTCATATACAATGATGACTAGTGTAGTGTATGCCATGAAGATATAATGTAGGATGATAGAATGTAAATGTATAGGTCATAGTAGTGTAGTGTGTGGGGTTTCAATGTAATGGTAATCCCTCAACATTCCAGTGTGAACCAAAGCACTAGGGTGTCATCGGGTAACGAGGTGTGATAATATATGATGAAAATGTTGATATGTGAAGAAATGAAAATGTATGAATGTGAGAGGTAGTGATGTGAGAGTGCAGGAGGGGGTGGGAGTGTCTAATGGTTATGCCCCCTCAACTATTTAGGAAAGAGGAATCATCCAATAAGGTCGAGGGACGGATGTCCATCGACCATACATGAGAGAGGAAAGCGTAGAAGGATGCTCTAATAATGGTGGTATAGGAGATAAGCATTGTGTGGGGGAATGAAGATGATATGTATGCGAGGGGTGGATATAAGATGAATGTCATGGCATGTAGTAAAGTGCATAGGTGAGGGAGATCGAAGGAGATGTCATGTGTAAAGAGGAGGATGATCGATGGGATAAAAAGGTGGTGATTTACAATGAGAGAGGTGGTAATAAGTTTAAGAATAGGCATATGTCGGTGTGTTGGGACTAATGGAGCAATGTGACGAGCATAAGGAGTCAACCGTGGTGATGAAAGAGGAATAGGATGTGGTATTGTGTAAAGAGGAGAGGATGTAAGTATGAGAGGAGAGGCACGGGTAGTGGAATGAGAAGGTAACAGAGAGTGGAGGGGTGAAGACTCCTGTAATGGTGATAACTTGATTTTTGTAAATAAATTTGAGATGCAAGTGGGTCATAGAGATAATAGCTTGGGATTTACGAATCCAATTAAGGCCCAGAAGTAGGTCACATCCATTGATTGTTTGACTAACAAGGCAAGGGATGAGAAGAGAAATAAGAGGGTAATAATATGATATGTAACTTAACAACACCAAAAGGTCTTGTTGAATGGATAATCGATGTCTGATGGGTAACCATAGAGAGTAAAAAAGGGAAATGAACATGCACTAATAAGGGAAAGAGGATCAATCTTAGTGTTGTTAATAGAGTTTGAACCAATAGTTGCTTGTATATGTAAATGATCGAGAGAGTAATGAAGTAGTGATAATCAGGCATTAGAAAAAGAGATGATATGTGAGGTTGTATTCATGTTTAAAAAGTAAGAAATCAAGCGCACCCATGGCTGGAGGGGGCGCGACATGGTAAGTGTGATTAGCGGAAGAATCCATGGGATTTTTGTCACGTTGATGGGAATCATTATTAAAAGTTTGATTTTACCCTTATCTTGGGAGGGAGCAGGGCTAGTAGGTTTGGGAAATTTGAGTTGATCATTGTCGATGAGATCTTGTATAATGGTGCGAGTTTGAGACATTGATTAGTAGAGTGTCCCACACAATGATGATAATCACAATGAAAAATTTTCATTATAGTTGCATCCTTTGGGTCGTGATGGGTCTAATTTGAGTGGGGAGGAAGGGTAATGAGGTTGTTGTCGAGGATTTGTTTTAATATGAGATGTGGTGCCATAGGGAGGTTGGTAAATGTACATCGAGGTGGTTGGGATGGTGCCACCTTAGAAGGTGTACAAATTGTTGATTGTGAGTTTAGTGTCGATAGGCTTAGACGTAGAGGGTTTAAATAGTGTCTTGTTTGGAAAAGAGGGAGGATGAAGGTTGTTCTTGATACTTTAGTTTTCCAATAGAGAGAATTTTAGATTCATGAAGCTTAAGAGTATGACACAGTTGGTCAAAAGAAGAAAAGGTTTCAAAGAGAACACTTTTGTAGAGAGGTGGTAAAAGGATTTGTATAAATAAATCTTACAACTCAGAATCATAAGGACATTAGTCATTTTGGCAAGATTATTTTTGTAGCACAAAACATAATTAGCAAAGTGCTCATTTGGTCCCTATTTAAGTTACGATGATTGGGCATAGGTCATCTTAGAACTAATGTTAATGGAAAATTGTGTGAGAAAAGCATCAACAAGATAGGTAAAGGAGGTGATGGAATGAATAGGTAAATCATAGAACCAATGCATGGCATAGTCATGGAGACTATGGTGAGGGAAAAAATTTGGCTAAAAGGAGTTGATCATTAGAAAAATCGAGACAAGCAACATGAAATGCAAGAGATACTCCTGTGGGTCATCGTGTCCATTAAAATGGGTAATTTAGGGGTGAAAAGTTAGGAGGAAGAGGGTAAGTAGAAATAAGAGGTGAAAATGGGGTATGCAACAACAAGGTAGAATCTAAAGAGGGAGATGTGGTGGCTTATTGACTTGTGAATTTGAGCCTAGAGATTGTGATATAAGGAGGTTAAATCCTTATTGCCAACAAAGGATGTTTGTCATTGATGAGACCAAAGGAGGGGTGAAGTGATTAGTTGGAGTGGGAACCAAAACCGGAATAATAGAAATGGGTGGAAGCGTAGAGGCGGGTGGTTGGGTGGGCAAAATGCATAAGGGTTGAGCTTAGCCAAGTTAGTGGCCTCTTCAATGAGCCACATGCAAAAGTAAATCTAAATCATGTGGGTGTTTAGTAAGGTGATCATTGATGGCTTTAAGGTGAGCTTCAGTAAAGTCCTCATGAGTTTGAGCCATGGGAAAAGGGGAAACTACACCTCAGAAGGTGCGATAAAGAAATGTCGGGTTCACCAAAATGATTAACAAAAATAAAGAATTCCTAGATGTCTAAGGGGGTATCTAGGGTATTAATGTTAATCTAGTTAGGAGGACTAAAACGTTGTAAATGAACTAAAGCAGTATGAAATAAATGTAAATAAATTATTCTAGATGAAATGAAACCTAATGTACAAGAGAAGAGTAAGGAAAAGACTCAACTAATAACAGAAGATTGTCGCACAATGTCACAGATCTAGAAATAAAATTTAGAAGTGCAGACAAACCCTCAAAGACCCTACAAAGGGAAGATCTAGACTATCTGAGATGACACACAGTGCTTGGGAGTGTACTTGGGGCACCCTAGTCTGCAATATGGGAGCTCAAAACAACGTAAATTCTCAAAACCTTAATCTGGTATGGTCATTAAATGTACCTTTGAGTGCTTCTTGTCTATCGCACTAGATTCGTTAGATGAACTGGAGAATGACCCATAATGCAAGGAGAAGTATCAAACCCTAGAAAAATAAATATGCATATGAATGGGTCGAATGACCTCATCCACCAAGCTAGTGGTCTTATTCTTGAGTGTTGCACTACATTTCGGACCCGGATGTAGTTATGGTGTGTGTGTGCATATCGTGCCCTATGTGTTCTCATGTCAAGTCACACTTTGTGAAGTAGTGAGCAATAATAGCTATAGAAATGTAAATAGCATGTGTGCATGGAATAGAAGGAAATCCCTCCCCTATGAAGTGTGTGTGATGTAGATAGTGGGGTGTGATCGTGTTGTAATTTTTATCACTTTTAAAAGTTTTCAAAGATCGTGATTTTCTTAACCAATTTTAAGTATTCTTAACTCCACAAATTTATTAAATTCTGATTATTATACATCCATAGAAGTGTGGAAAACTTGTGTAGAATAAATAATTAGAAAAGCTGAAACATTCGGATAACAAAAGAGATTGTTTACGGGGTTCGGAAATTCCTACGTCCCCAGGTTGATTGGACGATCCATTAATAATATTGAAATGCAAGTACAATAACTCTTACAAACAACCAATAATGAATCACAACCTGCAAATGAGCTGATCAATGTCCCAAGAACTCTGAAAAATAGCAGAAACTGTCCCAAGAACGATCTGTGGCTCCTACAGTGTTTTCACAATGTGATCTCCCTGCAACTGTGTTAGAAAAACACCTACAAATGGATATTTAAAAACATTCTATGAAAAAAATCATATATCTGAGATCATATCTGAATTCTAAACACTTTTCATGTTTACACCAAGTCACAATTCGGACCAGAAGTGCATTGAAATTCGTGTTTTCCAACTAGTTGTCTTGTAGATCCCTATTAAAATCTGCATTCAAAGCTTCCAAAAATAGGTTAAAACTCAACAAAAAATATCAAATCTTATATGGTTGGAATCATCTCAGAATTCTCTACATTTCATATTTTTACTCCGAGGTCCCAATCTGAGTGCAAGGCCTTCAAAATGGCGTTCTCTCGAATCCCTCCTCTTCCGCTTTTTACACACGGACACTGCACACCCCTAGTATAAGTTGAAGCGCCCCATTTTATAGTGTGCCCAAGCCCCTAGGTGAGTTGGTTGGAGGATTGGTCTTGGGAAGCGGAGGTTATGGGTTCAAAACCCGGCGGCATGTATTAAGGCGGAGTCTATTTTGCATAGTGGTAAGATATCCCACATTGACCGCGTGAATGGAGGGATTAATGCTTATTATAGGCCAAACCGCCCGAACCACATGTGATTTCGGTCACACCTATCACCGTTTTGTTTGACCACATAATAGTGGCGAGCTGGCTGTATTTGAATTTGGATTTGTGTTGTTTGAAATGCCCGTGATATGGGCCGAGCTATGTAGTAGGGTTGTTGGCAATATGATAAGGTTTGACCGCCGAGTTAAGTGGAAACCGATGCATTGTTGATTGGCCCCAAACGGTTTGGCATATATGTGTGGCATGTAAATAATTAACACTTGTCATCTCCCGATAGGCAATTTTGATCGAATTCGACGAGTGGTGGCTTGTGGACCCACCACGTTGGCAATAATACCACAGTCCACACGGCGGCCGAGCTCCCCTCCGTGATAAAAGTTGAGCCTCTTGTTCCCATGCACCTTTTTTTTTTTTACACTCGTCGAAGACCAGTGATCTAAAACCAACAAACAACTCCCTTTTGCCTTTTCGCCACGTGTCGCAGTGCGATTGGTCCATTATTGACCAGTTGACTAGAGTTGACTTTCCCGTTGACCAAACTTTGACCAGACATATCTAGAGCTCCCGATGTCCGTTTTTCACGTTCTCATAGTCATTGGAAAGCTATCGAGATGATATTCTGCATTGACACTATTTAGGGATGTTTTGGGAACTTTTAAAAAAATGATCCCCGATCGGGGTGATAGTAGTGATAAGATTCAATGACCTAGGACCCTCATTATGGTCTTATAACTTTATATTTATAGGGCTCTCAAGCTTAATTTCATAATTAATCTCGACAAGGCCAACTGAGAAGAAGATAAGGATGACCAACAGCTAGAAGTGACCCAAAAAGAAGCGGAAGAGGTTGTGCATAGACCGAGGTGCCCGGAATGGGACCAGGCACTTTAAGGGGTGCCTTGATTTTAGGCTAGAATGTCGAAAAGGTCATGAAATGGGCTAATAGGTATTGGGAAATACATGGGAAAGATGAAATAAAAGATAATAAAAAGGTGGCCAAAAGGTGGGATTAATTAGTACTTTGTACACTTGAGAACCTTCTAAATAGTAATATAAGGTTGGGCTAAATATTTTCTAATGTGCAATATTTGTGTCTCACGAAGTCATTATAGACAAATAAGAAGTATTATTGGCATCGGATAAGGTAAGGTTTTTCTCGATATATTGGTATCAAGACTAAGTGAATGGTCTTGTGTTATTGACAAAAGAATACATTGAGTCGGGATGAGTTACGAGTTTTGGTGCAAGAAGATGTGTTTGCTAATGACACAAGTATGATCATGTTTTGTATCTATTGAGAGAATGTTTAGACAGGGGGAGCATAGTTATGTTTTTAATGAGATGCCAAAGGAGGAGTATGTTCAGTCCATGGAGAGATATGTTGCTCTAATGAGTCAAATCAAAGTTGAAGAGGTCAAATAAACCTTGTTTTATTTGGTTGATGTTTCCAATCAAAAGGTGATCCTAATATGATGTCACGGAAGAAGTTTCGGTATGTTTCTTTATCATTTATGTCAAAAGGGGGAGAATGAGTTGATGGCATATGATTACCTTAGGGAGACTGAGTTATTTGTGTTTACCATCAATGGGTTTACCAACAATGACAAAGGGGAGATTTTGGCATCGTGTTGTCATTTATGTCAAAGTATGATGATGCAAATGGTTTTTTCATTGATGTCTGAAGTTTCATTGATGTCAAAAGGAAAAGGGCATAAATTTTGATTATTAGTGTCATGTGTTGAGATGAGTTGTTTGGCTAAGTTGAGCTACTTGGTGAGGTTGCATGGTGTTTTGAGGTATCTTGAGTAGGTATGATGTCTTTTAAGAGTGTTGGAGATGTAGATGGATGTTGTAGTGATGTCATGAAGAGTGTTGAAGGCTCTTGTAAGTGAACAAGAGTGGTGAAGTGTCTCAAGGTTCCTTATTAGGAGGCCTAGTCAACAGGATGAGGTATGTACCAACTAGGTATGCATGGTGAGAGCATGGGGAGCATGTGGATGAGGTGTTAGGACACTCACATGTATCTCCAAAGCATAGGTATAGGCCTAAGTCATGTTTTCTAGGTCTACACTAAACCTATTCTTAAGCCCTAGGTGACCTAATGAGGTGAACAAGTCATATTTCAACATGAAAATGGAAATGTGAGATTTTTAGGATGTGTAGTAGGTTTTTCCAAAGTATGGTCCAAGTTTTGGGTTACGGATTTCAAGTATGGGAAATATTTTGTGTTTATAGCCCTATCGAATTCCTAGAAAGTGAAAACCCCAGCTCGAGGTGGTATGTTTGATTCTCGTTGGCATGTGTGAAGTCTGCATGGCAAGCTAATCTCTTCATGGTAGTTGGGAAAGTTTCCTAAGATGATTTTCCAAGAATTATTTTAGAAATTAAGGGGTTAAACTTTATGAACAATTGTTAAGAAGCTAAGGAGGTCTAAAACCCTTCTTAAACCCTAATTGAAAAGTGATGGAGAAGAAAATGATCATAGCCTAGTTATGTCCTGTTATCAACTAATTTTGACTGCACAAAATTAATAAAAATGGAAATTTTAAAAAAAATCAAAATTGTTACTTTGCATGATTTATCGCTCTCATCGCGATTGTATCATTTTTATGATCGTTCAGGTCTTCATTTCATCCATTTCGGGCAAGAATTCCTCTCGTCGAGATCTTAAACTGCGTTAAATATTAATTAATTAATATTTAATTAATTAATTACTCTTTGTTTGATAAAATCAATTTTTAATAACTTTAGGGTTTTTAATTAAATAAATATTAATTAAAATTCATTCAACAAGATTTATTTTAATTGTCGGGGGAAAAATAAGCTTCTGTTTCCCATTAACGGGGATGCCAAATTAGCTTCCCGGACCCGATTTCCCTTTTCCCGACAAATTTATTTTAATTCCTCGCCTTCAGGATTTCTTCCACCGATTTCCAAAATAAATGAATTGGAAAATGAGCAAAAAATCTCCCAATTCCCACATGGGGAAATAAAATAGGGATTGTCAACCTGCCTTGCCATTTCCAGTTTGGCAAATGGTTGTTTATTTCCCCACTTCCCCACAGCAATTAATGCCACTACCCGGAAAGAGGGAAATTGTTTTTACGGGATGAATAAGAAATGATTGCGAAAAGCTTCCTAAATCCTCATAAAATCCTTCCGTCAAACTTGTTGGAAGAAGTCGTGTGAAGCTTTCCAATTTCTTCTTATTTCTTCTGAAGGAACGTCTCAGTAATATTTTATCACATCCCTCAACAAATCACGGACTACCCAAGATAAAGAAGAATTTTCAAATTAAAACAAAGAATAAAACCAACGTGGGAAGGGAGATAGATTCATGTAGAAGGAAAAGCATTAATGCTAGCAAAGTAACGTTCGATCAAAGATACAGGTTCAACACAATCCAAGCGGGAGTGTTTCTTCTTTCACATGAGCTAAACAATTTCTAGCATAGTTGTGACTAATAGTTTTGAGTAGCAAAGGAGATTTTAATTACTAAAAACAACAGCAAGTAAAAGTGAAAGCAAACATTTTCCACAGTTGAGAGAGACAGGTCAAACAAGATCTCCATGAAGGCTGCAAAAGAAATATAATCTTCCACGCATAAGCTAAAGTTATGGAAGTTTAGAGGAACGGTCCAAAGGAGGAAAGTCCAAACATTGCAACGCTCAAGGAAGGAGGCCCGAGACCAAAGAACAGTGAAGATTCCACCAAGCATGCATAATTTTTTGTTTTATTTAATTTCCACACATTGATCCAAATCTATACCAAGGAACAACAATTTTCCACGCGAGCAAGAAAAGAGAGTAGATCCCAAGCAACGGGAAGGAGGAGAAAATTGCCCTTAAAAATCAAATTTGTTTTGTTGTTTGCTAAAAGCCAAAGGCCACACATTGAATGGAAAGTAAAAAGGAAACAACAGTTTAAAAACCCAAGGAGCTTCTCCATTCTCACGCATTTTTTTAGATAAGGCAAGTTTGATGCAAAGGACAGGAATAAAATATTAAACAGGCATTTGAATAAGTTTGTGAGAGCTACACGCCTAAGGAGGAAAGAAGGATACAACCAACAACAAAAGAAGAGACCACATTTAAAAAAGGGCGCATGCATAAGAGGAAATAAGTGAAAACAGTCCAAAGGAAGGAAAATAAAGAAAGTTTACACGCATTTTTAGCCAAAAGAACATTCCACGCACAACCAAAGCAAACAAAGGAGTCTTCATGCATTCCCAAAGACCATCATGCATGCATAGGAGGAAGAAGTCATTTTTAATGCCCAAGGATCATCACGCATTCACCCAGGAATAAAATATTAAAAATTCAGTCCAGAAGTTTCCACGCATTTGCAGAAGAATTAAACAAGTATACTCACGCATCGATCAGAAGATCGCAAGGAAGAAGTAAATCTCAAAGTACGTAGTCATTAAACTCAGGTGATTTTCATGCATTCCAAGGAGAATTTTCTCCGGTGAATTAAAAAAATGGAATATCAAAATCGAGAGATTTTTATAAAAACAAATAAATAAATAAAGTGTTGTCTCCATAATCGAAATTCAAGCCACTCTCGATGTGATGTAAAAAAATGTAACCGATTGATTATTATTATTATTATTCTTATTTTAAATAATAATAATAATATTAAAACAAGTCATATTTTTTTCTTGCATTAATGGGGGTTTCAGAGACTGAGACCCGGCCCTGTTTGCATTTTTTTACGTGCCTAAATCATTGTTTTGTAAAATTCATAATGGCCGAAAAATCTAATAAATCTACAAGAAGATTGAAGAAACCAGTGGAGAAATTGAATAAGTTCACACTCAAGTACGAATTCTAAAGAATCATCCATCCCATTTCTATCAAGTCAGCATATGACAATATCACTGATACAAATCTGAGTCACATAAATGTGCAACAATTCTACGATCAAATGAAAGCTGAAGGCAAGACCATATTCTCATATAGGCTTTACCATAGTGGTCTACCCCAAGCAGTAGCATTTCATGTCTCGGTGCAGTGTCCAGAACTAGTTATCACTTGGGTGGAGCATTATGATCCTGAGAGACGAGGAATTTATAAAGATAACCACAAGCCTTTCCTCTTAATCACAACAGAGCACATTGAGGAATTACACATACCTAACTTCCTTTAGAATGCGGATATCACTCGATAGTCAACACAAGAATTTTGGGGACGAAGAACCCTCAAGTGGAGCAAGATGGTTAATAACAACCGGTTCATGACCAAGAGGCCTTGAATTGACCGGCTTCCTAAAGAACTGTACCGTGTTGAGTTCGTGGAAGAAATTCTAGTTTTTAGTTTACCATTTGCTAGGATTTTCCACCCATGGATGTATCAGTTTATCTGTATCATCCTTGCCAAGAGAGAGTTTTGGATTGGGCCACCATCATCAATGATACCCTTCACAAACAATTGATTGAAGTAAAGATGAGTGGATGCTTCTACATGACATCGTATCTTGACTTACGTAGTGGCAAGAAGAAAGTTGTTTTCGGACTCGAAACAAGAGGAGTCATGGGTCCATCAAATAGTGTCTTCCATTACTATCTGCAACTAAGTTTCAAAAATAGATCTCACCATTTTAGAAGATTCAATGATGCATTCACCTTCCGCATGATTCAGAACCAATCGGAATACAGAGGAAATATTTTCTAAAGAAGCCATGGATGTCATTTCCCAATGGGGAACCTGGTTTATCCAATTCTCATCCTTTTCCTACATTCATGTAAGTGGCTTTGCAGGTACTCCATGGAAACTTCCTAAGTACGTCACTGATAAATGGGCATTGATGGAGTTTGCACGACAACTATTCCAAGTTCATTGTCTTCTCAGTGACAAGCATCACTCTGGAATTCATTTCCTAATACAAATTGGGGAATACCAATGTCCAAATCTTTTTAGTGCACAACTCATGGAAAAAGAGTTTGCCCTCATCACAATTCATCCATATGTGAAGAGGGCCTGTTTGATATCAATGGATATATGCAGAATATTCTTGGAGCAAAGTATCAACATAACCCTACCATGGAAGATTTATGGGCTGCCTCTTCAGACGAGCATGAAGTAAGAAGATGAAATTTTCTCACCTAACACTTGCTCGAGATCAAGGCATTTCACATCAATAACCCTCATGATCCATTCATAAATGATGATGAAGATGTTATTGATCCTTCATATGATGTAGTTGCTTTTACCCCATTGCCCCGAATTGATTGGACCAAAAGAGATGAATTTTCTCTTGATAGCAAGAATCAACCGATCCTTGAAAGAAGCATATCTTGGTATGAAAGAGAACTTGCCAAGTTACAATCAATTCAATATCATACTTCAGGATCACAAAATTTCCAACTCAAGGAGGTCTTCATTCAACCAAAGCCCCTTCTCAATCGACCTTTGTGTCATCCAATCATACAAAACAAGCAAGAAAGGAGTGGTTTCCAAAATCCACTTCACCAAATAATGTGTCATGAGGAGAAAAATCTAAGGGTCCTAGCCCCAGTGAAGGAAGAGAGTGTGTATCGGGATTTTCTACTTCAAGTAGAGACTCTTCTACTCACATTGTTAATAGTTCTCAGAAGCTCATGATAAACGATCCTCAACCATGCCTTGCACAAGTCCACTCATGTGCGTAGTCCAAATATCGAACACTTTGAAACCTACGGTTTAGGAAGGGCTTTCCAAAATCTCTCAAATGATCAGAGGTGGATATCAAGGTTAATTATCTTCAAATTGAGGTCGTGGAAAGGATTCTTGCAGAATCTCATGATGTCGAGAACAATGAGAATGTTACTTGAGCTCCAAGATTTTGTATGCGAGAATGGTGAATGATACTCCTTTCTAGGTTGATTGTGAGGTCAAGAAAAGGAAGAGGTTTGTCAAGACAATAGACATTTATTTTTATGCCCTTTTCATAATTTCAAATGATGTCATTCTGAGAAGCCTAAAGTGCTTTCTCAAATAATGGTGGATAGTGATGGAAATAGATTTGTGGATCTTGCCATCCCACAAGTTGATAAGGAGTGTGATGCCATGACATTTGTTAATAATGAAGTTTCTAGACTTGGACTTGGGAGGTCCACATTGGAAAGTGACATGGTGATGGATTGAGATTCAATTGATATTGTGCTAAAGAGACTTGAGAAATATAAGTCTCAGAATTCTTAGCTCAAGGGTGAAAAGAATTAATTGGTGGAATATGTTCAACATCTGATAAATCCCATATCATCCACTTTCCCGATTACACGATGTAATGGCTACCTAATGAAGAAACTCTCAATTTATCAAAAGAACTAAACACATTTGGCCATCACTAAAAATTGGCTTTCGGATATTCTCATTTTAGGCTAAGAGACAATCAAAACAGGTTAATCTCCATGAAGATGTTAGTGTGTATCTTGATCCAATTCTTTCTTTGAAGGAAATTTTTGTTTCTAACATATCAAATTTGGATGCCAGATATTGCCTAGTCTACAAGATGACAAGTATGGAATCTTCAATTTTATCCATTGAAGGAATTCTCGAATTTGAACATCGAGGACACGATTTCTTTTGGTGTCTCGCATCTCAAAACAAGGAAGATGCTTCTCGAGGATTATATGATCCATTATGAGAGTGTATGCAATAGAAGCCTTCACTTCACTATCTTTGATTCAATAATTCATAGCTAAGATCCCTTATAACCTCGTAAATAATAATAATCAAAGGTGTTCATCTAACATGTGGAAGAGCAATTTTCACAATTGTTTAAGGACATGTATTCTCCCACTAAACTAAAATTTCTTTCAGACTTTAATTCTGTTGCATCAAATTAAAGAACTTGTTTGAAAATTCTCAATCAAAGATGGTTAATTTAAATGATATGCCAAGTAGTATTTTGGAATTACAATTATTTTGTGAAATTTTTCTTTGACCAAATGAACCTCAAAAGAAGAAAAGATGTTCAAAACATTGGGAAGGTTCGAGATCCTTTCAATTGGCGATTAAGAATCCTAACTTCACCGATGGTTCATGGAGATAGTTATCTTGGTATCTAATGAAGTGGGAGAGTCCATTTCTCATACGTTTGAGATAAGGCGGACCCCATTTCAATGGATAAGGCATTAGTTATTATTGTATATTTTAAAATTGGAATTTTAAGAAAAGGATGTTGTTATTGAGTTTGTTTTGAGAAAACTATGGATGACTTAATTGATTTCTATTTTTAGTTTCTTTTAATAAAGTTGGTTGAAAAAGTCAAAAGCCACTTAAGTGCCCTATTTAATGTTCATGTAATCCCTAACTAATTTGTAACCAAATTTTGGGTTATAAAAGGAATTCATGGGCTCATTTGTAAGGGTGAATTTGAGAGAGAAGAAGAAAATACTTTTGTGTGCAAGCTTTGTTTGATGAAGAAACTTTGTGTTCTTTTGTGAAGACATTTTGGAGTTAATGAAATACAAACTTTGTGTCTCATCCATTGTCTCTTGTAACATTTGATGTTCTTATGTTCATTAGATGTTAGATGTTTAAATTTTTCATGCAAATATTGTCTTTGATCTTATTGTCAACATTATTAAGTTGTTGTTCTTATCAACAATGATCAAGCTCTATTATTTACTTGCTCATGTGTGTTCCCTTTACTCATTTGCGTTTAACTAATGCAAACTCTTTTTATTTTTGTTAGTTGTTTATTGTTCTTCTCCGTGTTTACTTTTCCCTAACTTTTGCATGTTCCTTCCATTCATTCCTTTCCATTGTGTTCCTTCATTCCATTCCATCTCCCTCGTTCACTTTTCTTTCCATTGATGTTCCAAAACACCCCCACATATGATTTTGAATGTACAGTGTAAATATAGTTTTGGATTTCAATAAAGGTAGCCTCACCTTCATTGATGAGGGACTTTTTCCCACATTGTTACACGTCATTTGTATGCATGCAAATCCATATGCTAACATGTCCTAATAGAGGATTTGAAGATTCTAGATGTTATTGCCAACGTAAGTGGTATTATGAATGAATTTATTATGTTTATTTAAGTGAAATTTTCCAATGATGGATGACCTAGATGAGTTATGATCATGATTCATGTATAAAATCAAGTTTTTAGTGACTTATTTCAGATTTGAGTAGGGAAGAGAAAGTGTGATTAAGAGGGCAGCTTGAAGGGGTGTATAAGGTTTGTATGACCATCAAGAGAGGGTAAAGAGTGTGCCATGATGTTCTAGAGGGTGTGCAGTTGTTAGAGAGTTAGTTCGATAACCTAATCATCTTGTTAAGGAAGTGTTTGAGCAAAGAATTATAGAGGGTATATTTGGAGAAGATAAAAGGAAAGAGAGCTTCATAGGTGTCATCATCAATTGTTGAGGAAAAAATTCAGAGGTGACAAAAAAAAATAGTTGGATTTAGTTGGTTACGAGTCATCTTGGGTTGGTGCCTCATTGTAGGGTTGGTTCTCTACTAAATCTAGGGATTGGTTCTCCTTGTGGGGTTGGTACCTCACTAAACCTAGGGAATTGTGTTCCTTATCGGGTTGGTGCTCAACTAAATTTGAATCATTGAAATAATAAAGCATTGTTTCAATGGTTTTTCTTCCCATGATGGTTTCCCACTTATATATGGTGTTCATGTGTTCTTGTGTTCCCATTTTCTCATCTATTGTTATGTTTCTTAAGAGTGCGTGTTTGATGTTTAAGTGAATGAAAGTTTTAAGGTCTCATTGATTCACCCTCCTCTTAGTGAGTGTACTTCCAACAAAAGTATATCATTTAGGAGAACATATTGTACAAGAAATTATTGGATGACATATTCCTAAGGTGCATTAAAGAAGAGTAGCAGAAGAATATTTTCAAAGCATATCATGACCAAGCATGCAGATGAAATTTCTTGGCATAGGTAATAACTCACAAAATATTGAGAGGTGGTTATTATTGTCCTACCCTATTCCAATATGCCTACAAATGGGTGAAAAATGTGATCCATGCCAATAGTTTGTAGGAAAACTAAGGCTTATTATTTTGCCACTTTAGCCTATGATCATAAAGGAACCCTTCCAATTGTGGATTTGAAATTCATCCATATATTAAATCCGCACTCCAATGTGGGTCATATGTATGTACTCACCACCACAAATTATTTCACAAACTGGGTGGAATTTTTTCCAACCAAGCATGCCAACTCTGAGACGGTGTGTAATTTCTTGAAAGAAAATATCATTGTTAGGTTCGAGTTCCAAACAAGATAGTAGTTGATAATGTTACTTGCTTATATTCTTTTGAGTTGATGTATTTTTGTTACAACCATGGTATTTCACTATCACACTCTGTTGATTACTAATTACAAGGCAATTACCAGGCAAAGTCTAGTAATAAGAACATTGTTACTATTTTTTGAAAGTTGTTAGATGTTAATCAAAGAGATTGACATAAAAGATTACATGATGCATTGTGGGCTAATCAAATAATTCCCAAGAATGGCATAGACACTTATCCTTTATAAATATTGTATAGACTTGAATCTCATATCCAAATCTCACTAGATTTAACAACATTACAACTAGTAAAGGTAGTAGAGAATGAAGAATATACAAATGCTCTCAACAAAAGGATATGCTACTTAGAGAAATTGAATGAAGATAGACAAGTAGTAGTGGATGTACTGAGAAAACACCAATCAAAGGTAAAGAATTTGTTTGATCAAAATGAATAGAATAAAGACTTTAAAATCGGAGATCTTGTCCTACTTTGGGACAAAATGCAAGATCTTAAAGGAAGCCACGAGAAGTTTGATTCTCTCTGGCTTGGCCCTCTCAAGATAAGGCAGTTCTACGGAGAGAAAACATACTATCTCACATATCTTGATAGGACCCCATTGTATTTTCCTCAAAATGGGAAAAATATAATACTATACAAGCAATAAGGTTGGTTGTCCCCAACCATGTACCATAGTTTCCTTTTTAGTTGTGTGTTTTCCTTTCCGCTCTATGTGTTTCCATTTTCTATCATGTGTGTTTGTTTTATTTCTCTTGATTATTTTTCTTGCTTATCCTGGTTGGTGAAATATTAACTCTATTTCCTAATGGATAATGAATTGTTACTCCTCCATGATATTTTTGAATTCCTTTATTATACTTTATAGTCTATGTCCCCAAGTTAGAGCTAGTTATTGTCATGTTAAATGTCTAGCATGTAAAATTTACAATGTTGGTCATGACAACCAAGCCCTCACTTTATTTTTTCCTCCCCCATTCATTGTAAGCCCTTCCTCTAGCCATCATGTCCACTATATCATCCTCATTTTTTTAGAGGAACGAGCTAACATGATTTTCAAGTGTGTTTCATGTGCAGGGAAGTATACCTAGGTGGATTGAGGAAGTTACTGAGGTCCAATGTAGAACATCTCTTAAAGGTATTGGAAGTATAATGGAATGAGAGGGGAGTGAATCAGTCCTAAAAATTTCTTATTTCATTTACCATTAATTTCAACAACCATTAACATCCATCCATTCACATACATTCAACCATATCTTATTAAGTGTGCACAATACATTCAAATAACCATAACACATAAGAGAGAGCTCATAGACACAATATTTAAGTGGGAAACCCTCATGGGGAAGAAAACCCACTAAAACACAAACATTATATTTCCATGTTTCAAATTTAGTGAGGCACCAACCCCACAAGGAGCACCAACCCCTAGTTTAGTAGAGCACCAACCCTACAAGGAGAACCAACCCCTAATTTAGTGAAGCATGTACTCCACAAGGAGGATAAAACCCCTAATATGACTAATTACCAACTCAAACACCTGATGATGATGATCTCTGAATTTTTTTCTGCCACAATTGATGGAGATCTCTAATTCAGCTCATACTTCACCTATAAACCCTTATTCACCTAGCTCACTTTTTCTTCCTCTTTCACACCTTATCTTGGCACTAAACTCTTGATCACATGTCCTCGATCAGCCTTCAACATGTAACACACATAATAAAATCTTAAATCATGCATTATAATCTCCTTCACACCCTTAGGCAGGTCACATTTTTCCCTCTCACAAGACTAGCACAAAAATGACCCAAAACCTCACTTTTATATGCTTCTCTTGATTTAAACCCAAAAGAGGTAGTTAATTCATGAATAATTCGACCAATTAATCATAATAACATCCCAATTAATTCATTACAACATTCACATATGACCCATATAGGTCAGCCATGCCCAAAACCACTCATCTTGCACCAAACAAGCTCAAAACCCCATCACTAGGATGAGCTAAAACTACAAAACCAGAAAACCATGATTATTAAAGATCCAAAATTCACCACACATGTGTAATATAACATATAATAATCATCCATTATCACACATTTTATTTTACCAATCAAATAATTCATAACATAAGCCAAAAGGCTCATATCCTTCACTAAACAGTGTTTTCCAAAGAACCTGTCTTCACGTTTGGGCATAAAGAAAACTCCAAGTCAAATAAATTATGACATGTAACCACTTTATGGAATCCTAGGACCTTTACATAACATCCATGCATGTTATATCTCATGAAACATCCATGTGTTCAAACCACAACTACTTTCCTCTTCTCCAAATCATGCTTCCCGAAACATGTTTTGCAAACTCAACTAGTTTTTACCCTTTATTCCATTTACAATACATCCAAAGGCCTTAAATAAGAAAAAAAAACCATCCCTATTTACTTTCCAACTGATATAAATCATCAACCAATCCATCTCATGCCTCATCTAACTCAATCTTTCAGCCTAAGAAAACTTGTCTTGAAAAATCATCATACCTTCGTCTCCACAAACTAACCTGAAATATGCACAAAATAAACCCACCAAGACACAAAAAATATACCACTAGAAATATCTCTGAATATAATTTCCATAACATATTTTAAATCCTTCCAACTCCAAGTGGAATACCTTCAACAAATCCAATCTCTGCAAAACTACTTCTTAAGCCCTCTAGGACTCAAGAACTATCATTGAGCCCAACTCATTCCATCACCTCAAAACTTATTTCCATGCTTATAAAAATCATGTAACATGCTTATAAATTATTTATAAGCACTTATAAACCTTCACCAAGCATGAACAACTTAGAAACATCATCTTACCTCATGAAGCTACTTCACACCCTACTAGATCAAGCATCATCCAAACTTGACCATCAAATAATAGGTCATTACTTCTACATAACATATAAAAATAATTTTTATATAATATTGGAAAGGTATCTAAACCAAAATCACAATAAAACTTGAATGGAGTTCTAACTCATCATGTAGCTCTTCAAATCTCGATTTTACTACAAGCTACTCCAAACTGCCCCAAAAACCAGTCTTAACAAATAGGGAATAGTTTGCACTTTTTCATCTCAACAATGACTTGGAACCTTCATAAACATATATAAAAACTCCAGGGCTAAAAATAATGTCAATTTATTCTTTACCTTCTTTGGGAAACTTCTCCTTAAACTGGAACTCTTCATAAACAAGCCATTTTAGGTGGAACCCACATACTATCACATGCACTAATACACCTTTATGGAAATATAAAAGATTCCCATAAAACATAAAATCATCACTTTTTAAAAAACAATCAAGACATGATTAGTATACCTCTTCTTCTCCAAGTTGCTCTTAGCTAGGGTTTAGCTAGGGTTTCAAACCAACTTACCTTGTTAATGATCGTTCATAAAATAGTGACTATCAAATCACCTCATTATTTTTGTGAAACCTTCATAATAGACCTAAGAATCTATTCCAAAGATATAAGTTCCCCATATAAATCATAAAGCTCACAATGAGCATCAAAAGGTCCAAATTTTCCTTAAAAACACACTGTAACTTACCTAGTTTTACCAAAATTTACATATCTTAAAAAAATCACTTTTGACCTAAAACTTGTCATGAAGCATCATGAAAACATTCTTTACCTATAAATATTCACCATATATCCAAAATATCTCTAAAAATCTCTATCAATCTCATTTACCCATGTTTACTTGTTTTCTTCCCAAGGACCTCATAAAAGCATCATACCTCTGAGTTCTAACATGAAACTCACCATACACCTCAGTACACTACAAATATGTTGTTACCATGTTCCACCATGACTTGATTGGTACAAATATCATACCTCTACCTCGTTTTGCATGTTCTAAGGCTTGTAATGACCTAACTCAACCATGAATTGACCATGCTAACCTCATGTAGACTCATGTACACCTCTAACACACCTCTAACACACCTCATGGACCATGAATGACCTCATACCAACCTTTTACCAACTTAGGAGAGCTCAAACCATGACTAGGCATACTCAACCATGCTCCCTCTACAACACCAAACTTACCAATCTTGGGCACTACCAATCAACCTTCATGTTTAACCTCTGAATGACACAACATGGAAACCCATATGACCTCATGACACCCTTTTCCATAAATTTTCTTGACATCAATGACAACATAAACACACAATGGCCAATAATCTCCCCCTTTGTCATTGATGACAACCACCTTCAGAAACATTAATGGCAACCAACAAGACTAACACACCTACTAGACCTCATTCCCATGTTTCTTATGCTTCTCTCCCCCTTTGACATATATGAAAAATGCTATAATGAAAATTCTACATGGAAAAAGACAACACACAATGACAATGAATGGTCATAACTCACTTGCTCAAATAGCTCCCCTGGGACTATACTTGGTCTTCTTTGACTCCTTCTGGACACATAAAAAGATCCTATGGACTTGATAAATCATGTAAACTAGCTACCCTTGAACTGATATATTCTATTTTGTCCTTCATTAATGCAATACATCTCTTACTATGTCTTGTTTCATGCTCAAATCTCAAGATTTGAGTCCAATCTCAACATAACTTCACTTTAGGACTACTATCCTTGAACCACATCTTAAGTGCAATTTTGACAAACTTCTCAAGGTTCTATAAGCCTAAATTCATCATGACATACCTTCTCATTACTCCCCCTCGGATTCTACCATCTTCCTTTAACTAAACACACCAAAACTTTGAATTCTTACCTTGCATATAAGCCACAAAGTTGACTTAACAACAATACCTTATTCTAAAACATTCTCTTAGTATTCACGACCTTTCTTCATGAGATAACAACTTATAAAGTACATGACATGATTTTCTTGCAATTTTTTCTTCATATCAACCTTCTTTGTATACATGACTCCATACACTTTGAGCACCTATCGATGATAAGATGAACTCTCATTTTCCTTAACTAGATAATCACAGCCAAGATGTATTGATTTTCATCTTCATATACCAAAAGCAAAATTATACAATCCTTTAGAAAATTCACACATCATACCTTTCTCTTATTGCAAATACACATGTCATTAAGACTAATTCTTCCTTACATGATCTTCTAGACACCTTCACTTCTTACCCGTAGGTCCATGATCAACTTCCCATGATAACTAAAGTATTCAAATTGTTTGTATCTGTCAAGAAGTACATTGTACCTGCGTACATCATAGACCATTCACTCCTATTAAATGCTTCTACTCACCATAAGCCTTACAAGCACATAGTCAATAATGGGACCAAATTGTCATTTTGAAACTCTCATACCTAGATTTTGAAGTGCATACCCAGTTTTGCACACTGATGGCCACCTACATACTTGTATCATGTTATTTTTCCAAATTTTCCAGTTGTGAAAGAGTTCACATAATTTGATACAAACTTCCTTTAGATTTCATAGAATACTAACTTTTCAAGTCACTTTTCATGAAGTGTGAACATCTTAGATAGACATGTACGAGGCATGACTCAAACATTTTCACCTCGAACACTAAGATTGTTAGCAATATATCTTGAATTTTTATCATAATCATTGTCAAGCATACCTCGACAATACATAGCCCATATTTTCTTTACTTAAACTTGTCTTATTGTGTACACCTTTTTAGGTCTTTGAGATAATCAAGACCATTATAACTATCCAAGTCCCTTATTTGAGTCACTCGAAAATCGTAGATGCTCACTTGAGACACAATATTCTTATCATACTAATGACACTTTGTACACACATGAGTGCATTCAAGAATCTTCCTCTTTGAGGTCAACAATATTCATTAGACTATCAAACATGCTTCATGTTCCTAGACTTCATTCAATTGAGACTAATTTCACATACTCATGACATACCACCTTCAAAACTTTTATAGGTGCAAAGGCCTTCTCACCTCCTCTAAGACATAGACATTGAACTTTCATAAGAACATACACTTATTTATCTTTGCATTTCACTAAAACACTCTTTGTGATACCTTAATTACTTGTTATTAAGGCTTATAGAGCTTGAAACCATCAATACCTATAACATATCATTTTTTTACTTTGAAGAAACATGATACTTTGCCTTTGTCACATGTAGCACTCTATTTTCTCACACATAGATCACATGTAGATGTTCATTTCTAATCATACCCTTTTATCATAAAGTTTAATCCTTCATTCTTCAACTCAAGAGCTTGACATACCTTTGATGCATTTTCAGGTCATGGGGTGCATAGGATGTTAGGGTTTTAAAACATCTTCAATTTTTCAGTTTCATTGCATCCATATAAATTCAAGGTCAGTAAGTACAGTCCAATTAAGTAACTTATTTTCTCAATATATTACACCTCTCGCAACCTTTTCAAGAATGGATATACACTCTATAGATCCTTTACCTCCTTTAATAGTCCTACTTGCACTTTACCTTGTAGCATGCTTTGAAATACACCATAATGATGGACTTATGGAGAAAAATTCAACTTTGACCCTTAAAAGTATGAGAACATACCTAGAAATCTGGTCCCAAAGTCTAAGGAACTATCACAGAGCAACAAATATTTACAATCTTCAAAAAGAAACATTTTCTAACCCGTAGCTTAAATTTTGTTCTTTCATAGTCACTTTGATTCAACTTGTTGATGCTCGAGATACAAGTATCATCAAGTAAGGGCTCAGTAACAAAATAATTGAATGATTCACTCTTGATGCTTCAGGGATCACTTCATGAGTTCATTGACACATTCATCGGGAACATGATTTGACACAAAACTTCTTGTTTATGCCTCAATCCGATAACACTTGACTGATTGGGCTCTTTCAAAACAACCATCATCCAAACATAAATTTCATAGTCATTGTAGTAAGACACAAATACCAATGACACTCTCAAAGGTCTTCACAAATCTTCTTCAGGTTAGAGACACCCATAGACATGTAATATATGATTTTGAGGCTTCACACCTTTGATTACATCTAAATCTTCAAGAAACCCTGAATACACCTTTTCACAACCCTTGAAACCCTACCTCACCAACTTTTATGATATTACACTCACACATTCATACTTAATGACTTACAAGTAAAGTATGATCGAGATACTGAGATGCATTGACTCCTCACTATGAACTACACACGGATACACCTTGAACTCAAATCTAAAAACCAACATCAACTTATACTTCATGGATGAACAAACTTAACAAGCCTAAGGACATCTTGGTTAAATTCCAACAAACCTTTTGTTAGTGTAGGATTTATTTTCCTCACTTTAGTTTTATTATCCTACTCGGGATATTCCACCTCACTTGGATTTTCCCTACACTTATGGGATATGCTTGCTTAGGTGTACACTTGAATACACTATTCTAGGTGTTAGTTACCACTTGACTACATTATTTTAGGTGTTAGCCACCACTTGACTACACCATTCTAGTTTTTGGTTATAACTATTCTAGGTGGATATTGCCATGATTCTAGGAGGAGGTTACACATTCACCTCCTATATGTACATATCTTACATTATTTTATTTTATCGTATTGAGTTGGATTTAGTTACGTGTTGTTGCAATTATCTCTCTTGTATTTTCATAATTTACATCCTTTTATTCTTGCATTTTTGTCTTGGAATAATTCACGTCTCACATCATTCACTGTGAATTATGCGAACCACTAGATCTGTGGCACTTCTATGATACCTTCTTGCAACAGTGAGACCTATAATCTTTGAAAGTCATTAACAAGACTAGATAGACACATCTTTCAACTACAAAACATACTTTGACATTCTAGGATCAAGAATTCTCATATCTCGGATAGCTCAAGATACTCATCACATATTTGACACTTATGATTGACTTTTTCACATGGATATGAAGTTACCTTAGGACTTCCTTAAACTCTAACTCCCCTAGAAGTAAGCATCCCATGATCACACACTTTTGGCATAGATCAAAGTACTATAATAGCTATAACAACTCATTGTACCATTTCACAAGCTCCTTTGGTATGACTCAGACCACTAGATTAGACCTTGACCAATACTTCAAATAAAAAGCTCTAAGACCTTTTTCTAAACATGACACAACCTGAAACACTTTTGACTAAGGCTCAAAACAATTTTCATGATAGGAATATGATGAAAAGGCAAAGACATACCTTAGAAAATTGTGATAACTTGAAGACAACAAAGGGCAAGACAATATACACTACAAAGACTTTTTGAAGATTCAAAAAAATGGGTACTCTAGACATTGTTTCATGAACATACTAGGTCATTAATATGCATTCTTCTTTGATGACATCTTAGAGACAAAGCCCACAACCTTGATGACTTATAAAAGCTCTAAGATACTTCTAATGAGATCATGACTCCTTAGGAATAAGACAAACTTCATACCTTTTCTTACTCAAATTTTGACACCTTACACAAACAATACACCCTTTAATTGATGAAAAATAAAGCTTTGAAAGGCTACCACTAACAACACACATAAAACTCACATTGAATGACAACAAGACAAATTGGACAAACAAACTAAGACACCTATCAACAGAAAGGACTCATAAATGCATGGGAAGAGTCACTTTCCATACCTTATCACTCTAGAGGTGTCCTAGAGACCAAATTTCTTCAACTTGTCTTGCACTAGAGATTGAATGGTTGATAGGCACATATGATCTTCTTCAACAAGTGAAAACATGCTTCCTTGACTTGATTTGGGCTTGTTGACTATGTTTCCAACCTTAATAGCACTAGAATCCTCCTTGACAAACTTCATATACTACATGGTAGGCTGAGAATCAACTTTCTTGACCTCCTTGACTTTAGCAACCTCCTTCTTGACCATAGGAGCAGCCATTACAATGAACCTCTTCTTGCTTTAGCAAAGTCTTGCTATATGACCTAATTTGTTACGGTTGAAGCAAACAACATCCTTCTTTATTCTTGGTTCATATAATCTTAGATTTCATCCAAAATCCTTGGCTATATGGCCATACTCACAACATGAATGAAATTCACCCTTGAATATGCCTACATCATTCCTAGGATTTCTCCTTTTTGCAATCTCTAGCTCTATGACCAAAATCATGACAAACATAACAATAACCATTGAATGAAGAACCATACCTCATAGCATTAGGTTTTCTAACATGGTTAAACCCTCTTAAATAAACCTTCTTAGTTGCATTCTCATCTAATTTAGTACTTGGTCCAATAACATCATCATTATTTACATGTTCTCCTTTAAACCTTAAGCCTATTTTGTCATTTGTAGCTCTTTGTCCTTTGAAAATCCCATAAAGTGCTTGAACTCTTCTCTAACTTATTATACACCTTAAACCTACTAAAAAAATTATCTAGATAAGATTCCAAAGTTTTTCAATCTCTCTTCATACTTGGAACCTTCATGAACATCTAGAACAACTCTAGGGCAAAAAACAATGTCAATTTATTCTTTACCTTCTTTGGGAAACTTCTCCTTAAATTAGAACTCTTTAGAAGAAAGCCATTTCATGTGGGACATGCATAATTTCACATGGAATAATACACCTTTATAGAAATCTAAAAGAGTCCCCTACAACATTCAATCATCACTTTTGTAAAACCAATCAAGACAGGCTCATTATATCTCTTCTTTTTCGAGTCGCTCTTAGCTAGGGTTTAATTGGGGTTTCAAACCAACTTACCTTATTAACAATCGTTCATAAAAATATGACAATAAAACTGCCTCATTCTTTTTTAAAACCTTTATAACAGACTTAAGAATATATTTCAAATATCTCAAGTCCCCATGTAAAGTAGATAACTCACAAGCATCGAAGTTCAACATTTTCCTTAAAAACACATTGTAACTTACCCATTTTTACCAAAACTTGCATATTGTAGACACTAAAATTAGGTCACACTACCCTTTGGTTCCTCGACGAATAAGCACCCTTCATCACATTCACCTAGCCATGACCCCCTTCACCCCACTAATATTAATTTAATTAATTTAATTAATTATCCTCACTATATCTATTATTTAAATATCTTATTTTAAATAATATCCACACATACAGTTCACTTAGACACCTCACCAAGCCAACTCAACCTAAGACCTGTTCTTAGTAAGTTTCCATAACTAACTAAGACTTACCCAAACCCTAAAAATCAATGCCTAAATTCCCTCTAACCACATTCATACATGCTTACAAGAAGCTCCCAGTCTAATCTGTGGGTTAACGACATGAGATCCAAGGAAATCAAGAGGATCTCCCTAGTTTAGTAAACCTAGGAAATCCCACATTGACCGACGCCTGTTACCCTAACCGTCACCTTAAGCGGAACTACCGTCGCTTACCCTTTTAACCGCAAAACAACCTTATTCTCAAGGTTGGAGGTTGGAATTTGGAAGTTGGAAGCAAGAAGCGAAGGTTGGCGATCATTAACACATCTTCGAGAGTGAATTCTAACAAGAATCCGCATGCAAGGAAGGATATCAAACATCTTTTCTTGCACAGCCATCCCAGCCAAGATCTGATCTAACCAAGCAAAGAGAATGCACATGCAGCCCATGCGAAGCTTTCCTTCGATTGGTGATCACTTGCATCCTTCAAGCCTCTCATAAAGCACCTCCATTCCTCACTCATAAGCATTCGGGACCGGAATCCAAGTAAGTATAACGTCATACTTTTCTCTCGTTTATTTCATTTCATCATCATTTTATCATCTATTGTTTACCTAGCCACCTATTGACCTTCTCTAATGCTTCCACCTCCATATTCCCATTAAAAACCTTGTCAAAGCCTACCCCAGTCACCCAATACCTCGTCCCGACCAACCAAAGTCATTTTTGTAATCACAAAGGAGACCTAAAGTTTGTTACTCGTGACATTCCTAGATTTCCACAATAACCGCACCTTTGAGGTTACACCTAACCGTAATCATTACCCCCGACCGACATCGAGTCTTTGTATTTTCCCACACAGCCCAGAATAGAGACCTACCCACCAAATTTCATCTCACCCTCATCCACCTGTGATCTACCCGAGACCTCTGTCAAACCTATAGAACCCAGAACCCATCATTTGACCTTTGGATTCTATTCTAGCTTAGCCTGTTAGATTAGATCTATTTCTTATCGTGTTTTAAGTGAGATACCTAAATCATTTTAAATTACAATAGGATTTACTTTGCTTACAATATTAAATTGTTTAAAAAAGCAATGATCGACAAACCATCTAGGAAGTATCACACTTCCCGGATCGAGCATACGCTAGGCGCTTCATTGCCCATATTGTGTAATTCCTTCTCGTGGTCTTGTTTTGCATTATAGGTAGTTCCTCCTAGCCAAAAAAGAAGCTCTCACGATCAGTATGGATTCGGAAGTCATACGCGTGCAACAACCCATCAACCAAAGATTTGAACAGGTATTCCTCCTATGCATGTTACCCTATCTATTTCACCAACACTTCAAAGAAATGATCGAGAAAAAGGTGAAACATTTTGGCATGCCTTATGGGACCCATCTGGAGTTCCTTGCATTTCATTCATTCTAGGAAAAGTTGTGTGTTTGTTTCCCTTACGAAAAGCGTACACACTAATTTTCTTCCTTGGTAATCTGTGTACCCAAAATTGTAGGGTACTACACTTTGCCAAACAACGTTACACATGCCCCAATGATGATATAGGTCTCCTTACAAGGTGTTCGGGATCCGGAAAATCTCTCCAAGTATGTGTTAACATCTCACATGCCTTGTTTAGCCCTGCGTGCTTTGCTTTTTCCTTCCCTCTCTTTTCCTTTGCCTTTCGCTCTTGATATGAAACCGCCGCCCTACTACCGGGTGGCGGTCTCGTGTTTCCGCCGCCTAGGGGCGGCGGTCCTGCATGCGTTTTTTCATAATGTTTCTTTTATCGCGACTCACATAAAAATCAATGTTTACCAGCTTTTTTTCACTACCTTTTCTTGTATTTATGATTCTGGTTCCTGGAATAGTGTTTTGGCATTGTTTATGGTTTAAGAGATCAAATTGGTTTTCACCTTTGGGTAAATGGGATTCTATAAATAGCTGGTTTGTGCTCAAGCAAATGGCCCCTCAAATTTGCCTCTCGATTTCTCATTTCAATAGATTAGCCTTTCAATTTTTCTTAGGATTCATAGTTTTATTTGTTCCATGCATGGTTAGTGTTGTTTAGTACATTTAGGAAGCCACATAATCTTCTTGTGCTAGTGTTGTTACTATTTCATGTAATTCATTGAAATAGGATAGTTTGATTTTCAGAGGAACCGATTAAAGTTGCGAGTCTTGTTCATCAAGCGAGGATAGTTTTAGGTTCTAGACATTTTATGTTGTATGACTCGTAATAAATGCCACTAGGAATTACATAAGCCAAGCTCTGTTATCTTGCACTATCCCTCTCCTACTCGCATTATATTCAGTCTACATCCTAATCTGTCATTATCTCGATACCAACTTCCGTTGATGCTAACATCACACGCTTTTCTAGATTCATGTGAGCACAAAAGAATGAGGAGATCATACTGAGGGGACAAAGCCACACACAACTAGAATTCACCATTGTTTTGAAAAATCCAGGTTCAAGCTTTCAAAGTTCTAGTTAAAACTTATCAAATAAAGTAGTCAATCATTTTATTTAAGTTAATCTCACTTTTGATATTGCGAGGAAGTCATGGGGGGATTGATAGTTTACGAGAAACTATGATTCACTCGTCACTTCGAGGTAGGATCGAGAGTCTTTCAAATAGATTAGATTAGTTACTGGTTATTTAGAATAGATTCACAATCCACGAGATAATTAGCTATACTCGGCTACTTTATTTGTTTTTTTAAATTTTGTTATTAGTTTAGTTTATCGATTTCTAGATATATTAGATAATTGCTCTTTTAAATTCTGTTTAGTAGTTTATCAATAAAATCATATTTAGGAATATACATAAATATATCTTGTGTAGTCAATTTATTTTGTCATTAGTTAGATTTACATTGTTTCTTTTGCATGACAATCACGGGACCTAGATAACCCGGAGAATACGTATTCAAACCAATCATGCCTCAACCCAATCTTGTTACAAAAGAATAGCTGATATAGATAAGAATCTTAGAATCCAAGTCTTCCAAACAACAACAGGACTTGCAAAGATCAGTCATAGTTAAGAGGGTTAAACATAGAAGACACCAAGCACACACATTCTAGTCAAACCAGCCAAACTACATATTACCCTAGATAAAAATCCACATGACCATAGAAGGGCTTGAAAGAGAGAAACATTCGGTTGTGACCCTTTGGTCCCACAAATGCTAGACGCAGAGACATTCTCACCGACATAGACACTAGCTTAAGAATTCAAATTGCCAAAACACACCTGTAAGGTACTTTGAGAAGGTTGCATAACTTGTGGCTCTAAACATAGAGGCCGAAAAGGCATACGACTATTGGATACTAGGGATTAGGGGACTGATTCGCACATGACCATAGCAGGTCCACAACAACCACAAATCTACGGTTATGACCCACAAATCCCACAACCCAACGAGTCCACAGGTCAATCCGACATTGACGATGGCTTACACACATTAGTATTTAGATCCACTCCACTTCCACCTATCATCATCACATAGTTATCCCTGTTGGATATAATAGCTAACGAAGCTAAGGATTTTGGACTAGACCAGAGAATCACCCATAGAATCCACCATATCCATCATCCATCCTATGACCCTATTTGGAGATATACACGAAACAATCCCAGGTCATTTTCCCACTACCCATAACCTATAGATTGAATCACGCGAGCTCGATATTGATTGGAGCCTTCGAGTAGTCATCCTCGCTGACCGATCTATTATGCCAGTTTAGGTTAGGAGGGCCTTCTTTACCTTAGATTTGTAGATTCCATTAGTGTGTGTCGAAGATATAAGATTGCCTAACTAGTTTACCCATACCCCACGTATATTCCATCCCCATGTTGGTGTCTCGGCCAGACGACCTCGGGAGGTCGGGTGTAAGGAAAAGTTACTTGTAGATTCCCATGCTCACTTCTCACTTTTCCATCGTACAGTAACCCACCTCTTCTTTCTATTTGCTCTAAAGGAAACTTTTCTTTTGGTGTAATTAAAAAGAACCATTTCTTCATGTTTTCTACATTGTAGTGAAAGAGCATCCCTCTTCCTCTTCATCTTATTGTGTCATCCAATTTCACATTTCAATTTGGGCTTAAAAATAAAGTGCATTCCATTCTGATTTATTACATTAGCTCACATTAATTGAGGGCAACCTATACGCTGGAAGTCATGCCTAGCTGATGGTTGACAAATGAATTGTAGAAAATCACTTCTTTCCTTTTCTCTTTCTCTGAGTCTTACCAAACCTCACAAAAATTCAAAATACATACATTCTTAAACAACATCCTACCTAGAAGAAGTTGTAGGTGATCACACAATCACGGTATAGTGGGCACCTAGCTCATTGCTTTCTGTCGAGTCATACTTCAGAGCGAAGCCCGCCCCCACCATAACATACCTGAAACCTCACCTTTTAGATCTCCTTCTTTGTAGGAAGCCATCCTCACCAAAAATCTATTTCACAATTCATGTTTCAGTCCCTAAATAGCATAAGCTAAACAAACATAATAGAAAAGGCACTCCTATGATCGCATTTTCTTAGTGTTTCTACTTGGCTTGCATTTTGAGGTGAGAGATCACGTTCTTCACTTTTTTGTTCATCCTTGCACGCTCCTCATCATAGTTGGTGTATTCTAGCTTCACCTGAGTGTGCCTGGGCCATATCACCATCATTCTCAGAATTCTGGGTCTGATTCCACACCATATTTTAATTCACAACCACTTTTCTTTCATCATTGTTTCAATTTCACAATAACCATTGTCGATTACCTTTGACCGCCATCGATTATACCCAACTAATGTCGGTTCTAGGTCCTTTTGCTAACCTACTCAAAAGGACATTTTTATTCATTTTCTTCCACTTTTCATAGTCCCTATCACTGTCATCATTCCCATTAGCATTGTAAACATCATCGATTTGGCATACCTTGCATGTTTTACCTTCTCGCATTGTTGTTCACTCACTTTGTCCATTTTCTACAAGATGTCGCGTGGTTACCCCGACCGCGTCGGTTTTCCCTAACCGGCATTAGTTAGCTTGTTTCACATTCCAACCACCATTTGGTACCTAATCCACTTTTTGCCGCCAAATTCACCTATTCCTACTATTCTCTGTGTCATTTACAGAGAAGCAGCCCTACCTGATCAGTACTGTTTCACATGGTGCTGACCCGAAGATAAGCAAGCACACTTGTGTTTCACGCCAGTTGTCAACCACTCCCACCTAGTCCTTCACCACCTTCCATTTTATCACCAAAGAATGGATCCCATCCACTATTACTATTACTATCACTACCGGAGATGAGGATTCCTCACGACTCCTTGACCAAAACCCATCCGCCTTGCAGTTTTACCTTTCCCACTCATCCACTCAAGATGCCTCGGGTCAGTTGATATACAACATGCACGTATCTATCCCCCGACTCTCACTCCCACTCCCGCATCTACCCCATCGGCTCTGCTCTTGCTACTCATATCTACCTTATTCCTAGGTTGTTTCATAGTTAGGTCCTATACCCACCATAATCACACGCGTCTCTGCTACCTCCGTGGCACCCGCTACATCCACCATACCCATGACAACTACCCCAAATACAACCTCATCCACCCCTAATGTCTCACACATACCCATAGCTACATTACCACCTACAGTGTCGGTGACCCCTACTCCATTTCAGAACGTGGTCCTTTCCATTCCACAATCATTTGCCCCTATTGCCACTAGGGTTACCACGACCCTTCCACCCCCATATATATACTATCAACAACCTCTGTTTCATCCATTATACATTCTGGGTACGTACCCCCTATTTCACTTGCCTTCTTCTCAATCAACCTACATGGCAGCCCCATATACTGGAGTCTCACCCATGTTATATGCCCAAAACCAACCCTCTCATGCTATAGGAGGCACCCAATCATCGCAACCCACCAATGACCTAATTAAATTGATGTTGGACAAGATACAGACATTAGAGGCATCGGTTTCTGGCTCCCGTAACACTCTCACCTATGACGAGATTTGCAACGAGCCCATTCACCCATCCATTCCTATCCGTTCATACCCCATGCATTGGGAAATGCCTAAATTCAATCGTTTCAATAACAAAGAAGACCCGCAGCAACATTTGTGGTCGTTCAAACATGGGTGTTATCTGATCGCTCATGATGATGCCTTGCTCTTGAGAACCTTTCCCATGTCCCTCACTGGACTTGCATTAGATTGGTATAGTGGGTTACCTAAACACTCTATATTCTCATTCAATTAGGTAGCCCAAGCCTTCTTGGATCATTTCTCTATCAATATCGTCAAGAAGGTTACCATGACCGATCTATATTCCACACGTCAGTATGAGGACGAATCTATCATAGATTTTTTCACTCGTTGGCACAGCCTGATCAACCAACTTACCTTCCAACTACCACAAACTAAACTCATCAAGCTCTTCACATGGGCATGTGTTAAACATATTTCACTGACCTTGTAGGTCCAAACCTTCCGAACATTCAATGAGGCATTCACTATGGCACAAAAGTTAGAGATTCGGGCCATCGAAGAGAAGAAAATCCAATTACGCAATAAGAATTTGGCATTCAAGTCGAATGATATCTCTTCTTCTTCCAAACCACAAACCAATTATTCAAAGCAAAGGGCACCACTAATGCAGTGGTACTCAAGGTGCCGCCCACTCATCCTTCAAATCGCTACCCCCTCATCTAATCTCTCACATGTCCAGACTTTTCAATTCAGATGAGAGCAACGAAATATACCCCAATCGGGAGCCTTACTCTTCTGTCTTAGAAAAGCTTATCAAAGCCGGAGCCATCACCCTTCCACCTATAAAACCACACATTGGTTTTGACCCTACTTGCCCCATGCCCGCATGGTATAAAGAACATGATTTTTGTAACTATCATCGAGTAAAGGGTCATAGTGATGGAAACTACATCACTTTCAAAAATATTGTCCAAGAAATGCTTGAGAAAGGTGAGTTAACCGTGGATAATCCTAATGCACCTTGCCAACCAAAACCTACATATCTTCAAGAAACCATTTCCCAACCATGCCCCTTCGTCTGATCAAACCGGTGAGACCTCAACTCATGATACCCATACCCGCGAGGTCCATGCTATCTTTAATGACGTACTTGTCACCTCCCAATTACCCCATATTCCTTCCATAGAGGAGATCCTAGCCCGAAATCCTCCTTCCACGTTAGAACCAACCTCCCTTGTTCCTTCACCAATAGAGGAACACCTTTCATCTCCTTCATCACCTACGGAGGAATCTTTCGCTAACATTGAGACCATCTCACCCCTGGCTTCACCACTTAGAGAGCCTTTAGCTACAATACCTCCTCCACCCATAGAGGAGCACCCATTACCTCCTCCACCCATAGAGGAGCACCCATCATCTCCACCACCTATCATAGACCCAGTTGAGATACCTTTGCCTCTTGGTGAGCATTCTCCATCACCACCCAAAATCCTATAGACCTACTTTCGGCTCTCTTACCCATGGAAGTTGAAGCTAGCCAATTCCCCATCTCTAAGACACATTTTACGGGAATTGCCATTAGGTCCTCACCAACTCCACCTACAGATGTGTCATTCTCACGTTTGGCCTATCACTTAGATTATTTGGATAGAGCCCTACTATGGGGGTGCCTTTTACTCCCAGGTCTCAACACAAATACGATGATCCCTCGCTGATACCTCCACTATCTACCCAAAAATATTTTGACCAATTGAACCAAACATAATCACCTTTATCACAACCCCTTCCACGACACCTGTTATAGCTCAAACCACACACTTACCCATAACTTAACCTACACCTAAACTCAAACCCATACCTACAACATTTTCCTCGACTAAACCCCTTACCAGTTTAGGGGTCACCCCGACCACCAGCCTTACTCATCCACCTATCAAATTAGATTTAGCTACATCCTCCAAAGTCAACACCATACCTACTCTGACACCCAAACAGAAGCACCAAACCCATAGAACTCATACCCAGCCGCACCAATCACACTTACACCTATCCCGTCCATCTTAGGATCTCAACTTCCCCACATGGTCAAGAAACCTCCACCCATCAATAAACCAAAAACACAATAGCCCATTCCTTCCTCACAAACCTCTGACCTACCCAAATGCCCAACCCGACTTACACCTACACCTGTAGCCTCTTTACCACCCATACCTCTAATACCCTCAGCTAGTACTTCACTACCCACTACACTTTAGATTCTTGTCTCACACACCTCAAGCACAACCCGCATCATCTACCTTCATAGCACCCCCAAGTTATCCCCAGTGGGTAACTCGCCCTCTTGCTCCATTGGATTTTCCTTTCTAGATCTCATACACCCACATCACCTTTACCCAAGAAGGTGCAACCACATTGTTGTTTGAAAATCATCGAATGGAAAGATCTATGGATAAACGAGCCAATTAATGCAGCGGGGCATAGCCCTCTTTGACATCAGAAAGCAAAACTAGTTTATTACTATTCTACCAAAGGTAGGAACCTACGTAAGTCTTACGGTATTCTACCTTCGGGGTTTGGTATCTCATCCCGGTAGAGTAGTTCCGGCGAAGAGCAGAAAGGAATGAAGGAAGGAAAGGAAGGAAGACGGATACGAAGGGAGAAAATAAATGAATTCCAAAGTAGAAAGTTCTCGAGGGTCTATGTTTTGGGATGGTAGTAAACAAATCCGAACCTACTTGCATAGATGAACAAAACAATCTTGATAAACAAATGACAAAAAGTAGAGATAGATCCAATGAATAAACGCATAGATCGACATAAGAAAGATCGGATGCCCATAACACACATATTCAAAGCACAAAGTCTCAATATTTGTATTAATGTTTTCTTCATTACAAAAGTACAAAGCCTTTTCTTCTCACTTCTATTTTTCATCTAAAAAATATCCACACCTGAATACAACAAGTATTCAAGTATATATAGAAGGAGAGAAGAAAAGAAGACAAAAGCAAACCAACCACCTAATTACAAAAATATCTTACAAGAGATTCCAAAGTCATTTGTTGACTTTTGACAACTTTGTGGATGACATCATCCCATGGTGCAACATGGATGATGTCATCATTTGTGTCAACACACTTTAGATAATTACAAGGAGAAAGTCGGGAAGAAGGAAACTATTCATCGTCATCCCACGGCTGAAAGGGGGTATCCTACTTTTGCTGCTGCTCAGGCGATGAGATGTGGAACTGGGCACGGTATTCCATGAACTTGTTGATCATGGGTTGAAGTTGATCCTGGGAAGGATCCTTGTGTCGATCACTGATAGCCTTCGCAAGTCTCCCGCTCGTCATCATGAGCTTTTTGGGAGTTTGGAATAATCATTTTCTGCCTCTATCAGGTACCCAATGAAGTCATGACAAGCCAACAGGTTGTTGATGGATTCGGCGTCGAAAGTGACCTCTAGTCCTAGCCCTGCGAAACGATCTCCTTGAAGATCCGAATAGTTTCATCCACCTTTCTTAAGGTGAAAGAAGGAGTGAGCAAACCCGGAGACATTCTCAAGACAATTTTCTCCATCTGATGCATTACATCCAGGGCTTCCTCCTTGATTTTGTCGATCTTCTCCAGGACAAACTCCAGCTGATCAACCCGATAATCCAAAGTAGAAAGGATTTTGTTGAGGGCTCTGGGGTGTCCAAAGACATCAAACTTGACCAGATCTTTGACTGAATAGTCGAGCATTTTCTGAAAGGTCTCATGCTGCATCCTAGCATGGTCCAGCTCTTCGGAGATGGGTCCTGCTATCGCCTGGAGTTCTTTGTTCTTCCGATTGATATTCTGATATAATCCGGTGAACTTGGCGATCACTCCCTCACTTTCTTTGAGGATTTGGTTCCTCCAGTGGAAACTGACATGCCCTGCTCGCTGATTTTGGCATATTCATTAATCTTATCCTAGCTCAAAGGCTCAGGAGTTTCGGCGGTAGTTATAGGAGGCGCACTACCCATTTTCTGCAAGGCATGGAGAAGATGTTTATTTTGCTCCTTTAACAGCCTTTTCTCTTCCTTTGCTTCCTGGAGCTTCTTCCAAAGGGCGTCAACTGCAGATAGGGCCTCTCCTTGAAGGCTTTCTGAAGATGTCCCCATTGTGACTTGAGTCACTGTGTAATCTATTGAAGACAAATCCTTTTATCCTTTAAAGGATTGGGGTATGCTATCTCCATTACTCTCTCTCCTGATGCACTCTGAGAGAAGCGGGTTATAGGCTTTTGCTTCTTGGCCCCCTTTGATGGGATGACAGAGAAGTCCATCGGTGCGATGGGAACTTTCCTCTTTTGTTGGCTCAGGTGCTGAGAGATCCATGCTAGACTTATGGGAGAGGGGCCGGAAATAGAAAAGGGAGCAGCTGCAGTAGTAGAAGGAAAATGCATGGAGACACTTGGAGGCGGCATCGAGAGGGAGGCCGAGGAAGTGCTCATGGGGGGAAGAGATACTGCAGGGGAGGTAGACATGGGAAAGGAAGGGAGCTGAGAGATGAGGGAAGAAATGGTGGGGGACAGCTCCGAGAGAAGAGAAGATGGACGATGAGGAAGGGGGAACAGCAGAAGATGGGGGAGAGGACACGACCAAAGGAATGGTCGCTTGGGTCACTCGAGGAGGGGAAGGAGAAGAGGGAGAAGAGATAGAAGGGACCTCAATAGTTGTAGTAGTGGCAACATCCTGAGTGGATGTGCCTATCGGAACATCTTCTGCTGCTTCTTTTTCTAGGCTTTCCGGGATTACAACCCGTTCTTGTGAAGCGGAAGGAGGAATTTCAGGAGCTTCCTCTTGGGTGGAGCTTGACTCACCCTCCTTGTCTTTCCCTTTGCTCTTTGGCAGATGTTTTGGCCTGGAAGGTGTATTTCCCAATGGAGATGTGGTGAAATCAACTCTGCGAGGTAGATGAGGCCATTCATTCTACACCAGTGCTCTGTTCTCCATAGAGTTTCTTTGACCCTTTCTTCTATTGTCTGAGGCGCTTTGGTTCTGTCAATTACAGTGAAAGGCCAATCATCCCCACCCGTGTCAAGATATACCTGATCAACCTCTTGATCAGCAGTTTGATAACCTTTTGGGATGATGGCTATGCCGTCTTCGGATGATTTCAGCCAAGCCTAAGCGGGAATGGTCTTTCCTTCTAGCTCGACCTCGTGATATAGGTCGATATAAATATCCTTGATCTCGTGGAACGTGGATCGGATCAGTTTGGCTCACAGGCGTGCAATTCATTGGGTCGAAAGTGGGCCTTGCCGGTAGTTGTGCTTTAGATTTAGCAGCTCCAGCTCTGCAAACATCTCCCATGCTTTGTGGTGAGAGAGACAAGTGTACCTTGCCGTGAGGGGGAAAGGAGTTCCACCCTTCTTTCTCTTCAAGCACTTCTCATGATAGGTTATGAGCTGTCTTGACAGCTCCAACAGGATCAGCTTGGGGCTGGCATATCTTGGCAATTTGGTTGGTTCCCCCAAGAAGTTGGCTGCCCTTAGATAAGTGAAGGTGGGGAATTGAGTGAACAAGGCCCCCCATTTCTCTGTTGCAGCAATAATGCTCTTGGTCATACGACCGTGAGTCATGTTTGGCCTCAAAAGGTAGACGATGTCGTAGAAGAAGGCATCATTAATCTTTGTAAACTAGGGGATACTATTCTCCAGCTTCAGCTCTGGATAGTATTCATATATTTTTACCTGGGGCCAAACCCCGCACCGCATCAACGCTGGGTAATCTCTCTCCGAGGCTGCAGCGTAAACTACGTAGGAGTTCATATAGAACCTCCCCGTTGTGGTAAGTTGTTGGAGCTGCTCGGATATAGTGCTGCTTATGATCTCCGCCCACTTGAAGCGTTGATCTGGCACATTTTTGTTCATTGTCTCCAAGTATCTCAACGCATCCATTTATGAAAGTAGTGGGCGTCAGGAAGCCCAAATACTCTGCTTAGGAACGTGATTGTATCACTTAGTTCCTCTGAGAAATCACTGCGATGAATGACTTGTGGCCATCTGGTCACCACCTTCTTGTTTTTCAGGTATACCTCATTCATTAATTGCATGCACTGGTCTTCATTATCATCCCAAGCCTTGGTGCAATCTTCCTAGCTTACGGCCACAAAGTGCCGGTGGTGAGGAATGCCGAGCATTATTTCGAAGTGTCGGGCAGTGAGGTTGATCACGACCTCGCCCTTCTCATTCTGGACGCATCTTGTGTCTTTGTTGTAGCAGCGGGCTACTACCATCATGAACTCATTATTCACAGCACTGACTGGGATCCCCTAGCAAAATGCAGTCCACTGCCTACCAATTTGTCCATCCAGGGACTTCCTGTGACCCTCCGGGTTCTGGCCCAGAAATCCTCCATATCAATGTGACCAAGTTCTGAGTCTCTTATGTCTAGGTCACACTCTGCCTGGGATTCGGCATCCTGACCCTCTGATATTTGTACTTCATTTCTTCCTCTATGAGCTTGGCGTTGCCCTTATACTTGGTTGGTCTCTTACTTTATGTTGGCATATGTAGTCCTGAACTCAGTTGCTGATCTGCAAGAAGAAGAAGTGAAACCCAACACAGAAAGTCATATTAGCTGTTTGATCTTCCATTAAAGCATTGACAGAAGGAAGAGTTAGCAATTTTAAGGCCTCAGGGCGCAGGCGCATGAACACTGCAGGTTACAGGGTTAAATAATATGGTGCACAGAAAAGGGGTGCTGCAAGGGACAAATCAGCGCCAAAGGGCGCAGGGCGCATGGACATTGCATGTGACATTTTTTGTTGTTGCAAGCAGAAGTGCGCCGCATACATATACATTTTATAATGGGCGCTGATATTTTTCATGTTACAGTGCAGGATGTGCCAAAGGGCGCGAGTTTAATGTGTGTAACATCATTTTTTTGTGTGCCACGGGGAACTTGTGCGGCACATGGAAGGTCCGCATGACATGATGTTGCTATAATAAGGGATGCGCCTTCGCCGTTAACAGTTTTGTAGTTGGCACAAGTAAGGTTGGTGTTGCATGGATGCAAGGTGCGCTAATGGCGCAAGTTTTTGTAATGTTACACATGATTTTGGTGTGCGAGAGGCGCGAGGTCGGAAGGTGTTACAAGCGAGAAAAAGTGCGCCTTAGGGCACAACTATTTTTATGCGCAGAGATGGTGGATGCACCGCCGTTGGCGCGACTGTACTTCATGTTGCAAGGGTGGTGACTGCGCCAAAGAGGAAAAAGAGCAGTCTATCAATTTTTAAGTCTTTGTTCTTCCTCTGGAGGGGTTACATGTGTTTAAGCCTCTTCTGCAGGGTTCCTTGGATGATGAATAGGCTAAAACAAAGAGATCCAAGTGATTTTTTCAGAGGCAGAGTCCTCTTTACCAGCAGATCTGGAAAGAGGGAGAAGTGCATGGGGGAGGACAACAAAAACAGCAAAGGGAGGTTTCATGGTTTCACAGATCATTCTATCCAACCCCACAAACAAACAACCAATAACCAAAACATAAAACATGAGAGCAATAAGGACCACTTACCAGGAATATATATAATGTGAGAGGTGAAACTGGGTCCACGACGCGATACGAGAATGAAAGGCATCTTGTGAGGTGTAGAGGAAAAGAATAATCACGTGTTTTCTGACTGGTGAAAGTGACAGGGCGGATGCGCCTATATATAGGCAAAGTTGTAATAAATGCGCCAACCACTTTTTGAAGTGGCGCATCGAAACACCTATCGACACTGGAAAGCTTGTGCCCTTTGGCGCATCAAAACACATGTTAACATGAAGTTATGTGCGCCCTTGGCACACCAAAAGTGCTGTCAACACAGAAATATGTGTGCCCTTTGGCACACCAAAACGCGGTGCAACAAAAATATTGTTGACACAAAGGCACATGCGCCTTGGCGCATGCAAGAAAGGTGCAACATGGTGAGGCGCACCAAAATGTGTGTCGACACTTCAAACCATGCACCAAAGGAATTAAAGGGGGCGCATGCTTACCCTATGTTGCATAGACAATAGGTGCGCCTAACCCAAAAAGACCAAAAATGGCTAAGTTCGGAAAACTAGATTTCCTGGGAAAGGGTTTTGCAATGTTCCGAACGTAGAGGGGTCCCTGACGAGGGACCAGAACAAAATTTTGGTATGGTTACCCGTAAAATTACCCTTGCCAATTTTACGGGATAACAAACCCAAAACCAAAACTCCACTACCCCACGGTAAGGTAGTCAAAACGACCACACACCCTCCTACCCGTCCATCTACTATACCCATACCTAAACAAATGCGACCGACACCCAAAACCATGCCAGCACCTAAACCCATAGCTTGACCCCCTCCTCTTCTAAAGATTGTTCCTCAACAATCACCTACACCTACACCCAAACCCATGTTCACTTCCCATTGTGATCCACTAGCAAGGTCTTATGACAAAATTTTAACCAACCTCCTTGAGACCTCTGTCATCACATTACCGCCACTCAGACGTTACAACCCCCTCAAACCTAAGCCAAAAGGGTTTGACGATACTAAAATTTACACATACCATTGTGTCTTTGCTAGGATCAATGTGGAGAACTACAAGGCCTTGAAAACCATCCTTATCCAATTGTGTCCACCATAAACCAACTTTGATGACAATGACCTTCTCGACAAGGATCCTACTTCACCGACACCCATTCCCACACTGCCCACTCAACGACCACAACCTCCACCCTCACCTCTCCTAGAGCCACCCCCAAGATTTGAAATTAACATGGTTCACATTAGAGAACTTGCCACGCCACCACCCAAATGTCGTTGCGCCCAACTCACCTCACAGGGTTTTTCTCCTCTGGTAGGTTTTTACCCGTCGTGTCGTTATACCACTCACCCTACACCTTCTCCATTTGCTAACTCCTCAAATCAACATGATACACATCACTACATGTTCTCAAAAGGATAAGGGAAAAGAAAAGGCAACTGACCCACCAACCAATCCTATACCCAACATACCATCTACACCCATACCTAAAATAACTATTCGCGGCCCCACGTACCCCATTTATAATGGCGTCACACATCACACCATGCTCAAACAATTACACCAATCACCCCTCAAAATGTCCTTATATGACCTCATCCAAACCTTGGAATCCCATCGTCAAGCTCTCATGGAGGTTCTTCAATCAATTGAGGTTTTACCTAATGACCCTACACCCGTAGCCTCCATTATCACACCCCATCATGTAGCCTCTCTCACCAAATTACCACCTTCATCTTCACCCCACCTTGTTCACCAAGTGGCCTCCTTATCTTCTTAGAGGAAAATATCACGCCACACTAAAACGATGACCCGGACCCAGCCCTCTTCATCTTTGTCCACATCGACGACATACGGGTACGCCGTGTGATGATTAATGGGGGCGCTAGCATTAACATCATTTCATCCCATGCATTCGCTCAAATGTGCATACCTGACAATTACATGCATAAACACTGGTCATGTTGCATTCATTCAATGACACTATCACCTCTACACTAGGCACCATCATCCTCCACATTCGCGTGGGCCCCGCATTGTTCTGAATTGTTTTACATTTTGGAGGGGGAATTCTAATATAACATGTTGCTTGGTAGACCTTGGATCCATGTCATGGGTTGCGTTCCTTCCACTTTGCATCGTTGTGTAAAGTTTGAACATGAAGGACACACTTATACCATTCCAACTGACCCATCACCTTTTAAAACATGCAACATGCTTTACCGACCCAATGATGTGCTCATACCTATCAAGTCATCTACCTCCGACCACTACCACTTCACCTACACCTCCACCTACCGTCTGACAACCGCCTTTGCTTCTCTACCGCACATACCTCCTTAATTCCTACCACTTTGCCATAACCTCCACGACTTGCCCCATCGGCTTCCCAATCTGTTAACTCGACCTCTGCATTGACCTCCAACACATTATCCATACCGGCTACCTACGTACCAACCATTGATCCCTTGGAAGGTGTTTTTCAATGCCTCTCTCTAGGGGAGTACCACCTATATAGTATCAACACATTCCTTACTCTGCAGGAGTATGGACATCTTCACCAACACCCTCATTATGATCACCACATAGGAGAACACCTCCTTTATGGTCCTCCTCATCTTCGTACTAATCTCACCTATGGGGGACTTGATACTACCACTTACACACCCGAACCACCATCACAAACCCACCCATTTTCCGCTGACTTCCAATCACTTACCAATCGTCGTTTTGCCCACACCTTCCTGCACCAATGTGCGTGGAATGGTTTTGTTTTGGCTTTTACGAGCAAGGCCACCATACCATTAGTCCATGTACCACCCGCAAACATAATGACCGTAGTGGTATCAACTTCCCTGAACCACCTACCGAACAGGCCCGCATTAAACTCATTAAGGACACTAGCCCTTCACCACCTTCATTGATAGAGTCGATGGATCCCGAATCTATCCCTCCTAAAAAAATTCATAAAAACCATTTCCTTGGGGCCTCGACTTGCCAACGCGAGGCGAGGCCCCTTCCACTCTTCCCTTCTGTATCCCGAGATGATCAATGATGACACACCTTCAATCAACATCGTTTAATGTTATGAAGATGAATCCATACTCACCTACCTTGGTATAGAAGACTCATATATTCATCAGTCATTACCCTTTGAGACACAAACCATGTTGAATGAATCGACTATCGAGATCAACATTCATACTCAGGACAACCCGCACATCCTAAAGATTAGACAATCTTTAGATGCTGCTGAACAGAAGCCATCACTTCTTTTCTCAGAGATCATAACCACACTTTCGCTTGGTCTTACGTAAACATGCCCGATATTGACCCCACTATAGTGGTCCACAATATCATAACCATTCCCGATGCCAAACCCATCAAACAAAAGCTGAGGAAAATGCACCCTCGTATTACTCTTCTCGTTAAAGAAGAACTTTAGTGCCTTCTTTCTGTTTCCTTCATCTTACCCATTGATTATCCTCATTAGATTTCTAACATTGTCCATGTTACTAAAGAAACAGGGGGACTCCACATTTGCATGGACTTCCATGACCTCAACCTAGCCTACCCAAAAGATGACTTTCCCTTACCCGGTATTGATCAGTGGTTGACCTCACCATTGGTCATGAGATGCTATCACTCATGGATGGCTTCTCGGGTTATAACCAAATTTTGCTTGCCCTAAAAGATCAACACAAGACCTCATTCATCACCCCTTGGGGACCTTCTACTATCGAGTCATGCCTTTTGGCCTTAAAAACGTTGGTGCCACATATCAGCGAGCTATGACTTACATCTTCCATGACATCATGCATCGCATATTGGAAGATTACGTGGATGATCTCTTGGCCAAATCTAAACGTCGCTCCAAGCACCTTGTCATCCTCAAAACCATCTTTGACCACCTCATTAAATATTGTGTCTTCCTTCAACCTAAGAAGTGCGTCTTCACGGTTCTTTCAGGAAAGCTCCTGGGATTTATCATTTCCTTCATGCTATAGAAGTTGACCCTGCTAAAGTCAAGGCCATTCTTGAAATGCCTCCGCCTACTAATCTTCGACAACTTTGTAGCCTACAAGGTAAATTCCAATCCATTCACCATTTCATTTTAGAATTATCTGATCGGTGTCAACCATTTCATCATCTGCTCATGAAGGATGTCTCCTTTAAATGGGATGATGACTGTCACAAAGATTTTGAGGCCCTAAAACAATACCTTCTCCAACCACCCATACTCATCCCACCTAAAGATGATCAACCTTTTTACCTATACATATCCACTACTGATCATTCCTTGGGAGCCATGCTTGCTCATCGCGATGAGCAACACAGGGAGTAGGCGGTTTATTACATAAGATGTACTCTTTTGGACTATGAAACCTAATATAACCATCCCGAAAAAATCTGCTTAGCCTTAGTTTTCATTGCCACCAAACTCCGCCATTACCTACTCAACCACAAAACCTATGTTGTGACCAACACCGACCCCTTACACTTCATGTACGCCAAACCTTATCAAAATCAGTGTGTTGCACGATGGCTTATGCTTTTAGATGATATTGACCTTGAATTCATTCATCAAAAGTCCATCAAGGTCCAAATTATTGCTGACCAATTGGCTGACGCACCTATTTCCGAGGATCAACCTTCTAATTTTGACTTTCCATATGAGTCAATTGCTACCCTTTCCCTGGACGAACCCCCTTACCAAATGACACTCTTCTTTGATGGTTCCAAGTGTCAGTGTGGGGGCGAGGCTGGTATTATCCTCATTCCTCTTAATGGAGAACCCATGCCTTTGTCTTTCAAACTAGATTTTGAATGCACCAACAATATTTTCGAGTACGAAGCACTCGTACTAGGTCTCAAGCCACCTATACCCTAGATGTTAAATCAATCAACATCTTTGGTGATTCTCAATTGGTCGTAAACCAAGACAATGGTATGTACCAATGTCGTAACAAGATACTTCAAAAGTATAAACATCATGTAGACATACTTTTGGCCATCTTTGATCGTTACACTATTCAAACCATCCCACGTTCCACCAACAAATTTACGAGATACCATGGCCTCGCTTAGCTTCCTAATACCCACTTCACCCACCGATTCCCAAATCTTTTTCACCGTCATATGCCTCCATTCACCTTCTTATTTACCTCATGATGTTTACACGATCAAAACCAATACCCACGACTCCGAGTGACCTTTGGTATAAACAATACTCTGACTACCTTTCTTTCTCCATATTACCTCCTGATCTCACCCGTAATAGACAACGTACCTTCCTTAAAAAGGTCTCTCGTTACATCATCCTGGGAGGACTCCTCTATAAGCGCGGATTTGATGGTATTCTCTTATGATGCCTCACAAGTTCTGAAATTCCTTATACCATTAAGGAGGTTCATGATGGCATATGTGGAGGTCACTTTAGTGGCCTTCATTGTTGCTTAAGTGTATTCTTCGCCTAGGCTATTCTTGAATCAACCCTTAACCATGATTGTTGTGACTATGTCAAACGTTGTGTAAATTCCAACAACATTCCAATCTTCATCATACACCCAATCATGCCTTACAAGTTGCTCGCGACCTTTGGCCCTTCTCTCGATGGGGTTTGGATCTTTTCGAGAAATCAATCCTCATTCTTCCCAATTCCATCAATGGATCATTACTACTACTAAATACTACACAAAATGGGTGGAAGACATACCACTCATCTCCACGAAAGCTGAGAAGATATGTGAGTTCATTAACCACCACATAATTTGTCCCTTTTGTGTTCCTCATCGCCTCATCACTGATAGTGGAAAACAATTCAAAAACAAAACATTGCAAAAACTTTGTGACACCTTCGGCATTCAGCTTAGTTTCTCATCACCCTACTACCCACATACCAACGGCCAAGCCGAATCCACTAACAAAACCCTCAACAAAATTCTCATGAAAGTGGTTGACAATATTGGGAAGGATTTGCATACACACATTCCTTTTTCCCTGTGGGCATACCGCACTAGTATTCGCACTTCCACTACAGCCACACCCTTTTCTCTCAGTCTATAGCACGAGGTTGTTCAACCTCTCGAAGTCCAGTTCCCCTCACTCTGTATTTCTCTCCATGACATGCTCACTGATGATGACTTTCGTCAGGACCGCTTAGCACAACTATAATTATTAGATGAATGTCGTCTTAATGCTCTAGATCACCTTCAAGTTTACCAACAATGTATCAAATGTGCCTATGACAAACGTGTTCATAAACGAACCTTCCAAGTCAGTGACCTTGTCCTGAAATAAAATCAACACATAACCAAAGCAAAAAAAAGTAAATGGGGCAAATTTTCTCCTAATTAGCTTGGACCATACATCATGACTCATACCTATGGATCAGGTGCTTATCGTTTATCTTCTCTCAATGGTAAACCTAAGCCTAAGCCCCTAAACACCTTGCATCTTCAACCATTCTATTGTTGACTCGTTGTCCTACCTCACCCTTTGTCTCTCTCTAGGCTCGTCCCTTGAGCGCTACCCACTCCATACACCTCCCTAACGATTAAACCAAAATCATGTGAGTACCCGTCACTTGTTATCTTCCCTTGAATATGTGTACCATGGCGCTGCACATAGCATGATTCTCATGGATACTTTTCATCTACCTTTAGATGAGATCCCATGGTCGTTTCACCTTGCCTTTTGAACAAGAGTCCTATCCTCCACCTTGGTCTTGTCCATGACTTCAAAGACCTCACATGGGACCAAACTCCTTGAGTCAAACTTCTCATAAAAAGATGACTCCCTCAAAAGGACATCTTCCTCTCGACAAATTGCTGCTATAAATAGACTGCTCCCTCGAAGGACAACTATGTGAAGCTCTAAAAAAATGAGAGCAACCGAAGCTTCCCGCATCAATCAGCTTCACAAAGACCTCAAGGAGTTCCATATTATTTATCTCATATAGACTTCCCGCATCGATCAGTCTATCAAAACAAAAACTTTTTAGTCATGGACTTTCCGTTGTGACCTAGGACCTCTTTCCCGAAGGGCCTAGCTACCTCATACCATATAAAATTTAACTACCTTTCACCCTTCTTACCATTCCCACTCTCATTTCCTCATTGCCTCAAGGGACATCTTAGAATTTAGACATTTGGTGATCCTATGACTACTTTTCATCATAGAACATGTCAATCATGCAATGTCTTTAGGGTCTTATGTTCATCACCTCCTCTAAGGTATGATCTACTCGGTATGATCCTACCCAATCAGGTGGCTTTATTGCCCCCTCTTATCTTTTAACCATCTTTGTTTACATTTTGATTACCTTATACAAGACTTGGTCCTCGACGCTTACCTTTGGGGTAATCCTCCTCTTTCGCCATAATCGCTTTCACCTACATCATTTTACCTACAATCTACCCACACCTATCAAACCTAAACCCACAACATGCCCAAAACCTACCATCTCATTTTCATATTCTTCCCTAGCTCATGGGAGAACTACATCGGCCTGAGGTCCCTTTTCACCGGGACTATGTAGGCAGCACTCTGAGGGCATGGGGCCCTTGGAGGTTAGCTTGGCCATTCTCTACCCTAAACAATTCATCAACCATGCCTAACTCACCATTTACATCACATTTCACTTAGTTCCCCTTTTATATACAAAATTGGAAATTAAGCCACATACATAACAATTTGCTACATATTTTATACATTTATTACGACTACCAATAAATCCATCCAAACCTCTACTCTATTCAATTAAGCGCTTACCTCGTCGCACCCACACTGCTCGGTGGCACATCTAATGTCGTTGTGTCGTTGGCCCGCCAAATCCCTCTCTAGCCTCTGCCATCACTCGAATAACTACTCGTAACCTCTACCCAATCAAATCTCTCACCCTGATCCCATGGACCTACTGCTCACCAACCAAACCCTCATCCAATCACACTTTGCCACTCACTTTGTCTCGTTTCCTCACACTTTTCTCTCTTTTCTCTCTTTTTGTCATTTTCTCACTTTGTAAATAACAAATGAATAACAAAAACGTGGATTTTTAGTTTTTATAACCAACCGACGCGTCGGATCTTTATGTATGCGTACCAAAAAAATTAGGATATTACATCACCGAAAATATGTTACACATTCCCCAATGATGATATCGGGTCTCCTCACAAGGTGTTTGAGATCCAGAAAAGCTTACCAAGTATACATTTGTATCCCGTATGCCTCGTCCAACCTCCACATGCTTTGTTCTTCCCTCTACCCCCTTTTTCCTTGCATTTTGGTCTTAAGTGACGAGACCGCCACCCTGCTCAGGCGGTGGTCCTATGACCACCTCCCAGGATAGGGGGCGGTCCCGTAACCACTACCCACAGGCGGCGGTCCCATGCGCATTTTCCGAAAGTTCGATGATCGCGTAAAATGTAAAATTCAAATTTCTATCCACATTTTTCAGCTACTTTTCTTTGCATTTATGTTTTGGCCACCCTGTGAATAGTGTTTTCACTTTGTTTAATGGTAAAAGAGTTCCATTCCAAGTTACCTTCTAGTGAATGCATTTGCTATAAATAGCCAGCTTGTTTTCAAACAAATGGCCCCTCTCCTTCTCTATTTAATCATTCAGTCTTTTGAGTTTCTTGCTTAGAATTCCAATAGTTTCATGTTTTGCATCCATTGTTGGTCTTCCTTTGTTGTTTAGAGGTCATTCGATCTTCTTGTTTCAATCTTGCTTCATTATTGTTCCATGCAAGTCAATTTAGAATAAGATAGTTTCATTCTTAGATTGGAATCCATTTAGAGTTGTAGGTTTTGTTTAGTCACAAAAGATAGTTTCTAGAACTCTCAGCGCATTTGTGTTGTATTCCCACAATAAATCCCACTAGGAATTACATAGTCAAGCTCTGTTCACTTGCACTATCTCTCTCTTACTCACATTGTATTCGGTCTATATCCAAAGTTGCCATTGTTCAAGTACCTTATTCTAGCTGATGCTATCATATACACACTTTTCTAGATTCAAGAGAACACAAAGGAACGAGGAGATCACACTGAGGGGATGAAGTCACACACAACTGGATTTACCACTATTTTGTAAACTCTAGGTTTGAGCTATCAAAGTTCTAGTTACAACATATCAAATAGAGTAGTAAATTATTTTATTTCAGTCAAAGCTCACTCTCGATATTGCCAGGGAAGCTATGGGGATTGATAGTTTCTAAGAAACTATGATTCATTCCTCACTTTTGAGGTAGGATCAAGAGTCTTTCAATTTAAAACAATTAGTTGCTTAGATATTTAGGATAAATTCACAACTGCACAGCAAATAGCTACATTGGGCTACTTTGTTTGTTTTAATTCTATTACTAGATTAGTTGTCCATTTTCTAAATATATTAGAATAGTTTCTCTTTTAATTTCGTTAAAATACTTCATTGAAAATACAAAAATAAAAGAATACATGCATAGTGTAGATACATCTTTCATAATTAGTTTATTAGTTTTAGTTAAAAGTTGAATCATTTTGCATGACAATAACAGGGACCTAGAGAGCCCAGAGAATACATATTTGAACCAATAGTGCCTCAACCAAATCTCCCCACAACACTAGCTGATATAGATCAAGACCTTAGGATACAAGTCTTTCGAGCAACGGTAAACCTACGAGCAATTAGTGAACAACTGAGAGAGTTAAATATTGAAGATGACAAGGCATACACATTTTGGTCAAATCATCCTAACTATAGATTGCCTTGATAGGGCATCCGTATGACTGTATAAGGACTCGAAAGAGAACAAGTATTTGGTTGCGATCCTTTAGTTCCACAACCTAACGCAGGAGACCTCCTCGTTGACATAGATACTAGCTTACGCATTCAAGTTGCCAGAACACCTGTAAGGTATTCTGAGAAAATTACACAACTTCTAGTTCTAAACATAGAGGTTGAAAAGGTGTATGATTATCGGCTAATTGGAAGGAGCGATTAACTCTTCACATGAGCATAGGAGGTCCGACACAACCACAAACTTATGGTTGTGATCCATAGGTCCCACAACCCAACGAGCCTATTGATTGATTAGACATTGATGTTGGTTTACGGACACTAGTATTTAGGTCCTCACCGCTCCCACCAGACATTATTACACATTTCTCCTTATTAAATGTAGTAGTCAATCAAGCTAAGGGTTTCTAGACTAGACCAAAGAATCATCCATAAAACCCCAAAGAATCCACTACACCTCCCATCACCATTTTCATGACCTTGTCTAGAAATATACACGAAGCTCCCACAGATCACTTCCCACATATCCAACAGCCAATAAAAAGGATCTCGGCAGAGCTCGACATTGATTGGAGCCTCCGAAATAGTTATTATATCTAATGATCCATTACACCAATTCAAGTTAGGAGGGCCTTCTTCACCTTAGATTCACATATTTCATTATTACTTGTTGAGGATATAAGATTGCCCCACTAGTTTGTCTCAGTATCCATATATATCCACATTCACCGGTCGTTTTCTTGCACGACCTCGAGAGAGGTCGGTATGAGGAAGAGTTACTTGTAGATTCCCATGCTCGCATGTCACTTTTCCATCATACAAAATTGGTGAACCCAACGTGAACCAAACAATTCTTCCTCTTTTATTTTTATTTCTTTCATCCACCTTCGCTCTTTCCCATTATTCTGTGGGTATTCATATACCCCGAATATGTCGGGATACAACGCATATGGTAGACCTCTCTCAGGTCTCAAAGAAAATTATGGTCAAACAAATAGACAACCGTCACCCTCACTTTCTGCATGGGCTGATAACTATTCAAGTAATTACTTGTCATCTCAAACTCCCCCTCAAAGAACTAGTTCCAGTTCTTCGTTTTAAATTGAGGAGTTGGATCAGCTTGCACAAACACAACAACTAAAGCCCTCAGGCTCTAACAATATGACATTTACTGGAGAATCCACTTCATCTCCTTGGGTCTTATCCAGACCACAGATCAGTAGACAGTCAGATCCACTCCCATTTTTAGATGAGTACTTAGCACACTACGCTATGAGCGAACAACGCTTACGAAACATGTACCCACCTATAGGGAGTCTGTAAATACAATCTGATACCCTACTCAAAGAAAACACCCCCATTCCTCCACCTATGGGAAATTCCCTCGGTGAAGCTTGGTAGGGTAATGATCAATTCATAGTAGGGTATCATACCCCTTTACAACTTCAAGGTATACAACAAATTCCATTAAGGAAAAACACTGTGTCTTCACCAATAGAGGTCATTTTAGCCTTAGTTGAGAAAGTTAGAGGACTGGAACTTGCTCAAGCAAACCAAAATTCATATTTTAGGCAAGCAGGAATCCCCAACCCTCCGCATCACCCCGGTCCAAATGTTGACCTCCTTACAAGAACAGCACGTTAGGCATGCCTCCTCAACATCCGTTTTATTACCCACAAGAAACACCAACTAAGACCGCGTTTTCAAATGCCGGTCCATTAAAAATATGATACCTCCCGGATTGGCACCAAACAACCCATACCAAAACAATGCTTCTCCCTACTTAAAGATTTATTCAAAATCACCACAAGGAGACATGTTCTCTTCTCCTGAGATTTTCGTTCAACCACGGGGATTCCTTTATGTCCCTCGCAAATGCATACGCTATGCCATATCAACAAACCGTGCCACCCCACCCCCTCGGCTGAGCACCATCGATGGTCGAGGCCTATGTCGTAGGGACTTATTCGGAATATTTAAAAGATCCCTAGACTTCACCATACGAAGTGTTATGCTTCCAAGACCTCTTCTTGATTTACCCAAATACAAAGGGGAAGGAGATCCAAATGCACACATTAAACCCTATGCCATAGCCATACGGGAATTACTCCCTTGGGATGGGGTTATTGCTAATATATTCCTTGAAACCTTAGAGGGTATGGCTCTTGATTGGTATTACGAGAATACCTAAAGCCTCGATACACTCATTTAAATAACTCGTGTCGAGTTCATCAAAGATTTTGATATGAACAAATTGTTAAGAACAGGAATCAGGGAATTCTTACATATTAAACAAGAACATAATGAGTCCATTGCTCATTTTATTCAAATATGGCATACGGTTCTCTACTCATCAGCAAGTTCTCTAAACATGGATCAGATGGAACTATGTGATTTATTACTTCATTCTCTCAATAGAGAGATAAAGGAAGAAGTCCAAAAGTTCCCACTAAGAACTTACGATGAAGTACTCGAGAGTGCTCTCCGAATCGACCAAGCAGTGATAGATAGTGGTCGTAAGACATATGGAACAAACGAGAAATTAATCACTCCCAATCAAAACACCATGGCCTATCCTAATACTGGGAATGCTAATCAAGGACCTAAGATCCTTAACAAGAATTGTGGAGTTACAACAGATGGAGTAACTGACCAAGTTAAAAGAGCAAATGTTGTAAACATTTCACCACCTATTAATAATCAACGAAATAACAATTTTACTCCAACAATCAACGCGGTGGATTTTAATCATCCACCATGACCACAATAACAACAATAACAACGACGATGACAAATCCAAACACAAGGTCCAAATCAAAACCCAACTAGATATCAGAGTCAAAACCAAAGGCAACGGCCTCAAAATTTTAACTCTAGCAACCAAAGAACCTTATCGATTTTTGGGCCACAACAGGTTTCTAATCAATAGCCTTAAAATTATAATCCTAATTTTTATTGTGGTTTCCACAAGACTCAAGGCCACGATACTAGGACTTGTCGTGACTACAATAAATTCATGTAGCATTTTCCAGAAGATCAAAAACAACTCTTTATAGATATGTTTTTAGCAAATTTTTAGTACTCATGCCAAACACTTATACAAAGGCGGTTTCCCTCAAAATGCACCCCTCAAGATCTTTAATGATCCACTCCCAAACCATTCTAACAATAACAGGCTAGATCCTAGCAGAACAAATAAGGGTGTTATAACATGAAACAATGATCATGAAGCCTCAACTTCATTAAATCCACCAGTCGCACCCCAACTAGGAACTCAACCCCAAACTAAGATAGTTGGTCTGGTAGAGTTAAACACCGAGCTACCCATAGAAACCATAACAAGAACATGGGATTATTCTTCTCAACCAACTCCAAGTTATCCATTGGAACTAGACAACATTCAACAAACGTTGGTAAAACCCATAGGCTTATGATTTAATTAATGACTTAACTAAAACATTCTCTCACATCTCCTTTTTGGATTTGTTAAAGAACTCTCCCACCCATAGGGTTGCCCTCTTAGAAGCGTTAGGCCTTGGTCATTTAATCAACATCACTCCTCCTCTAGAAACACAAGTAAACCATGTAGACTTTGACGTCTACCCTCCAGGCAGCCAGATAGGGATACTGAGTTTATATTTGATATAAGAAAAATGCCAACAGACGCTGAAATTACACGAAGAGGCGACCCAACTTTACATTTACAAGTATGGGTTTACAATAATTATGTTAAATGCGCAATGATTGACGATGGGGCAACAGTTAACATAGTCCCCTTTGCTTTTCTTCAAAAGTTAGGATATGGAGAGACAAACTATTCCACAACACGAAATACACTAAGAGGTTATGATAGCCTCAAGGCCACTTCAATTGGAACCATAGTTTTACTAGTCACTTTAGGACCCAAGATGGTCCTCACCAAATTTTATATTATAGATCAGGAAACCAACTATAATATGATCCTCGATCGGCCATGGATACACCGCATGAAGGCAATCCCTTCCATGTTATTCCAAGAAATAAGATTTCTACACTTAGGAAAAATATTTGTGGCACTAGGTGACCCAAAACCCTTCAATATACACCTAGCTGATTTGAAGAAAAAACCAGGTGTTCACTCCGAGTTTTAACTCCCAACAAATCAACTTACCAAACCAATTAATTCAAAGCCAAAAGAGAAGTTGATACCCACCATAGAATTAGAAATTACAAATCTGGCCGAGGACATTCCAGCACTCAAAAATGAGGCCAATGTCATAGAAATAGTTTCATTAGGGACTACCACAAAAATTGTTGAGTTGTTAGAGAAATATTTACCTATTCTCCTACCATTTGATTCTATGGGTGTGGGATACACCCTGGGAATTACTTCTCTTCCATCATATGAAGTTTGTATGGTAGAAGTAACTGAAGTAGAAGAAACAGATACGACGAATATCCCAACATCCACTTTTCCAAGCAAATATTGGACTCTCCACTTCGATGGAGCTAGATGTCACTTTAGAGATGGGGCAGGAGTGATCTTTACTTCACTTGAGGGAAAGATCCTACCTTTCACCTTTAAATTAAACTTTGAATGTATGAACAACGGGCTAAGTACGAAGCTCTCCTCCTTGGCCTCATCCTAGCCAAAAGAATGGGTGTCGATAACATTAGAGTGCTAGGAGACTCACAACTAGTTACAAACCAAGTCTCTAAGGTATATCAAACTAGGGTTGAACATTTACAACTCTACAAAATAGCGGTATTAGATCTAAGCAAGGGATTCAACTTCATATCAATTGAAGCAATCCCACGAGAGCATAACCTTCTCGCAGATTCAATAGCAACCTCAGCTTCCCGTTTCACTCCAAACAGTGAGTTGGAAGATACAAATTTCACAGTATCACTTTATACTGAACCATTAGTGCATAAAATACCAACAAACCCACTCCTGACTCATGGAGAAGCTGAGAATGATTTTCCTATCATGGATCACTTTAACGGTGATAGAGTCACTCTCGAATATCTAAACACCTATGCGAGCTACACCTTGCTTACCGCATAGTGGATCTTTCCCTAATACCACATTCCTCTTCCTATTTTGGAAATCCCACGGTAGAGTCTCCTCCACAAAACGATCTCAATATATATGAGGTAAAAGACGGAGAAAGCTTGGAACTACCTCCATTACCTAAGTTTGAAGAAGGTAATGCTTCTTTAATAGAAAAAACCATTGACATAAACATCGAAACAGAGGAAGAACCAAAAATTTTGAAGTTGGGATCCTCGTTAACTCCGGAGGAGATAGAAATACACACCCAAATCCTCAAATAACATCAAAATGCTTTCACATTTAACTATAAAGAAATGACGGGCATTACACCACACATCGCGGTACATAACCTTGTCACTAAACTAGATTCAAAACCAGTAAAACAAAAATCAAGACCAATGAAGCCAAAAGTGGCTCTCATGGTACAAGAAGAAGTAATAAAACTTCTTCAAGTAGGATTCATCAAACCCATTGACTATTCATAATGGGTATCTAATATCGTCCTTGTTCTAAAAAATAATGGGAAGATACACAATTGCATTGACTTTCGGGATATTAACAAAGCTTGCCCCGAGGATGACTTCCCGTTACCATCCATTAATGTTATTGTTGATGCAACAGCTGGATTTGAACTATTGTCCCTCATGGATGGGTTCTCAAGGTATAATCAGATTAAAATATCTCGGACAGGATCAAGCCAAAACTACATTTATAACTCCCTGGGGAACTTATTGTTACGTTGTCATGTCATTCGATCTTAAGAATGTCAGCGCTACATATCAATGGGCAATGACATACATATTTCACGATCTTATCCATAAAATTGTAGAATCCTATGTGGATGACTTATTGGTCAAGGCCAGGAAACACTGTGATCATCCAGAAGTACTATGTATCATCCTCTCACAATTGATTGAATATGGCATCACTTTAAACCTAGAGAAATGTGTGTTTGGTGTGACAGGAGGTAAACTTCTGGGCTACATTATATCTTCATGAGGGATTGATATCGATCCAACCAAAATCTAGGTTGTTCTCAAAATGATTCCACCATCAGACGAGTCTGGAATCAGGTCATTTATTGGGAAACTCGGTGCAATCCGAAGGTTCATCCTAGATTTAAGTTTTACTATTCATCTAATCAACAATCTATTAAAGAAAGATTATAGCATTGATTGGATCAAGAATGCAACGAGGCCTTTGGGCGCTTAAACGCTTCTTGTTGTCTCCACCCACGCTAATGCCTCCCAGACAAGACCACCCTTTAATCCTATACTCGCGGGCCACTGATGTCTTGTTAGCCTTCATGTTGGCTCAAGAAGACAATGATAAACGAGAACGTGTGGTCTATTTCATTAGCCAAACATTGCTTGATTATGAAACATGTTATACACAGGCAGAGAGAGAATGTCTTGCCATAGTCTTTGCAACAAAACGTTTAAGACATTACATGTTAAACCAAGAAACAAGGGTCATTGTAAAGACATATCATTTGCAAACATTCCTCACGCAAGGGTCTTTATCTAAAAAGGTTGGGCATTTCATAACCTTAATGGGAAAATTTGAGTTAACATTTGTAAACCAAAAATCCGTTAAGGGACAAATCATTGCAGACTGGCTAGCTGATAATCCATTAGATGGAGGCGGTTTGGTAAATCTGGACTTTCTTGATGAGTGTATATACTTTGTCAAAACCAGGCCCCCCATCTCTACATGTCCCTGGTACACTGATATCATCAATTTTATCATGGACCACACATACCGAAAAGTGCCACATCGCAACAAAGAAGGCGGTTACGCATTATCACTACTAAATATGTTGTTTTAGAATAAGTACTCTATCGTAAAGCCTTCGACGGCATGCTTCTAAGATGCATTGACACAGAAGAATCCAAGAAGATTCTTTATGAATCCCACAGTGGGATATGTGGAGGCCACTTCGGTGGTCATGCCACTGCTTGCAAAATACATCGGATGGGCTATTTTTGGCCCACTCTCGAACACGATGCAATAGAGTTTGTATGTAAGTGCCACAAATGCCAAGAATTCTCTCATGAGATTCACATGCCAACATAATCCCTACAACCAATAGCAACCCCGTGGCCCTTCTCCACATGGGGTATAGATTTGATAGGTAAATTCTCTCCCTCATCAACCGATGGCCATAATTTTATAATTACAACCATGAAATATTTTACCAAATGGGTAGAGGCCATGCCTCTCACCACCATACCAGGTTCGGTAATTGCCAAGTTCATTCTAAACCAAATCATTTATAGGTATGGTGTCCCACAAATCATTATCTCAGATAATGGCACATCCTTTAAAAATGATGAGGTCTATGAGTTATGCAGCAAATTCAAAATAAACCATCACACAGCCTCTCTTTACTACCCTCAAGCCAATGGACAAGTCAAGCAACAAACAAAACATTAAAAGCTATTCTCCTCAAAACAGTTAAGGAAAACAAGTGAGATTGGCATCTAAAACTATACCCAGCCTTGTGGGCCCATCGAACCTCAATAAGAACACCAACAGGAGCAACCCCTTTCTTGTTGGTATTCGGGCGTAGTAATTCTTCCACCGAGGTTTAAATACCCGTCTTTGCATCTCATTACAAGGGATTTTGGATGAAGAAACTTACAGGGAGGCACGCCTCTCTCAACTGGAAAGCCTTGACGAGGCGAGGCTAAATGCCGAACAACGACACAGAGCCTATGCTGACCGGATGTGCCGGTAGTATAACAAAAATTCTATGAGCGAGAAATATATGAGGGAGATCTAGTTCTAAGACTAGACAACCGAATTGATAAGAAAACCGGCGAAGGAAGTTCCGGCCCAAGTGGTTGGGCCCATACTGAGTCACGAAAGACTACAGAAATGGTGCGTATCTCTTATGCACACTAGAAGGTGAGGAATTCAATGAAACTGTCAATTCCTTGCATCTTAAACAATTTTATGCATAAGACATCAGAATCACCACTTGTACATTATAGCTACCTACATTGCATTAGTCATCTTGTTGTTTCATTTTGTCCACTCATTTCGTAAAAATTGTAGTTAAGGAACTTACACTTAAGCAATCTATTACAAATTTCTCAAAATATTGGCAAAAGCATTCAATTCACATCTCTTCAAACATCATCAAGTAATTTCAAATCTTCCCATCAAATTTGGCGAATAAGTATTGGCGAAAACCATACCAAGGCCTACATACTTGGTTTCACTCTTTCTTTCTACTAGGTGAAGTTTTCCTTACCTACGGTCTATTCTAGAAGCTTCTTGGTGTCACATATATCCCTCTTAAGTCTCTTTGAAAGAAAGGATATCCCAAAGTCATAGATCAGAAATGTCAAAATCAAATAGAATCAAAAGTGCCAAGCAAACAGAATATTTTTATTTTACACACTTCTTTGCCCCACCAACCTTCGGTGATAAGCCCACATCTCTTACTAGTGGTGTGAGGTTGGGAAAGGAAAGAAGTGCCCTTACTCACCTATATCCTACCTTTGGTGACAAACCCATGCTTCTTACTAGTGGCATGAGGCAAGGTGTGGGGGGTCCATTCACACAAATTAACAAATCTTGGTATTCTAGAAATACAAATCAAATTATATTAAGTGAAAACAAATGTCCAAATTCCAAAGAGATCAAATCCTCAAAACCAAATTTTTTCAACCAGGTTGTCATTTATAGATCTAAGTCTAGATAAACTGGAAAGTAAGTGGCCTTCTGAGCTTGGTGGTAGTTCTGAGTAGAGTAAGTGTGTAGGTCTAAGTTTGGTTTCTATCACTGGTTTATCTATCTCTCATCATTCCATTTAGCCAAACTCATACAATTTGTGCCCTTCCCAACTCTTGGTGTAGATCCCTCGCATCTTACTGGTTGCGTGGTGTCGGGAATGGGGCAAGTTCATCTCTTTATCACTATACATTCATCACATTTTGCCAACATAAGAAGAAATCACATACATTGCCCAAAGAGGTCGAAAGTTCAATACTACAATGTGTTCATCATCACATATCAACATTACAAAAGCATATAAAGTAAAACATTATGTTTAGTATTTGCTATCATTTGTCATCCATTGCATACATTCTGAAAAGCATGAAAACAAATACTCTAAAAACAACTAGTATACATATGGGAAATGAGTCACAAAATTCTAGACACCAAAGAGTCTAGATCAAAGGTATATATATATATATATATATATATATAAAATGGTGTTTCATGTACAATGCCATCATGCGCTAAGGCATGGTCAAAACACTCAATGAGCTCGGAAAATACAAAACAAACGTACAAATATCTGACCAAAGGTCGCTACAAAAAGACACTATGATCTCTCAATCTTTGCAAGATCCCTCAGAAGGTGTATGACCGTGCCTCGGACTCCTGCTACGATGACGCTTTGAATGGATGGAGCTCTCACGATCATGGCTAGCAGCTATGGTCTCACTATGAGAGCGACTCCTCATTAAGCACTCAAGCGATCCTATATCCAACCATCTTGGTGAGAAGGGAGGTAATGATCTTTTTCGACTTACAAACAAGGGCAAAGACATCGTGTGTGTTGACCACCATGAGAGGCCTCCCCAACATCCTCAGTGAGCTTTCCTCAGGTACCATCAGAAGGGAGCAATAGAGTGTCGACACACACCTAGAAAATCAAGTATCGCCATCCCTCAGTAGTCGCTGCAAGTAAAAAGGAGAAATACACAAGTTAGAAAGTTGACCAAAATAAAACCAAAGATAAACAAAACCAAAAGAAAATAACAACTAAACAATTCTAACTAAAGCAAAGTCGAGAAAAGAGTAGTAACTCACTCAAATCTCCAAGCCTTCAGAAGGATCTCTGGATCCATGCCCGCCATCATGCCGCCGATTGTCATCCCTCTCCCACATTTGGAGCAATGTGACAGCCTGCCACGGACTCGCCATCTCCCCCTAAATCCTGAGAAGGCAACTCCTCTAAAATCAAAGTCACCTTCTCTAGCACTCTGCTCCACCCTCTCACCCACAAGATATCCTGAGTATCATGCCACTCATAATCACTGTCATCCTCCTCACCTATCCCGCCAGCTCCGGTCTCCGTCTCCTCTATCTCCTCCTTTGTCTCTCCCCCAGTGAACTCCTCAAACTCGGAGTCCACGTCAATAGGCTCATCTCTGCTATGGGCAGGACTGGTGGTAATCTAAAGTAAAGGTGCTCAAGGAGCACTGACTACCCCTCGAGCACGAACCACCCTCCTAGCTGCGATGGGAACACCAAGACTAACCATAGTATAACCCCAGCCTCTAGGACCTCCCCTAGCCTCACGTATAGATCTATACATTGGCCCTGCTGGAGGAAACATGTCGATGTATGGGAGGTCAAACTATTATGGTACTCTGTTAAAGGGGTGGATCTCCAACTTCCCCGTCCTGTCTACCAGCTGACTGGTAGTGTGGCAAGTGATCAATGTAATAGTCTCCTCTCCCCATAACCTTGCCATGGCCTGATAAGGAGTAGCCTCCATGTCTGTAGTGGTCAAAGAGGCCACTGGCTGGTGAGGCACTCTAAGAATGGTCATCCCTGTCCACCTCACTGGCCTGACAACCCCAGGATCCTCTGCCTGTACACCTCTTCCATATGGAGTGATGTGCTCATACACCCAACTCGTGACAAAAGTGGGGTAGCTTAGTGAATGTCCCTGTAGTCGACCACCTTGTACAAATTATGGTATTGGTCTCGAGGATGTCTCTGCTCCCCAAGTGTAAATGCGGCCATGGCCCTCAATCTGTGCAATGATGGGAGCCCAGGAATATAAGAGAGTGTCCCCTCCCTTGTCCCCAATCAATCTCAAAGCAAGGATGCCCATGATAGCCTTGCGGAGTACAGGAATATCTGACTCAACAATGGAGTAGACCTTCACCCCCTTCTTCGACCCCATGGAAACAATGACATCCCCATATAAGTGGCCCACTAAACCACCTGAGATCTGGACACTGCTATCTTAAGAGACAGTCACCTCCCAAGAATCGGGACCCCCAATATGCGATAAACGTCCTCTAGGGTGATGGTCCACTCACCCCTAACTCCTAGAAATTGGAAAGTGTTCTGATCTGCATCCCAATATGAAAATAAGTCACATAATATGTGACTAGCAGGTGCAACGTGAGGGACCTGTGCAATCCTCCAAATGCCAACCCTCTGAAGAGTATCTCACTCTGCCTGAGTGAGTGCCTCTAACACTGCTGGGAGCCAATCACACTCCCTCTCTCGGCTCCATCTGATGTACTCCTCCTTCTTCTGCATCCACCCAAAAACACAGAAAAAGAGTAAGTTAGTAACAAAATATGACTAGAAAAATTATCAAGAACATGTAAAAATACTAAAAATACAAAAACAATTAAATAAAACATCTTTTTTTACATTCTGTTATGAACCACCGCCCTATGCAGAGTGGTGGTTTCAGTAACCACCACCTTCTAGGGCAGCAGTCCTGTCCCGAATCGGCGAATGGCTCATAAGCCCTAAAAACACATTAAAAATGCACAAAAACACCATTTTAAGCAAAATAAAGACCTACCCTATGGGCGCCCCCTAGAGACTCATTTAAAACTAGCATTTTCGAAAATAATCCCCCCAAGACAAAGATTTCAACATTTTTACATTTTAGGTTTAAAAGGAATGAATTGAGAAGAACTAACTTAAGACTTCGCGGGTCGATGTTCCACTCTCGGAGGCATGATCACTATCTCACCACGAACATTTTGACTATACTCTCATCGAAAACCGTCACCATGGGTCCCAGAGCTCAAAAACTATCAAATCAATCCACGCAAATGAATAGTAAAATGAGTTCATTATATATATATATATATATATATATAGCTTTCTAAAATTGATTTTGAATGTCTTTTGCAGGGTTGGAGCATTGATAGAGGTAAGTTCTAAACCCCACGCAGATGGTAAGTCCTCATTTCATATCAATTTAGTTTTATTTCTCAATTTATTTTATCTATCTACACTTGAGTCCCCTTTTTCATTTTACAGATAGCGGGATTTTGGATGGCAACTTTCCGACACACAAGCGTGTCAGGTATAACTCCTAACTCCCCATTTCGGGACCACCATACTCGGATCTACCGTTTTACGCCTCTTCATGGCTAAGACGCTTCTCCGAGGCGGCAATATGTACGTACCCAAAATTGTAGAGTACTGCATCACCGGAAAGATGTTACACATACCCCAATGATGATACAGGTCTCCTCGCAAGGTTTTCGGGATCTAGAAAAGCTCGCCAAGTATACGTTTGTATCCCGTATGCCTCATCCGGCCTCCGCGTACTTTGTTTTTCCCTTTGCCCCCCTTTTTCCTTGCATTTTAGTCTTAAGTGATGAGACCGCCGCCTTGCTTGGGCGGCGGTCTCATGACCGCCTCCCGGACAGGGGGCGGTCCTATGCACGTGTTCCAAAAAGTTTCGATGATCGCGTCAAATGTAAAATTCAAATTTCTATCCAATTTTTTCAACTACTTTGCTTTGCATTTATGTTTTGGCCACCCTGTGAATAGTGTTTTCACTTTGTTTAATGGTAAAAGAGTTCCATTCCAAGTTACCTTCTAGTGAATGCATTTATTATAAATAGCCAGATTGTTTTCAAACAAATGGCCCCTCTCCTTCTCTATTTAATCATTCAGTCTTTTGAGTTTCTTGCTTATAATTCCAATAGTTTCATGTTTTGCATCCATTGTTGGTCTTCCTTTGTTGTTTAGAGGTCATTTGATCTTCTTGTTTCAATCTTGCTTCATTTTTGTTCCATGCAAGTCAGTTTAGAATAAGATAGTTTCATTCTTAGATTGGAATCCATTTAGAGTTGCAGGTTTTGTTTAGTCACAAAAGATAGTTTCTAGAACTCTTGACGCATTTGTGTTGTATTCCCACAATAAATCCCGCTAGGAATTGCATAGTCAAGCTCTGTTCACTTGCACTATCTCTCTCTTACTCACATCAGTATTCGATCATATCCAAAGTTGTCATTCTTCGAGTACCTTATTCTACCGATGCTATCATATACATGCTTTTTTGATTCAAGAGAACACGAAGGAGCGAGGAGATCACACACAACTGGATTTACCAAGATTCAGCAAACTCCGGGTTTGAGCTATCAAAGTTCTAGTTACAACGTATCAAATAGAGTAGTAAATTATTTTATTTCAGTCAAAGCTCGCTCTCGATATTGCTAGGGAAGATGTGGGATTGATAGTTTCTGAGAAACTATGATTCATTCCTCACTTCTGAGGTAGGATCGAGAGTCTTTCAATTTAAAACAATTAGTTGCTTAGATATTTAGGATAAATTCACAACTGCACAGCAAATAGCTACATCGAGGCTACTTTGTTTTAATTCTATTACTAGATTAGTTGTCCATTTTCTAAATATATTAGAATAGCTTCTCTTTTAATTTCGTTAAAATACTTCATCGAAAATACAAAAATAAAAGAATACATGCATAGTGTAGATACATCTTTCATAATTAGTTTATTAGTTTTAGTTAAAAGTTGAATCATTTTGCATGACAATCACGGGACCTAGAGAGCCCAGAGAATACATATTTGAACCAATAGTGCCTCAACCAAATCTCCCCACAACACTAGCTGATATAGATCAAGACCTTAGGATATAGGTCTTTCGAGCAACAGTAAACCTATGAGTAATTAGTGAACAACTGAGAGAGTTAAATATTGAAGATGACAAGGCATACACATTTTGGTCAAATCATCCTAACTATAGATTACCTTGATAGGGCATCCGTATGACTGTACAAGGACTCGAAAGAGAACAAGTATTTGGTTGCGATCCTTTAGTTCCACAACCTAACGCAGGAGACCTCCTCGTTGACATAGATACTAGCTTACGCATTCAAGTTGCCAAAACACCTGTAAGGTATTCTGAGAAAATTACACAACTTCTAGTTCTAAACATAGAGGCTGAAAAGGCATATGATTATTAGATAATTGGAAGAAGGGATTAACTCTTCACATGATCATAGGAGGTCCAACACAACCACAAACTTACGGTTGTGATACACAGGTACCACAACCCAACAGCCTATTGATTAATCGACATTGATGTTGGTTTACGGACACTATTATTTAGGTCCTCACCACTCCCACCAAACATTATTACACAATTCTCCTTATTAAACGTAGCAGCCAATCAAGCTAAGGATTTCTGGACTAGACCAGAGAATCGTCCATAAAACCCCGGAGAATCCACTACACCTCTCATCACCATTTTCATGACCTTGTCTAGAAATATACACAAAGCTCCCATAGATCACTTCCCACGTATCCAATAGCCAATAAATATGATCTCGGCAGAGCTTCGACATTGATTGGAGCCTCCGAACAGCTATTATATCTGAACAATCCATTACACCAATTCAAGTTAGGAGGGCCTTCTTCGCCTTAGATTCGTAGATTCCATTATTGTGTATTGAGGATATAAGATTGCCCCACTAGTTTGTCTGTATCCATATATATTCCACATTCACCAGCCATCTCGGCATGACCTCGGGAGGTCGGGTACGAGGAAGAGTTACTTGTAGATTCCCATGCTCGCATGTCACTTTTCCATCATACGCTTACCCTTGACCGGCATCGGTCGCATGCCCTACCTCACCATCATTGGTTTTCCTATACCGACGCGTCGCTTATCCATGACCATCATTGGTCATCCTCACTTGCACATTTCCCTCAATTTAGTCCTTTTACCCCACCCTTCACCATGAACCTTACACCACCCTTTACCCCGATCCTTACCCCACCCTTCACCCCGATCCTTTCCCCAACCACACCTTTACCCAACCTATTTCCCTTACCCTTCCCGACCTCATCATTTACTACCTCCCTTTTTCCTCCTTTGCGGACTCAATATATTACCCCTACCTTGGCCTTCCTATGTCGCGACCTAGATATTTGGACCTGGACCATCGCTAGTGACCTTTGACCTCATGTGTTCGTTATACCTTGCATGCACTTTACTACTGTGTTGATTAACCTGATGACCTTACCTAGCCTATTGCCATGACCGTTTATCCTGACCCTACCTTTGGTGTACCGAAACATACCTAAACATTCTTGCACCTAACCTACATTGTGTTTCCTGACCATATCATATACCTTGGATACTGATTCACTTCAACCTTGTTTGGATAAACCTATCGACCTTAGATGATGTAGAGTTTGCTTGCTCTTCAACCCAGTAGCGTCTTTATAGTTTATTCATGTGCGTGTGTTTGACTATTGCTACCTTTGACCCAAACCCATTACCTAGATTGCCCATGTAGACCTTTAACCCTTTCTCCCTCATGCCCACCTACCTCTTCCTCCCATTTACCTTTTATCAAACCACTCATTGATTCTCCCTTCGCCTCATCAGTTCCTAGTTTGAGGGGGATCACCTTCACCCACACATGGGGCAACCACATCTTATTTTTGTTAGCATCGCTTACCAATACAAGCTACGCAACAAAAAGAGGAAAAATGTAGACACTAAAATTAGGTCACACTACCCTTTGGTTCCTCGACGAATAAGCACCCTTCATCACATTCACCTAGCCATGACCCCCTTCACCCCACTAATATTAATTAAATTTAATTAATTAATTATTCTCACTATATATATTATTTAAATATCTTATTTTAAATAATATCCACACATACAGTTCACTTAGACACCTCACCAAGCCAACTCAACCTAAGACTCGTTCTTAGTAAGTTGCCATAACTAACTAAGACTTACCGAAACCCTAAAAATAAATGCCTACATTACCTCTAACCACATTCTGCATGCTTACAAGAAGTTCCCAGTCTAATCCACGGGTTAACGACACGAGATCCAAGGAAATCAAGAGGATCTCCCTAGTTTAGTAAACCTAAGAAATCCCACCTTGACCGACGCTTGATTACCCCTAACCGCTCCAGCAGAACCATCCGCCATCGGTTACCCTTTTAACCCCAAAACAACCTTATTCTCAAGGTTAGAGGTTGGAAGTTGGAAGCAAGAAGCAGAAGGTTGGCGAGCATTAACACATCTTCAGGGATGGAATTCCAACAAGAATATGCATGCAAGGAAGGAGATCAAACATCTTTTCCTGCACGCCATCCCAGCCATGATCTGATCTAACCAAGCAAAGAGGAATGCACATGTAGCCCATGCAAAAGCTTTCCTTCAATTGGTGATCACTTGCAGCCTTCAAGCCTCTCATCAGCACCTCCATCCCTCACTCATAAGAATTCAGGACCGGAATCCAAGTAAGTATAACGTCATACTTTTCTGGTTTATTTCATTTCATCATCATTTTATCATCTATTGTTTACCTAGCCACCTATTGACCTTCTCCAACACTTCCACCTCCATATTCCCATTAAAAACCTTGCCAAAGCCTACCCCAGTCACCCAATACCTCGTCCCGACCAACCAAAGTCCTTTGTGCAATCACAAAGGAGACCTAAAGCTTGTTCATGACATTCCCAGATTTCCACAGTAACCAACCGGTTACACCTAACCACCGTCTTACCCCTGACCAACATCGATCTCTGTATTTTCCCACACATCCCAGAATAGAGACCTACCCACCAAATTTCATCTCACCCTCATCCACCTGTGATCTACCCAGAAGACCTCCACAAACTGCCGCAGAACCCAGAACCCATCATTTGACCTTAAGATTCTATTCTAGCTTAGCCTGTTAGATTAGATCTATTTCTTATTGTGTTTTAAGTGAGATACCTAAATCATTTCAATTTACAATAGGATTTACTTTGTTTACAGACATTAAATTGTTTAAAATAGTGGACTGACAGCCATCTAGGAAGTATTATACTTCCCGGATCTAGCATATGTCAGGCAGTTCATTGCCCATATTGTTTAATTCCTTCTAATGGTCTTACTTTGCATTATAGGTAGTTCCTCCTAGCCAAAAGGAAGCTCTCGCGATCAGTTGTGGATTCGGAAGTCATACACGCACAACAACCCATCAACCAACATTTGAATAAGTATTCCTCCTATGCCCGTTACCTTATCTATTTCACAACACTTCAAAGAAAAGATCTAAGAAAAGGTGAAACACATAGATCCAAAAATATTCTTCACTTTTAGTTGAAACTTGGCATAAAGCATCATTACATCATGATCTACATGTACATATTCACCATGTATCCCACATAGCTCTAAAACTCTCTATCCAATGTCATTTACCTATGTTTACTTGTCGGTTTCTTTCATTGTTTACGTCCCAAGGACCTCATAAAAGCATCATACCTCTGAGTTATGACCTAAAACTCACTATACACCTTAGGTATACTGCGAATATGTTGTTACCATGTTCCACCATGACCGATTGGGTCCAAATCTCACACCTCTACCTCATTTTGCATGCTCCAAGGCTAGGAATAGGCCTAGAATGACCCGACTCAACCATGAACTGACCATGTTGACCTCATGCAGACTCATATACACCTATAACACACCTCATGGACCATAAATGACCTCATACAAACCTTTGACCAACTTAGGAGAGCTCAAACCATGACTAGGCATACCCAACCATGTTCCGTAACAACACCGAACTCACCCAATCTTAGGCACTACCAATCAACCTTCATGTTTGACCTCTGAATGACACCACACGGAGACACATATTACCTCATGACACCCTTTTGCATCAATTATCTTGACATCAATGACAACGCAAACACACATGGCCAATAGGTTGCATAAAAGGACTATTTTAGTCGTTTTGTAGCTAAAGAATATACTCGGAAGGTTATTATAAGGGAACAACCCATATGGAGGTTATATAAGGAGTATTGAATATATCCATGGTATTTTCAAGGAATTATATGGAACCATATGATGTCGAATCAATCAAGCAAAACCGGTCATTACGGGTGTAAGGAATGTCATTCCTCAATGGAGAAAGTAGACTTTTCCTAAAGGTTCTAGGAGTTTTTGGAGGAGTTGGAAGCTAAAAAAATAGGCAATGGAAATATCTTGGAATTCTCCACATGGTAGATACATCAATTTTTGTCCAAGACTTCAAAATCTTTTGTGATAACTTGAGTCACTATAGTTTCCCCTTTCAACCAAAAGATTGATGGGCCTATAGTAAAATTTCATGAATATTTAGCTCTTTAAAATGGTTTGAATGGTCTCAATGGGTGTTTTGGAGTCAAAATCATATAATTGTTGGCCCCTAAACTCCATGTCACGCTCCTGGGGTAGAAAAAGCACTTCGATGTTCTAATTTTAAGTTAGGATGATGACATCAACATAAGATAAATTCTTGAGCACACTTTTTCACACTATTTTTCCCTTGTCCCTTGTCCCAAGGTGCAAGGGAACAATAGGTATGGAAAATTGTGCTCCCCTATGCATGTGTTTCTTTCATCACTTAAAAGTTGTAACTTGTGACCTAGACAAGTGTAAAACATAAAGTTTGGACCCCTCCTCATGTTGAGTTGACCCTTGGCACATTTTTCAAGGTGTGTTGTCCCTTTTCCCTTTTCCCTTGGTGTAAGGGGATAGAGGGGACACAAAAGTGTGCTCCCCTTTTTGTGCAACTTCTTCGTCACTTAAAGTGACAACCTTGGTGTTAGGGAAGTGGAAAACATGCAAACTTGTCCCCAAGTCAAAGTGTTGCCCCATCATGTCGTATGCACCCATGGCACATTTTTGTGATGTTTTGGTATGTTTTATTTTTCCCAATAGCCAAGGAGATAAGAGTGAAAAGAAAATGTTTTCCCCCTCTCTTAGTCAGCCCTTGGTCACATACTGAGACTTTTTGCAGCTCCCAAGAGCTTATTTTTAAACCCTCTCATCTCATCCTCATGCCACCACATGATACCACATGTCAAGATATAGTACAAAACACAATTTTTGCTCCTCTTGTCCCATCGTTTTTAGGGTGTAACCCCACTTCAACCTCCATCTGACCCCGGTTGAGCTTGTTGGGTTAAAATTGAGTTAGAGTGTGCAAGTATAATGAAATAACTTTATAACTAAAACACTTAGAATATTTTTATATTTGAAAGATTTGTTTTCTCTTCCCAAATCCATTTTTGCACGACACATGTTGTTGAATTTTTCTATAACCTCAAACTTGAAAACAATTTTTGCTTCTAACTCTATAATCGTGCACCTAATCTCCATGAAACTTCACTAATGCATTCCTTCAAAATGTTGTTACATTAATCGTAAACTCATTTTTTTGATTCTCTATAATATTAGTAACATTCAAAATAAATTTTCATCCATTGCATCTACCTTTTCAGATCTACGAGTTACGCGAATGAAAAATCTCTAAAATTGGATTAGAAGACCTCGAGAAAAAACCTTATCTTTTTAGACCGATTTTTTATTTAATCTATGTCGAATTAAACCTTATTTCAAAGTAATTATTGTAACTAATGATTTATAAGTAATTAACTACAATAAGACACAAGTAATAAGCATGTAACAATATATGAAACCCTAAGCAAATGAGAGAGAGAGGGTGACTTAGCTAATTTCATGCAAACTAGGAGTGATCTAAACCGAGTAAATTTTGGAGTAGACTAGAAAGAGTATCATCAAGTCTCGCTAAGGGTTCTGAACACATAATTACATAGGACATGAGCGCCATGGGACAACAGGAGCACCTAGATGCTAGTGACTGATCACAGGGTGCTAGTGTCCACCAAGATGCTTAGGTTCTGGCCTTTTATAGGCTAGAGAATCTTCGTTATTGATCTTCATTTGTCGTTATGGTTTCGATCCAATGTCATCGATCATACCTATAACATGTAAAATAGATAACTAGATACGAGATGCCCACAAACCACATCAAACCTAATAAAGAATATGCAAAATGGGGAGTTGGACTGACCCCAATGGTCACCCGAAGAGTGATCTTACGACTAAGCGCTACACTACATCTCAGACTCTAGGTAGTTATTTTTGTATGTGTGTGTAATGATGCCCTTGTGCAAGTTACATTATGATAGCGAGCTAGATTTGGATTACTCCAAGTATGTAAGTGTGTGAGATGGAATAAAACGAATTTCCCCTCTATGTTGTGTATGTAAAGTGAGGAAATCTTTGTCCCTTGTATGAGTGTGATAGATGAATGCCTTGTAATGCTTGTGTGCCTTGATGCAAGCTTAGGTGATAATAGATCATGTGTATAGTGCTTGGCCCGCTATTTGAGAGCAATAACTAAGTATATATATGATTCCCTTGTTTGATTTTTTTAATTGACAACTAAAATGTCGACCCAAAGTATTAGAGGGTGACCAAAAAGTAAAAGAGTAAGAAGAGATAAAGAAGATCCGGAGTGCCCGGGAGGGACAAGAGTGCTTAGGTGCTTCTATCCTAACTAGGCACTAACATCCAAGGCCATAAAAATAAATCGGTCAAATGTCGGCAGAGATGTAGGATATGTAAGGCCAATAAAAGTGCAAGAGATAAAACAAAAGGCCCAAAAGAAGTTGTCAACCACTAGTTTTCTTGCTTAGGAATCATGTATACATTAGTATGCTTTAGGACCTAGAAATGTACCCAAGTCCATAGATTTTTTGTCTACAGTTTCATTTTATTTTTGTCACATAAGGGCCCACTTTCTAAAAATAGTAAGTTGTGACAGTCTTCTTTGTCTAAAAATAGTAAGTTTCATAAATGGAAAACCTTTAGTATCCTCATCACTCATTCTGAAGTCGAAACACAAAAAGTGACAATTTTGAAAACTTACTAAAAATAACCATCTAAAATAGGACCTGTTAAAAATAGAAAGTATTAGGATTGGGGTCAAACTTTCCATATCTATTCATTTCCCATTTGTCTCATTGATTCACACATCATAAAGATCAAATACTGCAGTGCGAAACCGCCTCCACTTTGAACATGGTGGATCATGATTTTTGTTAAACCAAAACCTATAGGCATTAATCTTCACTACAATTGCTAGATTTAGGATCCATGAGAGGGGGTCAATCCATGTCATGAAACTCACAACGAGCATTAGACACACATGCCAAAAATCTCCCCAACATTACCCGAGTGAGTTCGAACTCGAGACATGTTTCTTTGATACCATTTGTTGGACCATGATTTTCATTAGACCAAAATCTGTAGGCATTAATCTTCACTACAATCTTCAAAGTTAGGATCTACGAGAGGGGTTAACCCATGTTGCAAAAACTCGCAGGGAGCATTGGACTCAAATGCTAATAGAACACCGAGTATCCTAATGTGGGGGAATCGAGTAACCCAAATGGACCTGGAATAATTAAAGGTAATAATGTTGAACAAACCACATGAACCAATGGAGGAGAAGGTCTTCTTGAGTAGACTATATAGACCAAGTGGTCACCCTTTATCTATTCAAAGCATTGAGCTAGTTTTATCTTACACACAACATTATGGTTCTCGACTCCAAAACAATTTAGGTAGATGATAACTCAATCCTCGTAGTCCTCACACCGAAAGGAATATCTCAATGCCTACAAATTCCCTCTAGTAATAACATGGGTATCATCACCGGGGATTTTGCTTTATAGGAATGAATGAGGAAATATTCATACTTATAGGATCTGACAGTTGTTTCATGGCTTTAAAAGGGAAGGAATCCCTCTTAGATTCCTAAGTATTTTTCTCGAAGTGAGTTTCACAAAGCATACTATGATGTTATTTTCCTACTAAAAAGAGTGATGGGAAAGAAATAACAAAGGAATTGCAATATTTTATGCCTTAGTTCATTCTGGTAGTTACGAAATGAGACCAAATGGTGAACTAAGGGAAAATCGTAAGTAACAACCTTCATCAACAACTATTGTAATTACCTACCTTTAAGAAGTTCATAATGAATTCTTATTTGGTGCACACCCTCACTTTCATAAGACCTTTCAAAGGCCTATCCATTACTCCTAATGTTCCATAGAAGTCATTGCCTGCGAGAAATATCCAAAGCTCACACATCCGGAGAGTAAATATCATTATTATAGGGATGCATTCACCACGTGCATCATAAGGTTACTCAAAGGAGATCATGAGTAGAGAATTTCATCCCAATAAATTGCATTTATTGAGAAGTATGGAAGTCACTTCATCCAATTTCCAACCTTCACCTACATAAGGATCGAGCATTTGATCTTGCTCCTCACAGTTACCTAGGTACCCGAGTGATAAGAAAATCATATTTGAATTGTGCGAGATAGTTGTCCCATGTCAATACCGGTGTAAAAGTGCTATGAAAAAGGAGTTTCCTTTCATATCTCTTTGGGAATATACTCGTGCGAGAGTATCACAAATGCAACAAACATAGAAACATCCTTTATTGATCTCAGTTTGTACTCCTACATATTTATGTATGGCTTTTATATTAGGAATAATTCTAGAGACTTTTATCTTGTCAGGATTGCATCATATTCCATAAATTAAGGATTATTATATTAATTGCACATATGATTTCAAGGTCGGAAATTTGTTTATATGTAAATGATAGTGGATCATTTTAGAGACTTCAAGTTTGATTAGTTTTTGGATGGAATAAAAGATGACAGATCAGACCTATTTGATCTTGAATATCAAGCGGTGCAATCTTCCCCTATTCCTCCCACTCCACCGACTATTTGAGAGTCGGGTGACATCAAATAAAGAACCATGACAGTAATTTAAAGGTCAAAATATTGGTTCAAATGGAGGAGGGATTATTTCATTGAGTATGGTGGTATTGTGTCTCCATATAAACAAGTGTCTCACACTTCTTCTCTCAACACACACGAGAAAGCCACAAGATTTACTCATTCAGAGGAATCTTCCAAGAGGAAACTTATGCAAACATAGTACACTGAAGTTTCTCCCACTAGGAGGCTTCACAAGAGGGAACATATAATTGAAAATATCATTGAGCCCCTTGAATTAGGAGAAATTGATCCATCACAGTCTCTTATCCATCCCCACAATCCAAGTGTGTTCTCCTTGGCAGTTGAATCACCTCATCTTGAGCAGGTTGTGATTCCTTATCAAACACCTAAAATTCTCACATGCTTGACTTTATGTCCATACCAGTGGAAACCTTCCCATGGGTACAAGAGTTGCTTGGAAGTGAATCAAGAATAGTACTGATAGGCCGAACACCTATTTTTGAGGCCATCTCAAAATACATCAAGACCAATTGAGCGAAAGCACATATAATTTCTCATTTCATCACCTGGGAATCCGGATCTCATTATTTGGAAGTTGTCGACCTAAAGTTGTGAAATCCATGGGAGAAAGGACACAATATGATTATGAGTTTTCTAGGGTTTCCTTAGGACAAGTTATGCATAAGGGAGATGTGTACCTATTCAAAGAGTCTGCAAGCCATTTGCTTTCCAAAAATGAAGAGAAAAACTAGATTGTGGAACAAGCAGAAGATCATGTGATAATCCTCATTGCCTATGTATAATCCTTCCTAGAACCCAATGCAGTGCCACTTCCTCCAATAGATTCTATCTCTCCCATCAATAGTTTTGATCCTCAAGTGATCAATGGAGCTTAAGAGTACACCATGCAAAGGAGAGCCAATGAAAAATGGGTGGAGAAGATTCTAGAAAAGGAAAGGTACTACTAGAGGTTCTCTCTTTATTAAAATTTTCCCTTGCCATTGTTTCTAAGGTGAAAATGACCAAGGAGGAGATTGAGAAATAAAATGCCCATTGGGATAGTGTGTTCCCATTGGTGTTTGAGATGAGTTGTCTTGATTCTCACTCCTTAGTGAGCAAGAATGTATTCACTTCTATCTTGGATAATTTTTCTCCCATATGGTATCACACAATGAGTGTTAGATATGATATGATAAATGATATTATCTTATAACTTGAGTCTTGTGGAGAACATGCATCTGAGATCTTCGAAAATTTCGAAACAATGTACGAAGTTCGAGATCACCTCCACTCGAAAGAAACTATCATCTTTGGAATAGCTTCTCAATTCTTTCCAAGATTTGGTTCAGAAAGAGGCAAGGGATCATTTCTCTTTCAATGAAGATACTTTGGAATCCTTGAATGCTGTTCTTGAGACTTGGATCGGTGTTATAGGTTATGTTTTTATTCTACGGGTGAGAGAACGTGGCACTCGCAACAACTCGTTTTAGTAAGGAAGTGAAGGGTGAGGATTTCATTTTAGAAGCATTTCCTTAGAGTTCTCTAAGAGATGGATCTTCATCATTAGAAGCTTCTTCATCTTTAGGTTGATCACTCTCTTCATCTCTCTATGTTCTAATTCTTCATTGGGAATGTACTTTTTGAATTTTTCGTCTTATTCACTTAAGTGGCCCTTTCTTTTGACATTGTAAAATTTTTCTTTCATTGATAATAAAGGTGCTTATTTCTATTCTTATAGGACTATGAAAGGTCACAAGTGATAGAGTTGTGAGAATGCATGTGGGGAAAGACGAAGAGACATATTATAAAGCTATATATTGGGTTGGCTTCTCCATCCCAAGGGGTTGATAACTATTGTTCTATCACTACAAACAAGAAGATATTTATTCTATTTTCTTGTCTATGTTCCTCTACTTCCCACTTTCAAATTTGCAAACATTGTAATCTTGAATAACTAAGAAAGAGATTTGTATCTCTCGAGGAATAAATCAATTGAACTTTTTGTATTTGATTTATTAATCTTCTTATCGCTTACATTTGTTTTCTTCTTGTTGGATGTGGACCTACTGCGTTAATGCTAACAAAATTTGTAAGTTCCTATTCATTGCATTATCCCTCCTTATCTATATTCTTATCTCCCCTTCACCTTTGTTCAAGTGAATTCCTCCTTTGTATCCTATACAAGCAATTTGCCACAAGTTTAGTGGAGTATTCTGTGTGATTCCCGTACTAACAACCACCATAGATTTTATATTTTGTGAATTCAATAAATGGGAGCCTTCCCATTCCCAAGAGGAAGGACCTGGTCCCAAAGTGTTGGTGAAAAATCACTAATTTGCCCCGCGACAAATTATTTTTCTAACACTACTACACGTACTATCAAGTTCTCAAATAAATCTAAATTCAAAGGCAAGGTTACTAATAATGGACACTACTAAGGACATTGTCAATGTCATACCCTAACCTACTACACTATAATTAGAACTTATGCAAAGAAAATTTACGTGTCTACCATGTGCTCCCCACATTCTACTAAAGTACTTACTTGAGTGCAATTTCATGTCTCTCCCTCCACCACTTGAGGTTGATGCAAGAAAAGCCGCATAGTAAGATTTTTGATGTTAATGCTTATTGTGACCATCATAGATGCACCTCTCACCTCACTAATTGATGTATAAATCTCAAACATGTTATACAATATCTTATTTATGCAAATGTAATAAAATGGGATGAGCCCACCAAATCCTCAAAGCCTACTAAAGACATTCCAAACCTGAAAAGATTGATGAATCATGATATTGACGAATATACTTTAAAAGTGCATAATTCTTATCATGCGATACAACCTTTTCCTTCTTATGACCCCATTGGATGAAATGATTAACATTTTTGGCCTTACACCACCTTCTACACCCATTATTACTTTTGATGACTTTGGTAAGCATGATACTTTTGTTTTGAATATTCTTTACATATGTGCATATAACAATCACGTCCCTAGATATAGTATTTTGATTGATCCACATAATAAGGATAATATATCGATTTAATTTAAATTGAATTAAATTTGATTTCGAGTAACTACTGTAATGAATGATATGCAAGTAATAGAATATGGTAATGGATAAGCAATAATCATGCAATAATATAAAACCCTAAGCACGAGAGAGAGATAGATGACTTAGTTGATTTCTGAGTGGTCTGTAAGTGATTTGGATTGGGAAACTATCAAAACAAATTGGAAGCAGTGTTGTCACGGCTCGCTGGAATTTCTCAAACTCGGAGATGTGTAGGAAAGAAACACCCACGGGAGGACAGGAGTGCCCAAGCACTAGTGATTGTTCAAGGCACTAGTTTCCACTTAGGTGCTTAGGTTCTATCTCTTTAGGGTTCGAGGAGCTTCAATATTGGTCTTCCTTTGTCGCTCCGACTTCACTTTAATGACATTGGTTGTACACGTAACTTTGTAAAAGAGATATATAGTTGCACATGCCCACAAAACAACACCAAACCTAATAAATAAGATGCAAAATGAAGAGTTGGATTGACCCTAACGGTCACTGAAGAGTGATCTTACGATTGAGCGTTGCACTACATCTCAGACTCCATGTAGTTCTATGTGAATGTGTGTATAATGATGCCCTAGGTTTCCCTTGTGCAAGTTGCACTATGATAACAGACTAAATCTAGAATGCTCCAAGTATTCAATTGGAATAGAATGAACTTCCCCTCCTATGTTGTGTATGCAGAGTGATGCAACCCTTGTCCCTTGTGTGAGTGTGCTAGATGAATTCTTTGTAATGCTCTTTGTGCCTTTGGATGCAAGCTTAGGTGATAGTAGATAATGCTTAGTGCTTGGCCCTTGATTTAGAAGAATTAACTAAGTATATATATGATTCCCGGTTTGAATTTCGTAATCGTCAACTAAAAGGTTGACCCAAAGTGATAGAAGATGACCAAGAAGTAAAAGAGACCCAAAGGGGTGAGAAAAGGGTAAATAAGGTCAGGAGCACCTAGAAGGGACATAAGCTCCTAACGCTTCTTTCTACCTGGTCACTAGTGTCTCGAGGCCATAGAAGATAAATCTGTAAAATTTTGGTGGAGTCAGAAAGTATGTAAGGCCAAAAGTGTAAAAGATAAAACAAAAAGCCAAAAGGATTTGTCAACCACTAGTTTTCTTGCTTAGAAATTTGTATGCATTAGTATGCTTTAGGACCTATAAATGTACCCAAGTACATAGATTTTGTGTCTACATCTATGTAATCTCAAGATGTTTCATTCTCTTGGATATTCTAAAAATCACATCACATGCGATTCTAATTTTGCCCGTGGACATATTATTCTACCTATCATTATTGGCTTTATTACTATACAAGTTCCATTTCTAGTGGCTTCCACTCTTAGATCCAATAAAATGTGTTTAGGTCTCCCTTGGTTAAGTGATCTTAGGGTTGCCCCATATATTTTACACTAATGCATTAATTTTATTCACTAGTAGTAAGTTTTCACAATTCGAGGTATCCCTTTTGAGGCTTTTCATCCTATGTTACCTTGTCATACTACTATAGTTCATACTCCTAGGTCTCTTAATAGTCCTTCTACTTTACATGTTATCTTTATGGATCTAGCCCTCCTAGGTATCCTGATAGACATTCTAGCCCTCCTAGGTCTCTTGATAGATATTATTGCACACACATTATATCTAGTGGCTCTCTCCCTCTTAGGATTCCTAATAAGGCTTCTAGTGCACATATTATCTCTAGTGGCTCTCACTTTGCTAATCCCCCTCATAGATCTACTCCATCACACACTCTTTCTCATAGATCCAGTCCACCTTTCTCTCTTTTTAAGATTTTTATGACACATGTTACCACTTTTGTACCACTCACATATGAGCATCTTTCTTTGGCACAATTGAGGTATGTGCCTCTAATTTATTTTGGATCTAATTCACCTACTCATGAGGCTCTCATTCAACTACCCCTCTATTTGTACATAGTTATATTCAATAATACAAAAACATTCATATATTTACAAAAATACAAAACTAGGACCTATACACATAGTTTGCATTGTTAGCACTTTACATTACATATGTTGTTTTTCATTACAGTTTGATTCATAACATATATTTCTACTCTTTACACACATACGTTCATGAGGTATATTGAGCTTGATGTAGGAAATACAGATCGTTACGTGGTAATAGAAGATAACATGGTTCCTTATATTGCTCCTCTTAGGGGATCCCTCCACATTATACAAATGTTATTACTTCATCATAGTTCATTTCTACTTTCTCATTACACTTGATTACATATATCATATATATGTTATTTTTTCAAAATACAAGGACTAACACATATGTCTTGTGTAGTGTTGACATATCTTACTTCATGTGATTTCTTACTGCTTATGTTGATCTTATCATTGTTTGTTATGCATTGTTTCTACTTGCTTGTGTTACTATTTGTGTGTTTCATTGTATGTGGACTGTGTGCCTTGCTTGTCTTGTGACACAATGTGTATCCCATATTTGTGGCTTTATGCCTTTCTTATGTGACATTGTTTCTCTTGTATGCATCCTAAGTGACTTGATTATTTTGTGACACTATGGGTGTTCCATGTTTCTAGATGTATTCCTTTATATAAATATTTTCTACATGTTATTGCTTTTATTTGTTCACTAGATCAATGTTTTTCCTCTATACTAGCTCTATTACATCTACATTGTTATTAATATTGTTGTTCTTATTGCTATCACTATTATTGTTGATCATGTTTCTATGGTTGTTTGTGTCTTTGCATACTATGGTTTTCACCATGTGCAACCATTTTTTTAGGTACAAATTCTCAAAGGTAGCCACCACTACATCATTACACACTCTCCTACAAGTTCTCGGACATACAAAGCATGGGTGCACATCTATTCTTTTGAGTCGTACGTTTAAATGTTTTATCACATGTTCCTTGGAAGAGGGGGTATTCATCAAGATATATTCTACACTTACATGCATAACTATAGGCTCAAACATCAATTTTAATAGGGAAAATTACCAAGAAAAAACTCCTAATATTAAATTTTGGCAAAAAAATACATAGGTTCAAGACCATCCAAAAGGTCGGGATCGTACAAATGCTCTTGACAACTGCCATACATTTCTATCCTGGGGTAAAAATACTTTATTTCTCTTCACTTTCATATTTCCACTTATCATACAAGTTATTGGCATAATCTCATACTCATTTGAAACATATTATATCAATGTATATAGGGCATGAATATTTCACTCGTTCACTTCAAATACTCAATTTCAGTCACAAAATACAAGTGTTTTGTGGGCACGGGTCTTCTTCTTCATTGATATTTCAGCATAATACACATTCTTACTCAACAATACGGTACACGGGAAGAGTATGAGGGAACTCATTCTATTTATACCTTATACCTATATATCAAGCCATTAGTCTTAAATATTTTTGCAACAATGTGGTCTATGGGGTTATGGAAAGTATTGAAGTAGCTAAGTTCTTCATCAGCAATCTTTCATCTCCTTATTTTAAAGGGGAATATATCCAGATTACTACAAACTTTGATACATAGTCTTATTCCTTCACAAGAGGTACATTTGTACCTCTTGCTTATTCTCTCTCTACCTTCTATTCAAAGTGTCGGGTTGCATGTACCCAATACTCTAGTTTATCCTATGCCGAATTAGGGACTGATTACCCCCATCCTTTGGAAAATTTTAGCATCACAATCTAAATATCTAAATATAAGGAAACATGAAGCTCTTCATTCCGCAATACAAACATGTGTATTCTTTCCATTACTTTACATCTCTTAATTTCACTTCATGTAAGTTCAAATTCTATATTTATAATTGAGTTACAATTTAATTTCTATTATGGACATTGATTACACTTAGTGTTGTAGGTTTCATCATCGAGTGTGCCAACACCAACACATCTAGACAAAGAAAAACTACAAGTGAAGACAAAATGTGTTTATGCACTCGTGTATCTTTTCCTTTAAGCATGTAATTTTCATTTCATACTTAAAGCGGGGCAAACGTAGATGCTTGAATTTGGAAATTTACCATTTGCCACTTTGTGAATCCTAATTGTGATCCTTGGCTAAAGATAGACACATGCATCCTACCCATACTCAGTGCATCTTGTCATCTCTTTCTTAACTTGTTTATTACCACACACTAATGTGTCAAACATTTCTAAATATAAATACATAAGATCAATGCTAAAAAATTGTTTTTATTGTGCAACTTTTAGATTTGATTCACCTTTTCCTAGTTCAAAACCATACAAATTGGTCAAGTTGTATAATTTGGTCATGGTCGACTTCGTACGGTCTTGGAGGGAAACATTTTCCAACTTTTTTTCGATGTAATGTTATATTTTTGGTCTTTTCATCTTCATAGGTCGGTATTATCATGATAATTTACCTTTCGAACCCTATATAAGTAAGTTAACATCACTTCATTTACTCACCTAGCAAGCACATAGCAAATCACCTAATATAACACTTATAAAAGGCACTCAAGGCTCCCTAAAGCTTCCTAAAGATAATGCACATCCATTAGGGACACCACTAATACAATTATACAACACTTAACCAGGTCAAGGAGTCTAGCTTCACTCATTTCCAAGCACACAAGTTCCCCACTTCAAATTATTAAAGAATAGCACAATGTTATCAAGCATGTTTAAAGTGGTTCAAGTTTGTAATTAATTGCATTCATATAAATGTTACAAGTTAGGTGGAGAAGTACTTGTGGTTTGATGCCTCTTACAAGTAGTGCTTTGACGTAGGCAACATATGGATCACACTTCAACCTAAAAACTAACCTTCTTGCATGGTCTTCCACCCATGGTTAAGGGTTTGGTGAGATTTACCCGATTACAAATAGTTTTGGGATCGTGGACAATCGGGGTCTAAAAGTGAAACACATTTCTAGATTACTTGAAAAACCCATAAATTTATAGAGTCTCATTCTAAGAGGTTCTAAGACCGTACCACAAGGGCGGGACCGATTCTATATCTCGATTGAGTTGTATGGTCCTACACTAGGATGATTTCAAGTCACAATATAAGAAATGAAGCATCTTTAGCCTCTGCACTCCCGATCCTCTATTTGGTGTATCTAAATCTCTTTTGTACACTCATGTATAGCTAAGTACATATTCCTCCTCATGTTTTCAAGCCTTTAAGATATTGTAATCATTGATTAAAAGAACCAATATGTTATTTTGATGTTGTATAATTAATATTGGAAGTTAATTAATCAAAATAACTCCTAGTTTCGAACCTTACATTCCTTTTTGGTGTTGTGCATGTCCATAATAGTTAATATACTAAGGTTAAAAAGGGTGTAAACACCGATAATACAACCAGCTATAGGCTGAACAGTTTGAGCAACAACAAAAGGATAAGGAGTCATACAATTTTATGGTAGGCAACAAATTTCAAAGTTTCATTGCGTAAATTTTGTTAGATGTTTGTAAACAAGCCCGCATAGATTGAAAACCCGCAAGGGTAGTTTGTCGAGGAGTTTTATTAGATTGAAAACCCAAAAGGGTGGTTTGTTGGAAAGTCTACTTAATTAAAAACTTGAAAGGATGATTAAGTACTGGGTAAGGATGAAAGCCGGTAAATGACATCATCTATTCTAACTGCGAGAAAATTATCTTAATGCGTAGTGAAATAAACATTCAACAAGACTCAAAATTACATAGCAAAGAACCTCTTAGATCGTTGGCGTACGTTTTCTCTAGATGAGACAACTATTTAAGTCCAATAAAGTGTCGGAGTGTATATGGGTTTAAAAGTCGACTTGAATATATTTTGTATATAACACAATCCTAATGTATGTGTATAGTTCATAAAAGACAAACTATAGAATATGGAATGCTCACTAAAAATAGATACATAATGTGAGGAGACTCTTTTGTCAAGGAAAGGAAGAAGAAGAGAGTGGTAACTTGATAGTCACCTCACATTGTATAAAACCGAGATAAGTGCACTTTGCATAGAAAGTTGATCTTGATTTTGAATTCTTAGTTGTCATTTTGGGTTCTTGTCTAGGTTATGATTCAATAATATGAGTTCCAGTCCATTAGTATATACATTCTCGTCTTTTGTTTGTGTCTTCCTTGAATTGTTTCAATTATGTAGTTGATGTGCACTATAGTTTATGTCTTGAACTATCATTTGTGAACAAATTTAATTAGAAGAATATGACTTTACCCTAGACTATAACATGTTGCATGTGCCAATGTCATGATCTAGGGACCCCTACTAACAAATGTGGCATATTTGGTTGGAAAGGAATGGGATATATTCAAAATTGAACAACCCCCTTGAGGATATTCTTACAAATATTAGAAGCGAGTATTTCAAAATGGATAAATGCAATGTTGAAAATTCGAGCAAAGAAGGGTAAGCTATTAATTCAAGCTAACTTGATACTAATTGATTGGAATAGAGCGAAAAGAAAAAGGAGGAACCTAACCAATTAGGTTCCATGGTTTGGCATCATCCCCCCAATCATTGGATGAAACTAAATTTTAATATTGGTGTTAGCGAGGGCAATTGTAGTAGAGTTGGTAATGGGACGACTCCTAGAAATTGGAAGGGTGAGTTTATGGCAGCAACCTCAAGGCTAATTCTCCATGCCACCAAGAATGAGGCGTAATGCACTACCTCATTGGTAGGTTTAAAACTAACCAAAGGAATTGGGATTACCAATATCATCATTAAAGGAGATTCAACTATGGTTATTGATGTAGATAAAAATGGAGAACAAGCAACTGGATTAAATTATATCTCGCGGGTCTTCAAATCATTTCTTCTTTCCAATCGTCTAAATTCAATCATTTCCCTATAGTTGGAAATGTAACAACATACTTCCTAGCAAATGAAGGGGAAAAGTTGGAAGTGTTTTCAAAATAAAAAAACAATGACTCCATGGATTGGCCAAACCTTTTCCCTATTATATCTAAGGAAAAAAGAGGGACCCACTCAATCTTCATGGGTAATTTATCTACCACTATGGCTCACAAAAGATATCCTACCCATTACCAATCTAAGATTAAATTTCTCATTCGAATCCTGTATATCTTTCACTTAATGGAATAACATAAACCAAGGATTAATCATTTTCTTATTGTCCCCGACACTCGAAGAATATGAAATATCACTTCTATTTACATCTAAATCTACCATAAAGCTAATATTTTTGATCAAGTTGGTATGTATTTCCATTGTTGTTTTATCTATATCAATGTCTCTTTTAACATACCATGCATGTGGAGATCCAACTTTCAAACAAAGCTCCTAAATCAAGATGGTTGACCAATCGCCCTTCTATGTTTTTGTAAAATGCTCACGAGTTAGTTCCATATTTTTCCCCCTCTAAGGTGGAGTTTGAGTTACTGGTTTCTATCCTACCACTCCTTATTAGTAGATTATAGCCCCAATCCCAACCTCGTGTTCACATCTTCAAGATTTTTTCTAATGTTACTTATACTATAGCGAGAATGGAACGAAGAATGGAGGAAATCTTGGCATTTGCTCATAAGGGAAGAGGAAGACATAGGAAGACAAAAATCGACACTTGGAAGTTTAGGTACCAACATAACTAAATATAAAAGAACCCTATGCCAAATGGGGTTGTTGCTCACATCACCATTGAGGTTTGGACATTAACGAATAGTTACAAGAAGGGAATGGGTTGAATGTTCTGGTGGCAATCTAGAAAGGCCCCAAGATTTCAATTTCGAGATTCCATGGACCTTGGTATGTCTTATAACTTTGCTAGTGAGGTCTTATATGTTTATAATGCCAAGGAGGACTTACATGTGTTTATGATTAGAAAGGAGAAACTTCTTCAATTAATGGCAAACACTCTTCTAATTCGAGTGGATGGTGAACCGATATTACAAGCGAGAGAAATTAGAAAATAAAAGAAAAAATGAAACTAAAGATGAAACAATTTATGGAAGATAATCCCCTCCTTTTTTTCCGCCTCCTCCTAAGACTATCTAGGTATAATTCTTTTGTATATGAATTTTGGGTTAGGCTTCTTTCTATCTATCGGCAAACAGCTCTTCTAATGCAAGGGCATTTTTATGATGTGAAAGTGGATGTTGTTGTGCTCTTTCTAATTTTCTTCAGCTGTTTTCGAGTGCTGCCCTAATTTGTAAAGGTACCACCCCAGTTGGTGGATAATATTTTAGTATACTTACCCATGGAAAGGGCCCCGAACATAACCCTTACGTTGCCGATTAATACTCAATTTGGGTAACGAATAAATGATGTTCTGTTATCTACTTATTGGTGTAGTTTTGTCAATGCCAGCTTACCACGTACGACTCAATTGATTATTGCAGCTAAGAAACCGATATATATCTCAATCAATTTGAACGGCTTATTAATATTGGTAGATTGGGCAGTAAATACGTTTGGTGAAGAGGAAATGCACAAGTCCAGTAGAGTAGAGAAGATGGCCATTTGTTGGTGTTCCGGGCGAGAAGAAGAAGGAAGAGGAGGGAGGTTTGTTTGAATGAAGATGGAAGGGTGGCGGTGGAAGGTGCTGCTATTATGGGTGAGCATGTTAAGTGGTTGCAGTGGAGAGAGTGTGCCTGCCCTGTTCGTGTTTGGAGACTCTCTGCTGGACACGGGGAATAACAATGGGTTGGCCACATATGCCAGAGCTGCCACTCCGCCATACGGATCAGACTTCCACAACAACAATAATAATGTATCCTCTGGCAGGTTTTCCAACGGTCCCATCACCACAGACTTCATTGGTAAAAAGCTTCGTTGCAGTCCAAGCTGAATCCCATTTTTAATTGTCATTTAAATAACAAGTAATGAAGATGTGGATGTTCATGTGTCCAGCTGCTTCGCTAAATGTGGCGTGTCCGCCTCCGTTTGTGAGCGCGGGAGAGAACATCGAGCATGGAGTGAATTTCGCATCGGCGGGATCTGGTATCCTCGACTCCACCGGCTCCTTTTTGTAAGTTCCACTCATTTTCCAACTCAAACCTTGTGATTTTCTCATAATTATTCTGCACTTTTAATGTTAGTTTTTATTTTTTAATTGATTTATTGATAATTTATTACTACACAATATACCAACCAATATTTTCTAAAACAAATCATACCTAACTTATATTATATAATTATGACGTGATATAACTACTGAAGCGCAACATAACCTATTAATTTATTGACATTTCAACCTATATAATTGTGATGTTAAACAGATCTTCTAATTAGTAAGTTCTTTGATACTATTATTAATAATTATGATTTTCCATACAACATCGAAATACTAAACACCAAATGACACCTCAACTCATGTTACTAATTACAAAGTTACTAAACAATTAAATACTATTACCATCACACTCAATTTTTTTGCAATTTCTACAACCAACCTATGTTGCATAAGGTTGCCTTTACTAACATTGAGTATATGTCACGTTTGTAAAGAAATTCAATGCCCCCTTGTCATGTCTGTTTTCAAGTAGCATCCTTTTTTAGGCCATAACTACAGTTTATTTTTCATCCTAGAAAGCTCCAAATTGTTTAAGTTGTGCAATAAAATTTTTCTGTGCTAAAAAATATCACTTTATTGTTTCATGTTACAATGGGGACCAGTTGTATTGCGACTCTTATTTTTCTTAATGTCTGTGCATAGAATGACTAGTAAGGTTTAAGATAATCAACAAACACAATGTCTAATACTAGAACAATTCTCTAAAATATTTTAATTTAACACATTAATAAATTTCAATAACAATGCAACTATCTTGGATTTGTTACAAAATTTCATTCATTGGAGGTTATGCACTAATAGTTAGGGAGCTAAATAAACAACCACCTTAAATCATGCAATGTAATTATTCAACACTCAACAATAGACACACACACAATCCATGTGTAATACATGAAACATCAAGCCTTATCTTTATTGCTTTCATCAAGGAAATTACAAGACACACTCATGGCACACTTCTTCAATTGATTACAAACTTCATGCAAAGCTACAAATCCGACCCCTCTATTTATGTTATTCAAACTTCAATTTTATTTTTGAACCAATCTTGGATATCTTAGCTCTCAATGTAACTTGGTCATCCTACCTAACCCCTTCCAAAAATGATTACATTCTCTTATCAAGGCACTCATTATTTTAATTTCCTATGGCAAAACAATTCAATTTCTTAAACACTCCACCATCGCCTTGGTGGCATTTCAGCTCATGCTAATTACATTGTGTAATAACCTCTCTCACCAATCACAAGAAAGGCATTCACTTTTTTCTTTCTTCCCATGTTCGTGGTGAGATAAGTGCTAATTGATTCCCATCCTCTTTTGTAATCACTTGCATTTAACTGGTAAGAACTTTGTTTGAGTTTGTGTCGTTATTCACGAATTGCTCATTAATTTCCCTAACTAATCGTTAGTTGGCATATGGGTTATGGTCTCACTTGCACTTTCATTTTGCAACTTCTTTGATGCTTAACAACTCTAATCTTCCTCATTCATCTTATCTTGACTTGTCCTATCTATTCTACTCGGGTCTTTTTGAGAGAACTGCTCGAACCATCCTAGTCGATCAAATAATGATTAAGTTTTCATTCCAAAATTTGATCCTCTCGATTTAGTTGCATAACTCGGTTAACATTGTTTTAACCATTGATTCTAAGTTCACTTCCTTGTTAGTAGGGTTCATCTCTAGAAACCTGTGTCATTTCAGCTCTTTGGGTTTAAGCCTAGGTTTTATCACTTTAGATTGGTCCCGACTCATAAGGTATTATCACAATTAGATCCACTATGTACGGTTATGACTTCACATTATGTCAAGGTTTCTTATGCATTTATATTATTCGGTGGCGAGTTATTTTTGTTCCACTTGTTGGTCACACTCCAACATCTGTTTGTAAGTTATTACAAGATAAATATTATCTAGAAATGAGAATCTCTTGTCAAACCATAATATTATGTCCCCCTAGTGGCCAAAAATATTTAAAGATCTAACTACTAAATAAATTCTAAAAAATACTTAATAAACTTTCAAGTTTTTAGAATAATACAAATGCACTATGTCTCTCAGTATATATAAGGGAATAAAAATACATGTTTATTCATCATAGACATCTAAATTCAAATTTTTTTGGGGAGAAATATTTTTTGATGTATTCAAAATGCCAATTCACGGGACACAATATAATGCTTTGACCATCATAATTTTTTTCTAGTGGAACCCATCTACACGTACTTATGGTTATGTATCTAAATCAAGTCGCTTTAGGTTGGTAATGTCACTTCATCGTGGTCTCGCGACGTCATCCTCTTACTGCACATTAATTAACTCGAGTCATTCAAAAAAGTAGATTTAAAGTAACAATTTAACAATCCCCACAAGGCAAGTGTTTAGATGTAAGATTATTGCTGGCTCACTAGTCCCATCCTATGAGGATCCTTGTTTGCAACTATTGACAAAGTGAACCTCTCATATAGGTTATCAAACAAACATAGGATCGTGCACCATTAAATCTTGAACAAGAATTTTGTTAGAGGGTTTACATATAGAAGGTGCAATACTTTATGGCTACACAAATAGATTCTTATTCATGAGAAGTTCACCCTTTCCAAAGTAATGAAATAAGGTGCCATATGAAATAACTATACCAAGTAAGTCCATCATGTTCCAATTAGGATGAAATACAAAAAAACATGCATAGGTGTCGGGCATTCCCAATCCATATTATCTTAATATTGATGATTTGGGTTTTTTTGTTATAGACCTATTAGGGCTGCCTCATTACGACAAGAGCAACCAATGATACAAAACGTAGTAAGGAATCATATGATTAAGAATAATAACAACGTAGGGATCATGATCATGGCCCAGTCTTGTTGCAAAATAATAAGTCGAGAAATTTTGTCCACTCTACAATAGATCTAGAATGAATTGTTCGTAAAGATGTCAATCCTTCATTCTCTAAGGTAGCGATAAACAAGTATGAGAAAGAGATTATATCAAACATAATACCGGAATGAGAATACAATTCATTCTCTCGATCCTAATAATTAAATAAAAACAATCAACCCTAACAATTATGGCACATTCTAGCTATGATGATAATATGTTAGCCAATATGGCGGAGTTTAGAAATTTAAGTGACATGGGTCATTTATCTACACTAGGTACAATTAGGACTACTTAATAACCAACCACCATATGGTTGCCATGTTAATTCCGTCACTATCATGGTTTCAAAGGAATATTAGTCATATCAAGTAGGTACTTAATGCTAGTAACATATCCCATCTAAACATCACTTAAACTTGTTAGCTTGGTTTGACTAAGACTTTTCCAATGTTTTCCTAAGGTGGGTTTGGTTTGAGCACACATTCAAATTAGGTCACAATTTATCGACACGCATAGAAGCATAGTTTTGTTACTCAGTATGCATTGTATATTCAAATGATTAATCAAAGATAAATCCTAATTTTGATTGGAATACATGTCTATATACAACTCTCAAGACATGATCTAGTTCACTTATAAGTGTACTAGATCTCATGATATTCCTAGCATAAATTACGATCTCCATGTATTACCATGAGTCGAACATCAAACTAAATTCATCATATAATGTAACTACATCAAAACATGGTTTTCATCACGTTCCATTGTGACCTTCATGTGATTAACATTCTAGACCTTTTGGAAAAACATGGTTTTCATCACGTTCCTTTGTGACCTTCATGTGATTAACATTCTAGACCTTTTGGGGGTTAGTCAAAGATATGACTTGCCTTTTTCCTCAAGATTAACACTTTGGTTGAATCAAGCGAAACAAGAAACATCATGACAAAACTACACTCACGAGTCATTCCTACAAAGTTCAACTAGATTGTTTCATATTAATTTCTAAGCATGGGAAATTTGTAGGGGATGTATTAACCAAGTCAAACCTTTATATGGTATTTTCAACATTATAATTTCCTTATAAAGACAAGGGCCGACTAAATATTAACCCAGATTACCACTCATCAAGTAGTAATGTAAAATATGAAGTTAATGAGTTATGCGTCTTTTTGCTACAATATTTAATCTAGGTAGCCAACAAGCTCAAGTTAAACACACTCAATGCACTTTATATTCTTAATTCAACCTTTACCATTTAAACAGGGCACAAAATTTGACCCTATGGAGTTGAAGTCAAGGAACTCATTCCAATCAAGAATTGGAACATACTTTCAAGTCATTAATCATTCATTAATTCTAAAAGCACATAACATACACCTTCAAGTATACTTGTACTTTCATCAAGCTTAGATCATTTTTTTATGGTTAGGATGTTTATTAAATTAAACCTAATGCACTACTACTCACCTTAACATTAAGGGCATCATCACTAATTCATATCTCTCCTATAAATTAGTTAAATAGCCCAACATCCTTGATCATTATAAAATAATTTGTAATTTCTTTGTGACAGGGGGTTTTGAGCAAACAAACACAAATGGCTAGGCTGTTGTTGTAGAACATGAGTGATGCACAAGTGCGAATCGACTGGATTTGTGAAAATACTTGGTTGGGAGCACGTGGTAGCACAAGAGAGTTGAGGATTTGTAGATGATTCGGGATCGCAAATGTTCAATTGTGTGCCGATGTATTCCACTAGGTAAATTATATTCGCAAGAATATACTTGTGATCCACAAGCTATAAATAGGGGTTGCGTTGTAATTCAAAAAGGAGGAAGATCCAGGACTAAGGGAGACAACGGTTGAGGACTATTGCTTCTTGTGATTCATCCGGTAGTTGGTAGTTTACAGGTTTGGGGACAATTTGTGTTAGGGTTTGGTGTGCACTATCATGTATAATGTCTGTAATCTTGTTTTGAATATTAACATAATGAACATTTCTTGTGATCTGTAATGTTAATGCAACGTATTTGCAGACTATTTATGTTTCTAGTTCGCATAGTTAGATCCCATGGCAAACATCTAACCCTTGTGGTTCTCTCTAAAATGAGGTCCTTTAGGTGGTGTTAGTGTGCTTCAGGTGAGACCTTTAAGTGCAAGCTTGATTGAATATGCCAACATAGAGCTTGATCTATAATGTAGAAACTAAACCCTAGATGAAACTAGGCCAACATTTTGGTTCCGTTGCTTTGGGAACTCATTTTATTGATTGTAGAGGCTAAGTAGATGCTATTAGCTATGTGGTCGGAAGAATCTGTCCAGATCGCAAATTTTCATGGGGAATTTGAAGAATTTTGTATTAAAACCCTGGAGGTGGCAAGCTAAATTTGTGATGAATGAAGGATAGGTGATGGAAGGGTTGGAGGTATTGTTGAATCTTTGTGGATCGTTGTGTAAGTGATGGATCCCGTGTTGAGAGAATTTTTGTGCATGCATGATGAAATGGGCCTATTGAGGTTGTCGTTAAGGACACTCACAAAAGGTGTAAGGGAATGGATTTAAGGAAGTCGGTGAAACCCTAGGAGGAAGGGGTTGGCACAAGATGGTCCCACATTATGGTGGAAAACATTCCTTTGGAAGGAAGATTTGCGCGAAGAGCTCTGTAGACACCAAAGGAGAGAAGGCAGAGGCTTGGGAGTCGTTGAGGTGGAAGATTGCAAGATTGACGGGAGAATGTACCTCGAACCGACCAAATGTTGAAACTTGTGTAATACTATTGAGAAGTTAAGGTTTTTTCAAAGTGAGGAAGTATTTGCAAAGTGAGAAGGCCGAATCAAGTGAAGGTGAATGCAAATTGGTGGAATTTGTGTGGTAAGATGAGTTTTAGTTGACTAAATTATAGTGGAGTGAGTGTTGGTGTTGTGACATCAATGCTTCGTGGGAGTTGTAGTGATTCCTTCGACGAATTATTTGCCGATGACGACCTAGAGTATTTAGATGTTGCGATGAAGTTGCTTTGAAGTATCACAGGGATTGAGGATGCGGCCGACCATGTAAATTGGTGTGAGATTACATGGCGAGCAAAGGGGATATAACCTCTTTGGAGGCGAAGAAGAGTCAATTTGCGATGACATTATTCAAACGAGCACATACTTGGTATAGGAAGTATGATCCAAACTAGATGGCAGATTTTCATGAACTAAAGACTGTGTTATTAAAGAAATATCATATACCCGAGTTTGAGCAAAAGAGTATTTCTTCGCTAAAGGAGATAATGTAGGATCCAATAGAGATTGTGTAGGCATACGATGTATGGTTCAAGTCTTTTTTTATCAAATATATCATACGATATCCATCCATTGTAGAGCGTGCATTATGGTTTGTGGGTGGGTTGTTAATGTCATTCCATAAATAACTTGCACTATAGAATTTTAAAGACCCCGCGAGGCTCTTGACACGGCTTTGCATGTAAAAGTTATTGCCAATTTTGATACTAGTGTGAATATGTTTTGGAGGCACAATTCTCCACAATGACGAGCCGATTGAATAGACTTTCCACTTCTAGTAATCAACCAACAAAATAAAAGGAGAAATATTGCATTGATTGCATTGTGATTGGACACACCATAGGTGAATGTATTCGGCGTAGAATTCATGTCGTGAAACTTGTATGTGAGATATGTGAAGAAGATCGTGAGATACGGGATTGCCTTATGGTTCAACACGTGAAACTGGCGAGGATGACCTAGTGCAAAGTATGCTTTGGAGGATACACATAATACCACAAATTGCAAGGCGATCAAGGAAATGCACTAGGCCGGGAATAGGGAGTTGAGGTAAGGAGGCTCTTCCTCGTATTTGTGGAATTCGGGGTATGGAGGCCGTTGTTAGTTGTAGAGTTGGTGGAAGAAACTAGGGATCATGCTTTAAGTGTAGGCCCCCTATCATTATCAAAGAGATTATCGAAATTCCCAAACTGTGTGAATTGTAAATGACGCCACAAGTTGGAGGAATGTCTGGACCCGGTGAAAAATATTAGAGAATACAAGAGTACTAGGGCTAGAGGAAGTGTGAAGCTATTACAATAGAGAAAGAGTTGGAGTTGGAAGATGATTGCCTCATAAGATGTTTGAGAAGAAGCTAAGATTTGAATTACCATGTAGAGTGGAGTGAATACGTGGAACAAGGCAACTCCATCGCTGCAGAGGGGATGTGATGACTTCTAACATGTTAACCAAGGTGCAAGATATTGTCAATAATTTGCAAGGGGAAGTTCATGTTTCTCGAGAGATGGAGGCAAAAATGAGAGAACAACTCAAAACCCCATCATCAAAAGAAATTGTAGAGTTGATGATTTTTTTTGCAATAATGAAGCAAAATGGGGTGTTACCACTATCAAGACTTGGATTCAACGAACACTTGAGGCTACGCAAGAGGATGGAATTGGGAGTTTGAATGCATTGGAAATAGACTGGATATGACAAGGAGCTATTGATTGAGACACAAATCAACGAGAGAGGTATGAAGAACATCTTGATTGATATTGGGGCCAAGGCAACCTTATCGACGAAGAATGCATGGAGACGGTTGGGAAGTCTTCAGACTGGAACCGACCTTGAGTTTGTTGATCATGGTTGAAAAACAAAGGAAATGCCTATTGGGCTTTTGAGCGGAGTAGAGTTAGATATTATGGGGGTTAAGTTCGATGCAAACTTAGAAGTGATGGAAATTATGGAAACAAATAATTACCTTACTTTGCTTGGCCGCACCCGGTGTTAAGATAATCATGCGGACATGAGGTTCAAGAAGAGGATAATGAGTTTCAAAAAGATGGACAAAGGGTGGTGATCCCTTAAGATGATTTCATTGGACCGTCGGATGTTGAAAGTGTCAACATGGAGGAAGAAATTTGTTAAATTTACAAAGTAACGACACGTAACAAGGAGTAGTACTTGAACCCGTAAGAAGATGGTAGGTTGGTCAAATGACAGTGGGAAATCGTATTTGATACCAATAGCTTTGCTGTGAAATGTGGGTTTTGGAAGAATACATGGTTATTGGAAGGAGATGTGTTGGAATTAGGCGGTGGGAAATGAAGGTGGAAAAAGCTAAGAGTGGGATAGTTTGCAAAATGGTAAATGGATGAGAAGTTACAATGAGGTGGGTCATGAAGAAGGCACTGTAACTAAGGTGGGTGATGAGGATTAGTAGGGGCCACATAGAAAAACTCCGAGATATGATGGCTTGTCTTGTGTGAAAGCATATGTGGTGGACTTGGAGGCTTGTCTACCAAAGGAGGAAAAGGTTATTGTGTTGACTCATACTACGTAGGACAGTCTTGATAGGTGGTTATCTACACATTAACTATTTTTACAAAAGTGGGTGTAAGTTAAAGAGGCCCCAATGCACACGATTTGAGAGGAGCAATGGAGAGGAAGTTTTCGGTTTGTGCAGAGACAGAGTTTGTAGGAACATCTTCGTGAATGTGAGAGGGTGTGGACCTTGAGTGAGTGATTTTTACCTCTGTGAATTTGGGTTTTGTGCATTGTATGGAATGTTAAATACACAGGAAAAATCTTGGTATTTGCGGAGTGAAGCAAAGTCGGATATTGTGGATTGCGGTGTTGTGAAGGAATAATTTGTGAAAATGTTTACTTTTGAGATGAAGGAAAAAAGCATAGATGTGTTGTTGACGATGATAAAGGACGTAGTTTTTATAGAGACTATGGGAAGATGGGCTTTGCGGGATTTTTGATGATGAGGACTATACAATGTAGCGACCTTTTTTTGTGGTGGGGAGACCTATCCCCATGTAATGCCCCCTTCTCCAGGATAGTTCGTTTTGAAGACCTTAGGCCCATTCCACTTCATGTGGGCTAAAAGGGAAAGAACAAGGGAAGTTAATGTCATGATTTTCAATTGTTTTTTATGAGCTTTACATTACTTTAAAGCTTTAAAGTATTTTTCTTAGTCAGGTTGGTTGGGAAAAAGGTGAAAAGACAATGGAAAAATAAAAGAAAAAGGAACTATTATGTCTCTAAGGAGGTCAGTCCTCTTTAGGAGGATTCTATTTGGTCTTTGGTGCCACCTCTAGCTATTTAAAGGGGTCGCTTGGCTTGGAAGATGTTTATGCTTGCTTTTGGAATTTATTCTCTTAGAGTTGGAGCACACTTTGCTTTCTCTCTCATCCATTTAGGATGGAAACCCTTTTGGAAGGCCTATTGTCTTAGTAGTGAGCTAGTTTTGAGGACGAAACCCCTCAAACTTGCAAAGGGTGATCTCATACGGAGATTGCATTGAGTTGAATTCAGTTTTGAAGGCATTTCCAGCCCTTCCCAAGGGTGGCGACCTGCCCTAAGGTGGAGTTTGGGGTGTTCAAGGGCACAACAACTTCAAATTCAATCATCATTGTGTTCCTCCTATTTTTAGCAGCTGGAATCTTCATTTGTACTTGAGTTTGGGTTTAGAATTCTTCATTTCCAGCCATATTTGTAAAGGGTATTTGTTGTTGATAATTAATTTCCAGTTGATATTAAATTGGAAAACAAAAGATATATTCTCCAGGTACTTTTCCTTGCAATTAATTCCCACTTTGAAGAATAATATTTTGAAGGGTTTCTATATTATTTCCAACAAGTTTTGTGGCTGATTGCTATCATAAAAATATATTTACAGCCTATTGCTAGGGTTTTGAGAATTTAATTTCAGTTTTGTTTCAGTTTACTATTTGGTTTTGTGCAAGTTCCTTTGGTGTTTAGATTTAGCCCCAAAAGGGATATTACAGTGGTATTAGAGCATAATCCTCCCAACCTATTGGGTAAACATGCAAGGTGGTGATAAGGAATCCCTCTTTTATCAGAGAAGGGAGAAGAAGATTTTAGGACAACAATCAAAGGGTTCCAAAATGGCTAACAAAAATTCAGAAGAAGCCAAGTTGAATTGACTTGTTGAAGGGCAAAAGAGATTGGTAGACACTATGGATTCACTAGCCCTAACTTTACAAAAACTTCATGGGTCAAGACAACCCAATAGTGAAGGCAGCTCTTCAGATCTGCTGCTAGGCCCTAAACGCCAATTTTCAGATTTGTTGCTAGGCCGTTTCAGCCTACCTTCCTTCCTAGGAAAGAAGCCATTCTAGAGGTTGAAACAAGGCATTTAGTGGTCACAACATTGCTGCCAGCTATGAGGAGTATAGGGCTCTTCTCGGATGAGATTCATGATGCCATATCACTTGCAGAGTTCATAGGAGTGAGCAAGGGTAAATCAAGGCCCGAGCCTAGGTCTCAAGCACCACAGAAGGATCTTCAACATGCCTTGAGAAAAGAAGAATTGTTTCCAAATTGCAATGGTGGAGTATGAAGAAAAATCAAGGCTGCAAGTAATGGAGAGAGAACAACCCATGGAGGAATCTACTATGCCAAAGGAAAGTGGAAAAGATGTTCCAGCCCAAGACGAAAAGAATTCTCCCTTTGTGCAAAATAGTGAAGAAATCGAAACAAAAAGGGCATTACTAGTTGAATGTGAAGAGCTCAAGATAGAGGCACATGTACCATCCTTCGAACTTCCTAAGGATGAGCCATTGACTGATTTTTCAGAACAGCCTTGTGAAGGAACGTGTTTGAAGAAAATATTGGGAGTCACAAGGATAGAAGGGTTGGAGGTGTCTCCACAAATCCCAAGTCAGCAAAGGAGGGTAAGCTCTTTGTTGACAGCCCAAGGTATGACAATATTTCAGATTTGTTGCTTCCTCCTAGGTTGCTGCAATATTTTTGTCATCATGAACAACATGCTAAAAAGGATGATAAGATAAAGGGGACAACTTGTAATATAGAGCACATAGATCCTTTTGCTCAAATTCAAAATTGTTTGTGCCTATGGGATCTGGATGGTTTTGTGAGGATCAAGGTAAATGTCACTATTGAGTTCTCCATCTCTTGCACTTGGCATGTAAGAAGAATTGGGAAGAGTCATGTAAAGTTTCTTGTGTATTCTAACAACATGATGAAGGATGAGTCACTACAAAGGGGCTTCATCATTCCTTACACCATGGAGACACAACAACTTTTCAATGCTTGGGGTGGACACAAGGTAAATCCCACATTTTCATTTTTAGAACAGCAGTTATATCATAGAGGTTTTCAACTCCTAATCCATGCACATGCTCTTAGAAGTCTTCCAATAAAAGTGGATGTTGAGTTCATGAATTTTATATTTGGAAGTGAGCAAGATGGATGTTATCTTGTTGCCCCAAGCATTGTAACCCAGCTGGAAATTGGTGATATGATTGTAAGTAGTAGAAGTCATGTTTATTGGGTTTTAAGACACGTTGTCATAAAAAAATGTACTGTTATCAACATTTTCAGTTTGCCCAACACTTTGTTTGCTGCCACACAAATGGGGACAATCATGAAATGGAATAATTTTCAGTCGTTGGGAGAATTTTCAATCAATAATGGGATGTTTCCAGCCCCCATAACATTGTCATTGCAGAATTTCATGAACGGTTTTCAGTGGGACAGCTGTTGTACCATCCTTTCACCTGCTGCACGCAATATTTCCAACCCCCTTCTCACTTTGTTGACAACTGTAGAAGAGTTTCCAGCCACTATCACTCTGATTTTGGAGAAGGAAATGCAAGGTTACAGCTGTGTTTGGGACAACGTGATTGAGTTTTCAGACATCCATAACTTGAAGGGAGAGTTATGAGATGGTTGCAAGCAATGAGAGAGAGTTGGCCATCATGTCTATAAGGCATGATGAAGTGATAATGGGAACTCTTGTTTTCTTTAATGTGTTTGTTCTATGTGCAGGTCCAGGAATGGAGAAAAAGAAAAGTGTAAACAACCTGGAAGGGAGATATAGAATATGAAGGAGAAAGAAGACAAGGATGTGATAGAGCAGTTGAGTTTGTTATCGGCTCAAGTAAATGAGGAAGAGTATGAGGTTGCAGCTGGTGATGATGGGATGGAAGAGGTGCTTCTCCAAGCATTAAAAGCCCATGGTGACAAATATGGAAACAATGATGAGATGATATCATCATATGACATCAGAAGAACTATGGACCTAATTTCCAGTACTAATGCTGCTGTCATCATAATTATCAGCCATCGCACCACTACATGTGCACTCACACAAGTGATTTTATAGTGGTTTCCAATCATGAGAGAGAATATTTTCCAGTTGGTGATAACTAATGGAGAGTTTTCAGTCCTTGTATGGCTACCTACCACTTCTACATCGATCACATTACTGAATTTTGCATGGGTTTGTCATATTTATATCATTTCTATATTGCTGGTCATAATATTTTCAGTCATGAACAACTGTACACTTGTGCAATTTGAAAGGGTTTCCTTGCATGGCAATGTTAGTAGAGGGGCTCCACTATTGAAGATAATCCTCCCAGCCATCCTAGTGTTGATTTGGATGAAATTCCAAGTGACTTGTGGTTATGATTTGTTTCCAGCTTACATGCAAGCTGTGTTGTGCCATGCTTTGGAGGGATCAGCCCACGGTAACATTATGGGACCCATTGGAGCTCAAGGCTATAGTCATGAAGCAAGTGTATGGGATCCTTCATCACAAGAGAAGAGCAAATGGGTACCTTAGGAACATGGTAGTGAGCACTTGGGGCAGCCTTTGGCCTTAAGGGAGTGTATGAAAGATGTTCTCATGCTTTGGGTAGAAGGCTTCATTGAGGGAGAGCATATAGATGTGGGTGATGGATGGAGTAGACACCATGATAATTGTTGGTGGAGGTTGTTCCACTTGACAACTATGGGATTTAGATGTTTTGGTTATTATAGTATGATGGTACTTGGGCATGTGAGTTTGCAATTGCTTGAGGGAAAACAATTTTGGGAGGGGAGGACTGTAATGCCCGTTCTCTAGGATAGTTTGTTTTGAAGACGTTATACCCATTCCACTTCCCGTGGGCTAAAAGGAAAAGAACAAGAGAAGTTAATGTTATGATTTTAATTTTTTTGTGAGCTTTGTTTTAGTTTTAATTAATTTTCTATGTATAGTCAAGTCGGTTGGGAAAAAGGTGAAAAGCCAATGAAAAAATAAAAGAAAAAGGAACTATTATGTCTCTAAGGAGGACGGTCCTCCTTAAGAGGATTCTATTTGGTTTTGGTGCCGCCTTAGCTATTTAAAGGGGTAGCTTGGCTTGGAAGATGTTTAGGCTTGCTTTTGGAATTTATTCTCTTAGATTTGGAGCACACTTTGCTTTCTCTCTCATCCATTGAGGACAGAAACCCTCTTGGAAGGCCTATTGAGAATGAAACCTCTCAATAGTGAGTTGGTTTGAGGACGAAACCCCTCAAACTTGCAAAGGGTGATCTCATATGGAGATTGCATTGCGTTGAATTCAGTTTTGAAGGCATTTCCAGCCCTTCCCAAGGGTGGTAACCTGCCCTAAGGTGGAGTTTGGGGTGTTCAAGGGCACGACAACTTCAAATTCAATCATCATTGTGTTCCTCCTATTTTTAGCAGCTGGAATCTTCATTTGTACTTGAGTTTGGGCTTAGAATTCTTCATTTCCAGCCATATTTGTAAAGGGTATTTGTTGTTGTTGATAATTAATTTCCAGTAGATATTAAATTAGAAAAAAAGATATATTCCCCCATAATTTTCCTTGTAATTAATTCCCGCTTTGAAGAATAATATTTTGAAGGGTTTCTATATTATTGTCAGCAAGTTTTGTGGTTGTCTGCTATCATAAAAATATATTTACAACCTGCTACTAGGGTTTTGAGAATTTAATTTCAGTTTTGTTTTGGTTTACTATTTGGTTTTGTGCAAGTTCTTTTGGTATTTAGATTTAGCCCCAAAAGGGATAATACACCCCACAATACAAAGTGTCCAATGTGTTTAGTAGCTGGAAGAGGTTGTACAAGAAGGCGTAACACAAGTTGAATTTTATGAGTGAGAACGACTAGTTGAAGCTACGTACAAAGACCTGCAAAGTACCATATCCAGTCTCTCGTATGCGAGAGATAAATATTAGAACAAAAGAAAACCTCGGATGGCAAGCCGGGGTGGTTACTAGGGTGATGTGTGTTGGTTGTGGAAAATGTGCACCCAAGAGCACCAAATGAGGCTTGGTGTCTCAACAACAACAATGGAATGCCCCCAAAGTGTGGGACATTGGCTTCCTTGGGTCAAGCCTCTGGAGTAAGCTATTTGTTATCCTAACTACCTTAGTGCTACCACTAATCTAATCTAAGCTAACATTTGTTGGGAAATGGAGAAGGAATCAATTGAAAATAAACATGGTGATGCACCAAAACAATTGAGCATCACTCTCCCTCTGGTCATAATGACACAATGGAATAGAATCAAGCAAAAACAACCCATACTTAGTTAATCAAACAGTAATAGAAAGGAAAGATAATGAAAACACAATAGTGAAAGTGCAAATATAAGCTACAATATAAGTTATATTAATGCCTGAAGTATGCACAGTCTGATAAAGCTATGAAAGAGGAATTGAATGTTTTATAAGGGCTCCAAAACAAAGATCTAGACACTCAAAATGCTTGGAAACCCAAAAGGGCAGAGTAAATTTGCATTGAAAAGAGGAATATGCTGACATATATATAGAAGGGAGAAGAGAGAAGAGAGAAGGGGGAAGGCAAGAAGGAGAGGAATATTGGCTTTAACAATATCACAATTGCATATATATAGAAGGGAGAAGAGAGAAGGGGGAAGGCAAGAGAGAGGAATATGCTGGCATATGTGGATGCTTAGCTCGAATGGATCCCTAATGCATCTTCTCAAACATTCTCCAACTAGAGATAAACATGCTTGGAGGGCAAGCAATGGTAGTTGGCAATTATGATTGCCTTTCCCCCACAAAATGTGGCAGGAGTGACTCGAAACCGCCTCCATGTTGAAGCACTCAAGAGCTTTCCAACAAATTTAGTTTTTCTCCATTTGGATCCTTGGGAGTGAAAGTTATGGGCGCTTGAATTTTTCCTTTGTTGTGATACACAAATGATGACCACAGTACCCTAGCGATTACCCTTTGGTGGTTTTTACAAATGTACCATGTGAAATGTCTAAACGATTACCCTTTGCCACTGATTCCTTTCTTAGACCTTTTGACTTTATTAGCCATCGGGCTTTTTACCCATGAGATCCTCGACATAGTCTCTTAATTTTTGATTTGTGCGCACTGTGCCCTACGCATGTGAAAAAACTGTATTTGGTGGGATTTTGAATTGTGCCCGCACATGAAATGTCTGTTAAACACTAGGTGGGATCATGACCTTGGAGGGATCTGGAACTTGGGGTGCTTTTTGCATGCCGAAGTGCGTGAAATGTCGGAAATTCTTATTTATAAAAGGGAAGAGACCTTGGTGGAATTCGTACTTTGGCGAGCAATTTGCACAATTTGCATGCAAATTGCTCGCGTGCAAGGAAAGTCTCAAAGTCCAATAGACACTGTGAAGTGTCGATTGGACTTTGGAACTTGGCATGTAATTTGTAAGTGATATGCACACCTACTCTAGAACTCTGATTATCTACCGTACAAGGGGAAATTTCATAGTCAATTTTTTCTATTTTTGGCTCCTTGAAACTGTTAGAAACTTTTTGAAGATTGAAAACACTAGGAAGTGCCATAGAAGCTCTTGAAAACGTGAGAAAATAGGGGAAAATGATTTTGGTTGCTTAGAATGAAGTGGGAGGCTCATTTTGACAACATTTCTTATGACCCGCAGGTATCATTTGCATGCTAAATGAAAATACCAGCAACCTCTACATCCATTGGGCATGGAGTCCGCATGAAACACCTAAAATCTCTGCAATTTGGAGTTTGGAAACCCCTTAAACCTTGCACTTAGCTCCTCTTTATGAATTATCTGCAAACAACCTCCTCTAACAACTCTCCAAACTACAACTTAGTGAAAATTTATTTACAAAATGACAAATCATACATACTTCAAATGAAATATGTAGAGTGTGCAACAACACTTATTAAAAAAATCAAATTATCCTAATCCTACTCCAAACAATGTACAAAGCAGAATTTACACAAAGCCAAAGATTAGCTAGGAAGTAACTCCCCTTTTGATGAAATGTGGCCATGCAGTGAGCTTTGCAACAACTGTGGCAAATGAGAAGAGTGCAAATAAAGTCTGAAACTTCTCCTTCAAAATATCAGCTGCATTCACAAAACACACCTCTAGATCCATGCTTAGTTTTTGAAGGTGTGTTAGCTGATTTTTGGCATTTTGAAAATCTTCCTCGTGATCTAAGACAAGCATGGCCGGTGGTGACTTTGGCTTAGGCTTTGAAAAGGATAGGTGTCTAATAGGAGACCCAATTTTCAAATCCTGAGTACTGCCTTTTCTTGGCAATTCATCATCCTTGTGCTCAACCCCATAGACAAAGCTCGAAGGCATATCTCCCTCTTTTGCACCAGGGGTTTGGGTTTACACACCACTTATTCCTTGAATTTAGGTTCTGATAGCTCCATAATATCCTCCCATATGGGATCTTCAAATGGAAATAGATTCTAATCATCATATTCATCCCCAATGGTAAGTATGAAGCTCTCAAATTATTCAAGTATGGTGGCAAGTTCATCCTTCTTCCTGCCCTCACAATGCAGAATTTGTAGGGTTAATGTCCTCCTCATCCACTTGTGGCTTCATCTGAACATCATTGGCATCCAATGACACCTCTTCTCCTGCCTTGGGCTTAATTGAAGCATTGTTGACAACAACAATCTCCTGGTTGGGAAGAAACACATGTTTGGATGGAGGATTTTTGAGCTCAACCAATTCTTCTTCCTCTTCCAAAGCTTTAAGCTCAAAAACACCTCCTCACCTTTCAGCTCTGATGGCACCTCTGATTCATTGGAAATGAAGTCCCTAAGGATGGCAGAAAGCTCTTCTTTCGCCTTTGGCTCCAACTGATTGTCCTTGGTGTCAAGGACTTCCCCCTCATCCCTAGGTTCATTCTTCTTTTCCTCAACCTTGGTTTGATCAATTTTGACAATAGGAGCCTCTTGAATGGGCTAAATTATCACTTCTTCATCATCTTCAGATTCATTCCAATCTGAATAACCATTTCTTGATTTCCATTGATGAAGCTTGTCTTAGCAGGTGATTGTGCACTTACAAAAGATTTGTTGTCACTTGGCTCTTGAGGAAGAGCTTGTTTGATATCAAACTCTCCACGTTGCTTCTCTAAATCTAGTTGATCCTTTTCTTCATCCTCATGCCCTTGAAGCTCAAGTGAATATGGGGAATTAGGCCCGATTTCAACTTTTTCTTGGTTGGATGCATGGGGTGGTGGAGGGATGTAATACTGCTGCAAATGGAGGGGAACAGGGAGTATACAGGATAGGCTTAATGTTGTAAGGGTTCAAATGATTCAATGAGTATATTATCCTGCTCGGGAGAAAGGTAAGCTTCAGGAGAATCCAGAAACTGGGTAAAAGAATGCATCCTGGGCTGAGAGGGCTGTAGGCATTCGAATGCTTGAGTGGGAGGACTATATGAGTATGGTAAGGGGTCACCCCATGGACAGGACTCCTTAGGAGCAAAATATTTGGACTCCAATTTTGCAGTCAGTTCTTGCACTTTCCTCATGTTTCCCCATGAATTGCATCATTTTCTGCATCTCAAGATTAAGGGCGAATCAACCTTCATCATATGCATTTTCCTCTTGAAAACCACCATAATTAGCAAGACATCCATATGCATTAGTTTGACCTGGTGCATATTCAGATCCATCATAATTATACTCATATCCCTAATATTCAGGGACACTTTGGATGAATGTAGGGTATGAAGGAGGGGAATAGTATTGTTGCTCATGAAAATGGGGAGGATGATTCCAAATGGTGGATGGATAAGACATAAAAATGCAACCACATTATAACTAGGCAATGGGAAGAGGTGAAGGGAGTGGTATGCAATGAGAGAAATGGATTCATGAATGAGTGGAGTCCCAGGTGCTTCAAAACATTGTTCACAAAACCAAATGAGCTAATAACGCAAAAAGACTTGGCTATGAATTACAATGTATTCTTGCATCTACAAATGTTGCAAATTATTCAGCAAGAATGCAAGATAGTCCCACTAGGCATGCCAAAAATTGTTGGCTGCTGAAAATGTGCACCCAAGAGCACCAAATGAGGAATGGTGTCTTAGCAGCAAAAATGGAAATGCCCCCAAAGGTGTGGGACCTTACCTCCCTTGGGACAAACCTCCACAGATAAGCCAACTTTTATCCCAACTACCTTAATGCTACCACTAATCTAATCTAAGCTAACACTTGCTGGGAAAAGGGAGAAATAAACAACTAAAACTAAACATGGTGATGCACCAAAACAATTGGGGATCACTCTCCTTAGTCCATGATGACACAACAAAATAAAACCAAAAAAACAACCCACACACATTATATAAAATAACAAAATAAAGGCAAGATAACAAAAACACAACAGTGAAAGGGCATGTATAAGTTACAATACAAGTTATATTAGTGCCTGAAGCATGCACAGTTTGATAAAGGCATGAAAGAGGCATTGGATGCTTTACAAAGGCTCCAAACAGAGATCTAGATACTCAATGCTTGGAAATCCAAAGGGTAGAATAGCTTTACATTGAAAGAGAGGATTTCCTTTTACAATATCACACATGCATATGCACATGTATATGTATATGTACACACACACACACACACATATATAGAAGGGAGAAGAAAGAATGGGGAGGGGAAGAGAGGAATGTGCTGGCATATATGGATGCTTAGCTTGAGCGGATCCCAAAGCACCTTCTCAAACATTCCCCAACTATAAATAAACATCCTTGGAGGGCAAGCAATGACAGTTGGTGACGATGATTGCATTTCTCCCTAGAACGTGGTAGGTAGTGATTTGAAATTGCCTTCATGTTGAAGCACTCCTCAAGAGCTTTCCAACGAATTTGGTTCTTTGCCATTTGGAGCCTTGGAGTGAAAGTTACGGCTTCTTGAATTTTCCCTTGGTCATGATACAAAAATGACGACCGTGGTGTCATCAAACTTACCCCAATGACTACCCCCTACCACCTATCTTCTCTTCATTGGTTGTCGTTTTTACCCCTATTGACTTTTGACTTGCCTATGCATGTGAAATGTCGCCAACACTACGCAGGATTTTGGGATGCACGTGCAAAGGAAAAGTATGGTTTGGTCTATCTCAGGGATTTTGGGTTGCGTTTGCACTATGATTCCCCGCTTAGACCTTCACAGAGATCTAACTTGCTTGTGTAACTAGAGTCCTTGTTGAAGACTTGTGCGGGTGTTTGGTCTACTTGAGCACATAAGATCCCCTACATAGTCTCCCGCGCACTTCACAGCTGTGGAATGTCCAATGTAGACCCTCATGGAGCTTCGGGATGCACATGCAATTAAAAAATCCAGCGTAGTGTTCGATAGGATTTTAAATTCTGCTTGCACATGAAATGTCCGCCGAACACTACATGAATTTTTGACCTTGGTGGGATTCGTAACTCGGGTTGCTTTTTGCATGCTAAAGTGGGTGAAAACTTGAAAATTTGATTTATAAAGGGGAAGAGGTTCATTGGAATTTGGATTTTGGTAAGCAATTTGCTTGTGTGCAAGGAATGTATGAAAGTTCAATAAACACATGCGGTGTTGATCAGACTTCGGAAGCTGGTATGCAATTTGCAAGTGACGTGCACATCTGCTCCAAAAGTTTGATTCTCCGCCATACAAGGGGAAATTCCAAACTTAGTCAAATTTTTCCATTTTTGGCTTCTCTAGACTATTAGAAACTCCTTGAAGATTGAAGACACCATAGGGGCCATGGAAGCTCTTGAAAACACAAGAAAATAGGGGAAATGGATTTTAGTTTTTCAAAATGAAGTGGGGGTTCATTTTGGCAACGATGTAGAAGTCACCGGACTTGCGAAGCTTGTTAAGGACTCTTTTGTGACATGTTTTCCAAAAGTTATTAGGAGATGAAGTGGTTACATCCGAGCCAGGCAAATGCAAATTAAGTTGCACGAAAGCATAAAATCCGTGAAAAAGAGACCTTAGTCGATGAACTTGAATTTGGTGGCAAAGGTCAAAAAGAAATTGATAAGATGCTATGCGCAAGAGTCATCTTTCCAGTTGGGTTTGATTGGATTAGTTTGATGGTGATAAATATTAAGAAGGATGGATGTATATGGGTTTGCGTTGACTATCGGATGCTAAATGATACTTGCATGCAAGATCCGTTCTGGCTCTGTTTGTAGAGGATGTACTGGAAGGTGTTGCAGGTTGTGTAATGTCCCCTTTTCTGGGACATTTCTAAATAGGTACTAAAGACCTTTAGTCCATTCTTTCCCCATGGACTAAAGGATAAATTTGGGGAAAATATTATAAAAGTGGTTTTCACCACTAATTTGTTAACTCCTTTGAGCTCATTAAAAAGAATTAAATTTACCTTTTTGTGATTTTAATCATTAAGTTAAAAAGGTGAATTAAATATTAAAAAAGGAGATATGTTCTACATGATGAAGACCCCCTTTTTAATGGTCACTTACCCTTAAAGTAAGTCACCATTCTAAGGGAGCATTGGGCAAAGAAAGGGCCCATTTGGAGCGCCACTCTTGGAGGGAGGAATATAAAGTCACATCACCTCTTCCATTGTGGGGGATGCTTGAAGAAAAGGGATGCATGCCCATTGATGTTCTACTAAAGGTGTTTTACAACACCACCTTGTTATTGGCAAATTGAAGACCCAAGCAAGTTGTTGAAGGATCCATTCATGCATGATTGTTGGTCTGTTTTTCTCTTGTGCCCTAGCGACTTGATGTGAATGTGAAATCTGAATATTGTGCATTGATCTTATCCTTCTTTGGTGGCGAATTGCTTGGTGGTAATTTTGGTAATGTGTTTATGCCCTAGCGAGCTGGATCTCACTTGTCTTGGTATTGATTTGATGCTTTAAGCTGCTGTTGTATTTCTGTGCCCTAGGCGACTGGGTAAGGGTGTATTTTCAGCATATTGGGTGCATAAAACTTGCATAAAAGATTCATATCTGATTCTATATATTTTTATGAGCTTGTGCACAAGGTTTGGTGATCAGTGGGGTGTTGTTGCATGCATAATCAACCCTAATTGTGTTGGGTGAAATAGGAGGACCATTTCTGCACTTTTGGTGAAAGTTGGGTTAATTCTGATTTTACATTCATAAACTTCATATTTTATAACCCCAATATCCAAAGTTTGAAGTATTTTGCATGGTTGGTTGAGCGGGAATTAATTTTAGAAGATTGCAGCAGTTTGGGGTTTGATTATTTAATTACATTCAGTTGTGTATAATCAGATTGGTGCTAATTTAGTGCGCTCTAGCTATTTTCCGATTTATTCCACTTACCTCCGCTAGTTCTAATCCCACTCTGGGTTAGGAATAGTAGACATTGGAATACTTCAGGATAATTTGCATAAGGGTTTCATTGAATTTGGGTGAATATTGAATTGCCCTAATTTGGGGACATTACAAGATGTGAGGTGTACACCTTTACGACTAGATTTTTGGCTATCATCAAGTGAAAATCTCGGCGAAGACAACTTTACAACGAATTGTGGGTCATTTGTGTATACTTGTAATGTCGTTTGGTTTTAAGCATGAGTCGGAGGAAATGGCGGAAATTGTGTGTTGCTCACATTGGGAATGCCACTTGAGGAATGGACTATTTTGCGAAAAAGTAGTTGGTAGTCCAGGCTTCCCCATATGAATTGATTGGAAGGGAATTGCATAAGTTGGGAAGAGATGAGGTTTTGTGCCATTGTGTGCTAAAGTATGAGCATAAAAATTCTGTAGGAATGTCACGAGGGGGTGGTAGGAGGACATTATGTGGGGGATGCCACAACTTGTAAAATCTTGCTATCGGGTCTTTGGTGGACGATGTTATTTAAGAAATCTTATAAATTTTTGCAGAGTTGTGATCTTTGATAAAGTGTGGGAAAACCAAACCGTAGGAATGAGATTCCCTTGGTCCTATGATTGCGCAAGAACAATTTGATAAGTGGGTTGTTAATTTTGTGGGTCCAATAAACCTACTTGGTCAAGGAACCAGGGCACATTACATCATCACTTCCACGGATTATTTAACTCATTGGGCATAAGCTGTGTCGACCCACGATAGCACTGCAAAAACTACCGCAAGATTCTTGTGGGAGAATATCATTACCAAGTTTGGATGCCCTTTGAATTTGACGAGTGATTGTGTCTCATTTTCGTATGGAGACGGTAAGGATTCTATTGGAGGAGTTTATGATAGCGATAGCAAGACAACTCCCGACCTTCCGCAAGTGAATGGGACGGTGTAAGCCTTTAACAAAATTTTAGCGGTAACATTGAGGAAGATTTGTGATGTAGGCTACACAAATTGGGATTACTTGTGGTTTTGTACTCTTATGGGACTACACAATGACATACAAGAGATTGAACAAGTATGCCCCATTACAATTGATGTATGGGAAAGAGGCAATCTTGTCAATTGAGTTTTTGGTATCAACTTTGCGAATTGCCCTCACAAGTAATCTTGGGGTTAGGCAATCGGTGAATGAGAGGCTACATGGGATTTTGCGGTTGGATGAATGGAGGTTGTTGGCTTGATGGAGTCCAAAGGTGGAGAAAGGATGACAAAGACTTGACATGATAAACATATATAAATTAAGCTCTTGTAAGAGGGGACAAGGTACTTTTGTTTGATTCCTAATATGCACAACAACCGGGAAGCTACATATACAATGGATGGGGCTTGTTATCATCCATCACATTTGAACAATGAGAGCGTGTAAGCTTGGATGGATAAATGCTTCCTAGTCATTTCAATGGGTGTAGGCTTAAATCCTACCAAAATTAAGTGCCACAAAAATTTGGAGAACCAATAACACTAAGAACTAATAAATGCTTTTCATTTGTTATCGCAAAATAGATGAGATAATACTCCAAATATGTATATATAATATTTTGTACACAAGAAACAATATTTGATAAGTCCGCACAAATCAGATGTTCTAGTTTTGTACACAAGGATGAGGCACCTTTTTTGTGAGGAAAAGATGGAAAATAGAGATTTTGCGAACAAGGTTTTTTGTGGAGGTCAACATAGAAAGAAGCTAGTGGAATCGCTTTTTTCTGGAAATTGGATGAATCAACTTTCCGGGGAGAGAAACATCTTTAAAGAGGATGACATGGAAGGATGAATGGACAACTTTTTCGTTTGTGTTGATGGTGGAAAAGGGTGCAAGTGGCTTGTGGAATTAAGTGCTTGAATTATATGCCAATGGGGCTATTTTAAAGGCACTAGAGGTGATATGTTTGGCTCATTCATGTATTATTAATTCATGAATCAAGAGCCAATCGAGCAAAGGAGAGTTCATTGAGAAAAAAAAGATTGACCAGAGTCGAGGGAAGGTGTGGTGGATTCATGTTTGGATTGAACAAATTGTGACAAGAGAGTGGGAAGAAATGGCACCAAGAGGAAAGTTAGAAGTCACACTGGAATATTGGGGCAATAGAAGAAGCGGAGAAATACCCCATCATGGAGATGTCACATGAGTTGCCTCACATTGTGGACAAAAACCAGGTAGGTACTTTTGTTGTGGAGGATTCCAATCACTGAAAGGATAACACTGCAGCTGTAATAAAAGTAGAGTTGAGCATATAGGTTGGGAGCAATAAGGAGGACAAAGTATCGACAAAGTTGAGGGATATGGGTGTGTTGACACTATGGGAGTTAATATGGGCTTTGTCGAGAGTACATGGGCATTAGATGTACTTTGTAGGAAGAAGTTTAAGAATAATGGTGCAAGAATTTGTCCAGCTAGTGGTCTCCCTAACAGCTGGCTCGAATGTGCGGATTGCACCAGGGGACAAGCTGCAAAACAAGAACAAACCATTGTTGACCACAAAATAACAAGAGTTGGATGATATTTGAAATGCATCTTCCGAGGTTATGAGATTGATCACTTCAAAGTTAACCCTTGCAAATCGCATCACTCAAGCATCATGGGAGGAGGTTAATTTTGTGAAGAAACTTGCAATGGAGGGAATCTAGGTTATTTTGCGGACTATGTAGCCAAGGAGCTGGTTGCGAATGCCCACGAATCCCATGATATGGGGAAGCAATTTCGGTTTTGTTCGGTGCTTATTCTATTTATCACATAAATTGTCGGGATCCCAGTATTTACCTTTTTGATAGTGGCCAAAGGAATCGTGGAACAACAATATGCGACATACAAGTGTCTTAGGTCCATTGGCAAAAGGTACAAGACTTGCATGTGCCTTTGGTATGATAACTTGCTAAATGTTTTGGTGAAGAACAATAGATCGGGGAGGAGTTGATTGCTGCATATAAGGGGTTTGTGGAGTTTTGCGTGACTCTACATCACATTCTTGTGAGCGTTCGAACCGCCAAGGATGGGTGGACAAATTGAAAGATCATGCCTTTTGTGGTCACATAAGATATATGGAGCAGTCTTTGAACAAGCTTGTGGGCATCAAGTGTACTTATGTTGGTGCAAAGCCTTGGATGCCAAAAGGGAGTTATGGCGAGGATTTTTAGTCGTAGTAAAAACAAGTGTCCAATGATGAGGATTCGAGGATGAATCCCAAGACTTACCGAAGGACGAGAAACCATAGACCGAGATAAATGAGGAATGGGTTGATAACACCCATTATTTAAAGGTAAAGTTTTAGGCGGGAAGTTAAATATTGCGGTAGGGGATGATGAGGAGGTTGTGCCACAAAAGTTCGGGTACACAACACGAAGTAAGTTGCCTCATGTAATGTCCCCATTTTTGAAGACCCTTAGCCTATCATTCCCGTGGGCTTTAGGGATGTTGCAAGGGGAAAATTATATTAAATAATTTTATAATATTGCCTGGAGAGTGATTTTAATCATTTGACATTATAAAGCAATATTTATTTAATTATTTAATATTTATGGAGCAAGTAATTATTTAATTAAATTCCCAAAATGCAAATTAAAAAAAAAGGGAATTAATTAAATAATATTTAGGTGGCTTTTAAATATTAAAATCACCCTTTTTAAAAGGGGACGCCACACCTAGGGAAATAAACTTATTTTATTTAATAATTTCCCTCTCCTAGGGATTTCGAATTTTGTGCCTCCTTGCTTATAAAAGGAGTGCTAGGATCATTGTTAGACTCATGTTATGATGATATTTATTTTATGCTCCATGCTTGGAGTTGGGATGCATGCCCATTAATGCTTCTCTCTCTCTCTCTTGCGTGGGAAGTTAGTGAGTTGGTTTTGATCAATTTCAGATTTGCCATTATTGCTGGAGTTATTTCAGTTTTGGCGCCAAGTTTAGAGTGTGAAAATCATTTGATATTGCTCCTTTAAATTATTCTATTATTATTGCAAATATTCTTACCATAGCGACTTGGGTTGGTGATGATTTGACTATGTTTTGATGCCATAAATGATAGATCTGCAATCTGCCATGTGTTATTGATTATTTCAGAGCAAGGGGCTAATATTTTGGTGTATTTGGGGGCTAGGAAAGAGCTGGAATTATTTTATATAATTTTATCTAACCCTAGCGACTTGAAATCAGTTTTCTAGGACTATTTTGGCTAGGTTTTAATGCTCAGAAAATTCAGATTGATAGCTCTTTGGAAAGCCCTTAATTTATAGAACAATCTACAATTTATTTGGTGAAGAAATATTGAGTTTTGAGTGAGATATCAATTTTAGAAGATTTCAGTTGTCTGTAAGCCTTTGCTGGTTGCTATAAATTAATATTTATTTCAGATCTGCTGTTTGGGGGTCAGTTTAATAGTGGATTTGATTATAGAAATTAGGAGGAATAAGGAGAAATTGATTTCATAATTTTTGGAGGAGATTTGGTGCCCTAAAAGTGCTGGGCGACCTACTTTTTAGGTCAAAATTAGGGTTTCATGTTGGCTGTGCAAAATCTGGTTTTGGGATATTGTTCTTCATATTTTTGTGACCCAAAATCCAAAGTTTGAAGATTTTTGCTTGGACGGTTAAGCGGGAATTAATTTTTGAAAATTGCAGTAGTCAGGGTTTGAATATTAATTGTTTTCAGCTGTGTATGATCATATTTGTATTAATTTCTAACTTGTCCTAGAAGGGGACATTACACCTCAAGTAGTTGTGGTGCCACCTCTGCAACAATTCTCGAAGAGCAAGGGAAAACAAATTGAGTTGGGGGGATAAAACAATGGTTTTTCTTGAACCGAGCATGGAAATCTAGTCCAGTTTAGATGAAAGGACATGGATGTATCCGAGTTGGAAGAGCTATTAGATGAGTTGTAAATTATGGAGACTCACGAGGAATAGGAATTAGAGGATGGCATTGGAGCAAGTGGAAACTGGGGGACCATGGACATCGGTCACAAAGAGAAGGTGATAAGGTGGAGGTGTCATAAGAGCCTTTGATATCGTGGGTGGGGGAGTTGACAACACGGGAATTGATCCTCGAGAGTGAGTATGCGGATGCCAATTTGTGGAGGTTTATGAAGCTCATCTCTCCTCTATTTGCTTTTTCGAAGTCCCTCAAGATTTTAGTTGGTTAGGCATTGATGCATAACCTTTTGAAAGGATTTTAAGAGGGCGCATTATGCAATCCACGTACTTTATTCGTTACCTAAGTAGGATGTGGCCTCTTGAGTTTAATGTCTAATCAAAACCAATGATTTTTGCGTTTGAAGAGAAGAAAGGCATGTCACCCTAGTTGGTAGTCACTCTACGAGACAACCAAGTCAAAGGGACGTAGAGTTATTGGAAATGTGTCACCGCCTTCTTACAATAGTTTGGGAGATTACCACAACTCACCCTTCTATTAGGCATGGTTTTTGTGGAGGGAAATACCTCCTTGGATAAAGTACAAAAAATCAGATTGCTTACTTTGGTAGTTGGATACAAAATTGTAGTACTAGTGGAAGATGTCACTCTGAAATGAACGAATCATACCTAGTAGCCGGATTGGTGCAAATGCAAGAAGCATTTTGGAAGGAGTGGCACGCGCCGATCGGTTGTTGGTAAAGTTTGAATGCTCGGTTAATGCATACGGGAAGTGTGTGATTGAAGCAACTAAAGTCTTTCGCAATTAGATTGATACGATGTTGGATAAGACTACTCATATGAGGCTTAGAGCGAAACACTTCTGAGAGAGGATAAACATAAGGATGAGCACAATACTTTATGTAGAAGAGCTCCAGCTCACTTTGAATTCAAGGGCAAGATTATGATTGCCTGCAAAAGCAAGAAAGCCACCTTGGAGATGATGTAGGAGGAGCGAGACGAGCTTGGAAACTTTGCTCGCAAGACCAAGAGAAAATGTGGAGAGTTTGTCGGATGTGATATTCGAAGGTCATGTAAGATAGGGTGAGAGTGATGTTGGTCACACAATGGGTAGGAATAATTGATTTGTTGAAGAATAAGGTCTCCTTTCTTAGTCATTGGTTCTTCCTTCTCTTTAGAATTACGTGACCTATATTTATAGTTTATAGATCAAAAGTATATTCTTACGGATATACTTTCCCAGTGGAATACGATTGTCATACAACCGGCACACACTTGCTTTAACATTTCTGATCTTGTCTCTTCCGCAAATTCTCAATTCTTGTGCTGCCACTTGCACCCAACTAGTGTTTTCCCGCATCCATTCGACTCGTGCCCATGCCTCACTCATGTTCTGCTATCATCTAGTCATTTGTTTTCTCAAAACCTTTGGTCAACACAATTACAAGTATAAATATCCAATATAGTTTCTTCACATTGATTTTTTTGTTGCCATAACACTCAAAATGTAAGAAAACCATTGCGAACAACTTTATGATCCTTTTCCTCATTCAAAGAATCCAATAGTAAGTGGAACTATGGTTACATTATTCAAACACACATTCTAACATTCCAATTTCCAATTACAATAGTTAGATAAGATAAGATAAATATATTAATGTCCAACGAATGACCACAACACTAGGTCAATGGGATTGCAGCAGCCCAAACAATATATAAAGTGTGAGTGGGAAAACTCAAAACGAATTTCCAAAAATAGAAGAAAGGAAAAGAACCAAAACAAACAAAAACCCTTTGAGCTAAACCCCACAGTGCTAAAGGGGCAATGAAACAAACGAGGGAGAAAGAAGGGAGAAGCAGAGAAGGGAAATGGAGGGGGCAAACAAGGACCAATAGTCTACTCAGAAATGGTAGCCACATCCCTCCTAACATTCGAGGCCGACGAAAAGAAGTTCTTGATGAAATGGCAATCCGAAGAGGGGGCGAGGGCCCCCTCCCTTGCTGAGATTTGAGACTAAAATGACGGCCAAGGAGACGGGTGGAGATAGGCTGCCCTCTGGTATGAGTGTGAGGTTGAGCTTGTTGGCGGTGATCGGGGGAGATGTGAAGGTCCAACCGGGACGAACTGATCTATGCACTATAACTAGGTCAGAATGGCTCTGCCGTTTAGTTCCTCCAACTGCGGGTAGAACCGGAAAGAAGGCTGTAATCCATCTCGTGGGAATGACTCTCAGAGGGGGATGAAGAATCTGGTTCTGGAGCAGCAGAGACTCACGGATGTAGAGGGCAAGACACCGCTGGTTTATATATATAAAGTAGATCCATTACCCAAGCAAGAACACAAATTAGCAATGCAAATTTACTAGGCTTCAAAACAATCACATTCTTTCTTTCAACAAGATTGAGTATGAGAGATAAAAAAATAAAGTTCCTCACCCTTGAAGGGTGATTCACATAGATCAGTTTTCTTTCACAAGAGGAGAGCACATATCTAAAGGAACTTTTAGAATATTTCCACTTTTCATTCAAGTACAAAGAATACAGACTTCTATAAGGAAGTTAATCATTTTCAACTTTATAAAAGCAATGCCCCTTTTCCAGAATTCAATTCACTTTTTAAGAACAGATTAAGCTTTAATAATCCATGAATCTTTGAATCGAACAAACAATCATTCCTAAATTCATTCTCCACCTACAACCTGCAAAATATGTCAAATAAAAGTTAGTGAGATATGTGGACATGCTACCCCATTACCTTCTCTGCCATTGAATATTTAGAAGTATCGTTTTAAAACCTGTACTTGGACATTACTCGGCAGCTTAAATTTTGACTCGTTACCTAGGATTTAAGAGTTTCTCAGCAATTACTCATCAACTTTATTGCTACTTTAAAAAACATATAAATTCATAAAATAAACTTGAATAACATGAAAAACACTATTAATTGACATGAGAAATGAATGTAGGGAGTGCATACGTATATTGTATATTTACTATTCATTGTCAACCATAAAAGTGTACAAAGTACAAATTATAATCAGAGACTATAGTATGCTGCAGTCTGGAGATTCAGAGAATATATGTTTTTGTATGCTACATTGTGACTCTGCACATTGATATATGAATAAAAGCAATGTGTTGAATCTTTAGCAGTTGTTCTACTTCTATGTTACCGGAAACGCCTTAGAAGGCCTTAGGAGCGGGAGCGGGGGAGCAGCCGGGGGTTGCGGAAACGCCAGTGCAGGCTTGCCATACCAGGCGTTTCGCAGCCTGCCCCTCCACGGCCGCTCCACGTTAAAAAAATGTTTTTTAAATTTTTTTAAATTTTTTTTATGTTTTTAAAGCCACACAACAATAAAAAATTATAAATTTTTCTAATCTACAATAAAACAAAAGAACAACACACAAACAAAACATAAAGCAAGCAAACAAACTCACATTGTGGCTCTCCAAAATTGCATTGTGCTTGTCTAGGGTTTGAGGAGCTATTGCTAAGCTTGTAGGAGTGTGAGGAGCTGCAAAGGAGGATTTGTGAAGGATTTGATTTGTGGTTTACTAAGTGAAGGTAAGTTTTTTTTTAATTTCTAGCCGTGTTCCTCTATTTTTTTTTTTTATTTAATCTTTCACACATTACATTTTTTGCTTATGTTCATTTTTATTTTGCTCCTTCCATTTAATTTTTTAAATTTTCATTGTTCAATCACAATGCAATTGCATGCCATTGTTTTCTTTGCTTAATTTTTTTAAACCTTGTAGGTATTTCTACAATGGCAACAAGTTCTGCTTCTTCTGGGCAATCTTTGGCCAAAGACTTTGACCCAAATTCACCGTTATGGAGGCACGTAACAATAGTTCGACAACTTGCAGGTGGTGGTTGTTTTGAATGGAAATGCAATGAGTGTGATGGACTATTCAAAGGCTCTTACAGTAGGGTGAAAAGCCACTTGTGTGCCATAACGGGTAATGGTATAAGAGTATGCAGGGGGAGGAATAATGTTGGGGTGCCAAAAGCAAATGTTTTGGCATATATCAAAGAGCAGGAGGATGCAGAGGCTAAAGTGGCTATGAGAGCGGGTCATCCATTGGCCAAAAGAGGAGGTTCATCTCGTTCAGCAAGGCCTCCAGTTGCTCCATCACCTAGTGGATCCCCAATTGTGGCCATGCCACATCCATTTGTGGCTCCTATCTCCACAGATGAGGATGTTTCCCTTGCACGAAAGAAAAGTAAGACAAAAGGGCCATTGGAAAAGGCCTTTCAGAATGAGAACAGGGAGATTGCAGATGAATACATTGCAAGGTGTGTATATGCTAATGGGCTTTCTTTTAATGTTGTGAGATCACCTTATTGGCATGAGATGGTGAAAGCCATCAATGAGGCACCAAAAGGGTATAAACCACCAGGATTTGAGAAGATCCGCACCACCCTTTTGGATAGACAAAAAATATGTGGAAACCTCCTTGCAACCAATTAGGGACTCATGGACCAAAACTGGTGTGTCCATTGTTTCTGATGGATGGAAAGATGCAAGAAACCGCCCTTTAATCAATGTGATTGCAGTATGCCTTAAGGGGGCAATGTTTTTGAAAGCGGTTGATTGTGAGGGGCAAGTGAAGGATGCTCAATTCATAGCCAACATCCTCTTTGAGTCCATTGAGGCAGTGGGGCCTCAAAATGTTGTCCAAGTCATAACGGACAACGCCAAAAATTGCAAAGTCAAGGATGCTAGTTGAGGCACGATATGGGCATATTTTTGGACAACTTGTCTTTGTGCATTCATTGAATTTAATGCTAAAGAAAATGGCAAACAAAATAGAGTGGATACAACAAGTGTATGCGAGAAGTTTGAAGAGATCCAAATGTTTGTCACCAACCACCACATGTCACAGGGCATTTTTAGATCATTCTCGCAGTTGGAGCTACTGAAGGTAAGGAAAAGCTTTCTTTCTTTCTTTTTAATTTAAAATTTAATATAAGTTTTTTAGTATTCTTTTAGCTTTCAATTTTATAATTTAAATTTTATTTTTAATTTTTGTTCCTCATTCTTATTAGGTTGTTGAGACTCGGTTTGCATCACACACAATCGTCTTGAGACGACTAGTGAAGGTGCGAGAGGCACTCATGAGGATGGTAACATCCAATCTTTGGTCTGTATGGAGGCAATCAAACACTCAACGGGCTCAAAAAGTGAAGAACCTGATCTTAGAGGACCCTTGGTGGGATAGAGTGGGTTATCTGTTGAGTTTTACGGAGCCCATTATGAGCATGATCCGGTTTACTGACACGGATCAACCATGTCTAGGAGAGATATATGACGACATCGACTCAATGATTGAGAAGATAAAAGCCGTCATAAATGCAAAAGAACAAGATCCCGAGGAAATATTTTTCAAACAAGTGAAGTCAATCCTCATTGAGCGGTGGAACAAAATGACCACCCCATTACATCTACTAGCTTTTGCATTGACTCCTAGATTTTATAGCACAGAGATCCTTTCCTTGCCAGGGAGGGTAGCACCATACAGGGATGCGGAAGTCAGTGAGGGATATATGGTGGCATTGGCTAGGCTCTTCCCTGATCCTGAGGCCCAAGACCAAGTTATGGTAGAGTTTGGCAATTTCATAGCAGAAACAGGTCATAGCCTTCTCGCTCTTCGAGCAAATATAAGATGGATGCACATATGTGGTGGTACCTCCATGGTACTTCATCGGTTTACTTACTGACCTCTTACAATCAAGGTCTTGGCACAGGTAAGTTTTTAATTTTTTTATTCTCTTTTCTTTTAGTTTTTTAAAATTTAAGTTTGAGTGTTTAAATCTGAAGTTGAACTTTGCATTGACTTTGAAGTTTGGGTTGCCTTAATAGGTTGCAAGTTCATCTTCCTCTGAGCGCAATTGGAGTACGTATAATTTCATCCACTCACAGAAACGCAACAGGTTGGGGGCTAAAAGGGCTGAAGATTTGGTATACATACATTCCAACTTGAGCCTTACATACATTCCAACTTGAACCTTTTATCCCACAAGCAGTCAGAGTACAAGGAAGGGTCAACAAGACATTGGGACATTGATCCAGAGATAGTTGACTTGGATGCTTCCATTTCCCACCATGGAGCATATGATGATGAGAGGAGTTCTGTGGCACCACGAGACCTACATGCACAAGGGGGTGCAACTGGCAGTGGCCCTAGTGCGAGTGGTTCGAGCCCATGTGGTTCTAATGAACCACATAATGATGATGATGTAGCTGGTTTTGATCGTTTTGATGAAGAGGAATATGATGAATATTGACAATGAAAGATAGTTTGAGCTTTGAATATTGATATGATTGAATTTAATATATCATGAGATTCATGACATTCACATTGTGTTCGATTTAAGTATTTTAAATTTTAATTTAACTTTTAAGCTTTTAAGTTTTTAAGTTTTATCGGTATCCTAGCTTGTTTGTTGTGGTTATTCACTTATTTAGCTTATAACTTGTCTTTTATCTTGTCTTTCATATGCATAATATGTGGTTAATAATTAAATTCTTATTTAGAAGGCTGAAATTTATATATTTTTTAATTTTTATGTAGTTTTTGTCTTTACCGCCGTATCCTACGTTGTATCGAGGGTCAATTTTTTTTTGCCGCCGTTTCCAGTGTATCGGATACCCCCGCTCCCGCTCCCGTATCCAAAACGTTTAGAACTATCGACTTACGCGAGTTACTTTCGACTTGTTATTGTATATAATCGACTATAATGTATTTAGCGTTCTTATATTTGCAAAGCAAAAATTAGAAAAACATAGGCTTTAAAGTCAAAAATGATCATTTTCTAAAGCGGTGAGTTATATACTCACTCGAGCTGAGTTCACAAGTGCGATTCGGCGAGTTTCACTGAGTAATGGAAAAAATACGTGGTGAAACTCGTTGAGTAATGTACATCGACTTGGCTTGCCAAGTATCTGCTGATTACTTGTTTTATGCCATCCTCACGAGTAATCGACAAAACTTGTGTTTTGAGACAGATTTTAGAACACATCACTTTTTCTTATCAAGATAATCCATGTAGAAGAATAATGAAAGAAACACAACGCATATATGCACCAATAATTTCATGTTTCATGCTTTGGCCCAGAAGGGCAAATGATAGAATTTCAATGATGATAACACTTAGGATCTCAAGCAGGCCCCATTAAGGGGAAAAGCATACACACAAACAAAGAACATAGCATGAATAACCTTGTTCAAAAGGCTCAAACAGGAACACCCGCGGTCAAGTGTATAACCATATAAACTCCGTGCATGTTTCTTGGCACATGCACAAGTGTGTATGCCTATACATGCCTAACTATAAAACCAAAACATCCACAAATAACTTTGTTTAAAGGGCTTTAACAGGAATCCAAATGGTCAAGTGTATACACATATACACCTCTGCATGTTACTAGCACATGCACAGGTGTGCATGTCTATACATGCGTAACCATAAAACCAAAACATCTAATAAGCAGAAAACACACAAATTATTAACTATTTGAGACAAAGGGTAAGGAGGTGTATGCCTGTATCCAGGCAAGTCTCAACCTAGCCTACTCCCTTAGCTTCCTTCTTGCATTTTTGTGTCTGAATTGGTAAGGATTTCTAATTTCATAATATTTCCAACTTCTTGCTTTATCTCATAAATCGCAACGTCTCACCGCCACCGCTGTTAATTCCCATGTAATAGGGAGGCTAGTTGATATGTCCTAAATCTCTGCCAGGGTTTTCAAAGTGGAGTTCGACGCCATGCAAATCTGCCAAAAATGTCCATAATTTCCTACCTATAATATGCTTTACAATGCCGCGATAACCTGAATTAAGGCTTTGAAGAATTAGAGAAAACACATGTAACACAACCCCAAATTAGGGTTTACTTGGTTTCAAGTGATCTAGAGAATTTTCAAACGAAGCTCAATAATGGACTCCAAATTTTCATAGTAAAATTTCCTTATACTAGTTAGGTTCTTGATCCTCTTTTGATGTGGTCATTATGATCTCCAATGTTAAGTTCAAGCACCCCCTCTCGCACCCCACCCCACAAGGCTATATCATCACTTAAAAAGGAGTCGTTAAACTAGCATTTATAAAAAAGGAGAAGAGAGAAGAGGGAGGGGGAAAAAGAGAGGAATAATTCAATGTCAATATAAACAAAGTAGCATGCCATCCAAATATGGTCGAATATTTAATCATTATGTTGACCCAAGTCACGGCTCTTTTGAGTAACAAATCAAACTCTTCATGATGTCCCACATAATATCCTTTGAATGACAATCTCATGAAAACAATATCAAGGAAGTCAAGTTTATACGGTATATCCCACTCAAGTGTCATGAATAACAATAAGTCAGTAATCCAAATCTAGTCAACATTTCATTTACTCATAATGCATAATGAAACACTTGCCCAATGTAAATGTGATAATAATTAGGCATATTTTTACCATCGATACTCAAATAATAACTTAAAGAAATATGAAATCATTGTTTGTCATAAGAAATGACAAACCAACTTGATCCACAAGGTTCATAAAATCAACTAAGCCAAAAACCCTCTTAAAGTGCTAGTCACATATCATGCTAACCCTCAAATTTGACCAAGTATAAGAGGTGCTTGATACAATCTTTAACAAGGTGGAACAACAACCTTACATCAAGATCATTCGAGCTTGCTCGGGTTTAATAACATCTATACATTTGTTTGTTATCTTGAATTAATTCCACCCTAGATAGTTATCTTAGTCACGAGGTAGTCAAATCACTAGAGCAAGCCGTCCATTCTAGATTCTTTCTCACCAATCTTTAATTGGTGTAGTAAAATTTAATCATGTTTCTCCTATAAGAGCTCAGGTTGTTGTCATTGCCAAGAACCCGTTTGAAATGTTTCTTATAGTTCCTCCACACACCAATGTAACCTTGAACCGCATCTCGTTAGTTGATATGGGCCTAATGATGGTCCTATGTCCATTAAATTTGGGGTCCGCCAAGGAGGGGTGTGACACATTGTTCCAACAACCTGGTGTGTAGATGTCATATCTTACTTTCGCAAGGATCATGTTTAGGTATTTCATTGAGATGATGAGTATTTCATAGGAGTTGTGCGAGAATCAAAAGGTGTTTCTATGTGCAATGTCTACATTGTGTATAGGTTGAGGGTATAATACACAATGTTGACATTGTGTATAATACCCTCCCACCGGAAAAGGGCGCAAGTCACCCTTGGTGATGACACCACTAAGGAAGTATCGAGAGGTGGGAGAACATGATAGAGAAAATGCAACTCTAGTTCAAAAGATAAAAAAGACGCCTCAAGTGTAAAAATTTGGGTGGTATTTGGTGAGCCACTTTTTAGTCGCGAAAGGTTGATTATGTCACTAGCATGTCATGCCAACAAAACATTACTTAATGGCCTTCATCCCATTCACTCCATTCATTTGCAAACAAGATATCACACACAAAGTCGAAACTTACAAGATGAGCATAAAGCTAGGACCTGCCATTAAAGAGCAAAGAAGAGAGTTGTAGAGCAAAGGAGGGTTGAGAAGAGAAATTGATAAGATAGTCAAGAACTGAGTGGAGATCTGGTCAAAAGAGTTGAGTGCAGGCTGTTTTTCACTATGGAGTAGAGTTATAGATAGGGTTACACATTTTCCATTAACAACCAGGAGAGGCTTAAGAAAACAAGATTCAAATCTCTTGACGTTGTTGGAATTACATTATCCAAACACCCATCCAAAAGGAGGCCGACTAAAAACCCAAAACACGGTAGAGCCAAGTAGAAAGAGAAATTGGCATGAATAGTGGTTGATACAACCATCATCCAGGAGGAGGTCAAGGAACATGAGGAAGAGGTAGAAACAAAGATCATCCTGGAGATGCTTTTTCCAAAGGTTTACACACGCGTGGGTGAATGAACTTCTCAATTAGAAAAAGGCAAGATCATAAACAACAATCGGTGTTAGGTCAAGAATGAAAGACTTAGAGAATGACTATTTGGCGAAGAGTGCGATGTTGGGCACGAATGTGGTAATTATTTCAAATGTAAAATTACAAATGGAGTTGGAGAAGCTAGGATTCTTCCAATGTTTTGTGCTACCATTCTTCGAAAAAAACTCTACTATTAGGATGGATCCTCCTCTTTATATTACACGAAAATCATTTGTACTTTACTGGGCACGGGGAAAAAGATCTTGGCCAAGTTATTGAAAAATTTATTTAGTATATCATGTGGAGGAGTTAACATATAATTAGTGCTCTAACACATGGGCATAATCAAAAGCATGGCCAAAAGTATGAAAGGATAAGTTCACAATGCCAATTGAGAATTTGAAGAATCCCATTCGTATCGCCGCATGTTTGATTAACGCAAAGTTTTGTGCGTTTGGGTGGTGGGACAACATAAACCAAGCTTACCTATACATAGCTCACATGCTTGTCGCAAAGGGTAAGCGCTGCAACATTTCTAGGTACACGTGTGATAAAATTGACAAAGGAGCAGCCAAGGCCCACGAGAGTGAAGAGACCTTCAAATCAGGTGCAATTCTCATCTTGATTGTCATTGATGAAATCAGCTTCATTGATGGGTATGGAGATCAACTATGGGAGTTCCCAACATGCCACCCATCTTTGGCGTAACGGTCAAAGAAGTAGACCTAGCCGATAATGTACAACAAGGGATATAGAGCCAAAAACAAATATCTGATATGAAAACATGGTGGAAGGATTCTGTTTTGAATGGTGCATTTCTTTAGAGATGCTCGATGATTACAAAAATGAGGTGGAGTTCAAGGTAGCAGCACAATACGACTCCTGGCAAAAATTAGGCTTAAAACCAACAAGCGGTCGAGATGGTGCGCTTTCTTATGGTGTGTCTTGGCGGAATACTTGGAATGCATACTAAACTTGGGATAGTAACTTGAAGTGCACGGAGATAAAGGTGGAAGAAGTTGACAAGAGAATGTTGGTCCTAAGGACATGCCCGCATATGAAAATGAGGTACAAAAGATGAGGAGTCTACAAAGATAGTGAATTTGATGAGGATTCTACAAAGATGGATCCATTGATGGTGGTGATTATAAGTACCAACCGACAAGTAGTTTTATATGAGGTAGCCTATGTGCTCAAGGAATTTAAGGTGAGTTTGCAAGGCACATAACGGATGCCGAGGCCCTATTCGGCCTCAAGAGGATGATGTACTTTGAAGCAGAGGACTATTCTTCAAAGATGCAAAGTGGAGAAGTAGAAACCTTGAATAGCCCCCCAATTGGAAAAGGGACGTAGGACTGAAAGGCAAAAGAAACACAAGCGAAAGGGGATGAAACTTGCCAAACGCAATGAGCCATAGAAATTGGCCTACCCGGAGGAAATATCGTGGGAGAGAAGTGGAAAATATCCTCGAGCATACACCAAAGATAATGCCCCTCGGGCCTATTTTCAAGAAGTTGCAAATACCTCCAAAATATTAGCAAGTTCCTCCACCACCGATGAAAACACCCTCGCAGCACTAACCAAGTCCTCATCGACAACTTCCAAGTCCTCCTTAGAGCTTGCCCATTAAGGAGATCTTCCCAAGGGTAGGCCGAATGTGCACAAAGCCCAATGAAGGAAATCACGATCGATGAACCGAAGGAGGAGCCCAAGTAGGAAACAAATAAACCGTGTAAAGGGTTAATGAGAGAATGAGGAAAAATAAGTGATGCCCGAATTGGAGATAATGGTATAATCCCCACTATTGAAGGGGCAAGGGTATGGTCTAGAAGATGAGACCAAGCAAACAATGGAAGAGGGGCCAAACGCGCAAAAATTTCTTTCAAACTCGAGATTGCTTTCGATAAAGAAGAATATACAAGAAATGAAGAAATAATGAAGTAAAGCGAACAAGAAAAGGGAAAAAAAAGTGGAAGCGTTGAGGAAGATAACGTGCACAAAAAAGACAACGAGGATAGTGAGAGCCAAGAAAACAAATGGATGTGCTACTAGAAGGATTTTATTGATGAATACTTGTTCCTTTGGAAGGCCATGCACGAAGAAAGTGCCTTTGATCTAACAAGGAGGCAAGTCTCATTTGGACTCACACTTGGATTAGTCCGATTCTTAAATGCTTGGAGACATGCGTACTATAAAAAGGAGGTACAAAAAGACAAGGGATCAAGAAATTGTCTTTCTCGACCTCGACATGTTAATTGAGGAGTAGGTAGGAAATGCCTTGATGAAGTGGCCAAAACCTCTAAGAAAATATTACTCACAATTGCATCATGTAGGGAAAAGTCGAAAGATTAGTTGAATCGAAAGGAAACCCCCTTGCACAAAACAAGAGAACAACCATGGAGTTACGTGCTCGACAACTATAGAGGAAAATAGTGAAGGGTGATGACCAATCAAAAAGGATGCCCAATTGGATAGGTTTGAGCCAATAGACCAAAAGGAAAAGTTGGTAGACCCCTCTTACACCGCAGACCAAGAAACCAACATGAAGGAGAAGAAGACAAGAAAAATGCGGTTTATGCGGAGTTTGAGGAGCATATTACATCATGTGAGCAAGCGTTGGATGAGGTCGAAGAAAAATCCCACTAATTGACAAGAATTCCAAATCTTTTGACTATTTGCCAAAGTCATTGATTGTAAGATTTTGGAAGAAGAGATCAAGAAAAAGTCACTCAAAAACAAGGCTTTTGAAACAAATGATAGGGTGGAGGGAGCATAGATTCTCAGAGAATCCTAAGCATTGGAAGATTCGATAGAGGCCAAGCACAAAGAAATAGATTGGGCTCGAAGGCATTATAACAAGAGGTTGTGGAGGAAAACAAGGTACGAGAGGGCAAAGAAAAATTTACCTCCAGGCATAATTCTTAGGGTAGAGTGCAAGAGGAACTAGACATCAAGGATTGGAAGAGCCTTTCTTGAAATTGTTTGTTGTGATTAAGCCCGTCCTCGTGTTATGGGTGCTGCATTTGAGGAATTTTTTTCATAGATGTGCTCACTTTTGGTTATGCGAAGAGTGTGAAGGCTTTTTGATGACAAACAAGCAAGTGTGTGGAGATGTTGACCCCAAATTTTGGTACTAGGAACACACGCATCTAGAGAAGTAAACAAAAAAGGGGTCATTGTATTAAGAGGCATGTGCCAAGAAAGATCAATCACACTTGTTAGACATTATCAACATTGAGAAAGTCGATATGATTTACTCCGAGATTGTGGGAGCTCGGACATATGGCGTCGAGGAACACCATTAATAGCAAGTGGTTGGGGCAACTCGTGTTTGAATGGGCTAAATGGCGGTAATTCGAAGAGCCGATTGCTTATAAAAAACCCTATTTGTAACCATAGAGATATAGAGAAATAGGGTTTCCTCCATCCGCATCCAACCAATCCAAATATCCCTCTTTCCGTTAAGGAGTCCCCTCACACCGAACTAGAATATCTCTCCTTTATTGTAGCCATCCCAAAGATTATATTTTGAGGATGTGTCATCGACGTAAGACTTAGGTGTTGGGTGCATCTGTGTAATTAATGTTAGTTTGGCTCATCTATTGATGATGACATAACATGGCTAGCCCTTGACTCAACATCTTGTTTGGAAGAGTCATTCTTGTTCTTGTGAAGTGGCGGTGGTAACACGGTGTTGGTGTTTAGACAAGTAGCATATGGATTTGTGTCATTTTCTTATGCGAGATTTAATCTAGATTGTACAATCATAGATTTTTAGTTGTGGCATTCAAAATCATTGTGAGATCTTGTGCGGCATCAATAATACCACTTATCACCTTGCGCTTCTTTCCTTTGTTTGAAGCTCAAGGTGTTGGAGCCTTTGATGTTGTGTGGCCTTTTTGGGATACTATCTATTGTGCGACACATTCTACCGCAACTCTCCCTTGTGTGCAATTACAGATAAAGAGGAAAACTTTTTCTTTGTATTTTCCTTAGTGTTGGAAGTGTATAGGGGTCAAAAAGCTGACTTGAATGTATTTTTGGATTTGTTCTATATTGCGCAATACCTAAGGTATATGCATAACATAGATAGGAAAAAATAGAGGATATATAACGCTTCTTACATGCAAGTAGAGAATGAGAAGAGCCTATTTTTATAGGAAATGGAAGAAGGGACAGGTAAACCAATATTCTCCTTGATTTGTATAAAACAATGTAAGTGCATTGTGCAAAAGGTTGACCTTGATTCTACTTTGAATTTAGATCTTTGTTTTTGATTCAATAATATAAATCTAGTTTATCATTGAATTTTTTCTCTTGTTTGTACCTTTCCTTAATTGGTTTTTGCTATGTACCTATTGCGCTTATATATGTTAGGATCTTTTCTAAGTTTTTTTGCACTGTTTTAAGGGTAATAAATGGAATAGTTTGTGTCTCTCCTAGACTACAACTTGTGGCATGTCCTGATGAGTGATTCAAGGACCTCTGCTAATAATGGTTCCATTGTCAGGACCTGAAAATGTTAAGATGGCTACCTAGACAATGAGATGTGGAGAGATGCTTACATGAAAAGACGAACCATTTTATGAAAGATGAAGAGGCTGGGACAGGTATTCCTGCAAAAATAATCAGGTCAGAATACATACAGAGAAATTCATGAAATCTTTTGGTGCGACCTCCCAGAACAACTAGCCACATGGTTATCTTGATTGGAATATTACTGTTTTAGGCACAAAATCAAAGAACAATATGAATGGATAGATGAGAAGATGGAAAAATTGCGTAAATTGGATACTAAATGGACCTGATTTGCAGTCTATTGAATGCAAACTACCATTGATAGGTATGTAATTGAAGTTTCTGTGCAATTTTTTGTTCATTTGATTTTGCAGAAGAATGTTTCCTTTTTGGATTATGAGGCAATTTTTTCAAATAACTCCTTTTCTTGAATGCTACCTATGGAAAAGGCCATGGTGCTAATTCTGCACAATATGGAGTAGTCGAGTAGGTGTCAAAAGATTTGTAGTCCTAGAAGAAGGGGGATGAAAAGGGAAAGGGCTGGAACCAAAGCACACCTTTGAAGGGTCTGAGAAAAATGAGAGAGAAGAAAACAGGATAGCAAAACAAATGTAGAGAGAAACAAGATAACTCAATAGATGGGGAAGTATAGGGCTATAGTAGGGAAGTCGAAACCAACTACAAGTAGCAGTAGAGTAGATAGAGAGACTGAGGAAGGAGGAAAGGAACCTTCTAAGAGAATAAAGGAGATGAGAGAGGAGAGGTGAACGAGAGGGTGCACAAGGAAATGTTGACTCTGATTGTGGGACCAAGAAAAGGATAGACGTGATCGAGGAAAGGAAAGAGGAAGTGAAGGATAAAGGCTTAGAGATAGTTAGGAGTAGGTTTAGGGGGCAGTTAGAACTCTACAGAGTTTGGATCAGACTTACAAAAACAAAGCAGAAAATAATATATTTCTTGATGTATTCAACAACATAGCTTGCATAATTTATATGCAATATGATGCCTAAAAAATAGGGGAGCTAAAATTGCTCTAGCAAAAATGTATGAGTTGTTTAAACAACTTAACAACTCAACAAACTAATAAACCCTAATAACTATTCACGTATAAGTTTACATTCTCACATAAATTATAATCACCCAAATGCGAGCACTAATTAATATATTTTCCTAGCATTCCCCCCCTTAATGTGAACATGGGGAAAACATCGGTGCATTTCTTCTACAATGTGCCAACTCTACGTGCTCGTGATTGAGATGGTTTTGTTTTCGGGATAGCCAACGACCTGCAGGATGGTTTTGCAACTGGTTGAACAACCAAAACAAAAGGTAGTTTTCTAGTGGATTACTAACCACAACAAAGGATGGTTTTACGGTGGCTTACCAACAACCTATAAGAATGGTTTTCCAATGGCTTAGCAACAACCTACAAGGATGGTTTTACAGGACAACCAACAAACTAAATATCATGATGCCGCGTTCTCCTTGCACCTTTTACCTTTCCACTATATTTACACATTAGGGGATTACATAAGATAATTTGCTCACTTATTACAAATTCAAACACAAGAAGACATTGCAAACTGAACACGAACAAATATAGGTACTCTGAAAATGAAGCATACTATAACACACACAACTGAAAAATGAATGCCACCAATGCTGAATGCGGCCCCGTCGTTGGTGACCGACAAGAGGATGTTGTTTGTCCTCCATTCTCCTATGCCTCCTTCCTCCAAATGATGTTAACTTAGCTAGATTTGGATATGATGCTTAGAATATTTCCACATTTTTGTTATCTCTCCCCCTCAACGTGAAATCTTTTATTCTTAGGACGTCGAGTAACATTGAAAATGCGTTTGTGAGACAATTTTTCTTTTTTTGAACTTTTTAACAAGATTCGTGACACAAAATAACTATTTGACAATACTCATTTTTTAAACAAAATTTTGACTCTGACTTTTAAAAGTAAATGACAACACAAAAACAAACATTGACTTTTGTCTTTAGTTAACATACATTATTTTATTGATCACAACACAACTCGAACTAATCACCTACAACCAAAACAAGACCCATTTACTTTAATGATTTGACTAACCATATAAAATGAATTAAAGACTATAATTACTTAAACAACTTACAAACCTATAAACATAAATTGACCATAATGGAATAACTTATAAACATGATATACTCCATTGACAATTAATTTTGGATTACGAGATAACTTGCATGAAGTTTGTGATGGGAATAAACAAATGCATGGAAGGGTATGGTAGACAAACTACATAAGCAAATATTTTATAAACACACCTTTGATAAATCCTAGACCAATGGTATATGACAATGTAGAGACGCGAAGGACAGTGGGTGAGTTGATCGAATACAAAGTGAATGACAAGAGCTCCAAATATAGAAAGTGAGTATATGGCAATGTAGAGACGTGAAGGGCAGCTGGTGAGTTGATCGGATACAAAGTTAATGACATGAGCTCCAATATTGCACAGTTCAACGAGTAGTTACAACGGCCGCATGCTTGAAGTCTATACTGATACATCTCAAACCAAAACCAATACATGGATATTAAAAAGTCGAGGTTGAGGTAAAATCCACAACCACCAAGTGAAAACACCAAGATTCAAGGTTGAATTGTTGAGTTGTGTTAATTCTTTAATCGATTACATGAAGGTCGTGTGATGTGGAAGTGAACCAAGAAATTGGTTGTAGAGGAGTTGAAGATCCACCGAGCCAAGAAGTTGTCGATTGTGCATGGGCCATTGAGAGGTCGAGTTTGATGGAGATGAAGGAAGCTCGAATGGGAGATTTGAGACCAAAGCACTATCCAGATCGCGAGGATGAATCTAAACTCGTGGTTTTTGAAAGTCGTGGAGAGTCGTGTAGATGTATGTAGTGATCGAGAAGAGACTTGTAGGTGTTGTTTGAGCCGTAACCTATGCGAGTGTCATGTGGAAGGGACTTAGAAAGAACTGATCCGAATGTAGATGCCAAACAGGGGACTCGGATTGATTTGAGTTACCAAGTCTGTGCTCATTTGACTGCCGAGGGATTTGAGAGAGGCAGAGTGGTGTTGAGCGTCTGATGAAGGCAAGCATGCACTTTCAAATCAATACTTTCTTATTAACACCTATGCACAAATCTGCAAATCAACGTATACACAAAAACCTTCCACATTGCTAATGAATATTGGATGACCGATGCGAGCGGAATGGTGTATGGATGAGCATGCGGCCCATTCTCAAGTAAAGGAGATAAGGCTCCAAAGCAATAGTTCTAAGTGTAGTGTTTTTGAGTCTCAAAGAGAATCACCGGGTGTGGGTGATCTTAATAGATGAAAATGCTAGAAAATCTAGCTATGAATAACATTATTTAGGGCAAAACCATAATGGTGATGCCCTTTGATCAAACATCAATAGATGTTCTCCTTGATTTTCCTCTCCTTAGCCTACATTGATACCAAATGCAAAGTTTAGATCATACTTACAGAACAATACACAATAATATATCTTGTACATAGATTGCCTAAATAGGGGAGCTAAAAACGCTCTCCGAAAATATGAGTTGTTTAAACAACTTAAAAACTCAACAAAGTAATAATCCCTAATAACTATTCACGTATAAGTTGTATAACTTATTTACATTCTCACATAAATTATAATCACCCAAATGTGAGCACTAATTAATATATTTTCCGACAAACTCAACCCAAAGAAGCCATCTTGGAGACCATGGTATTGCGTAGACGGGGAGGAAGTAGTCCGCGATGAAGACATCATACTAGATTTGCACAAGCCAAAAGAGAAGATGACAATACCCCTCTTTTAGGATATATGTCCCTTGAGCCAAATAGGGAATTGATAACTTGGGATTGTTTGAATGATTGGGAGAAATAGGAATTTTGCAAGAATTGCGAGAAAAGTTGATCCAATCAACATAGTGCATGCAACGCGTTACCTATAGTTCTTGTAGACAAAAGCGTTGAAGAGAATGTGAGGGAATCGACCATAGCTTGAGTAGACATCCTTGCGCATACTTTCTCTGGGTAGTAGTAAAGAAAGAAGTGGAAAGTGTAGTAATAATAGTTATGCGAGTCCTAAGTATAGAGTAGGTTTTCCAGAATCTGTGGAATGCAATAGCGAGTCTTCAAATTCGGAGAGGTGAAGAGCAAATCCAGCGGTGCAAGTGTGAGTATAAGGGAAAACAACAACCAGCCAAGTGTGCATCCAAATCTGAATTCCAATAGTGGTCCATCACGAATTGCGGAAAATAACCCAAGACTTCCACCAAGCGCGGCAAAAACATGGTTTATATTTCTAATCTATATAGAAGCCTACAACTTTATGACAAGTCAATTGACTCGAACATTATCTACTAGCTTGTGAAATGCGATAGGTGCAAAGGGAGTAATTGATGAGAATACCAAAAAGTGTGAGCTCATAGGAGCATTGCATGGCAAAGCTCTAGAATTCGTTTATGAACTTGAATTTGAAAATGTTAAAAGGAAGTATGGGATGCTCTTACCTAGGAATTTAAAAGAGAAAAGTGTGTAGGGTAGGCTACTCAATACTTAAGGAAATCAAACAAAATCCGAGTGAGTTAATGGAGTATGATATGTGAGGTTTTTGATGTCATGAACAAGATAGGTTTGAATTTTGTTGATGCTAGCAAAGCTTCTTGGTTTGTGGAGGGACTGCGTAGTAAGATCCGTTTTGCAATTGGGCAAACCAAATTTGTTACCAAGAATGAAGCAATCGAAGCTGCTATAAAGGTAGAAAAGATTGAAGACTATGGCAACAGTGTGGGAATTAGTCACAAAAGATGGAAGAAAATTGGATGCTATAATGCGAAGACTAGAAGAATTACAATAAGGTAAGAAACCAAGACTAAGCATCCGGTGCACAAAGTGCGGAGTTGTGGACATCATAAAAACGACTTCCCAAAAACACCGACAAATAAAACATTATTTCCTTAGTATAGGAGAGCAAATTATTGTGAAATCAGTAGGGTATAGGGGCATCCTACTAGTAAGTTCTTTTTAATGTAACACTACGTGTTAGCCTCATAACATAGCTTGTAGCTTCGCATGCATGAATCCAAGGATTACAGGGCTCTAATGGATTTGAAAAAGTAACTAGCAATGTATTTGTTGTTTAGACACAATTGACTAAAAAGACAACCTATCATTTTAAAGGTAGAAATGACATCTCCTCGAAAAAAATGTGCAATGGGCCACTCATGCGCTCAAACTAATACATAGTGAATTCCACAATCTCCACAACAAAGTTTGAGTTGGGATCCGCTTTCTTTGCAAAATATGATGTGTTGGGCACCTTTTTCGAACAACAATCACCCTTGTGGAGTGCCCCTCAATAATAAGGCCCTTATGGGGAATACCAAAATCAATTGTGGAGTGCTCCGCAAAGGCCGTATGATGTGCAAAGTGAGGAGGATACCGGGGTGGTTATTAGCGAAGGAGGATGGGACCTCGACCGTAGAAGCAAATAGCCATATGTTATTTTTGTTGAGAGCCTAATCATATTGTGTGAAATTGTCCTTCAAATTTAGAGCGGAAAATATATTGCGCATATTGTAGAGTGAAGGTGCAACACCCCACCGAAGATTGTCTTGCCTTGGAGAAACAATGAAAATAAAAACAATTGCACAATGTCAAGATGATCAATCTGGCGCCAAAGAAGGCTGTGAGTCTCCAATTTGTTACTAGATCATAGAGGAAGGAACAAGGCTTGGGACATGGTGAAACCTATGGAGCCTTAGATACGGTGTGCACATGTTGATAAATATCCAGATCCAAAAAGGGAGAGAACTGTTAGAAGAGGCTAAAGGATTATCGAATTCCATCGAGAACAAGGACAAAACTAGTCAAAATACAAGAGAATCTCAAGCACAAATACTCGGGCAAATAATGAGGAGTTTGAAACGAGTAGTTGTGGCACTTTTGTATCTTTTGAAGATAGTAAATGTATTGCACAATGAAGACATTTCGCAGAAAATATTCAATTTATTGACGACTTGGTGGGAAAATACAACAAATGAAGTTGTTTAGTCTAAAAACCCATATGGTATGTAAAAACTAAGAAACCTTGGGATGTACATACAATATTGAATGTAATTTTGGGAGGAAATGAAATAAGAGATGCATTATTTGATTTTGGAAATATTGTAAATATGATGCCAAGATATGCAAGGGAATCCATGGGTGCTCTAGGCTTAGCATATAGCCCTCTAACATTAAGCCTTGCTGACTATGGAAGAGTGGATTTGATCAGACGGTTAGAGGATGTAGAAATTCAGGTAGGAGATCTAAGTTTGAAAGGAGATTTTGAAGTTGTTGACATGAAAACAAATGAAACTCACCACCACATTTTGATTGGGAAACAATGGGCCTACAATGGGAACATGACAATTAATACAGTCACTAATCAAATGGAAGCACATATGGAGGATTCTATTATTGTCAAACCCATGAACAAGACTGAACAAAATCCCTACACCATTCCAAAAGAGCTATTGTCTCCTTATGCGTAGGACACTGAAAGCTGATTTAAAGTGGAGAATCAAGAAAGAAAAGAAATTCCACAATCAAGAAAAGCAAAGGAAAAATTAGATTTTAGTAATTGGGAGATGCCTATAAATGCGCAAGCAACAAATCCGTTCTTGGTAGAAGATATGTAATATATAGTCAGATCCACTACAAAATATGAGATAGGAAGGGTGTATGCGTTTGCGCATACGAATTAGGATTACACAAAGACAAATGGAGAAAGTTATATTTGTTGGGAGGAAGCCTTCATTAGTGGGGATTTAAACCATTGGACTGAAGGGAGCATGGAATCAGGCCAATGAGGATGGTCCATGTTGAAGAAAATCATATTCTGCAATATTTTGGCACCTTTAATCTTGACACATTCTTGATTAAATTTCAGGAAGACATACTCCAAGAGGGTATGAGAGCTAGTGCACTAGACTATGCGCTAAAAGGAATAACAACTTGGTGGGAAGTGCAAAAAGAAGAAACCTAAGATGGAATAAGATGGAATGAAGCAGAAGATTTACTTCCCATCGAGATTGACCAAAGCATGGCCAAGATATTGCGCAAACAAGTGCCCAAAGATACATATGTAGGGATGCATTGATACATGGAAGACCCAAAAAATTGAACCACAATTGTGGGCCATATCTTTTCGGAGACACTCACTATGTTGCCTAAGGCATGGTACATCTAGTTGGAGCGAAAAAAATAAATGTGTACTTGAAGACAAGTACAAGAAGACTTTATCTAGACATTCACATTTGAAGATAAATATCCTAAGGTGAATGGAACATTACGAAAGATCAAAACATTCCTCTGTTATGGAATTTTAGATAAGGAAGGAGGAGTTGAGTTGAGAAACCCAGACGGAACAAAGCATGTGAACTGCGCAGCCATGTTTAGTAATGAAAAAACTAGTAAAAACACTAATCAGACGATAGAAGTATGCCACAAAGTTGGGGATAACAATGAACAAGGAGACCCAAAAAATTGAACCACAATTGTGGGCCATATCTTTTGGAGACACTCACTATGTTGCCTAAGGCATGGTACATCTAGTTGGAGCGAAAAAAGAAACTTGTACTTGAAGACAAGTACAAGAAGACTTTATCTAGACATTCACATTTGAAGATAAATATCCTAAGGTGAATGGAACATTACGAAAGATCAAAACATTCCTCTGTTATGGAATTTTAGATAAGTAAGGAGGAGTTGAGTTGAGAAACCCAGACGGAACAAAGCATGTGAACTGCGCAGCCACGTTTAGTAATGAAAAAACTAGTAAAAACACTAATCAGATGATAGAAGTATGCCACAAAGTTGGGGATAACAATGAACAAGGAGACAATTGACATAGTGAAGAGGATATGGAACTTAAAGGCATGTTTGAACCAGAACATATTGTGCCACTTCTTGTAAGCAAAGAATTAAGCAACGAAGAATAAGAGCATCTGCACATTCTGTACATAGAAGAAAAATAAGGATGAAGGATGATTGGAGAAATCAGAGAAAAGAAAAGTAGAAGTATATGATGAACCAATGCGCAAACAAATGGAAGACATTGGACCTCCAATAATGATTAACCACTATTGGGGATTATTGGACAAAGCAGACGATTTTCAAAATTATCTTGCTATTGCACGATTATGAGGATGTTTTCCCAACCAAGTTCAGCGAAATAAAAGGGGTTGATCATCCTTAGGAGAAAAGTGCATTGTATTAAATGAAGGTGCAAAGCCTTTCAAGAAGCGTACATATAGGCTGAACCCCAATATGAAGGCCAAGGTTAAAGCAGAGTTAGATTAAATGGTAGAAGCGAGATTAATATATACCATAGAGAAATCAGATTGGGTACAATAGTGACTCGAGCAAAGAAAACATGAGAGATAAGAATTTGTGAAGATTGTAAGTCACTCAATGATGCTTGTGTAAATGATCCCTTTCCTACTCCATTCATAGATGAGATTCTGGAGGTAGTAGTAGGACATGAAGTATATTTATTCAAAGACAAATTTTGTGGCTATCGTCAGATTCCAATAGCACAGGAAGATCAATCCAAAAGTAATTTTCTACAAAATGGGAATGCCTTGTTTACCAAGTAATGCTTTTTGGAATAAAGAATGCACCCGCAATCTTTTCTCGAGCTGTAATGACTACATTCAAGGATTTCATACATGACTTTCTCAAAGTGTATCTTGATTAGTGGGCGGTTTTCTCTCTATTCAAGGAGCATTTTCCGAGGTACGTGTAATGTTAGAAAGATGTAGAGCATTGCACATTGCATTGAATTTAAAAATAATGTTTGTTTTTCACGCCCTTTGGTGTATTGCTTGGGCATTTTGTTTGCAAAGACGAAATCCTTATAGACCAAGCAAATGTTGTCGAGATAATTGCGCTTAAACCTCCCACAAATCCATTTGAAGTGTCCACATTCTCGCTAATATTGTATAGTCAATGGAACAATAGTTTTTGAAAGGGACTAAGTTTGAATGGACATTTGAATGCCAAAATGCGTACATGTAGCTAAAACAAAATCTACTTACTGCACCAATATTGGTCTTTCCATATTGGAGCGGAGCATTTCATTTCCATGTAGATGCATCAGGCAGTGCAATAAGGGCAATTCTTGCGCAACCAGAAGGGGGTATTGACCATCATATACAATTTGCGAGCCGCAAGCTATCACCCGTAAAAAGAAATTATATAACCACCGAAAGAGCTCTAACAATGGTCTTCACACTACAAAAATCAGCCAATATCTATTGGTGACCTTTTGAGCTCTTTATGAACCATCGATCATTGCACTATGTTGTGAATAAGCCATTGTTAGGAGGAAGAATCTATAGATGGTTAATATTGTAACAAGAATCTATAGGGCTATTGACCTTCCTATACAATTTGTGAGCCGTAAGATATCACCCGCAAAAAGAAATTATATAACCACGAAAGAGCACTAACAATGGTCTCACACTACAAAAATCGGGGAATTTTTATTGGTGGCACCTTTTGTGTAACATCCCCATTTTAAGATATACTAGAACAAGGGATTTTTTTTTTTATAAACGTTCTCTCTGTTATGAATTATATAATTCAAACACACGTTCAAGTTTTAATAATTGTTCTCTGCCCAAACAATGCAGTTTGGAACACACAATTTCCTTTTAAAACTAATGTTCCCTGTTCACATATTTACAATATGGAACACACATTCAGTGCCATTCAATCTTATAACAGATTCTATATGCTGCTGTAAATGACTCGAAGAACTGCCGATCTCCCATTTTCATGGCTCGGAGTTTCAACGATCTCTCATTTCATGACTCGGCTACTACCGATCCTTCATGTTCATTCATGCATAGTATATTATATATACAAGTTTTCTTAACCATTTCCGGTTATCGAAGTGATCCATTTAAGAAGCCTATTTGAATATCTGTTACTGATATTCATCTGACATCCTGCATCTTAAATTAAGTGATTAGGACAACGCAACCAGCACTTGCGATACTTTGGCCAAAGATTTTCACATGCTTTGCATGATCATATTCCTGGATGTGATACACACCAATGGAATACGTCCTTCACCTCACTTCACCTGTTATCTAGAATGGTCTTTCCTGGTTCCTACCAGTCCTTTCAATTTAAGGTCAAATTCAAACTTCCAATTTCCAACTAGCAATATGAACGAATATAGGAAGGCACTCATGGTAACTAAAGATACACAGACATACGGTGTCGTTCCCCACCACTCCGTGTCTAGTTATCTTTAGTCCTCCGAGTTACTCCGTATACGTGATCATACTCCTATCCCCAGCCAAGAACTTCACATTCAGCCTATGTATTCTTGATGATTTAATTCGGGAGGGCATTGTAATATGTCAGCTATAACATTGTGTCGTCATGAAGACCCCGTCTTCATGAAGACACCGTCTTGTAGCTGGCGTATGTCAATGTCCTACGGAATCCTCCCATCGAGTACACATCCCGCTCAGTGATTTGGATATGATCTTAATATTTAAGATCAACTTTCAAAGAACCATGTTGATCCTTTATCCTCGTTCCGTTACAGTTGTATATAGCTAAGAGAGACTAAATCCGTCTTCTAGCTTGCTTATGCATCTTCTCCTTCGTACCGAAGGGTTGCATTTTCTCTACTTGGTTCTCTTCTTAATCATTGGATTAAGCAGCCCGTTACCGACGGACGTGATAAGTTTAACCTATTAAACTTAACCAAGTTTTTCACAACTGTAACTAAATTCAGAATTCCAGCTTATTAGACGTCATTTAAACGAGGTCTAATTCCCAATAAATGTATTCATTTATTCTCCTTAACCTTACATAGTTAAGGTCCATTAGCCCTGGATATATTTATCCCATATCCTTTCTTTCTGAATTTAACATACGAGGCTATTAATGGAGTTCGAAAATGAAGTTCGGTTACTCCTAAGTTAATTGATATTCCTTAGCTTCCACGCTAATCCTGAATACCTATCAGTTATGGAATCATGTTCTTCCTAATCCCTTTAATGTCAATTAAAAATTCATCTTAACCCAAAGTATGAACTAATTGCACATTTCAACTTAAAAGTTGCATTTAGGTAAGAATAGATATCAATTCCTTTTAAATCCATCCAAGGACAATTAAATAATTCCCAATCAAGAAATAACATTATATTTCCAATTTAATCAACAATATCAAACTGATATAGTTATTAAAATATCACACTTGTATTTGTATTCATCAATCCATTTCATAATCCATACATCTGCCAATCCAACTGATTGGACTTTGTTTATATAAAACATCATTACAACTCATAGATAGAAGAATGTACTTTCTTCTTTTCACAATTCCTCGTATGCAGGGAATAATAACTAACAAATACAATTCATTTTCAGACAATCAAAAGAAGCATCAGAAAACAGCCATGTCTTCGTTTAATCAAGTTCCATCTGCAAAATTACTTGCACGGGTCAGTTCATTGAACTGAGCATATTAAGCACTTGTCATTAAAATGAGGTGCTTCTAATTAACTGTCTCAATAAAAGAACCCTGCTTTTATGAAACGACAGTATGAACATCAATCAAGAATTAAGCATCAAAAGAATGGACAGCATAACAACTGAACCATCTAAATACCATCCCAATCAGCCAAAGAATTGCTGTCCTATTTCCCACATAACCATACAAGACGCAATTTCCTTCAACAGTTCCAGATTACAACATTTGTAAGAACTAGGAATATAAGTAAGCATACTGCTGTTATAACATAACTGTTATCCTTTCCATTCCTTTCATTAGTAATAAATGCAAAGGATAAAACTAACTGAAATGTAAACCAATTACTTTCCTTTCAGTTCATGCATCTCATTTGATTCCAAGCAATCAAGTACAGACGAGAAAGCAAACAACAATAAATATAGTTGCTCATACCCAAGCAATACAAAATTCGTTCCTAAACGATTACAGATTTCCAACTGTATGAGAGAAGAAAAGATCATTTTTCCAAGTTTTCCATTCACATTCCTATTTCTTTCCTCATGACTGTCCTAAAAATTGAATCCAAACGAGACACAAATCAAGATAACAGTTCAGAGTGAAACTTACAAAATCCATTCGGAATTCACTTTCCAGCAGCAAGAATAATTTCATTCATAATCAGCTTTAAATGAAAACAAGGAAGAACTTATCGTCCTTATCAATACTTCATTTAATTCAGGCTCATACGAATGCCATAAACAGGTTAGTAAAACATCGTATTATCATAGAACAAGCAGTATAAAGATGCATACTATGTACTTGCTGTACTAGAAGATTCCATACTTCTTTCACTGTATTTTTAACCAAATAAACAGTTACACAATCACGTAATCAATTATTTACATGACCTTCTATATCCATGAACGCATACAGTTCATAAATATCCATTTGCACCTTGTTGTTACCTACAGCAAGTCCGATTCATAATGCACAGTAAAGCTCTAATGCTATTTCCAGAATTACTTAGGTCGATTTCATTTCTTTTAAATGACTGTGCAAAATCGGAGACCGCATGAAACATTTAAATATTTCGTTTGTACAGAAAAACACAGCACTCAGGAAACAATTTAAATGCCACTGTCATCTCTATCAAGCTGAACTTATAAAGTTCAATAAACCCAATACTGTTTCTATCAAATCAAAAACAGCAGAAAGAAGAAGAATTCATTTCCCTATAATTTTAGTAAGAAACAATCATCTTCTTCCAAATGAAATAAAAACACCCAAATCGTGTTTATCTTAGCATGACAGCTCAACTCATAATGATAACAGAACAATCGTTCAACATTGAAAAGCAAACTCACATAGCCTGTACAGTTTCAATTCAATATACCATAAGCAATGAATACCCAATTCGAGTTCCTTGCCAACAAACATTTCTACCCGAAATCCATTTTTCTATTCACAATGATGTGCAGAACCCAAAATGCAATTTTCATACAACAATACCCTTATTAATGAAAACCCGCATAGGATATCAGATGCACAACAAGGTACAGTCAAGACAGACCAAAACAACAAGCTAATTTCCATGTTTTTCCATTTATTTGCACAGAAATCCCAAGCTAAGTGCGTATTCATGAAAAAAGTTCGAATCAGAAGGTCAAACCGCAACCACAAAACGCAATGGAATCAACTTTCCATCACAGCAAGAAGAAAATATAATCATTTACAAGTTCAGAAGAAAAACAGTTACCTTCTCCAACTTTCACGAATACCCAAATGTATTCGTTCAGTTCTTTTACAAAAGAAAAAGCACAGCATAAAATATTACTATCGCTTCCTTCAAACCGAGCTCATAATGCTCAAATAAAACCCATTTATCATTTCCTTAAATTCTAAAACAGCAGAAGAAAAAGGATCTTATTTCCTTTTTTAAAAAATTTCAGTATAGAAACAACGTCAACAACTCGCACATCCTGTACAGTTTTTATCACTCAAGTTCATATAGCAAAAGAACAATTGCTCAACACTGAAAAACAACTCCTACAGTCTGTACAGTTCCTTTTTTTTTTTAAAGAACGACTTTCCTATACAGTCGAATAAACCAACTCAATATAACAGTATTACCAACTCAAATATATGCAAGGGCAGTGTAATCACAACAGCAAGAAAACGATTCTACCCAAATCATTTCCAAAAATGACAGCAAAAATCGACTAACCCCAAATCATCTCAAACATGACAACAATCAAATAAATCCAAAACCCCCTTCATCAGAAGAGCAGGGTTGTTTTAATGAGACGTTTAAGCAAAGCAAGTGTTTTAAAGAGAAGGGCTTAACATGCCTGGTATTCTTCCTCGAAACTCGAAGAAAACCGCGTTTACAGAAGGTGTTTCCTTCCACGGCGACAACAACGAGCTTCCAAACAATCCCTTCCTCTTCAGGCTCAGCAAACGGCCTTCAATTTCCAAAGAACAGAGACAGAAACCAAACACAACTGGTTCGACTGAACCAATCAAAAACCAAATGCAGAGCAACTTCTCAAAAACCCGAGCAAACACAAATGACCAACAAAAATTCCTCCAAACTCTTTCCAAGGCGGACTGGTCACGAAGACCAAAAAGAATTAAATGCATTAAAGGCTCTGCCTTTTTCCTATTTTCTCACGCCATTGCCGACTTGGGTTGGCGAACCACCAAATTCAAATTTTGCATGCAAAACCAAGTTTAGTTCCATGACCAACTAGATACCTCCACCTTTTTCCCTGTTCCCGCCAAACTGGGGCTGTCCACGCAAGGACTCACATTAATTGCCATTTAATTCCCTTTCATCCTTATCCTTTCCCATGGGTCTGTGCGTCCCCTTCTAGGTTAGGATTAGTTTAGGATTCATAATAGTGTTCGACCTAGGTCATAGCCTAGTCTTTAGGTTAATAGAACTTAGGTCTATTTTTATCATTTTAGAATTTAAAAATCCACTTAGGATAGTAGTTTAGGATGTAAGGTAGAACTTAGGATTAGATTAGAATCTAATTTCCCCTTAGCATCTAACACATAATCAACTTCCAGTCAAGTCTTCCCGACTGACTTCCAATTTCAACACTGTGCAGGACATTTCGTCCTTCGTTAACATACCTGAGCCACCCGTATCCAGGCATTTCTCGCCTTACGAGGTCTCACGTTACGACAGTGTATGGTTCGTGAATCGAACCTTTTCCGTTGGCATCTACGTGCCAACTGTTCATACCTGAAATCAGGTGCTGCACATTTATATCAACCTTCAATTCGGTTCAAGAGTAAATCGACAAAGCGATTACAAGAAGGCCACAACATATAGAGTTCAGCAAGCATACGACAAATTTGTCGTCACATCAGCAAACATACAAGCAACAATAACTGCTGTCCCATGCAAATAAATTACAGCATGCAAGAATCCAGATTAGCAACACATTCCCTTAAGATCAAAATATATATCTTAACATGTTTGCCTTCATTTCAGCATTACAACATCAAGAAAGTAATTACCATGATAACTTACAAAAATCAGGGCGTTACATTTTGAGTTCGTTACGAACCATCGATCATAGCGCTATGTTGTGAATAAGCCATTGTTAGGAGGAAGAATCTATAGATGGTTGATGTTGTTCCAAGAATATAAATTTAAAATCAATGTCACACCGGGGATTTAACATGTTGGGCTGAATCACTTGAGCAAAATCAACACATGAGAAGAACTTAATGAATATTCCGTAGATGTGCACTTGTTTAGGGTCATCGCAATACCAAAATGATTGAAGAGATTGCACAATGTTTTACAATACAAAGTTCTACTAGACCACTATATAGAAAAAGAGAAAAAATAGCTTGTTGCTAAGGCATTTCCATTCACAATTTTCAATGGATTCCTATACAAATTGGGAAAAGATGAAGTATTGCTTAGAGTTGGATTGGAACATGAAAGGGATGCCATACTTAGGGAAACGCATGAAGGAATAGTAAGTGGCCATTTTGGGGTAGAGTTGACTCTGAAGATATTCTGAGAGCAGAATTTGGCGGTCAATAGGGTTTCAAGAAGTGCACCACATTGCATGAGGCATTGCTGTTAGAAATATCATAGTGCTCTCATTATTTTATATTGTAATATTATTAATATGAGTTATATTATAACTCATTATTAATAATATAAGTTTGTTATATTGTTTCAACAATTTATCTTTGTTATACCCGTAATGATATTAACGGGTTGTTTTGTTGTGTGACTTCCTGGTTTGTAGGAGGTCAGTTTTCTATTTCCATGGCTATTTATTAGCCTTAGTATTATTTGTAATCAGGCTGAATATAATATCAATTAATTTTTCCTGTGTGACAAGCCTGCTGTACCAATATTTGGTATCAGAGCGAGAACATCTGAATGAGAGTCTTATAAGTCTGCATTCATAATTTTGTCTTGAGTATTATTTATTTGCAAACCTGGAGATGGACGCGTGTTGTAGATAAGGAGAGGGCGTTCATTTGTTTGCATTAAATTTGAGCCGTATTGCAAGTTTATTTGCTGAGTTTGGTGTCCACGCATTCAATGTGTATTCTACATTAGATTAGTATGCGTGTGCAGATCAGTATGTTAAGCGGTTGAGAAAACGAGCCAAAAATCCTTGGCTCTATCAAATATTCTTGATCGACAGTTTATTTGAGCGCAGCAGTTCGGATCTAAAATCACGGATCTCTCTCCCAACTGGCGTTTTTTTTTCACAGGGATCTCTCGTCTTTATCACTGTTTCCCTCCTGAATTCAGGCCTCCATTGTATCTTCACTTGGCGGTGGTGAGTCGGCAACCTCTGATTGCAATAAAAAAAAAAGATGCGATGACTGCATTATTGGAATGAACGTATTGAGCAGGAAATCTAATCGAAGTGGCGCAGCAGAAGCATACATCGTGGTGGTCGTGTATTGGGAAATTGGGGGAATTGTATTAATTCGGTGGAAAGGTACATATTTATTTGACATTCGTGCCGAAATGTTATGTAATCCTTTTTTATCTGTTTGCATGGATGAAGATTGCAAATTAATTTGGTAAGTATGTAGTCGGTTATCTCCCAAGTTTGATATATTTTCTTTATTAAAGTCAAGTATCTCTACCAGTATAAAGAGTTTGTTATTGTTCGGTTCAAGTTTCTCGATTTTGTGGAGTTTCAAAATGGAAAAGATAAATGTAATTGAAAGATTTGATGGTAAAGACTTCCACACGTGGCAAGTACGAACCCAATTACAATTGATTGATAAAGACTTATGGGACATTGTCGAAGGAAAAATTAAAAACCGAATGATGCAGATGAAGCAGTGAAATGGGAAAGTAAGGATCAGAAAGCAATAGCAATTATCGGCCTTGGTCTTTCCGATGCATATTTGCATCATATTGATCTAACCAAGTCATCTAATAACATTTGGGTGACATTGAACAAGTTATTTGGATCTCAAGTAGGTAGTGCAGCAATGGCGCTGAAGCAAAAACTTTTTGGGCTAAAGATGGGAGAAAATGACAATATGGTTCAACATATCAGTAAGTTTCGATCCATTTTAAATCAATTAGCAGGAATAAAAGCAGAGGTAGATGGAGAAGATGCTAAAGCAATCTTACTAAATAGTTTGCCAAAAGAATATTCGAGTATTGTTTTTACTCTTAGTAAGATCAATCCCAGTTTGGAAAATTTAATTTCCTCGTTGCTTGATGAGGAAGAAAAAATCAAAAGGTGTGTACCAGAACAAGAAACTGTCATGGTTGCAAACAATAAATCATCATTCCAGAAAGGTAAAAAAGTTTATATCATCAAAGAAACGTCTTTTGTGTCATTACTGTAAACAACCAGGACATGGTTTTGTGAATTGTAAGAAAAGAGCTCAAGATCTCTTAGATGATAAGTTGGAACAAAACGCTTTAGCTGCTGAAGAAGATTGGGATGATTATTCTAATCCTGCAAGTGACAATGAACCTATTAATTATTCAAGTGATGAAGATTATCTGTTTTGAGCATCTATCCTCATATTGGAGGATGGAGGCAACGGAGGCAGGAGGACAATCAGCATCCTCGAGTTCGTCACTACCTCAGAGGCCGCAAACTACTTTAGTGACATATTTGTGTCTTGTGTGATGAATAAGAACATATGAGCATCCATGTTCCTGTGTGCAATGCAGTGCTTGTGTGTCCCCCGTGATGATAATGATTTGTACCATTGATACTATCACGGAAGTGTTCTCGATCGGTGATTTGATGGTTGATGTGAATTGGTTGAACGGTCCCAGTTCATGTATTCATCTAATAGGTTGAATGGTCCCTGGATGATGTAGTTCCCACAGTCAGATTCGATATCGAGACCATGTGCAGGCTACGGAGCGGCATGCTGCTTGGTTGAAGATGGTGTTTTCCCCATGTTCGCACTAAGGGGGGAATGTTAGAAATATCATAGTGCTCTCATTATTTTATATTGTAATATTATTAATATGAGTTATATTATAACTCATTATTAATAATACAAGTTTGTTATACTGTTTCAACAATTTATCTTTGTTATACCCATAATGATATTAACGGGTTGTTTTGTTGTGTGACTTCCTGGTTTGTAGGAGGTCAGTTTTCTATTTCCATGGCTATTTATTAGCCTTAGTATTATTTGTAATCAGGCTGAATATAATATCAATTAATTTTTCCTGTGTGACAAGCCTGCTGTACCAATAATTGCGACACCTGCTAGAGAATTGGTAAACCAAATCAAAGAGATGAGATGCCACTAAACTCACTATTAGCTATGCAACCATTCAAGCAACGGGAATAAATTTTATAGGACCAATTCACCCACCATCTAGAAGATTTAAAGCTAGATATATAATTACTGCCACAATTTATTTCACTAAATGTTTAAAAGGCACTACAATTCCTAATTGTGCAGCAAGAGACACCACTAAGTTTTAATATGAAAATATCATCACAAGATACAACAGTCCACTAAAATTCTAAAATAAAGTAAGTGATAGAGGAGCTCACTTCATCAATAATACAATCAAGGTCCTTACATAAGAGTTTATGATTGCACACCACTAGAGTAAAACGTACCATCCACAAGCAAATGGACAAGTAGAAGCAACAAACAAGGTATTGGAAATGATGCTCACAAAAATCTGCAATGCTCAAAGGGACGATTGGGAGGATAGAATACCACCAATACTATGGACCTACAAGACATTATAAACGCAGTATAAGGATTAATCCATTTCAGCTAGTATATGGAATAGATGTATAGTTATGCCAATGGAATAAATTGTACCAAGTTTGTGCATTGCTAAATCAACAAGGTTAGGGGATAAAGAATCTATAGAAAACAGGTTACTAGATTGGACAAAAATGGAGGAGAATAGGATGACTGCAGTGGAACTAGAAAAATCATAAGCAAATCCGAAAGAATGGCATGACAGGAACATGCGCACTAAGGAATTCAAAATAGAACAATTGGTGTTAATATATGAAAGGAGATTCAAAGTGCACCTAGGAAAATTGCGCATTCGATGGAAGGGACCATGTATCATTCATTGTATAACTAAACATGGTACAATAGTATTGTGAGATTTACAAAGAAATGTTCTACGGGCAAAATAAATGGTAATAGGTTTAAGGACCACAAAGCATGATTGTGTATACGTAAAAAAGAAATAAGCGCCTCCAAAGACAATGTTAAAATAAGATTATCAAATTCATGTAACGTGTGTTAGTTAGAAGTATTGTTGATTTGATTAGTTCATGGTTAAGAGTAAGGGGATGAATCAATCAATGGGAATTTTTTTGAAAGAGCCTAACAAATTGAATAAGTCCGGGAACATTGCGTAAAAAACAAGAAAAAATAAAAAGGCAATAATATAATATAAGATAAGATAAATATATTAATGTCCAACGAATGACCACAAAAGTAGGTCAATGGGACTGCAGCCCAAACAATATACAAAGTGCGAGCGGGGACAACTCAAAACGAGTTCCCAAGAACAGAAAAGAAGAGAAAAGACAACAGAAAGGAAACCCGAAGCCAAATACCCCCACAGGCGGGGGCAATGGAGCAAGCGGGGAGAAAAACGAGGGAAGCAAAGAAGGGAATGAAGGGGGGACAAACAAGGACCAATGGTCTAATCACGAATGGTAGCCACACCCCTCCTAACATTAGAGGCCGACGAAAAGAAGCTCCTGATGGACTGGCAACCCGACGAGGGGGCGGAAGCCTCCTTCCCTGTTGAGCTTTGAGACTGACGCGATGACCAGGGAGGACGAATGGAGCTGGACTGCCCTCTGGTACGTGTGTGCATCCGATTCTGCTGGCGGTGATCGAGAGAAGTGTGAAGGTCCAACCGGGGACGAACTGATCTATGCACTGTATCTGGGTCAGAAAGGCTCTGTCGTTTAGTACCTCCACCAGTGGGTAGAACCGGAAAGAAGGCCGTAATCCGTCTCGTGGGGACGACTCTCGGAGGGGGATGAAGAATCTGGTCTCGTAACAGCAAAGACTCACGGATGTAGAGGGCAAGGCACCGCTGGTCGATATATCTGAAGAAGACCGGGAGAGTCTGAATCCCACTGAAGAGACAATGAAATCGTCCTCTGATCTCATAGTAAATGGGGCAGCGGAAGATGAAATGAGTCTCTGTCTCCACCTCATGAAGGCTACAGAGCCTACAAAGTCTATCCTCCCGATCAAGGTGGTGATCAGTCTCGCACCGAAGTCTGTGGGAGCTGACTCGAAACTAACCCAGAGGTATACAGAGGGCATGCACCCAGTGACGAAAGGTGTATTGAGGGCGGATGATGAGTCCATCTCTGATTTCAAGAAAGTGCTTTGCATAAAAGGACATCTTAGGGTGCAAACCCCCAGGGGGTTCACCCAAGTAGTCTGAATGAATCTCCTGTAGATATCCTCCCGGATGGACCTGTTCAACACTTGCTTGGTGGGCAAGAGATGACTGGGAGCATTCAAAGAATACTGAAAGGGGGGCAGACGATCAATTTGGATACCAACTGAGTCCAACAAGGTAGAAGTCTCGGCAAACCAACAACGGCCCACAGCCTGGGCAATACTCACAGAGGAACAATAGGCGAGATATGGATACCTGTCCTGCTCATCGGAGAGATCACCAAACCTCCTGATACGGTGAAGAAAGGATGATATGTCAAATATAGTCTCCAGACGGAAAGGTCGGGCTCCGAACTCTGCCAAAATAATATGTTGGGGGACCGTCTGTTTGCATCTTGATGAAACGGTGAAGGAGGAGAGTTTGAATCCTCTCAGCGGAAGCCCAATCTGTGTCCAAAAGGGAGGGCCCCCAGACAACAGACCCATAGAGAACAGTGGGGCGGATGAGGGAGTTCATAAGAAACATCTTGGAGGAGACGTCCTGGAAGTGGTGCCGAAAACACTGTCTCTCGAGAATGGCAAGAGACCCATACCCTTTATTCACCCTCGGCTGAAGAGCGTGCCTCATACTGAATCTAGGCCCTGAGAACTGGACTCCCAGGTAGGTGTATGTATTAGTAATTTCAACCTCTTGCCCCTTGAAGAAGAAATGGAGGTGATAGCTTACCAACTCAAAAGATTTTGTACGGATGAACCATCAAATAAAACATATTTTGCGGTAAGTGAAATGAAAATGCAATTCGGCGGATCAATAAGAAAATCCCCAATAGATAAGTGCAATTAAGATGGTAAATCGAGTCACAAATGGACAATAAATGAACACATCACAAGAGAAAAAGATAGAAAGAGGAGGCATGTGGCAAAACCAAAACATTGTGTCAACTGTGAAGACAGGGTATAATGAATAATTGAGTCCAAGATTGTAACTTCACAAGAGTTAGTTTTCTAGATCTAGATCAAGAGAAAAGCAAAGAGCCTAATTAAAAATGACGGATCCCTTCACTCGCCTAATAGGAGCAAACGTTTAAGGCACGATGGAAGAGTAGGGGATTACTTTCTTAACCCTAAGTGACGCTGAAAAATAATATATGGGCATTAGAAAAATGCTCGACAAACAAAATGGAGTGATCCGCCCCACCATGAGCTCCAAGCAAGGCTGAACAATGTTGGCAAGCAAAGAGATCAGTAGGGAAGGATGAAGCGACATGACAACTAATAGTCAAAGAATGTAAAGTCCTTTTTCCCACTTGAGAGCTACTTTTGGACTTCTTGCCATTCCTTCTCCATGGCATAGAAGTGAAGATGAAGGAGAACTCTACTGAGCTTCGTATGATGTGTATTTTACTAATTTTTAATATTTTCTGTTAGTGTTTTGTTTATTATCGAATGTCGGTTGGGTTTTAATGAATTAATGGAAGCTAATGAAGGAAAAGAACCTCTTTAATAGTTTGGCCTTATCTTTGGCACCAAAAGAGGATATAAAGAGGAAGATAAGATATCATTTCAGCTCTAGACTTGGCACATTTTATCTTACTTGGGCATTGTGAGCTAGTAGCTCCTTGTTCTTGCACTTGGGGACGAAAACCCTCATGTGTGTTTGCCTAGAAGGACAAAAACCCTTCTAGAGGTTGAGTGAAGGACGAAAACCCTTCATCTTGACTTGGGAATTGGTGTATAAGGCTGATTTAAGGAAATATCTATCATTTTCAGATTGATATTGGCTTCTTTCTAGTGGAACAACCTACCTTGAGTAGGGTTTAGGTGGTTTGGTGAATTTATATTTACATTTTCAGTTGATAATTTGAATTATCATAATTTCTAAGGCCAGAATCTCAAGTTTCATGATTTTTGGGGGTTTCTAGACCCTAAATCTATATTTTTCTTGTGGCTGCAATTAACTGGACATTAATTAATTTATAGTTGTGTGTTTCTTTAGTATTTTGATCGATTTTGGCTCGTATGGATGCATAAAATACATATAACATCGTGGCAAGTGAATTTGAAGTATTTCATGGTGTTTTGGCATATTTTGTGAAGGGTACAGTTCGCTGATTTTGCATTTTCAGTCTATTGCAATTAAAATCAGATCTGAATAATTTTGGTGTTTGGCTAAATTCCTTTTCTTTTGGTCTAAACCCTTGAAAGGGTCATTAGAAAGAACCATTGTGAGGAACTAACATGGAGAGGCGTACAAAGCTGCCATATTTGGGAAATCACTTGGAGTTGATACAGAACGAGTTGTTACCACAATGGTGCGATCTCGTTCAACGCACAAGGTGTGGTTCCCGTCAATGCTGTCATAGTAGCTTGAGCCAATGGGTTTCCTAATAGAGGCACATCTATGTTGGCATATAAAGCGACTAAACCTATGGTCCAACAAAACAACAATAGACACATATGGGCATTTGCAAAAAGTAAAGGGGATTCCTTTGGGAGAAATTGCCAACCACTTAGAGGTTTGGCTGAAATCGTGTCGAGAGATTTTGTCGACATCATCTCGAGAGAGATTTTGGCAAGCGACCACGGGGAAGCAAGCAAACATCTCTTGGCGTTGTGGAAATAATAACATGGATGTGGGAAAAAGATGAAGACTTTAATTGGCGGAATTCTTGGTATATGAACTAAACATCAATGCGTAAAATGTTGATAAATCTTCCGGAATACATTCATACACCAATGGTTAGTAATCTTGTTATGCTTTATGTATTGGAGATCTCCGGAGGGTATCATTGAAGTGGATGATGCGTATTACCCGTGCATGAAAGATTTGTGTAGTACATCCCAATAAAGCGATATACATCATATGATGATAATCAAAAGATGGGACTATGGCTGTCAAAAGTAAGAGAAACACTAAGTGAAAACCCAAGAATTCCACAACACCTTGGGGTAAGATGACACTATTGCATGACGGTGTTATGCTTCGCTCGGAATGTGATAAAGCTAAACTTCCCAAGAAATTGGCATTCTTCATCGACAAAGATATAGCCAAAACAAAGTTGAGTAGGCGGGACGAGAGGATTCCCACTCATGTCCATCCATTACGCACCAAGAACTAGCAGACCAATAGTAAGAGGACTACAACCCGTAGCGCCAGTGCAACAACCGAAGGAGAGCCTACAACATGAGGCGAAGGACTAAGTAGAAATAAGAAAGGGAAGCAAAGGGAAAAGAAAAGACCATTGCATAGCTCGAGCAAACCAACCCTTAAGTGGAGAAAGATCCTAGATCGCACGGCTGGCTTGCGAATATGGATTTAGCCGAATCAGAGGCAAGCAAAATCAAAGTGCACACTATTCACTAGAAAACATGGGTAAAAAATGTACCTACTTGAAGAGACGAAGTGGTATACATGGAAATCTATAAGAAGAGTGCAAACACCGACTCATAAGCTTAAAGATGAAGAATTGATCCAAGTACTTTGCTTATGCCGCACTCCTCATGATCAAAGTAGATAGAGAGAACATAACATAGGACTAGCTGACGGTCCAACATTGCAAAGGGGTTAAAAGAAGCAGGGGTGGCCATCAAAGCAGAGTCGCATATGCAAACAATCAACGTCAATGGCATAGAGGAAGACATATTAGTCACTCCGAACAAATGAAGAAGATCTTAAAGCTAGGAGAAAGAAACAAGTCCATTTCAGCTAGTGTGCAGAGCACGATTGGAAGAAGATTTAAATCTCCCAAGTTGGAGAGTTAGTACAAGAAGGGCATCCTTGACAACAAAAATAAGTGCTTAAGAAACAACAATGGCCCTTGGAGAAAAAAAAAAAGGTTGCATAGGAAAAAGGAGGTCCGTGCATAGAGAGAGAAAAGCTCAAAACCCACGACAGAGTGAAGACAATAGTACCCACAATTTTGGTTCAACAAATTGTGATTACACCTTCTCCTCCCCCATCTCCACTAGTACAATTGAATCCTCCAAGAATTATAAAGGTTGAAGAAACAAATGTGGAGCTGAAGCAAGTAGAAATAGGGCCTGCAATGCCTAAACACCTCTAGTGCAACAACCTCACACTAGGTAGTCCACACAAGAGGAAGATAAACAAAAGAAAGTGGAAGAGCCGAAAAGTAGGAGGATGCGTAGAAAGAAGAGCAAGAGAAATGCAAAAGGAGGAATCTTCCCAGGAAGTTGTTAAGAAGGCAACAAAAGATGAGTGCATTGCGAAGAAGGAAAAGGAACACAAGTGCAAAACAAAACAAGAGGAATACGACAAGAAAGTTGAGGCGAAAGAAATGTAAAACAAGATGAGAAGCGAAAGTGCAAAGAAGAAGAGACAAAGCTGCACAAGCTGAAGCTCGAAACTCCATGATGAAAATCAGCACAAAGAGCAACAAAGAAGGATGAGGAAGAAAATAGCAAGAAGGAAGAAGCGGACAAGCAAAAAGAGGCAAAAGAGAAGAGAAAAGGCATAGCAGGAGCAGAAAAAGAGGAGAAACAAGAAAAAATGGAGCAAGATAGGAAAGTTGTAGAGGAGAAATGCAGACAAAGATGCCAAAGTGCAAGTAAAAGAGTAAGTCGGGATTATGAATGAACAAGCAATTTTGTAAGAAAGGTTGAGACGAACAAAAGAGTAAGGAAACACGAATTGCCTAGCTAACAGAAGTGTACAAATTATAATCATCCCTTAGGTACAAATGGTCATTGCATAAGTTGATCAAAAACCAAAGGACAACGCCATTGAGGTAGGAATCTCTATCTTGGAACAAACTACCACAAAAGAAGATGCATCAAAAGACACCTAAACATTTTGTTGGGCAATGCAATCAATCTGTGCAAACAAGAAAACAAAAGCTTGTCCATCCCTCCTATGTCCATACAAAGTAGTGCCTCGATTGTTTAGAGAAGTGTGGAAACAACCACCTCGCAAGCCATTGTCATCACCGTTGAGTTAAATATTGAGAAGATGCCACTGCAAACACAAATTGAGGGTGCGCCCACATTGCAAGAAAACATTAGTGCAACAACAATACAATTGGCTCAGCAAAAGGCAACTTTGGAACAAACATTTCACAATCTCAAAACGGAAATTGAAGATAATTGTCCCAAATTTATCACACAGGCCTTCGGTGACCATGTCGAGTGAGAAAATGCAATTGACCACCTTGGTTATTAAACTTGTAGATGATTGGCAAGAACGGGAGAATGCAACAAAGATGAAGGAACGAGTACTTAAGTCCAAAAAGGAAGTGAAAGATTTAATTCTCATATTGCCTATGTATATCGACCTACTCCAATAAGTCGAAGCACAAGCGAAATAAATCACGTTTGAGCTTTTGGAATGGAATAGACACCTACATGCTACAAAGGTGAGTGAGAACTAAGATGACATAGACCTTGGAAAATAATTTAGGCACAAATGATTGTGAGACGAATGATCAAGAGGTAGATAAAAACTACAAGCATCTTTTCAAAGCTCGATATAGTGTTAGTGACAAACTGCAAGAATGAGTGTGCAATATGTTTCACAATACTTATGTTGGGGTACAAACATAACGAATGAGGGATCGTCTAGAGGGTTCATAGACAAAATGTAGAATGCCATATCGTTGTAGGATCTGATTGGAGAAAACTCCAAAGAAAATGTTTCATTTGAATTCATATAAACATTGACACAATTACGATTAACTTCAATTGATTGAATGAAGCTATTGCAAATTGGAACGTATACAAAATAGACCTAGAATTGTTCCTACTAATTGCGAAAACCATAAAGAACACCTCAAAATACATCATCTCTCATCTCATGCTCTAGAAGATCAATGCAACACAAGCATTACCACCTTCATCTGCTCCTCCATCAACATAGGTCCAACCAGCCCCATCCGACTAGCCGAGCAATGAAAATGGGCTCACATGCAACACAATTTTGTAGCAAGTAAAATTTTGAAGTATCAATTATGCAAATTTTGAATAGATATCTATAATAGGCCCATATAGATTGAAAACAAAAAGAGTGATTTATGAGGATTTATGAGTCTCCACAAATTGAAAACCCAAAAGGGAGGTCTCTGTTAGAAAGACTACTTAATTGAAAACATGCGAGGGTGGTTAAGTAGTGTGCAAAAGATGAAAATTGGTAGATGACATTCTTTGTGCCGACTCCGAGCAGAGTATTTTAGTGCACAACACAAACAAAATCAAGAAAAGTCTAAAATAGCAGGACAAACTACTTTACAGGCTTTGTATGCACCTTATGTCTTGGGACGAGACGACTATTTAAGTTTGGGAAATTGTTGGAAGTGTATAGGGGTCAAAAAGTTGACTTGAGCATATTTTGGATTTGTTGTATATTTTGCAATACCTAAGGTATATGCATAGCATAGATAGGACAAAATAGAGGATATATAACGCTTCCTACATGCAAGTAGAGAATGAGAAGCGCCTCTTTTGATAGTAAATGGAAGAAGAACGGACTCACAAGCCAACAATTGCCTTGAATTGTATAAAACAATGTAAGCGCATTGCGTAAAAGGATGATCTTGATGTTACTTTGAATTTAGATCTATCTTCTTGATTCAATAATATAAATCCAATTTATTATTGCATCTTTCTTTCTCTTGTTTGCATCTTTCCTTTACTGGTTTCTGCTATGTAGCTATTGTGGTTATGCATGTTAGGATCTGTTCTTAGTTTTTGCACATTGTGTGAAGGATAATATATGTAATGGTTTGTATTTCTCGTAGACTACAATCCGTGGCATGTCTTGATGAGAGATTTTAGGGACCTTTGGTAACACTTGGCTTGGATCTTAGGGGCTCTATATATGCTTTATCCAAGGTGTTGGAAGTTGAGAACCACATCATTATATTCTTGTGAGGTGAGACAACTAATGTAAGTTTAAATTCATTTGTTGCTCCATTGTGTCCTTGTATTGGTGCAATTGTTGAAACTGTTGCACTCATCCTTATGGTGTTTCATGAGACAACAATCCTTCATGGCGCTGAAAATAAACTCGAAATCTCAGCGCTGTAATGGACATCTGCGACATTGCACATGTGATTTTCTCCAATTCATTGAAGTGGTTGATGAAGAAGAATGTTTCCAATTTGAGTCCAATTATCTAATGTTGTGGCATTGATTTTAATTGCAAACACTATAATGTCAAGGTTGACATACAATTTGGAAGGGATTTCATAATAAAATTAGGGGTTGAAAAGTTGTGCAAAAGAATGAGATGATGCCATACCAAGTTGTATCATGAGTTGGAAAAATTTGCCAAATAGTTTGGTGTGTTTCTCCTCGAGGGCTTTTGTAATGAGTTTGTTGACATGTGGGGATGCCTTAGATAATTGCTTCAGTGGTCGTTGGACATCTTTCTCTTCTATGAGATTCTTTTGGATACTTTGAAATATATCCGAGTTGATGTTTTTTTGTTGATGTGCTCGTGTTTTTGCGGGCATATATGAAAACTCTCTCCCCTCTCCTATACAAATTATCCGCATCGTGAGTCCCAAAATGCTGGTCCGAGGGATAACACTATAAGTTAGCTGGTAATTCATGGGGTTGTATAGAATGTGCAATATTAAACTTAACTAAAGTAAACCAAAATACATTTATAAACAAAAGCAAGATTAATGTTACTTCTATTCGATGAGAAAGAATGGGATATAATGAGGGTATATTACATAGGTGTACAATGCTCAACAAGGCTGAGAATGAAGACTCATGTGAGCAGAGAGGCACAAACATTTGTTAATTGATTTGCCTAGATTGGCATGAAAATATAGATGACCATTTGATGTTAGATAATGAGTGCATGCTAACATTCATGAGTGATTCCCATAGGGTCGAATGGTATATATAATATATCATTACAAGAAAGTGGTCACAAAAGGAATGAGTAGGAAACAACTCATCTTCTCGTAATGGTTGATGTTTTGTCTTCTTGCAGGTGTGATGGTTGGACTTCAGATTGTGTAGTAAGTTGAAAGGAGCTTTGATATGCAAAGTGTATGGTGTGCTTCTTTGAGTTGTGTGAGTTGTATGGCGTGCTTCTCTCTGCTTTGTGTGAGTGCGCAAAGTGTATCATAGGGCTGCGCTGCGATGTGCAATGATATGGAGTTTAGGGTGTGGAATATCATTAGGGAAGATCATGGAGTGGTGATTGTGTTTGGATTAATATTAATGTGCCAACAAATTGACAAGATAAATATTTCTTTACATTACTTGAAAGTTACAAATTTACACAAACAATCTTCGTTCTATTCATATAGATACTTCATATGAATATATAATATATGAATTTTCTTTAAAATAGAAACCCCCTTTAATAACTCTCCTCATTTACGAGTTGTTCCAACAACTTGTAATACGCTTGTTCAACAATAAGTCTAAATATGTGGTTTGTTATAACCCTATAAACAATGGCACTAACAATATAAATATTGTAATTATCACAATAATATAATTCCACCCATTATTAATGTTCACACTAATATTTATTTCCTAACATTCCCCCCCTTGGTGTGAACATTGGAAGAAAACATATCTCAAGAAATGGAAATAAATTCGTATGCCTCCGCATACTTTTAGGTTTGGATACTGCCGTCTGGATCTTGCTGCACATGACCACCCGTTTCACCACAATGAATCCCTCACTGGATGATCACACTTCCACCAATCGACCGGTTAAGAAGTTTGACAAGAAGAGAATCTCAACAACAAAGTATCAATGCAGCTTAACTACCCTCCTATACAACTATTCTCAACATCCGCAATGCACATTCTCCTCATTTCAAACTTTAGTAGGGAATGAATACCATGTTTTATTTCTGCACACATCACTCAAAGCAAACAACTAAAATAAAAATGTGCCACTAGTGTTGTATGTGACCTTGTCGTTGGTGATTGATGAGAGGCGTTGATCGCCCTCCATCCTCCGTTGCCTCGACCTCTAGTGGATGTGGTGCTAACTCATCCGAATTTGATCATGATGCACAATTACAACTCATACTTCGGGTTACACTGAAAATGCGTCCGTAAGGAATTTTTTATTTTTTATATTTTCACAGACTTTTTACAATGACAATGACTCACAATAACATACTTACACAAAGTGACGACTTGAATTTTTGACATTGATTTGGACGACTAGACAATATTTGACAAGGAATATCATAAAGGACTGACTTATAAAAGACACTCAAAATAACTCTAGACTTTTTTATTGAATAGGAATGATCAATAAATTTGAACTAAGACTACCTATTACCTATTTAACAAAGGCATATAATAACTTTATCATATAAACAATGAGACCTAAGAAATAATGAAATACTTTTTAAAAATGGCTTTGACCATACTCAAAACTTAAACACTTGACTTTAGACCTAAATAAAACTCGATAACCATACTAAGAATAAAGAATGACACCCCATATAAATTGACATGGACAATTAAATCTCACAAGACTTGTATTATTTAAATGACTTAATGAAGAACTATTTTGATCTCTAATATTTATGACTCAAATGACAAACTTACTAAACTATAATAAATTAAATGGCTATTGTGACGGATGCCACTATGATGGACGTCTTCACATACCAGACGTCACCATTCTCCACAAACTTAGGTAGCAGCTAATCAAAGATATTATGCCGTTGGACCACAAATAACAGACCACATGATGTGGAAGACAATGGCGTTCAACTTGAGATGACAGACATGCATAGATGCTTTGCGAAGCCAAACAATGAATACCAACGAATTCTTAGAGGTGTAATAGCTTTATAAATCCTGCATGGTTCAAGTGGCGCTCATAATTTGAGCCCAATGCACTGACGCTGTGGGTGATGCAAAAACAGGTCTCAAATTTGGTAGGCTGTGTTCAGGAGTCGACAAAGCAGAGCTGGTTTAAGGGTTGAAAGGTATGAGCACAAAAATAATAATAATTCTCTATTCAGAAATTTCGCTTTTTCAAATACATTTGTCACACTTTGTCAACTTGTACATTAACATGACCAGTGCCAAGATTCAATTAGATCTGAGCACCAACAATACCAAGAAAAACCAATTTGCACAGTGTGCGTCAGTTTGACGTTGATCTGGTGGCTGCGAGATATATGCCAGCCTCAAAAGAAATGCAAATAATATCTCGCCACACGTTTCAAGATCAGAATCTAAATTTGATCAACATCTGAACAGTCGGTGATTGAAATGAACGAGCGTTCAATTTAGAATCAATACAAACGATGCAATATATGTAACAAAATGCAAAATCCTTAAATCTAAGCTCTGAACAATTCCACAGGCGCAGATCTCATATCTCAGACAACAATGGATCACCAAGTTGCCTTGTAGAATGATTGCTCCTCTATCACAAAAACAAGATTAAACTTTGCTCTGATACCAGATGAAAGAGACAGATTTACACAAACAAATTTCGTTCTTTATCAAATATATAATATATGAATTTCCTATAAAATAGGAAACCCCCTTTAATAACTCTCCTCATTTACGAGTTGTTCCAACAACTCCTAATACAATTGTTCAACCATAAGTCTAAATACATGGGTTGTTATAACCCTAGAAACAACCTCACTAACAATATAAATAATGTAATTATCACAACAATATAATTCCACCCATTATTAATATTCACACTAATATTTATTTCCTAACAGTTGGCCCCTTTCTTATCTGCATGGTATAATTATAAATGTTGTATATGCAAATTTATATAATTTACATTTTATTACCATTTACTTTATTGTTATCTTTATTTTATTGACAGTGTTTTCATTTTCAATCCTTAATGTAAATCTCATAGTTTTTGCTTATTACATAATTATATGTTAATTCTGACAAGCCTTTTACCATTCATTATAAATGGAGGTTGCATAATGAGTGGCACAGTACATGTGGGCAGTGATTTGTTTTAGAACAATGTCATAATTTACCATTCTTAACACCGAGTATTAGAGATGGTTGTGGTTATATATTCTACAGTCTACTTTGTACTTCTTTAGCTGGGAGTCTTCTACTTCATTGTTTGGTGTCCTATTTTGACACATAGAAAGCATGAGAGCTATGGCTTTCAGTTTTGACACCTTTAACAATTTAAACATCAAGACCACATAAAGTTGAATATAAACATTACACATCAAAATGCTGTACATGACTATGGGTTTTGTCATACCTTTAACAATTTAAACATCAAGACCACATAAAGTTGAATATAAACATTACACATCAAAATGCAGTACATGACTATGGGTTTTGTCATTTCTTTGGTTATCCGCAAAACCAAAAAAAAAGGCTGGAATGATTTGAAGAAATTAACTTGTTTTCTGATTTCTAGAGCATTATCATGTTGGGAGCAGTTGAAAATACAATCCGAGTTGGAGAAAAATGCTTCTGCTTTGTGCCATGTTACTTTTTATTATTCAAGCATATTCTTTTCATTGACAAGGCATATTTTTAGCTGAGCACACTATGCGGTTAACTAAGAAAACTAATAAATCAGCTTTTCTGTCTTTTCTTTTAAGTTTTTTGTTATAGTATTTAGCAAAAATAGATTCTTGCAAAATTAATGTAGGTCACTTGTGACTTAGCCAAGGTGTTAACTAATCCTACATTGCAAACGTTTTTCGAAAATGAGGTCACAAGTTTAAATCTTGCAGGGGTAGGGTATGTATGCCTCGTATTTGAAGCACAGTTAGGTTGCCTTCTGCATATTGGATGTAAGAGGTAGTCCCATATGCTCTAAGCTGCACGTAGACACAAAAATAGGCAGCCTGACATCATGGACTATAAAACCAATTAATAATAATAATTATTAAGGCTAACTTCAAACAGTGGCTATTGGCATAGTCAATAGTTAGGCATCATAACATAGCTCCAAGTTATGAATGAGCAGAAGCTCTAAATACATCACCCACCCCTAATAGAGATCGAGGAAAGCCTCTACACATGCCCTACTTCCATTGGCATCACCAAAACCAGTTTTGAATCCTTGTATTTTTCCTAGGAACCGCTAGTATTTTGTTAACAGTAAAGCATCGATTCTCTTATATCTTGTTGCACCTTGACTTCATTTCTACTAAATTTTGTATTTCACACTAGAAAGCCCCCTTGGAACTGTTTTGATACTGAAATTCCGTCCCAAAAACAAAAAGCCCTAGTTTTTGGGTTGACTAACCATTCATTCGAATGGCCGATGGTTGTATTAGGAAATTGTGGCGCCTCTAGGCTATATCCTGTCATCCAAAAAAATAACATTTAAAACCTAAAAACTGTCAACACATTTTCTTTATAATATAAAAGCTTAGGCAATTTGAAGCTGATGTGTCATGTCCCTTTTTGAAGGCTGATTTTTGAAGACCTTAACCCATTCTTCTCCCCGTGGGTCTAAGGAAGAAAACAAGGGGAAAATCTGGATTATATTTTTATTGTTGTTTAGGTAGTTATTTTATTTATTATCATGTATCCTATTGGGAAGCCTAGCGCTCCAATAGAAGGACTTAAGTAGTTAGGAAATAAAGGTATTATGAGCATGTAGGCTCCAAATACCAATTAAATATTTAAAAGCACTTACCTTAAGGGGTCAACCATCATTTTTATTCTGTAAAACACTCCTTGTGGTTATAAAAGGAGGTTGCTTAGCCATTAATGAATCATGTTCAGGTGAATTTTCATGTGTTAGTTAAGGTTTACTTGTAAAGCACCTTTCCTAACTTTCTCAAGGATGAAACCCCTTGATTGAGGACCTTTCTCAAGGATAGAAAATCCTTGATTGAGGGCTTGTGGAGGACGAAAATCTTTCTATAAGGGTTTATGTATGTAAGCTAGTTTGGAAAACAATAAATTATCATTTCCTTGCATGATTTATCTCTTTGGATCAATAATCTATTTATTTGAAGTGGAGCGACCCACTTGGGAGTATTATTTGGTATGTGTTGATGATAATTTGGTCAATCTGAATTTATTATCTTGTTCTCCATATTTTTAAAAGCCAAGATCTTGAGTTTCGTGAATTTTGGAGGTGTTTTACTATTTTTTCAAGCTTGTTGAGGGTTTCCAAAATTAATTATTTTCAAGCTCAATTCTGATTTCTAACAATTGATTGTGTTTGTTGAGGGTTTCTTAATAATTTTGGCATAAGAATTGAAGGGTGTTAGCAAGGTTTAACCCACCTTTGAGGGGTTTAACTTCTCCAAGGAAGTCGCTGCCCTAGGAAGGGCCTAATTTGCAGATTGCAGGGTTGATATCAGCCATCTACAGCAGCTCCCTAATCTGATTTTTAAGTTTACATCTCAGCTTTTGGTCATTTCCGAGTCCCCCTAAAAAGGGACATTACAATGGTATTAGAGCACCATCCTCCTAGCCTGTGAAGTATGGCAGATGACAATGGTATGTAGTACTACCAGAGAAGGGAAAAGAAGAAAACCGCAGAGACTGGGGAAGAAAAATTGGAGATGATCATGAAGACACAAGAAAGAATAGTGGATGCACTAGATAGGCTTTTCCTAGCCATCCAAAACATGCAGGGTAGTGGTTCGGCCAAGGGGGAAGAGGATTCCTACAACCCTCGTGAATCAAAGAAAGAGATTTTTTTTGCATGGCTTTACAAACCGCAATTCATGATCGTTGCCCAAAATTAGCTTACGCTTCATTTTGGGCAATTGACACCATTTTTTCCTTTGAGTACTTTAAAATCTGGTTTTTTCGTATATTTTAAGTACTTAGGGATCCTGAAACGCCTTCAAAAGATAGGAAATTTCTCCCTATTTCCAAAAATATAAAAATTATGTCTAACCTTGCAAATTGTTTGTGCTACGGGATTTCAAAGTTTTTTTGCAGTTTTGCGGTGGTGCAAGTTCAATTTTCGGGCCCTAGAGAATGTTTTGCAAGTTTCGGGCCCGTGGGAGTAAATTACAAAGCGGCGGAACGTGCAAATGCAAATAGATCCCCAACCTCCGCAACCAATGAAGGGCTGCCACATTGCATGGCTCAAAGCAGTACATGGTGGCATTTCAAAATGTCACATGACGTTCAAATGCCTCACAAATTTGGCTACCAAACATTCAAGAAGGGCCATGTGGTGCCATTTCGGCTTTCCTCAATGCATTTGGGCTCTGTGGACCTCAAGTCCGTGTAATTAGTTGGAGTAGATTAAGTTTCGAGTCCGTGGTGGGCTAGAGAAAGTCAACAAAGTAAATGACACATAAAGCAAAGCTCAAGGGTGACAGGTGACAAATGATCAACGGTAAAAGGACACTTGTCGCTATTGTGACACTTCTTCAAGCGAGATGCATTCCGGAGGAATGAACCAAGTTCAATAAAACTTCGGTCCGTTAGGGGCGATTAAGGTAGGTCAATGGACACTTGGCCGAAGTTGATGGCGAAAGATGGCTCAAGATCAACGGCTAGAGGTGGACACGTTGTGGCATTCCTTCACACTTAAAGCAGATGGACTCTCGCGGACGTCAAGTCCGCGAAATGAACGAAAATTAGTAAAAGTTCTAAGTCCGCCCAAGGTAAAACTGTGATGTGAGAGTGTGAGCTAATAATGGACCGACACATTTCATACGCAGGCTTCCTCATTGGTCAATGCGTCGCAGCTAATGAGGAGCTATCAAAGGACTAACACTACGGGTGCGTGGAGCCTTCTTATTGGCTCACACTTCGTAGTGGTCGGTCACTGGTTGTTGGAAAAATGATTTGCGAAGGTGTGTGGAGCTTTCTCATTGGCTCACGCTTCGTAATTGTCGGTAGAAGAAAAAGACAATCTAATATTTGCGAGGAGCGTGGCAATTTCGTATTGGCTCGCATTTCGTAATGTGGGCGTACCTTCGCGCAAGTCACATAAAAGAAAAGGAAATAAAGCCCGACCTGCGAGCCAACCAACAACCGACACATGGCAAAAGAAAAATAGTGCACACGTAGGCAGAGGCCGATCCCAGAACCAATCAAGGGCTGCTATGTGTCAAGTTGTTGTGCTTCCCGACAGGAAAAGCTTCAAACGACATATCTTTTGCTCCAGAGCTCCAAATTGGACAAAATTTATGTCATTGGAAAGATCTCCTCAAGCCCCTCAATTTGATACAACCAGATTCAATATTTGATGGTGTTTGGTGACCAAAAAAGAAAAAATTGGTCCGGTATTGAAAATATAATTACAGCTTAGCTCAACCACCCAAAATTTATGAAAACCGAGCTCAATCTCTTCCCTTGTGAGAATGGACGTAAGTATGGCCTTGCAGGGTGCCCATGTGCTTTGTAGATGGATTTAATGCATGTTGTTGGTGGGTGGAAGGAGGAATTCGAGTTTCCCTCCAATTTCCCTTCTCTTTCTCTCCAATTTCTATATATTGTAAAAAACTGCTCATTTGTAATGTTGGATACTTTGGGAATGCAAGGGCATCATTGAGAAGTGTTGCATAAGTGTTCTTGAGCTGCAAGCCTTGGATTGTAATCCTGTAATGAATTCACACCTTCCTCCATTGTAATGATTTGTGCATCATCTTAAGCAATAAAATTACTGTTTTGTGGCTTTTTCTTGCCTTAGCTAGTGATTTATTGCATTTCTTTACCTCTTCATTTACTTGTTGGTATGTTGTGTGTTTCTTCATATTATAGGATTCATTTCTATTGTGCATTGTGTGAAGATGGAAGTTTATATACTTTCTCTGGATTGTGGCTATCATTTCTGCCCTCTCCATCATTGTTTAGTTCCATTTTCTCTCTTTCAAAAGTCTTTCCCCTTATTTTTGGTGCTATCACGTCCCCGTAGTTTAGGATTTTCATTTCTATGCACTTTCCTTCCTCCTTGGTCTCTTGGAATCATAGATTAGTATTAGGTAGTGCGTTTTCCTTTCTAGGAGTAGTTTAGCGGTAGGAATAAGCATAGGAAGCCGGCCTTCTTCGGAGGTTTGTCTCAATTTGCAAGTCCCACAACTTGGAGACAGTCCTATGTTGCCTTAAAATCCTAAGTTGTCTATGACTTGGGGAAGGATTCAATTTTGAGATCCAACGGTGACCAAAGAGGTAGTCGCTCCACATGGGAGCCTTAAACAAGCTCATGACTACAACATATGGCTTGTAGAGTACCAAGCAATGTCGATGAGTTATGGCAGCAATGTCTCTCATGGATTTCATCAAATTAAGGATAGAAGAAAAACATTATCGGCAAAGAACCCTAGCGCCAAAGGGAGAAGTGTAACATGTTTTGGGTAAAGATGAATCTTTCCACTTTTGATGGCTCTACAAAGGGATCAACTACGGCATGGATCCAAAAACTTGACACATACTTGTCCTTGAGACCTATGGGGAAGAAGAGGTAATAAAAGTTGCAACCCCTCACCTTAAAGGAGTTGCCCATGATTGGTGGCATCATGGCATGTTGACACAAGGGCATGACCGCATTCATTCCTATGAAGAGTTTTGCACAAGGCTCGTGGAGAGGTTCGAAAGGATGGATCCGGTAGCATACTTCCATGATCTTGCCCAACTGAAACAAAAAGGTAAGAAGAATATGTTGTTGATTTTCAAAAGATTTCAGTCATGGTAGATGATATTTCCGAAGGGAGACTCATGGTGTTGTTTATAGAAGGGTTGACCGAACCCTTAAAGAGTTTAGTAAGGGCTTTTGACCCATCTTCCTTGCAAGAAACAATAAGGAAGTCCTTGGACCTCGAAGGTGCAATCCCTAGGACTGGTTTTTCATCAAAAATTATGGGTGAAAAGGGGCAGAACAGACCAACAATGGGAGGGCAGCCAAAGGGTCTTCTATCTCAGCCCAAAGTACCTATTTTGGGGCAGCCTATGAAGCCTTTTCAAGGGGCTAATAGCCAAGAAGGACGGAAGCAAGAAGACAAGATCCAAGAATGATATGAGAAGGAAGAAGCTTTACTTCACATGTAGAGAGACATGCTCACCCTGGACAAAGGTGCCTTGGAAAGGGGGAAATACAAAACATGGAAGTGGTGTCCGATGATGAAGGAGAGGGTAATGAAGAGGAAGAAGTGACAACAATTTTTGAGCTAGGAAAAGAAGGTACATCAAAGTATGATCTAGTAATAACCAGCACTCTTACATCTCTAGATGGTGCCCAAGCATACCATTCCTTCCGGGAAGAGGGTACATCAATAGTCACGAAGTGGTAGTTCTCATTGATAGTGGTACCACCAATAATTTCATCAATGAAGGACTTGCAAGACAAGCTGGGATTGAGGGTGAGGAGTTTTGAAGGTTTCCAAGTAACCATTGCCAATGGGACCACCATACCTTGCACAAAGAAAATAGGACAACTATCACTTCTCCTAGGAAATTATGAGGTATGTGATGATTTTTTTGTGATTAAGTTAGCTAATGATGAAGTAGTTCTTGGAGTTCAATGGCTGCAATCTTTGGGGGAATTCACCCTCAATTATCATGATAGAGAACTGAAATTCTATGACAAAGACAAAGAAATCAGAATTCAAGGTATAAAGGATGAAGGGAATACAATGGCAAATGCTTGGAAATCACATTGTGGTTTGCTTTCTCACATAACAACTGATTGGAAAAATATTATCACAGCTGAGTATGCCAAAAATCAGTTTGCTAATGACATCATGGAAGGGCATATAGTGGAGGAAAATTACAAGGTAATGGATGGGCTGATCCTCTATAAGAATAGGATCTTTTTGATCTTTTTGATACCGGATTCCAAGATGAGAATAAGGATAATGAGGGCTGCTCATGACTCACCTCTAGCTGGTCACCAAGGATACTTTAAGACATACAAGCAAATTCATGAAAGGTTCTTTTGGAAAGGGCTCAAGGAGGATGTCTTGCAACACATTCGAGAGTGTGTAACTTGCCAACATAACAAAGGAGAACATAATTTTCCAGCTGGGTTGTTACAACCTCTTCCCATTCCTTCTCAAAAATGGGAAAGTATCTCCATGGATTTCATTATGGGGCTGCCCATAGCCCAAGGTAAGAGTTGCTTATATGTTGTAGTGGATAGATTAACGAAATATGCTCACTTTCATCCACTTCCCACCAAGTATGATGCCCCTATGGTTGCTGATGTATTTTTTAAGGAAATATTTTAAATATTTCATGGGCTCCCACGAAACATTTTTAGTGACAAGGACCACCGTTATATGAGCATATTTTAGCAAGAACTTTTCTGCCTAACCGGTACCAAACTCACTCCAAGCACTAGTTACCATCCCCAAACGGATGGGCAAACTGAAATTGTGAATAAATGGGTGGAAGGATATTTGAGAAACTACATTTCCAGTCAGCAATCAACTTGGATAAAAAGAATTCACTTGGTTGAGTTTTGTTACAATACAATATTTCCTTTTGCTTCGTGGACTTGATCATCGGGGATAGTAGGATTCCCAGTGGTAAAAACCTTATCCAAAAGAGTCAAGACATCTTAAAAGCACTCAAGGAGAACCTCCAACAAGCTCAAAATTAGCAAAAACAATATGCAAATCAATAAAGCACAGAGAGATCTTTTGAAGTGGGAGACTTGGTTTTCTTAAGGTTGTAGCCCTATAGACAATCCTCACTTAAACAAAGTGGGGTTGAAAAGTTAAAACTGATATTTTATGGGCCCTACAAGGTGAAGGAAAGGATAGGACATGTTGCATACGATCTTGAGCTACCTCCGAAGGGCAAGATCCACAATGTCTTCCATGTCTCTTGTCTTAAGAAGGCATTGGGGAAACATATTACCCCTTTATTACATCTGGCCCCTTTATATGAGGGGAAGATCATTCTTTTTCCAGAAACCATCCTTGATTTTCGAGAAAATAAGCTATAGAACCGGAGCATCCGAGAATACTTAGTATGTTGGAAGGGCCTACCACTTGAAGATGCTACATGAGAAGGAACAACTATCTTGGAGCATCCAAATTTTTGATTTCTTGGGGACAAGCAATTTTGGGAAGGGGGACTATCATGTCCCTTTTTGAAGGCTGATTTTTGAAGACCTTAACCCATTCTTCTCCATGTGGGTCTAAGGAAGAGAGCAAATGAAAGATCTGGATTATATTTTTATTGTTGTTTAGCTAGTTATTTTATTTATTATCATGTATCCTATTGGGAAGCCTATTGCTCCAATAGAAGGACTTAAGTAGTTAGGAAATAAAGGTATTATGAGCATGTAGGCTCCTGGATACAATTAAATATTTAAATATACTTACCTTAAGGGGTCGACTATCCGTAATGTCCCCTTTTTCGAACTAAGAGCCTACAAGTGGACTTCTTAGTTTTAGTTTTCTTTATTAGATTTAATGTTTCCCTTTATTAAGCAGGTCGGTTGTGATTAGAGTGTCATAAAAGAAAATTAAAAGATTAAAAGCAGCCCAAGGAGGTTGGTCCACTTCTATTTGGCCTTTGGCGCCAAACAAGTGATATAAAAGGAGATTTGTGACTTCATTTGCACCCTATCTTTGGTGCATTTTATCTATACTTGGTTTTTTGGGCAAAGTGCTCATTAACTTTCCACTTGAGGACGAAACCCCTCTTGTGTGGCATTCCAAGGAAGACGAAAACCTTCCTTGTGGCTTGGTGGAGGACGGAAACCCTCCATTGTGGGTGATTTGAAGATATCTACTGAAGACTTCTTGCAGATTTGGATCTAGGGCATCAAGGGAAATATCTACAAAAGCTTTGCATGCATTTTGGAGCTCTACCTAGAGGGAGTGACTAGGGTTTGGTGTTATTTGGGTGCCTTCTAGGGCACATATTTCATATCTGATTTTACAATTTGAATCTCCATAATTTATAAGGTCAAAATCTTTATTTTTCGTGATTTTTGGTCATTTTATCTATCCTTTTCAGCGTTGGTTTGTGACTGTTCTGCTACGGTCCTAAATTAATTAGAACAATATATATTTGCTGATTTTCTCCATTTGTTGTTACCAAATTGGATGGATATTGATTGCCGTGTTTGAATTAATCATTTTGAAGTAATTTTCAGTTGTTGTGCATGGTTGTATGGTGAATTCTAAGCTCTTATACAGTTTGCCCTAGGGTTTTAAAGGATATTACAGCTGCTGTTATAAAAAATCAGATTTCATTTCACTTGGGTTTGTGTGGTTTCCTTCTTTTTCAGTTTTAGCCCTTGAAAGGGACATTGCATCTTCATTTTTATATTGTTTAGCATTCTCCCGGTTATAAAAGGAGGTCGCTTGGCCATTATTGAATCATGTTTTGGTGAATTTTCATATCTTGGTTAAGGTTTGCTTGTGAAGCACCTTTCCTACCTTTCTCAAGGATGAAACCCCTTGATTGAGGACCTTTATCAAGGACGAAACCCTTGATTGAGGACTTGAATGAAAACCCTTCCATAAAGATTTATGTATGCAAGCTAGTTTGGAAAACAATAAATTATCATTTCCTTGCATGATTTATTTCTTTGGATCAATAATCTATTTATTTGAAGTGGAGCGACCCATTTGGGAGTATTATTTGGTGTTGATGATAATTTGGTCAATTTGAATTTATTATCTTGTTCTCCATATTTTTAAAAGCCAAGATCTTGAGTTTCGTGAATTTTGGAGGTGTTTTACTATTTTTCCAAGCTTGTTGAAGTTCGTTGGTTGAGGGTTCCAAAATTAATTATTTTCAAGCTCAATTCTGATTTCTAACAATTGATTGTGTTTGCTGAAGATTACTTAATAATTTTGGCACAAGAATTGAAGTGTGTTAGCAAGGTATAACCCATCTTTGAGAGGCTTGACTTCTCCAAGGAAGTCGCTTCCCTAGGAAGGGCCTAATTTGTAGATTGCAAGGTTGATATCAGCCATCTACAACAACTCCCTAATCTGATTTTTAAGTTTACATCTCAGCTTTTGGTCATTTCCTGAGCCCCCTTAAAAAGGGACATTACATGATGTCAACAATAATCTTGAAAAATTGAAAAACCATTATGTTTGTTTTTCTAAAATCTTTTCTTGGTAAGAGAAATACTTGCAAGTAATGAAGGATTGGATGAAGCCGAAACCCTTTTGAGGGCATGTGCTCTCAATAAGTAAACTAGAAAAATAAAGTTACAACGGAATTAAATGAGAAACACAACACAAGTTCAATATGCAAAAATAAAACTACTATTATTGATTTACTAGCACTTTGGTGCTCTTCTTCTTTCTTTTCATTCTCGCTTGATTACAAATATGGAGTTTGCACACATATTTATAACTCCTTACAAGCTTTTTCAAAAATATTGTAAAGACGCTTTTCACACGAAAAGAGTTTTCTTAATTAAAAAATTTGTTGTTTTAAATCTGCTTTTCCTAAAAATAAAAACTAACCTTTTCTAAGTAAAATCAGCATGTATGTATGCACGCTGGGTAAAGTCAAGTTTATTTATAGCACTCCCCCTTAAACTTGACTTCAGGCTAATCAATTACACTCAACATTTCTCTCAAATATTCAAAACTCTCTTGTGCTAAAGTCTTTGTGAAAATACTTGCAAATTGATTTCAAATCTACAAAACTCTCGAGTAGATTTCACCTTTTTTGACAAGTTCTCTGATAAAATGATATCTTGTGTCGATATACTTGCTTCGCTTATAGAAAACACGATTCTTTGACAATGTTATTGTTGAATTGTTATTCACAAAATATCTATGTTGCTTCTTCTTGATCATGCAATAAATCTGACAACACTCTTTGCATCCAAATTGCTTGACATGTTGCGGATGTGGCTGCCACATACTTTGCTTTTGCTGACGAAATATTCACAAAGGGTTGCTTCTTCACTGCTCATGACACTACACTTGATCCAAAATTGAATACGTATCTAGAATTGCTCTTCCTGTCATCTATGCTACCTGCAAAATCACTATCTGTATAGCAGGTTAACTTGAAATTATCTGTTGCTTCATACAAAATTCCATATCTGATTATTCTTACAATATATCTTAAAAATTATCTTTCCAACTTGTTTGTGTGAATTATTTGGTGACTCCATGAATATTGAGATAAGACTTACTGCATACATGATATCTGGCCTTGTGGCTGTCAAATACATTAGAATGCCAACAAGTATCTTGTACAAAGTAGGATTGACATTGAACCCTTTTTCTTTGCTTAATGTGGTTCCTGTGATAACTGGAGTTTGTGTTGGGTTGTTGTTGGCCGTCCTAAACATTTTAAAAACATCATTTGGATGCTTTGTCTAACAACTGAAAATGCTATGCTCTGACTGATTGAATTCAATGCCTAGAAAATACTTCATAAGATCCAAATCCGTTGTTTCAAACTGACTTTTCATTGTGTTCTTGAACCCTTCAATTGATAAATTGCATGTAAAATTAAGAACATCAACATCTAGACATACAATCAAGATTTGACCTTGTGCATTGATCTTTATATATAATGTGGGCTCACTACTACTTCTGTTGAACCCATTTCTTACTAGCTATGAGCCAGTACGACTATATCGAGGTCTTGGTGCTTGCTTGAGAGTATAAAGAGATTTCTTTAATCTACAAACTTTTTTCTCTTGACTTTCAACTTCATAACTTGGTTGTTACTGCACATACACTTCTTTTTCTAAGAATTCATTTAAGAATGCCAATTTGACTTCCATTTGATACACTTTCCAACTATTATGTGCTGTTATTGCTAGCACTGCTATGACTGTATCAAGTCTTGCTACTGGGGCAAATGGTTAATTATAATCAACTCCGGGCTGCTATGCAAAGCCATTTGCAACTAGTCTTGTTTTGTACTTTTCAATATTATTTTCTGCATTAAATTTGGTCTTATAGATCCAATAGCATCTTTGGCTTTCGACAAATTCACTAAATTTCATGCATAATTTCTTTTAATGGAATCAATTTCATCATCCATTGCATTTATCCAATTTTCATCCTTTACTGCCTCTTCAAAATAGACAAGGTTTAGGAAAAATATATTATCACTGCGTACATTGTTAGTTGTTGACTTGTTAAAACAACTCATGGATATAATATTGTGAGAACAATATTATTTAGGTGGTTAAAACAATCCACCTAAAATTAGTTTGAGTTGTTTCTGGAGAGAGAATAGCACCCTTTGATTTAAGGACTACCTATTCCTATATATTTGTAAATGTAGTTCTGTCAGCATATTGAGGATTACAGTAAGTTTTATTATGCGAATCTGGTGCATAACGTTCATTTGGTATTAGAGCAATGACGAATCCTTCATGGCCTATCTAGAGATACATTGTGAGAAGTCTGAGACCACACAGATCTTCTAAGTATGCACACTTCTGCTATTTCATACAGTTCTACATTCACTATTTTGAGTTTCTACCAAGACTGGTCAACGTAATCAGAGTTTTGATTTATATATGCCTGCATACAGCTTCTTTGAATTTGGCTCGACTCCCACTTTGAATGAAACTTACATTGGTCTGTGTGCATTGAATTCTTTACGTTTTGGCCTATGGATTTATTTGAAACTGATCATATCATCTTCTATACATACCACGCCTGAGCTTATACGATCATCATTCATCCAAGTGTTGGATGTTGCGAGGAAGAAGCAGTTTTTAGATCTCGTCTCATGCACTCATGGTTCTACTCAAGGCATCGTGTAGATCAATTGAAGAATTTTTTTAATGTATGTGCTTGCTGTTGTTTCCTCAAATCCTGCGTCCACAGCTTCCCCTTACGACATCCACGTCACCTTAAACATCCAAGCACCACCGCTCAACCTTGGAAAAGCTCAATTGAGTCTTTCAAATAGAACAAAATGTTGTAAGTCCTGGGATTGGTCTATAATATTGTCTATTGTCTACTTCAATTTATTTTTAAAATAGTCCTTTAGTCATTTAACGTGGTGAGTCTATTTTAATTTAACTTGTCATGTCTATTGTAATAAAATAGTATGTTAGTAATTAAAGTCGATTCCTTAATTTTTTGTGATTTGTGTTATATAAATCAGAACTTTCATGTGTTACTCTATTTGTATAAATAAAGTCTTAGTCATAGTTTAGATGTCATCAAACTAAATAAAAAGTGTATTGCATCATATTCTAAGAGCTAAAAAAGTTGTCATTATTGTCATTATAAGTCTTGTTTAGGTTAGAAATAGGTTTTATTGTGTCAATTCTATGAGGGGATACAATAAAAAATATTTTATTTCTAATGATTTTTTGATGGCTATAAAGAAGGAAAATGTGTTTGGCTTTCTGGGCTCGCCCTCGACCCCGCCTTATACCATAATAAGATACATGCCTGTGGTGTTGTCTCGGATCCCGCAAAGGGCATTGTGCCTCGACCCGCCGGGGGCTTCGCCCCTGCACCCCGCTTTGGAATTTCGGAGACAAAGCGAAAATTGGTGGGGAAGTCGCGTCGACAAATGATAGTGTAAATTTAATCTTCAAATCCACTCTCACCGAGTTAGTAGTAAGACCACTAGAGGATGGAGGCAACGAAGGTAGGAGGTTCAACATCGACCTCTTGTCACCACCAATGATGGGGCCGTGCGAAGCTATGGTGGTATTTTTGGTGTGTACTTTACTTTCCGTTGTGGTGTATTACAATTTCGAGTTCCAGCTTCAAATGTGTGTTTCATTTTTAGAGATCTTATTTTGTGTAGATTGGGAATAAATTTAAATTTCATATCAGTAGGGGGAATATGAACCAATATTTGTTTTCCATTTTGTGCCAAACTAGCTATAAAGTCAAGGGCAACTTCTAGTGGCGGTGGTAGTTTCCTATGTTGTTTGAGACCGAGTGGCGTGAGTTGACAACAATGGATACAATTAAGAACATTTTGTTCTTATGGATGTAATGTGAATACTTTTCCTATTTTTGTGTGAGTAGATTCCTATGTAACCTCCTGATGTAAAAATGTCGTAGGGAACAAAAGCACCAATGTGTAAGAGAGTTCATGGATCTTGAAAAGGTTTGTGGTAGATCCAAAAAACACACAAGGTGGACAATCGATGGGTTCCTTCATGTCAAGTTTTGTGGTAAACTTGTTTAAAACCATGGAAGTAGAGAGTCTTTCTTTTGATCAAGGTCATGAGCCACGAAGATGGGCATGCCATAGGGGTGAGCATATTGTAGTTGAGAGTGAATGTTTTTCTACCATGTTTGCACTAAGGGGGAGAATGAACAGGAAAATTATATTATTAGTGCGTACATTGTTTTACATTGTTAGTTGTTGAGTTGTTAAAACAACTCACAAATACAATATCGTGAGAACAATACTATTTCGGTGGTTAAAACAATCCACCTAAGATTAGTTTGAGTTGTTTGTGGAGAGAGAATAGGACTCCTTGATTTAAGGACAACCTATTCTTATATATTTGTTAATGTAGTTCTATAATCATATTGAATATTACAAAGAGTTTTATTATGTGAATCTGGTCCATTTGAACAAAATCATGAGAAAACAATGCAAAATCAGAATATAAATCAAAATTTTCTTCACCATGAGAATAATCATAAATCTCCTTGAGGCTTCTTGTTTTCCTTGAGCTATCTATGAGACAAGATCTCATTGTTAATGCAGGATTTGAGTCATCCCTATTGTGAGAAATTATTGCATATTCTAATGCATCTCCTTGTTGAAAATTAATGGGAGTATGAATTGAAGGTGTCATTGGAGTTGGATCTAGTTCATCATCATTTTGAGGTATCGCTGCGGCAATTGTTGTTGAATTGTAATGCCTTACATCCCATGCATCTTCCTCAATAAATTGAACATCGCTGCTTATAATTACTTGTTTGGTAATGGGATTGTACAACTTGTATGCCGTTCAATTGCTTCACTATAACCAAAAAAATACACTTTTCACCTCTGTCATCTAATTTTTTTCTTCTTTGTTCTGGCACATGTGCGTGTGCCACACAACCAAAGACTTTCAAATGAGATATAGTATGTTTTTTTCTCTACTTCATGCTTATTGCGGAACTCTTTCTTGAACACTCTTTATTGGGCATCTGTTCAAGATGTACACTCGCATGAAGCTCTTTGCTTTCACCCATTAATCATTTAGTAAATGTTTGGCCTTCAACATACTTTAGGGCATTTTCATGATTGTTTTTTTTTCTTCTACACCATTTTGTTGCATGGTATGTACTTGGTTAGAAATTGCTTCGTTATACCATGCCCTTTGCAAAAATATAGAAATTCATTTGATATAATCTTCCCTCCATAATCTGATCTTGCTATGATATAAAGGTCACTCTGTTTCTCTACCATGTCCCTAAAATCTTTTAAAATACCAAATACTTTTAACTTATGCTTCAAAAATAAATTCATGTTTTCTTGGTGAAATCATCAATGAATGTCAAAAGTACAAGGTTTCACCTATAGAGGGGTTTGCTTGTACCCCCATAAATATGAATGAATTAGCTTTAACGAGCTCGACTTTGTATTACTTGATACTTTGGAAAAGACAACTTGTGTTGTTTTGCCAAAATATAACTCATGCAAACTTTGGCTAGTCTTCACCATTCACAATCCGTTAACCTATTCTTGTTGTGCAATAAATTTATACATCCAAAATTGACGTGTCCAAAACTCAAATGCCATAACCATGATTTGTCTTTAAAATATGCTTTGATCTTGAGATATCACTTTAGTGAGACTCGAAGCAACCTCGTGGGTTTGAAGTGGATTAAGTGATTACACCCTTATTAAAATGAATGATTAGTGAGTTAAATACGTTAAAAGGATGTATGGGGGGAGCTACAAGAGGTTATTCTGATTAATTAACTTCTAACATTAATTATAATTTATGTAATATCAAAACAATACATTAATTCTTGCAATTAGTGGATACAATATGTTATGAGCTCAAAAACACAAGACAATGAGTGCACTTCGCTGATCGTAGATGTATCTAGGAAGTTTTGGGTGTGCAAATTGTTGGAATTGGGTGATTTGAACCCCGTAAGTCCTTCGTCTCTAGAATCATGTTGTTGGAAAGTGACCATGACAGACCATCATATTTGTCGGAACGGTCCGTACGGTTTTGCACATGTTGTACATTTTTGACCTTATTCTCAGTAACTTTTTGAGATTGTTGCATCCTGGAAATGTCTATCGATATCAAACACTAGTTATTGCTCATCATAGGAAGCCGTTGAATTTTATGAGTAAGATCTCAAACCCTAATAATGATTAGGAGATCTTGTAAAACAAACATTAGTTGAGTTAAAGTGCAATCCTTGCACCATCGACGTCGACAACACTCCGAATTGGCCTCAAACCACATGTTGTTCTCCACCTAGCATGTGATACTTGAATGAATGCAACTATGATTTGACAATTGAAACCTTTGACAATGCTTGGATTGAGTTTGACTCTTGCTAATACTTGAAATGAGGATGTTTGAGTGCTTACAAATGAGAGAAGTTGATTCCTTGACTGTAGAATGCTTCAGGCCTATAGTGATAGTTGCCCAAATGAGTGTGCATAAGCTTTTGTGAGATTTAGGGAGGCTTGAGTGTCTTTAGTTCTATTGTTTGCAATAGGAGTTCATGAGAATGTCAAAGTTAGCAAATGAGGTGAGTTTAACTTGCTTATATATGGATTTGAAGGTAAATTATCATGGAAAGGCTGACCTAGATGAAATAAATGATTCATCGAAGAATATCAAATTGAAAGATCAGATAGAGGATATGTTGGTCGAAAACCGTATAAGTCGGCCAAGACTAAATTCCATAAGTTGACCAAAGTGAACATTTTTGGACAAGGATGAAAAACGTGAAAATTGAAGGTTGCATCCTCTCAGGTGGATTACCTATGGATTTTATATATTTAATTCTTAGAATTTGTCAACATATCAGTGTGTATGAATACACATGTTAGACCAGAGACCTTAGGATGTACTCTGAGGGGATAAATACAATATGTTGGTTTTAGAAAGAGTGCATTTTAAAACCAACAATGTCAAAGGGTAAATTACCAAATTTGAGTGTCTACATTTGCCCCCTTTAAGTATGAAATGAAAATTACATGCTTAAGGAAAAATACCAAGTGTGTAGACACACTTTGTCTTTGCTCAGAGTTTGTTTTGCAGTGTTGTGTTGTGTTGGTGTTGGTATGCTCCATGATGAACCTTGCAACATAGAGTGTAGTCAATGTCCATGTAGAAAATTCAACTTACTCAAATGTAAAGTGTAATATATAAAATTTACATTTGCAGAAAGTGAAATAAAGAGATGCAAAATGTGGAAGGGATGGACTTGTTTGTTTTATGGAGGGAGAAGCTTCCGTCCTTTTTTGCACTTGGAGATTTGGATTGCGGTGTTTGTTGAAGGATTGGTGGTGACTAGTCCCCAATTGTGTTGAGGAGAAACTCAGTATTGGTGCTTGAATCCAACACCATATGGAGAAGAGAGAAGAATAGTGAGGTATCAAAGCACCCTATGAAAGGAAGAAGACCGTGTATCAAAGTTATTCAACAACTTTGATATTTTCCCCTTTAAATGTAAGAGGAAAAGGACTTCCTACGAAGAACTTAGTTGTTTCGATACCTTCCATAACCCCACGGACCACACTATTGCAGATGGATCTAGGCCCAATTTTGTAAATAAGGATACACAATAGAAAAGAGAACGAGTGCCCCATGCCCTTCCCATGTGCTGCACAATTGAATAAAAATTGTAATGTATTGAAATGTAGATGGAGAAAGGAGACCCATGCCCCCAAGATCCTTGAAACTATAATTGAAATTGAGTGTCGTGGTGAAGGAGTGAATTACTTCATGCCCTTCTCGACTGATCTAAACTGATTCAAGTGTGTTTGAAATCGTGCCTAAAGATGGAAATCTGAAATTGTTGAGAAAGTTCTCAGAATCGTGTGCAAAATTGTGTGAAAAAGGTCATAACCGTCCTTACAACTTTGTCTAAGCTATATGTTTTTGAACTTGTGCATGATTTTATGAATTTCTCTCTTTGATGATGTTTTTGAGTACCTATTTCGAGCCTAGAATTTTGTCTATGTTTGTTGTAGGTGTAGAATATATCCGGATAAATGCCCCATTTTTAAAGACGTGTGATAAAGCATTTGAGTGCGTGGCTCAAGAGAATACACGTGTAATCGTGTTTGATGAGTTTGATAATCTGCGTAGAAACACATGGAAGGCTCTAATGGTCACCGATGATGGGGTCCCAAACCTACTAAGATGATGCACATAGTACAAACCATAGCGCACAAAAATAACAACAATAGAAAACATTAGTAATAATATTAATAACACATGTATAAGAAAACAAGTGCGAGAGAGATAGAAACAAAGTGAAGTCGAGTCAATAGTATACAAACAATGTCACACAAAAAGCATAGAGCTGCGATCATGGGACATTCATGATGTTACTAGACAATCAAGGCCCGCAGTTTGCAAACATGAGAAGCAAGATCATGCAAGATAGACAGAGAGCCACAAACATGGGCCACCCACGATGTCACATGACAAGCAAGGGACTCGAGCCCACAATCAATGAAGCAACACACAACAAACAAGCATGTATAGTAAACAAGAGTGTCGAAATGCGATGAAGTGATATATCAACTAAGATAGATAGAAACATATGAAACAAGAGGTGTCAACGCTACACAAGACACATGTGTTAGTCTTGTTATCTCAAAAGATAACATATACACAATATATGTAATCAAGCAAAAATGAACCATAATGAAATAATAACACATGTGCATAGTGTACAATAGATGCCCTCGGATGTATAGGAAGTCTCGGTAAAGGGTAGGCCGACACCTATCATTGTGTACCGCTCTGTGTATGTCTTGCATGAAGTTCAATATACTTTGTGTGAACGCATGTGTGTAAAGAGTAAAGAGATGTTATCTATTAAACCAAAGTGACAAACAACACGTATAATGTAAAGTGCTAACAATGCAACGATGTGTACAAGACCTATTTTTGAGTTTTTACAAATATTTAAATGTTTTTGCATTTTCTAAATATGTCAAGTGTTTTTGTATTTTTGGAATGTTTAGTGCGTGTCATACAGAGTGGGGTAAAGACAAGAGCTACCAAGTGAGAACCTCCCAAGAGGCGAAGTAATTGTCAAAGAAGATGGAGGCTCAGCCTCAATTGTGTCAAAGAATGTGACTCAAATGTAAGTGGTACAATAGTAGTGATGTATGCCAAAGAAGGTATGAGAGAAGAACTAGGTGAAGTAGATCCATGAGAAGTGTGTGAAGTAGAGGATTTGCGTGAAGGACTAGAAGAGCGGGTACTCTTAGACATACCATGTGCAATAGAAGACTTGGGAGAAACTATAGAGATACCATGCGCATTAAGAGACTTACGTGGGATATTATGAGAGTTTGAGCCATTAGAGATAATGTATGAAACCAAAGGCCTATTTGAAGACCTCGGAGGACTAGAGTCGTGAGATAAAATGTGTACACCGAAATGCCTATCAACAGACGTAGGAGGGCTAGAGCCGCTAGAGATAGTGTGTTTTACCAAAGGCCTATCACGAGACTTGGGAGGGCTAAAGCCGCTAAAGATATTGTGTGCAACCAAAGGCCTATTGGGAGACCTAGGAGGACTAGAGCCGTTAGAGACAATGTGTAAAACTAAAGACCTATTTATAGATGCACTAGGAGTAGGGATAGAAATTGTAGAAGAATGACTAAGCAAGTTGGGAGAAGGATCCTCAAAGGGAATAACTCGAATTGTGACAACCTTGATTATGAATAAACTTAACACATTGGTGAATGACCGATGGAATATCCCTAAGAGCACGTAGCTAAGGGAGACCTAAACGCAATGCACCACAACTAAGAGTAACGAACAATCAACAATGAAATCGTGTAGTAAGAGAACTGATCGTAATAGGTAGAGTAATATGTTGATATCGAGGATTAAATTGAATGCAAATTTCTTTGTAGAAATGCCAAGAGAGTGAAGTAACGTCATAAAGCATACATTATCCTTGTTATATGGAAAAACCAAAACACCGCTTATAGAAACTTGATTAATAGAGACAAGAATGGACAAAGAATAAAAAATAATCATGTAATTTATATCACTCATCGAAAGTGATAATCGGTGTAGGAGATGACATGTGAGTGACAATGCCAATCATCGCATCTAGAGGTTGATTATAAGAGGGCGGTGGTGGCACAACACAATGTAATGTCCCCTTTTTCAAATTGGCACCAATTGAAGACTTCTTGTTATTTCTCTTCCCTTGCCAAGAAGAATTGCACAAGGGAAGTCTTTGGATTTCGCTTTTATTTTATTTTCTTGTTATTAATATTTTTCTTCGGTGTTTTCATCCGAGAGGCTGGTCGGTTGGGATTATAATGCTCCCAACATGAAATTAAAAAATAAAGTAAAGCTCATTAAGAGGTCGGTGAAGGTTGGGAAGTTTCCAACATGGAAATAGAAGACAAAAGTTAAAACAAACTTAAGAGGTTGGTCTACACCTTATGACTCTTTGCATCAATCAAAGGGTATAAGAGGAGTCTTAGGGGCTCATTTACACATCACTTTTGAACATATATACTTTATCTATTTGGACTCTAGGGCTGATTGCTCTATTTCCAACTCCACTAAGGGAGAAAATCCATAGTGTGGCATCCAAGGAGGACGGAAACCTTCCTTGTGGCATTTGAAGAATGAAAACTCTCCAAATTGGGTGGTGTGAAGGAAATTACTGAATATCCTCTTGCTAGTTTATATCTAGGGCATCAAGAAGAAGACCAAAAAGGAGCTTTTGCATGATTTGGAGTCCCTCTCCTAGGGAGCGACTAGGGTTGGAGTCATTTTAAGTGCCTTCTAGGGCATGACACTCATTTATTATTTGATATTCAAACTTGACATAATTTATAAGGTTGAAATCATTCATATTTGGTCATTGTTGGGGTTTGAAAACCTCCATTTTGATTATTTCCATTATCTGTATTGCTGTTAATAAATGATTTTCCACCTGAGTATTTGCTTTATTTTTGTGGTGGAAATTGTTCTAAAGTATTCCTAAAAGGTTTATAAATATTGTGGATGAGTTTAAGGGTGTTATTTGGGTGAAATCTTGTTGTTTACAAGTTCCTAAAATCAGACTGTTGTACCGTACTGATTTAATTTTCAGTTTGTTGGTCCAAAAATCAGATTTAATTCAGATTGGGGTTTGTGTTATTTCCTTGTTTTTCAGTTCATCCCTAGAAAGGGACATTATAGTGGTATCAAAGCTTCGGTCTTCCCATCCTGAGGGTTTCATGCAAGAAGGCAACAAGGGTTTCATTTTCTATCAGAGGAGAGAAAAAAATCAGACCAGCCAAGAGAAGAAGATAGTATGGCTCACCAAGGTTCACAAGGAAAAAAATCGATAAGCTCATTGAAGGGAAAGTTAGATTCGCGGATACTATGGAATTGTTGGCTCTACCCTACAAAAATTCCATGGACCAAGGCCTCATAATGGCGAGGGCATCTTATCCAGAGTCAACACTTCACGGCAGCCCCAAGGATCAACTAATGGTTCAGGTACTAGGATTACTTTCCTTCCAAGGGATGAAGCCATTCCGGAGGTGGGATCAAAACATTCGGCAGGGCAGAATATTGCTACCATCTATGAGGAGTACATGGCTCTTCCGAATGAGATTTGTGATGTCATGTCACTCACTGAGTTTATAAGGTTGAAAAAGGTGAAATGGGACTTGAACCAAGGTTTAAATCCCGAGCCATGCCCAAGAAAAATGCAGAAGATATTCCAGCCCTAAGGGGAAAGAATCCCTCCATCATGATCAAAGAAGAAGAACAACTAAAGTTGATGGGCATTGAGAGGGAGCAGCCCATTGAAGCCCTAGAAGCACCCATCACTCTTTCTAAGAACAAGCCATTGACTGATTTTTAGAACAACAGTATGAAGGGTCAAGGGTTTGATGAAATCTTGAAGCACAAGCCTAGGAAAGAGAAGGAAATCATGAAGCACGAGTTGGAAGGTAAAAATCCTTTGATATTCAAAGATGATTCATTGATTTCTAATGATGGCATGTGGCAGAAAAATGGAGAAGAAAAATCAGATTTGCATGAGGATCACATTAGGGAAGGGTATGTCCATGAAGAAAGGGCATTTCCAGTTCCTCGTAAGTACTTTCCATTTGCTAAAAATTCTCAAACAACAGTCCATGATGGGAAGATTGAGGAAGTTCATGACCTTGAAGAGAGTTCCGAAAATGTTCCAAACAAGTACCAACAAAATGAGGGTGAGCTCCTTGTTGGCAGCCTAAGGTATGATCATATTTCCAATTTATTGTTTCCTCCTATATCGCTGCCATATTTTTGTCATCATGGGAAATACACGAAGAAGCATGTTAGAGACAACTATGGACATATTGTTTCTTGTATTCAAGGCCAAGATTACCTTAGCATGGGTAGTCTTTGGAAGATCAAGGTAAATATCATTTTTTGCACTTGGATTGAAAGGAAACTTATGAGCAGTCATAGAGGGTTTGTTGTGCATTCTAACCACATGGTGAAGGATCAATGTTCTCGGTTAAGAGAACACTCTTGGGGGCTAAGTAACACTCATGAAGCCAAGGTTATGAAGATAGTCACAATGGCTTCAAAGTGAGATGCTTGATGTGGAAGAATGGTAAGCAAACTAGATGTTATTTTCAAGATTGTATGAAACATCTTGCTATGGTTTTGGATGCATGTGAAGGTGATAGATAGTTCATCCATTGAAGATATAAATTCATCCGCATGGGATATAAACTCAGCTTGCTACAAGGTATGCAATAATTCAATTTTTATGAACCAAGGTGGAGTAATATATCATGTTATTGTTTGAGATTGGCTCTCTAACACACACCTAGCAAGAAGGCCTAATGAGACATGGAATCCATGGGAGCCTTGGGGTGTAAGTCATCTTTCTAATATGAATGAGATGAGTTTGGAATATGTGGATCTTAAACCCTGAATCATTATGGGAGTTGTTTTAGACCTTGCATGACTGTTATTTCTTGCTGGTTCCACATTTCATTTGGAGCCACCAAGTGAATTTCCATCATAGTGAAGTGGTGCTCTTCTTCTAGTGACATTGACAAGGTTATAATAACTCCCACGAGATGTTTTTTGGCCACTAGAAATCAGAATTTGAGTAATAAAATGCAATGTTACCACTGTGATGAGATGTTTTCCCCAATTTGATTTGTTGGGTTGTGCATATCTTCTTGGGACAACAATAGAAGGGCAGGTTTGAAGACAATCTTTTTGTTTGAAATTGTGTGTAAGAGGGTTCATTCATTGAGAACAATTAGGGTTAATGTTCCAACATATTTGGTATTGTTTGGGATGAAATTCTGGGCAAACTATGGCTGTTTTACTTACTAGCAACACTCATAAGTTCTGATCCGAGCCCAAATTTGAAGAGCTTAGTTTGCGGCAGCTTAGAAGCATCTTTGGAGGCCAAGGTAATCATTATGACAGCTGTTGTATTTTTGTTTCATTTGCTGTCCACAACAATTTCAGCTCCCTATCCATTCTTTTGACAACTAGAGATGAGTATCCAACCATGAGGTTGAGGGGTTTGCAATCTACTATCATTGTTGATGTGTTTTCAGCTGTTATAAGAAGGATCCCAGCCACTATCCTTTTGATTTTGGGGAACAAAATACATGGTTACAACTGTGTTTGGGACAACCTGAATGAACTTTTGAACATCCATCACTTGAGGGGAGAATATGAGATGATTGCAAGCATTGAAAGAGAACTTGCCATCATATCCATGAGGCATGAAGAAGCAATGATGAGGGCAACTCTTGTTTTCATTAATAAGTTTGTTCCATGTGTAGGTACAAGTATTAAAAGAGAAGAGCAACTAAGTTTGTTTCTCACCCAATCACATGGGGGAGCATATGGGATTGCAGCTGAAGACAAAAAGTTTACAATCCTTGTATGGGTACCTAACACCTCTCCATCAATCATATTATTGAAGCTTACATGGGTTTGTCATATTTGTATCATTTCTATACTGCTGGTCACAATATTTTCAGTCATGAACAACTGTATCCATGTGTAATTTAAGAAGGTTTCCTTGCATGGTAATGATAGTGGCAAAGCTTCACTAGTGAAGACACTTCTCCTAGTCATCCTAGTGTTGAATTGGATGGAATCCCAAGTGATTTATGGTTGTTATGACTTATTTTCATCCTACATGCAAACTGTGTTGAAAGATGTTCGCATGCTTTGGATAAAAGACTTAATTGAGGAGAGCATATAAATATGGGTGATGGAAGGAGTAGACACCGTGATCATTGTGTGTGCGTAAGTTGATTCCGTTGATAGCTACGTGGTTCAACTGTTTTTGGTATGATTGTATTTGGGCATCCGAGCTTGTGTTGGCAAGAGCTCTTTCATTGAACAAGTATGGGATCTAGGTTATTGGAGCATCCGGGTTTATAATTGCTCGGGACAAACAATTTTGGGAAGGGAGGAGTATAATGTCCCCTTTTTCAAACTAGCACCAATTGAAGACTTCTTGCCATTTCTCTTCCCGTGGCCAAGAAGGAATTACACAAGGAAGTCTCGTGGGTTTTGTTTTTACTTTCTTTTATTGTTATTAATATTTTTCTTGTATTTTACTCCCTAAGGCAGGTCAGCTTGGATTATAATGCTTTCAACATGAAATTAAAAGATAAAGTAAAGCTCATTAAGAGGTCGACAAGGTTGGGAAGTTTCCAACATGGAAATAAAAGATAAAGCAAGCTTAAGAGGTCGGTCTACACTTTATGACTCTTGGCGTTAAGCAAAGGGTATAAGAGGAGTCTTAGTGGCTCATTTGCACATCACTTTTTGACATATATACTTTATCGATTTGGACACTATGGCTGGTTGCTCTATTACCAACTCCAAAGTAAGGGCGAATGTCCATAGTGTGGCATCCAAGGAGAACGGAAACCTTCTTTGTGGCATTTGGAGAACGAAAACTCTCCAAATTGGGTGGTGTGAAGGAAATTATTGAAGATCCTCTTGCTGGTTTATATCTAGGGCATCAAGAAGAAGACCAAAAGGAGCTTTTGCATGATTTGGAGTCCCTCTCCTAGGGAGTGACTAGGGTTGGAGTCATTTTAAGCTTCTAGGGCACGACACTCATTTATTATTTGATATTCAGACTTGACATAATTTATAAGGCTGAAATCATTCATATTTGGTCATTGTTGGGGTTTGGAAACCTCCATTTTGATTATTTCTCTTAGTTGTATTCTATTGTTAATAAATAATTTTCCAGTTGAGTATTTGCTTGATTTTCATGGTGGAAATTGTTTTAAAGTATCCCTAAAATGTTTATAAATATTGTGGATGAGTTTAAGGGTGTTATTTGGGTGAAATCTTGTTGTTTACAAGCTGTTGTTCCTAAAATCAGACTGCTGTACTGATTTAATTTTTAATTTGCTGGTCCAAAAATCAGATTTAATTCAGATTGAGGTTTGTGCTATTTCCTTGTTTTTCAGTTTCAACCCTAGCATGGGTCATTACACACGATGAGTATTGTGCAATTCAGAAGTAAAAGATATGGGCTCCTCTATAAAAGAATAAGCCCTTGGCAGGACTGCCAATACATACTCGTGAGATGTGTCATGATGAATGCGGGTGTGAAGGAGGTTAATGATCACATGCGTGCGTGGTGTTATGCTTTAGATGATCAAGGAATGATATGGTTTGATCGTGAGAGGAAGCCATTATTGTCTCTAGAAGTAGAATAAACAGGTCTAGAAGAAGAATCATACACCAAAAGAGAAAAGGGAACCCTAGGGCAACTAGGGTTTTGAGCACGATGTTCAATTCAAAAGCCGGGTTCACCAAATGTTTACACCCTTATTAAAAATAACTGATTAGTGAGATAAATACACTAAAAAGATGTAAAAGGAGTTATACGAGGTTATTCTCGATTAATTAACTTCCAACATCAATCATGCAATATCAAAAGACCACATTAATTCTTTCAACTAGTGTATCCAATTTTTTGAGTTCGAAATCACAAGAATGAGTGCACTTGGTTGATCCCGCATGGATTTGGGAACTTTTGGGTGTACAAATCTGCTGGAATTGGGAGATCTCGAACCTATAAGTGCTTTGTCTTTGGGCGTAGCTGGAAAGTGACCTAGTGAAGGAGCGTATAGATCCGTTGAAACCGTCTATACAGTTTTGCACCTTTTGTATGGTTTTGATCTTGCTCTGTAACTTTATGAGATTGTCACATTCCTGGAAATGTCTATCGCTCATGCTGTGAAGCCATCTGAATATTTTAAGTAAGATCTCAAACTCTAGCCATGGGTAGAAGATCTTGCAAAATAAATATTAGTTGGGTTGAATTGTAATCCTTAAACTACTGACGACGCCACTACTACGAAAAAGCCTCAAACTACACATCGTTCTCCAACTAGCATGTGATATTAGAATGAATGCAACTATGATTTGGCAATTGGAACCTCTTTGACAATGCTTGGATTGAGTTTGACTTTTGCTAATACTTGAAATGAGGATGTTTGGGTGCTTATGAATGAGTGAAGTTGATTCTTTGACCTAGGGAATGTGTAAGACCTTTAAAGATTGTTGCCTGATTTAAAAAAAAAAACTTTATTAGAGGACTAAGATCAAATGAATATAGTAATAATAATCAAGATCTAGCATGCAAAGTACAAGCAAGTGTGCAAGATATGAGAATGAGAATGACTTATCTTGTATCGGAGATCTAGACTAATTCGGGCTGGAAAACAAACCGAGAAGTTTGGATTTGGATTGTGTAGGCTTTGTCGAGAAATTGAGATTTGGGATCTCTTCTGACAGAGCACCCACAAGAGAACAAAAAAATGTCCCCGCGCTAGTGCCCTTGTAATAACTCCGCTTCCGGTCTTTTCGGGGTTTGAATTTAGTTTTTCCTTTCGTTGTGTGTCGCATCCACTTCGCTATAGGGTTTCTGTATTGCACATGTACCTGCAAAACAAACCCTAGCTACATGCACGAAGCTCAAACAAACAATAGATGAAATAAATAATGCTTATGCTTCAATCGGATTTACCTCGGTGGTCACCCCAATGTGATTATCACCTAAAGCTCTGCACTACATTTTAAACTCTATGAAGTTCTTTTGTGTGTGATTAGAATCATGTCTCTTGAAGCTAGTTGCCTTTGTGCCATTCACACCAAGATAATCACACAACTACTTTGCCTCCAAGATGAATGTGTGAAATGAAATCCAGAAATGTCCCTTCCTGTGCGGTAAATAATGCAGCCGGAATCCAGTCTTTGAATGCTACTCTTTGCCCAAGTAGTAGATAGTAAGTATTAGCCCCAAATGTGCCGCCCTTAATAATGGTAAGTCATGTATATATATGATTCCCTTGTTTGAATTTCGTCATTAGCAACTGAAAAATCGACCCAAAGTGATAAAAGAGACTCTAGAAAAGATACCAAATGATGTGGCAATTCAAAATCAAGAAAAGAATGGAAAGGGACAAAAGTGCACCCAAGGAAAGAGAGACAGCGTTCGTGTCCCTAATGGGCGGCAGAGTCCAAAATGCTCGAGAAGATATAATAGTCAATACAAAGTTGGGTCACATGTCATTTAGTATCCAAAAGTAAAGTGGTCATTCCAAAAAGTAAATAACAAGAGTATGGGAAAGATAAAAGCAATGAAAGAGGAAAACAAGTGTTGTTAATGTCTAATCTTCTTGCTTAGGAATCATGTATATAATGAAATACTTAGAGGTGTGATGTACGTAGAAAGTGCGTGATTTCGTGGCTACATTGCCCAAATGGTTGTGCATAAGCTTTTGCAAGATTTAGGAGCCTCTTGGGTGCCTTTAGTGCTAGTGTTTACAATAGGAGTTCATGAGAATGTCAGGTTAGCAAATGAGGTGAGTTTAACTTGCTTATATAGGAATTCAAAGGTAAATCATCAAAGAAAGGCCAACTCAGAGGAAATAAATGATCCAATGAACAATATTAAATTGAAGGATCAGATGGAGGATATGTCGGGCAAAAACCGTACAAGTTGGTCATGACCAGATTCTACAACCCAACCAAAGTGGACGTTTCTAGACAAAGATGAAAAACATGAAAACTAAAGAATGCATCTTGGCAGGTGGAGTTTGCCTACGGATAAGCAAGTTAGACAAGAGACCTTGAATAAGCATTAAATTCTCAGAATCCGTTGACATATCAGTGTGTATGAATAAGCAAGTTAGACAAGAGACCTTGAGATCTATTGAGTGGGGATAGATAGAGTGTGCGTGTCTTAGCAAGAGTAAATTGTCAAACCCAACATTGTCAAAGGGTAATCTGCCGAATTTGAGTGTCTACACCGAGCTTGCATGGGTTTATATGAACTCCCTAATTGTAAACTGCTTCGTTATTCCATGCTCTTTGCAAAAATTTAGAAATTCATTTGATATTATCTCCCATCCACGATCCAATCTTACTACTTTGAAATAATGGTTGCTTTGTTTCTCTACCATGACCTTAAACTTTCTAAAAATACCAAATATTTCTGACTTATGCTTCAAAAATAAATCCTTGTTTTTTTGTTAAAATCATCAATGAATGTCAGAAAAATACAGGTTTTTGCTTATAGAGGGTGTTTGCATGTATCCGCATATATATGAATGAATTAGCTCTAACGTAGCTCTGAATCTGTATGACTTAGATAGTAAAAAAGACTTCGTGTGTTGTTTTGCCAAAATATAACTCTCGCAAACTTTGGTTGGCTGTTCAATCATTGGCAATCTGTTAACTATATTTTTTTTGTGCAATAAACTTAAACCTCCAGAACTGAGGTCTCCAAACTTTAAATGTCACAACCATGATTGGTCTTTAAAGGATGCTTTGCATTTTGAGATATCGCTTTAGTGGGACTCAAGGAACCTGTGGGGTTTGAAGTGGACTGACCTTGTATGGCTTTACTCTAGGAGAGATTCCGCTCTGTATTTTTAATGGAAACATCTGATTTCTGGTTATTTCAACCTTTGTGATCAACTTTTCACTTGGATTTCAATCCAAAATAACACATGAATTTTATTCAAAATAAGCTTTCTACCCCTTTTGTTTAATTGTGTCTTTTTGCCCATTACTGACGTTTGGTTGTGATTGCCCAAATTTGACCTCTAATTTCATTGAATCATCTAAACTTGCAAACATAATTTTGTTCCCTATCATGTTGTTACTGCAACCATTATCTAAGAACCAAATATCACTTGTGCTCTCTTGAATGACATTGCATGTTATTAACATAAAGGCATGACCAGATAACTCATTTTTTTGAAGAAATTTGCATTTTGCCTACAAATCAAACAACTTTTTGTGCATTTGTTTCCATAATGACCAAATTTATTACAATAATGACACTAAATGTTAGATTTATCATACCTGTCCTTGATTTTGATTGCTACCGCACCCTCTGGATTTGGAAAAGTAGGAATTCTGGCTAGTTTGTCTTCCACTTTCTGGATTTGCATTCCTTCCACCGTCTCTCTGTCCAAATATGCCTTGTTCTCTTGAATTTGTCCTTCCTCTACCTCTGCTAACTGAAACTCGGCTTCTGAATGCATGTTCTAGGGATGAATTCTCTAATTTATTTAATCTTGCCTCATGTGATAATAAATAACCCATTAACTCATCTACAATGAGTTGGGTGAGGTCTTTTGACTCCTCAATGGCCACCACAATAGCATCAAACCTGTTTGGAAAGCTCCAAAGCACCTTTTCTATAATCTTTTGAACTGAAAGTGTCTCATCATGAGACTTGACTTGGTTTACAAGACCCATGAGACTGGTTAAAAACTAATCAATTGTTTTTGACTCAATAGTCAATTTTTGAAATTCATTCCAGGTATTTGCTATTTTTCTTCTTTGACCTTGCTAGAACCTTGATATGAAGTTTCTAAGCTATCTCAATCTTCTTTAAACCTAGTTGCTGCTGCAACCCTAGCAAATATGCTTTTATCCACCATCGGATAAACTATAAAACAGTATTTTTCAAATTTGTTTTTAATTCATCCCTTTCTGCCTGTGTCAGGGCCTGCAAAGCTGCATGATCCGGAGGCTCATTGACCCCATTCTTTAATAAATCCCATAAATCTTGAGAATAAAAATAATTTTCATTTTAATGCACCAATTTTTAATTTTTACTTGTAAATAACAAAATTTGGGATTGAGTGAGGCTACTGCTCGCTGCTGCCATAACTGGACAATAAAAGTTGAAATCAGCTGCTCCTAATTTGTATTGATACCAATTTGAAGGATTGAATGAAGCTAAGGTGTGTGTGCTCTCACTAAGTAAACCACGAAAATAAAACTACAGTGGAATAAAACGAGAAACACAACACAAACTCAATATGCAGAAATAAAACTTCTTCCATTAATAATTTGGAAGCACTTTGATGTTAAATAAAAATATATAACATCATAGAACAATACATAGGTACAGGGTGAGAGCAAGAAGATAACTACAATAGAAACAAGTGTAAAAAGATACATCAGTGAACACAGGGCAACCCAACACTAAAAAGCGGTGCCATTAGAATGTTATAAATTAGTTAAAATCTCTGGATTTTTGTTTAGGTTTTTATTATTATTTGTTAGGTGATTCAGTGGAGTTTTGATATTCTTCATCTGTTTTTATAAGATCTGGCTATGAGGTAGAATAGATTGCATACCCTATTTTATGGAAGGGAATTGTAGCAAAAATCAGAGTAAAGACTGTAGATAACAACTATTTGAGGAGTAATGTTGCTAAAGAAGCGAGAATGATATCTATTTTTTCAAATATATTTAATTGGTATTTGTTTTGATATTGTCTAAGAATAGCTTTTTTGCACGATAGTTTGTTTGAAAATAAGGCTGCAGATCATATTGAATTTGATTCCAAAACACATACATTATAGTTTGTTTCGTATCACAAAAGGAGCATGACAACTTAAGCGCATGCAGAAACCTAAGTCTATCTGCCACAGGCAAGTTCTAGTTGGGCATTAAGGTCTCCAAACATTAATGATTTGAGAAATGCGATGTTGAATTTTCCCTGGTTCACTGTGATATGGTTGGACAGGGGGAGCATTATTCGATGGGAGCGCAAATCAGCAAGTTCGAAGAGGTGAAGAAGAGATTGGAAGGACGGTTTGGTAGGGAGAAGTCGGGGGAGATGATATCAAAAGCTGTATTCTATATCACAACAGGCAGCAATGACTATCTGGTCACCTACTACGCCCTTCCTCCCACCTCCCTCTACGCCCTCTATTCCCCTCTGCGTTTCAGGCAACTCCTCCTCTCCAATTTATCCCAACAACTGCAGGTAAAACACAAGACGCATTCCATTGAATAAATCCTCTACCTAGGTATTCCCTCTGACAAGGAGTTTGTTAATGCATTGCAGAGTCTGTACGATCTGGGCGCTAGAAAGTTGGCAGTAACAGCAATTCCAAACATTGGATGCACACCTTACGCGCTTCGTGTGTACGGCGTGAGGGAAAAAGATGAAATTAACTGCGTGAAATTCATGAACGATGCAGCCAAGGCATACAACGCGGAGTTCTTCCGAGTGATTAGGAGATTGCAGGCTCGCCATCCCGACGCACACTTCATTTCAAACAACGGCTTTGAAGCTTCACTTCTACCCTACCAGAATCCCACCGCTTATGGTGTGTATAGCCTAGTTGTATATTTTGTATTGGGAAGATAGATTTGAAAATGAATTTAAATATGATTGTGGTTGCAGGCATAGTTGACGTGAAGAACGCATGCTGTAACTTAGGGAGGCAGTGCAGGGAATTTGCGTAAGAGGGTTCCATGTGTGCTCAAACCCATCACAGTATTACTTCTTCGATGGCTTCCATCCCACCTCAACTGTTCACCAAATCACCGCGCTTTCCTATGTTAATGGAACCTCACCTTTCGTCTTTCCTTTCAATTTATTACAATTAGCATCCCTTCCTAACTTTTACATCTAAATATACACTTCCTTCCATAACTTTAATAGTTCAAACCAAATAAAATGATTATTATTTTTATGTTAACAGCTTGCGAGTCTTTTATGTTTTTTCATCATGTTTTATGTTTAAATATGCGCTCAACAAATCATGCTTACATAAGATAATTTAATTTCTATAATAAATCATTTTGGTATAAAATTATCTAATTGTTAGTGTATTTCTATGTTTATTGATTATTGCTTTATATCTTGTATTTCTTAATACTCTTGATTTTATTTTTATTTCGTATTGTTTCTATTTTTCTGTCCAAGCATATCAGCTTCTTCTTTCTACTCTTTTGTTTTCTCTACCTATGTGCTTATTAATTATTAGTTCATATTAAGTTTTCTGGGCGTCTATTCCTTGTGCTATTCAATTTATGATGTCTCTTCTATTTGTTTTCGATTTTATTCACTTCTCTTATCAATTACTTTTTTAAATTATCTAACCTTGACTTCTTCTCCCCTTCATGTTTCTATCTTCTCACCGTTTTTGTTTCTATGTATTTATTTATTATTGGTTTCTATTAGGTTCTTGTTGGTGTGTATTCCTTGTGTTATTCAATATTTGACGTCTCTTGCATTTGTTCAAATGTTGGCTCTATCATTCTTATCAACTCCAATTTTCTGCATATGACCGTATCTACTTGTCCATATTTCTCTTTTCTCACTTGTTTTATATCTTCTTGTGTGCGAAATGATGATTATTTCATATTAGATTCGTGTTGGTGTGTGTTACTTGCATTATTCAAATTCCGAGATCACTTAAATTTGTTCGATCGTCAACCTATCTCTTTTATCATCTTTGTTTTTACTTGTCCAATACCATAACTACCTCCACTTCATGTTTTCCTCTCCTACCTACTTTTTACCTTCTGATGTGTTTATTGATTATTGGTTCATATTAGGCTTTGTTGGTATGTGTCCCTCATGCCAATCAATTTTCAATGTCTCTTGTATTTGTTTGAATTTCAACAAACACTTTTCTTTCTTTTATCAGCTCTATTTTTCTTTCTCCAATCCCGTCTATTTCTCCATGTTTCCTTGTCCTCGGCTATTGTTTGCAAAAGTTGTAACACTACAAGTTTGGTCATTTTTTTTGTGGCCCAAGGTTTTGGATCCCTTGAGGTTTTTTTGTCCTTAATTATCATTTTTTCTTTCTTGTTATGTGTTAGCACATACATTAATAAGGTCTTTATTTGAATTCAAGAAATTTATGAATTTGTTATGTCCTAATTTAGGTGCATGACTAAGCAATTGCTATGGAGCTAGTGCATTTATGTGCTTATTGATTATTGGTCCAAATTAGGCTTTTATTAGTGCATGTTGCTTGTAATTGACTTTGATATATTCCTCGTGTTTTGTGCAATTTTTGACACTATAAACCTTGTATTGTTCTACACAACTTTGATTTCATATCAACTCTTTTTCCTCTATTTTTTGTGGATCTCTACTTTTCTCTTCCCTAGATTTCTTTCTTCCGTGTGTTTCTATTTTTTAATAATTTTCCATAACTATGATAGTTTAGTTTTGATCTTTTATAATTTTGTGCCTTCAATGCACTTACGTGTTCTTAATCGACTAATAAATTTTCAAAATTAGAATTAAGACCTTATTGGTGAGCAAGTCATATGAAAAAACCAAAAAAAATCAACATAAAAATAAAATGAATCTCAAAGATTTAAAACATTATATAATAAAATCTTTGGTTTAAATTTATATACACATGCGGATGCAATCTTTTGAATATTCCACCTTCATTGAACTCTTTTGATGAACAATTATTTATATATCTTTAAAAAATGCTCTCTTTGAGACACTATACTTGTCATCTTTTAGTTAGAATACTGCCACATTGCATTTGAGAATCCAAATATATAAATGGACAAATCTTTAGAATTGAATTCAAGTTGGAAAAAGTTGGGTTAAAGGTGATATTAGAATACAAAGAATAAATCAACTTTTGAAGTTAGGATATCATTGTTGATATTATTCAGTTAATGCATATTATTAATGATTTCAGGGCACTTAAAACGTGTGCCTATAATTATTCTCAATAAATTATTTTAATGAAATAATTAAATTAATACTAGAATATTAGTATTTTAGAATGCTTTAAGTGTCTTCTTAAAGATATGGAAGTTTTAGTTTGCGGAATATGATGTCATTTTATTTTCACATATATATTAATTAAGTAATTCAAAAATAAATTGTAAAATTTAAAATTAAGTAATTTATGTAATTTTACATGAGATTTTTTCAAAAAAATTGTAAAATATTTGTTTAAAAATGTTATTATTATTATTCTTCTTAATTTAAAAATAAAATATAACCTTCTTAAGAAATGCTAATCAATTATTGTCCCTTTGTTTCCACTTAGAGAATTGATGTAATTCAAGTTTGAGAGGTTCATTTGTTGGGGTTTCTTAGATTTTCAATTAGAGGTTGCTCCTAAAGTATGAATTTGTCAACAATGCCAACCGTTTCAATATCTTAGTCATCTACAACTTCATATCCTCACCACTCTCTCTAAGGGGTTGGTACTAATATCAATATCAATTGATTGATCACTTTGGGTGACCCACTTTCCTCATACTTCTTGTGACAAATCTATTGCAAAGTACATTGTAAGGGAACAAGTTGGAAATATGCTCATCATTGGTGGAAATGTACATGTAAACTAATATTTTTCATCGAGTTTTTGGTAATGATTTTCTCCTTTGGAAGATGAATATCCTAACTTCCTATTTCTATCTCGTGGATACTACAATACAATTCCCTGATGCTAGAGAGAGATAATTTACTACCATATGTAGTTGATCAATATGCATTTTAGTGAATTCATAAGAGATGAAAAATCAAAGGTTACTATACCAAAGGGAAGGCATGAATGTAGATTCAACTTTGAGAACATCCCTTTGGAAATAAAACAATAGATTATGTAAAGGTTGTTGATGAGATCAAGGGTCAAATGTTCATATCATAGTTTTGCGCAATGCATCTATTCAATAAAATACTTCCACATGGTTACGACACGATGTGTTAACAAATGATTGAATTGTACTTACAAAGATCCCAATTCCACTTACGAAAGCTCCTCACAAATGCTCTTGACCCAAAGCTGAGTCGTGATTGATAAGCCCTGGGGTAAGTAACATAAACTAGGTTATGAAATATAAAACTACAAATCTCTATAAAAATTTGAAGAATTTTCACATCTTGAGTTGTGATGTTGAAATGGCCGTATTGCTCAACAAACCTCAATTCTCTAATCGCCATTTTTTCCGATGTTAACATTCCACTAGACATTAGACCTTTAAGACAATCATTAGAAAAATGCCCTACTTGAATACATTATTATGTTGATTGGCTATCAACCTACAATAATCAATATTAAAGTTTATGCAAATTTTGTCAAATACTCAAAACCATGCACACACCTAGTCCAATCGTTGATTGACTTGAGTAAAATTAGCCTTACAAAAATAAACACTTGGTATAATCACACCTTGATTGAAGATATTCTATATTTGTTTCTTAATCTATTCTCTACGTTGAAATTTTATGCAACCCAATGTTTCACGAGACAATTTTTGATAGTAGTTGAATAACATTACGCGCTCACTTGACCTTAATGGAGGTGTTTAATTGATCTTTGAAATTTCTCGTGCTCTTAACATCAAGGGCATGAACTGTTAGAAATGTCTAGCCTTTATTGATGGTTTCAACTTTTTGAAAATCACCTTTTTGTAAAAGTATTCATATTAATTGTGAATCTTATCTCCTCCACATACAAAAAGAGAATGTGTGAAATTTTACGGGGTTAACGGGCTAGCTAGTGGAATATTTTGGGTTAGAAAATCATGGGCACGCCAGCTTCCCTAGAATACAATTTTGACAAGGCTTGTTTGGTTGTTCTATCAGAGGCAAACCCTTCACCATATGTTTATTTTGCAACAAATATAGACCACTAAAACTTAAGTTTCGAAATCTCAATTGCCATAACTAAGTATGATCTTTCAAAGAAACTTTAAATGCCACTGAAGAAATCTCTCTAGATTTCAAATCATGTTGAATTTTTAATGGATACATTTTATATCTTGTCATCTCAACCTTTGTAATCAATTTGTTTTTAGATTTCTATCCAATATTACACATGCATCATTTTCAAACTAGACCTTATATCCCTTTCGCACTAACTATCCAATACTCATTAAATTATGTTTCAAACTAAGAACATAATACACATCCTGGAATGTGTTTGTTCTCGACTCTCTTAGTTTCAATATTGATTGTTCCTTTTCCCATGACTCAAACATTATGATCATTTCCTAACTTTACTTGATGTATAATCGATTCATCTATGTTTGAAGACATCTTTACGTTTATTTATGTGATTATTACATCCACTATCTAAAAATAAATATATTTTGTACTTTCATGAGCAACATTACATGTAAGACACAATGAAACATGATTATAACTTTCAAACCGTTTTTCTCAAAAAAAAAAATTTGTATTTTGTCTATTAGTATTAAATTGTTTCTTCTTACACTCATTTGCATAATGTTCATACCTTTTAGATTAATTGCATTGGACATGTGACTTGTCATAGATCTAATTTTGAGTGTGATTTTGGTTGTTTCCTCGGATCTTGTATTTGTAGTGTAGAAATTTGAATTTTTTATTTCGCCTTTATAAAATGTGTTTGCTCTTTTTCGACTTCTATTTGGAAATCGCTTCCTCTGCTTTTATTGAATCTTGGTCTTCCTCTCGCTCTTTGGAAACTTGTGATTCATGTTTGTTCAAGAGATGAACTACATGATCTATTCAAACTTTTCTCATGGGATATCAAAAATCCCATTAACTCGTTCTGACAATTGGGTGGAATTCTTTAATTCTTCTATTGGAATAACAATTGCATCAAACTTGCTAGGTATATTTAAAAGGATTTTCTCTACAATTATTTGATTCTTTAATGTCTCACCATGAGACCTAATTTGATTTATTACGCCTATTGCATGGGTCAAAAATAAATCTACCGCATTTGATTCCTTCATACAAAGATTTTCAAAATATCTCTTAAGCATTTGCAATTCAACAATTTTTACATTACGTGTACCTTAATAAGACGTTTGAAGACTTTGTCATGTATATTTTGATCTAGTTTCTACAACACATGAATATGGACTCATCTATTGCTTGTTGAATGAGAAATAAGACTGTTGTATCTTTCTTTTTGTTCTCTTTTAATGCGTATCTTTCTTGAAACACCCACAAAATTATATGCACGAAACCCAAGACAAACATAAGTCATACTTAAAAAATTATGGAATAATTTTTGTTTGTAAAACCTACTCACAACATTATATTAAAATTTACTGGTCAACACTTTCTCGTTTTTAAAATTACATTAAATTAATATTATTAATTTCCAAATGAGGTCCACAATCCCCTTACCTTCCTAATTAAATGATTAAATTCCATAATTTTTCTAAGTATGACCTATGTTTATCTTGGGTTTCTTATGGATAATTTTGTGGGTGTTACACTTCTCTCTTGTCAGGCAATGCTCAACATACTTGAGGATTCATTGGTTATGGAAACCATTTTAAACTAGCTCACACGCTTCTTATGAACAAAATAAAGTCCTAATTTTATGCTCCAATAATCATATTTTTCCCATTGAATATGGGGATTTGGGATTGGGGGAGACTACTACTCATACCTCACATTATGAACTAGATTAATCGATCAATAAAAACTTAAGACTTAATCTCAATATAGCTTTGATACCAATTTTAAGGAATTATTTCTAACTCCTAACCTAGAGGGTGTGTGCTAAGACAAGTGAAAAATAAGAATAATATACTATTGTATATTATGAACACACACAAGCTCCAAAAGAAGATATAAAAACAAACTTTCTATTAAAAATACTAGAGCACTTTGATGAATTTCTTTCCTTCCAATTCACAAAGAGAGACCTCTTATTTATAGAGGTATTCAACCTTCTAGCCAAATAAATATCTCACAATATCTTATATTTAGATATTCTAGATCTTTTTTTGATATTTCTTAGATATTTCCTAGATATTTTGGGCAATTTTTTTGTTAAGTTAGAAGCGATGATAAGAACTCGTTTAGAAATATTTAATAATACAATAATGAATTTTTTCCACCATACATAGTAACTCACAAGGTTATGGTTATACCCATTCGAAAGTGTGTTTAAGATTTCATGGAGTTTCGACTTCGTTCGAGGTAACATTCCGAGTTCTCGGTAGAATTCATATACTTGACAATTTGTTTTCTACAGAGCAAAAGTCTTACTCACCGAGGGGTTAATCTAATTAACATAGAAATTAACTCATTTTCTCGAGGACCCTTTCTAGGCAAAAATTAATGACAAGGATCTTGGGTTATTACGGAAGAATATATGCTCTATGGTAGAAATTATTCAACGAAGGTCAATTCTAGTCCTTAAGGCTAATCCTTAAATAAAATGGATCCTACACCACACTATAATTTAAGCTAAATTATAATTAATTTATTTCCACCAAAGAAAGTCGAGAGTGGGAAACAAATAATAAACCTATTCAACTAATTTCAAATGGGGAAAAGTCAACATGGAGGACCCATTTGCAAGTGGGAGAACCTAGGCTAAATCTGAGCCCCAGGATTAGATGTCAATCTCACCATTGATCTTATACAACCAAAAATCAAACCCTAAAATTCTTTATCATGCAACATATCACTCGACTTTGTTTTCATTTGCTCTTATTTCTTTGTATATAAATTTTCGTGGGGAGCCGCAGGAGGAGAATGTAATGTCCCTTTCAGGGACTAAAATTGAAAAACAAGGAAATAACACAAACCCCAAGTGAAGTGAATTTTGATTTTTATAACGACGACGTTGAAACCCTAGCATCGATTGTATAGGGACATTGAATTCACAATATAACCATGCAAATAGTGAAAAATACTTCTATATACTTATTTCAAGCATGACGACTAATAATATCCATCGAATTTGCATTAAAGAAATGGAGAAAGCCAGAGATAATACACCGATTCAATTAATTTTGTGACAATAGAAGGGCATCCACCAACATGGGCTGAAAACAATAGATAAACTCCTCCAAAAATAAGCAAACTATGGATTCCACCTTATAAATTATGACAAATCGAATATCAAAGATTAAATGAATTATATGCCCTAGAAAGCACAAAACCACAACCAAACCCTAGTCATTCCCTAGGAGAGGGGCTCCAAAAAGAATGCGAAGATTTTGTAAGTATTCTTCTTGATGTCATCGATTCGAATCAACAAGAGAGTCTTCGATAGATATTTTCAATTCACCCACACCGAGAGTTTTCATTCTCCACCATAAGGAAGGGTTTCATCCTCTTTGGATGCCACACAAGAGGGTTGTCATCGTCAAGTGCAAAGTTATTGAGCAATCAACCCAACACACCAAGTATATGTGTAAATGCACTAAAGATGATCCCCAAATGAGGTCACACAACCTATTTTATATCGTATGCTTGCACTAAAGGACAAATAGATGAGGACCGGCCTCCAAGCTCACTTTATTTTTTAACTATTTGTTGGGAAACTCATAATCCAAGCTGACCTACCTGGAGGAGATAAACACTAAATAAAAACATTAAAAGTAATAAGAAAACAAAAACGAACCTCACTGACTTCCCTTGTTCACTTAATCTTCTTGGCCACGAAAAGAGAATGGTAAGAAGTCTTCATTTGGCCTCTACTCGAAGAAAGGGAACATTACGCTTCTCCCTTCCGAAATTGCTTGCTTTCAAGCAATTGCAAAATCATATGGCCAAACATCATCTTATCAAGGTAAAAGAACATGTTGTAGTGCTTCCATAATTTGGATCATGTGCTTGTTAAACCAAGGAGCTTTAACCCAAACAAACTCATACCTCTCATCTTCCTTTTCTTCATTGAAGTATTCTTCATCTTCTACTTCAAAAACAACAAAGACATCTCCTTTCTTTGCATATTCACTTGTATGAAAATCCCTACAAATTGATGTAGTTTCCTTCATAAAACAAGAAATGGACGAATAATCAACTTGACTAGCTATCTCTCTTAATACAAGATGCAAAGCAAATTATGGAGGGGCTGAAAACAATTCACCATAGTCATAATTCACATGGAATCTTATCCGTATCGGGGCTATGAATTTTGATTTGTTTATTCCTTTCAACCGTAACCTTTTTCCCACATCAACCCATGATGGAATTCAGTTTCAAAAATGCAAGTTCACCAATGTTCATGATTGCTAATGGCATTCCCGAATTTGATTTTTACACTTTCATCCCTATAAACATGGCAAAATAACTACCAAACTGAAATCTTATGGAAAAAGGCAATTCATGAGTAATGTCGGGACTAAAAATTGTCTTACATAAGCTAAAAAATTAAGAACAACATGTCTACAATTGAAATCAACAAACATATTGGCCCTTAACTCAAGACCCTTGCTTGACTCTAGGCATTGAGTGCTTTATGAGAATATACCTCTTCCTCCTTCGTGGTAGCCATGTTTGGAACTCCATCCACTCTATCATGAAATATTTCCTTCTTGAATTCTAACCTAAGGTTTGAACAATTCATACCAAAACTTGTGCTCACCTCTTTTTGATTGTAGTTACCTTGTTGGTTTTGGATTCCAAATGTTTCCCAAATTTGCCCACTAAATTCTCTTCAAAATTGGCTTGGGTAAGATCCTATGTGAGTTGGTGGATGAGTTTAACAACCATATATGACTTTGGAATTCCTAAAATTAGTCAACTTGTGGTCAGTATGTACTTGTTAACAACATTCTTGTAGTCACACACCCAAAAATGTGTAATTTTTGAATTTTTTAAAATTTTAGGTTAAGTGTCCCCTTTACCCTAATTTGTTTGTCTCTTGAAGTTTGAGGAGTGAAAAAGTTTGGCATTTAGTCTTGTTTGAATTGATTTGGATCAATTTTAGTGTTTTCCCACAATTGCGAACTTTGGAGGAATAAAAGGAACAATTCTTCCATTCCTCTTGTTTTCCCGCATCCCCTGAACCACCTGCACTTGATTAAGTCTCAAGAGTTATGCGAATATTTGTCAATTGGAGGGAAATTGTTCCTCGCGACTCTTTGTTCCCCACACAAACCCATATTTCTCACAACTCACAAAGTTTTCTTGTATTTCAGATTTTTGAATTTTTCGAACCGGTGGTAGTTGTTCCTTTGGGCCCTTGGTTCCCCGTGCACCTACTTTATCTGCATTTCCCTAATTCCTTTGTATTGCGGGCAATGTAGGTGTTTTTGGAATTGTGGAAGTTTCGTCCGACTCTGGTTCCCGCATTGCTCCCTAACTCGCAAAAATTAGTTTTCATTGTTGTGCGGAGATTGTTGCGTCGGTCGGAACTGTTCCCTCAAGCACACAGCCTCATGATCCCGAATCTTCCGCAACCCATCAGTATCACTATGTAATGCAGACATTTTGATAATCTTTGGAACCCAAGGAATTTGTTCCTTATGACCTTCTGTTCTCCGCATTCCCACCATACCCGCATTGTAAAGGAAATTGATTAAATGAGTTCCCGCAACTTCACCGACTTCCGCATTGCACTAAATTGCTCAAATTAACCCTATTTTCAAATTGATTTTCTATAAAAGGGTAATTTTGGTCATTTTACATCATTCCAAATTGTGAATTTCAATGTGCAAAGTGCTCATCTTGCTCCTCGTGCCCTAAAAGACATTTTTGTTTATATCTTGCCTATTTTTGGTCCAAATTCAAATATTCAAAGTGCATTAGGACCTTTGCCAAGTGCCATTCTTTTTCATGCTAGAGGTGAGTCATTTCATGATTTTTGGTCTAATTTGGTGGTAATTTGTGTTTTGCCTTCTCCTTTAAATATCTACCGAAAGAACATTGTTGAGCCTCCATTTCCCTTGAGTTTTTCCCACATTTTCACAATGAAATCATAGACGGGGTATGAGCATATTTCTTCCTTGAGACCTCTATACCAAATCTAGGGGATATTGATGTTAGACATTTGAATTTTGATGATTTTGGGCTTGCATTTCCGAAGATACTCCCACCATCATGGCCCAATGTGTTAAAAATAGTGGAATTACTTATGCTTCCGGCTTTCCCCTCTCTATTCAATGAACTCGACATTGTCCTAGCCTATGTTTCATGCTTTGACCCGAAAACTAAGAAGTCAAGGATCCTCAAGGTCATATAATTGTCAAACTTGATGCTAGTTATATTAATGTAGCCCCGAGAATCCTTGCTTTTGAAGATTCTAGTACCTTGACTTGGGCTCAGGCTCAAAACCTTTTTGATCAAAACAAAGATAGTTATATGACAATGATAGCCAAATCATGGCTCAAGACCCAAAAGGGACGAGCTTTCAAATTGCCAAAGGTCTTATACGAATCAAATTTCAAGGAGTAACTATCAAATATGATCACCCTGCTGTCAAGATTGATGGGCATGCCCTCCACCAATGAATTTTAATTCTGGATGTGCATGCATATCAATATCATATGTGATGACAACCAAAACTTGAATTGGGAGAGATAATACGAGAACTATTAGAGTACGTATTTACCTTAGCTCATGTTCACCTAGGTACTTTATTTACCTTTATTGTATTTATCGTCATCTACTTATGTGTGTGGATATTACTTTTTATATATTTAGATATTAGGGGATGTTATCTAGTTGTTAGGTATAATTCTTTCATTGATCTATAGTATTAGATAGATCCTTGATGTCTAGTTCATCGATGATTAGTTCTTTTTTTTGATTTATGGCTTGATCTATGATCTTGATTGGTTATTAGATTTTTATTCCTTGTCTATATAAACAAGACCCATTCTCATTGTATTTCATTGAGCTCCATAGTAATATATGATATTGTTGCTCATTTATTTACAAAGGTTTTGGTAAAGTTATTCTAGCGAATTACTTTCATCTAATTGATCGTGGTGTTTTCTTAACATCCGAGTTCTTCTTGGCTTGGTACGATCTGGTTATCATTCCTTTTATGTTATCAAAGTAGGAGATTGTTGTTGGTCACATCAACATTCACAAGAAATTTTATTTTGCAAACATTTTCTGTGTATATTCATATATTCAGGATTTGTCCGTACCTTGTTGCCGCGTGTATTTTGATGTAAAACATAGGCTTCCATTGGATTTGGAAGGTGGTGAAACCCTAAGATCTACTATAAACTCAACCTTTTTTGGAGGCAGTCATTTTTTGGTTTGTCTCGGGATTCATGTTACATAGGAAAGAAACCCAGGAAATCAATTTTTGGGGTTTGTTTGGGTTTTCGAGAATTGCATAAGGTTTTTTTCTTCGCGTCAAGCATTTTCGAGAGGCGTGTAGTAGACTGCTTTCAACAGACATTTCTTTCCTTTTTTGGCGGGGGGGTTCATGGCATGTGTGTGTATTATTTGATATTTCGTAAAAATCCACATTGAAATTCTTAGCCCTGGTCATATGGTATGGTCATACAATGGCTTAAAACTTGTGATTCATACTAGTAGGTGCTTAACTCCAAATTTCCCTTCATTTTATTTGTGTGGTGAAAGCAAGAGCATTGTATTATGTTTTAGTGGTAACTAAAATAAATAGTAGAACATAATATTGAAAAACTTGTATCTTTTGATCGGTAACTCCTCGGTTTTGAGTGTTGTTTTTACAAAAGTACTTTTTTTGTGCTCTTTCCATTGGAAATATTTATTTTTAAAATTGGACTATAATTATAAAGTGCAATAATACAACACACACTTATTATAAAGTGCCAAAATTTGGGGGCTTTTGTTGTATTGCTTGGGGCTCTTGTTGCATTGTTTGGTTCTTGCATTTCTTTTGGTGATTTTTTGAGGATAATATTGGCGTAAGAATCGATTAACACGATGCGATCCCTCTCCACAATTAGTTCGAACTTTTGGTTTGATGACAAGTCATGTAGCTCGATACCAAACGACTTGCCGTCACACCACAAGCTTGAACTTATGGTGGAGAGGGATCTCATCATGTTAATCGATTGCTGCTACACCAATAGATAACGTATTTATCTACTTCTCGCAATAGATCATGTTGAACCATTAATAACACATAATTACCACACATGAAAACAATAATTAAGCGGATATGATCATGGGTTTTACCTTCTTCAAAATAAGCAAAGTTGTTCACTAGAGAATATGGGAAATTTCAACACCAATGTAAATTTGATGAGTGGATGGGTTTGATAGGAACTTATGTAGGTGACAGTTTTTTGTTTCACTTGGAGAAATGTGACTCTCCTTTCAAAATATGGGAGAAATTGAAAGATTTATTTGGTAAGGTGGATCATATGAGAGCCATGCAACTTGAAATTGAGATCACCTCTCTTAATTCTGAAGATTTTTCAACAATTATAGACTATCTTACCAAGTTTAAGTATTTGCCGACATAGTTGAAGGGGAGTGAAAGAGATAAGATAGATGATGAGTGTGTTTACTTGATTCTATCCAAGTTGAGAGGACCATTCCAAATTTTAGCTTCTACACTTTTCTCTAACATGGATGTTATCCAATTTTTCTTCTCAAGAAAAATTAGACAAACACGACGTTGCACATTGAGAAAATGGAAGAGGTTGATCCAGTCATGGGAGTTCACATTTTGGTTCTGAAAATCAGGTTGCAGGTGGGCTCGGCAATGAAAATGCAATATCTAAAAAATGCTTGGCCTTGTGAACGATGAAGGAAAGTAGCTCGCTTTGCAGTTCAGAAAAAATGACAAAGGCCTAGGCCCAAAATTTTAGAGTTTTGGCATTCGACATTTTAGAGAAGTAGTAGGGCGGAATTTTAGAGTAGTAGGGAGGTCCGAAAGAAAGGTGACCAAAAATGTCCAAAATCCTAAAAGTCTGAAACTCCGAAAGGTTTCAAAATTTGAAAAGTCAAACTTGGTTCAGTGGTCAACGCGGTGACTTTTTCAGGGTTTTGGAGTTTTGGAACTCTCAAACACCGAATCGGATGAACAAAGGTGTCGCGTGTTCGAAAGGGAAAAAGTTCCAAAATTGAAAGTCCAAATTTCGGACTTTCGGCATCGATTTCTCGTGGTGATTTGAAGGATGAATAGTAACTCGACTTTCAAAACCAAAATGTTTGAAAGTTTGAATTTTGGGATTTCGGAGGTTGCATGTATTTCGGACTCCAAAAAGGAAGATCAAGAAATCACATTTTTGTAGAATAACTCACCGACCTTCGATGGCCATAACTTTTAACCGGGGATCTCGGATTTACATAAGAAAGGACTTTTTGGAAAGCTTATAGTATCCTCTACGCAACTACAACTATTTATCTTAATTTGAGTGGGACTAAGTTCTTCAAAATGAAAAATATAGTTTGCCATTTTAGAGGGTTTCCTAGGTTTCTCACCTACCACAATAATGAAGGTATGGGTTTCCTTTCTTGCCCAATAAGGAATAATACATGGAGGCATGGGTTTTGTAGTGGAACCCATCATTGTTGTAGGTGAATTCAATGTATTCTATGGTGGTTGAAACAAGATTCAAATTATTCTCTCTTTCTTCTCTCATTCTTTCTATATGTTGTAAAGAGTGGCATTATTCTAAAGGTTGGACGATTTGACTGTGCACCCTCCCTTCTTCTCTTGTCTGTAATTGATCTTGTGGAGTTCAAACCTCCCATCTAAACTGTAAATGCAATCTTGCCTCTTGGCCATTGTAATGCACTGTATCAAATCTTTGGAGCAATAATAAAAGTTTGTGGATGATTTTCAACCCTTTCTTATGTTCATTGCATCTTCCTGATCTCTCATTGTAATCTTGGTTATCTATGCATGGTGGTTGTATTACATTTTTAATGGTTTGTGTTTAATGAAAAGCAGGTGTTCAACATTCCTTTGGTGCATCACCTCTGATTAGTTTAGATTTAATTTCTTGTAATCTTTTTACCCTATCTCCTTGGCAAGTTATAGTAGATTTTGGAGTAGATCCTCTACAAATTAAATGTGTGCATCAGAACAAATGAATAGAAATTGGCCTTCATCTGGAGAGCTTTCCGATTGCAAAGTCCAACACTTTGGGAAAATATCCATGTTATGCAATCACACTGAGAGTTTCAACCCATCAAGTTGCAGACATTCAGGGGTGTTGTGATTCGGCATCAATAGATGCCTTAGGTGACACATTCAAAATGGCTAACTTAGAATTTTTTTGTGAAAAACTTACTATGGAAGAATCCAAATTGTCTAACCTTGAGTCTTCCACCTCTCAAAAGGCATTAGTTGCATCTAATCCTAAGTGCAAAAGAAAACCAAAAGGTAAAACCAAATCCACCCCTTCTCCATATCAAAATGCTCCTAAACCCAAATAAAACAATTCTAAACCCAAGGAGTCTTCAATAAGTCTAGCCTTTTGTGCTCTTTTTGTGGGGGTAGTAGTCATAAAGAACATAAGTGTTATAAGCGAATGTAAGCCTTAGAGGCTGTAATCTAGAAACAAAAAAATTCTATCTCCACTCCACATTTTTCTAATCAGCATGACAACACGCTTAATGTTGTTGGGAGATCTCAACCGTTACTTGCGAGAGAATTGGGTTATAGATTCTCGGTGCTTCTCATCATATGACTTCTTCCAAGGAGTATTTTGTTTCTCTAGGTTTTAATTCTACTTCCAAAATTGAGGTTGAAGATTATTCATTTCTTTATGTGAAAGGAAAATGTGATATACAACTTGATGGTGGTAGTATCCAAGATGCACTATATGTTCCTAACATCACTACAAAATTGTTTTATGTATATCAAATTTGTCATTGTGGTCAAGGGAAAGCAATGAATTTTACACCACATGGGGCATAAGTATGAACTTGTTTGGAGCCTCACTCACTTGTTGCTCAAGGTATTGTTGATCATATTTCTAGACTATATCACTTTGAGGGTTTTGATGACACTTCCTATTTAGGGACAAGATTGGTTTCTGATGCGTGATTCGTAGAGTAAGCTTTGGCATGAAAGATTTGGACATCTCAATTACAAATATTTGAAGGAGTTGAACACCCATGGTATGGTAGATGGTCTTCGTAGAGTTTTTGTCTTGAGGGAGTTTGCTCTAGTTATGCATTAGGAAACAACACCAAGATCCATTTCCTAAGAATTTGTCCAAGAGAGTTTTTTCACCACTTGAGCTTGTGCATAGTGACTTGATGGTTTTTCCTACCCCCTCTTTCGGTGGAGCTAAGTACAAAAGTGATGTTTTTTTCACACTTCAAAGTCTTCAAGGCTTTGGTCGAGAAACAATCTTCTAGTTGCATAAAGAAACTTCACACCGATAATGGGAGGAGTACTTTGGAAATGAGTTTTCTGATTTTTGGCAATTCAAGACATTATTCCCAACATCCTGTTCCTCATACTCCACAACATGAATGGCTTATTAGAACAGAAAAAATAGAACTTTGAAGGAAATGGCTAACTATATGATGCATTCTAGAGATTTACCTCTTATCTACTAGGCAGCAGTAGTTAATTGTGTTAACTACATTCGTAACCACACACCACACAAAAAACTTGAACATTTGACTTTAGAGGAAGCTTGGTCCAACACTAAGCCGATGTATCATTTTTTTGAGTCTTTGGGAGCTATGCCCGGCCTTTGTGCCAAAGAAGAAAATGAAAGATTTGGATAAGAAAAACAAACCCTTGATCTCTGTAGGGTATTGGGAGGACATAAGAGCTTATCGAATTTAGATCCCGATACTCATGACGCTTTTTTCAAACACATGTTCAGCTTTGATGAGTGTTTCACTCCTTATGATTCTTCATCTTCTTCCATTCCTCCTACATCTCATCTTGAGGATCCTTTCTTTGATGAGGATGTTATAGATGCCGTTGAGGATCCTATTCCCACTCATGTTGTCACTATGCCTAAGTGGGATCGTATACTACGCTTTTGAGGCAACACCTTTCATACAAGATCTTCCACCCACTAGGCATCATCACACACTATCTACAGGTTATGGAATTTTGTGTCGGGCAGTTTTTGAGGATCCACAGTCCTTTTCAAAGGCTCATGGGATAAATGAGTGGGATGATGCGATGACAGTTGAGTATTTTTCTTTGATGAAGAATCATACTTGGGATTATGTATCTCTTCCTAAAGGAAGAAAGATGGTTAGGTGTAAGTGGGTATACCAAACCAAATACACAGCTAATGGGTCCACTGACAAGTATAAGGATCGTCTTATTTCAAAGGGGTTTTCACAAGTTGAAGGTATTGATTACTCTAATATTTTTTCACCTGTTGCCAATATGGATTCTGTACACCTTATACTTGCTATTGCTGCATCACAAGGGTGGCCTATATACCAGATGGGCTTGAAGAGTGCCTTCTTACATGGAGATTTATAAGAGGAAATATACATGGAACAATCTGATGGATTTTTTAGGATTCTTATTTTGTTTGTAGGCTCTGAAGGTCTCTCTATGGTCTCAAACAAGTCCCTCGGGCTTGGTATGAGAAGATGTATTCTTTCTTCTATCTACTAGTTTTGTTCGTTCCCACTTCGATCATACAATGTATCTCCAGGATGTTGGTGAGGATATTGTGATGTGTCTTGTATGTTGATAATTTGTCACTGACATCTCTTCTTCCCACATTCAGACTATTCGAGAGGATTTTTCTCAGAGTTTGACATGACAAATGTTGGGTTATTGCATTGTTTCATTGGTTTGCAAATTTTTCGATATATTCAAGGATTCTTTTGAGTAAGCAAAAGTACAACCATGATCTTCTTCGTAGGCTTTAATATGGCTGATTGCAAGCCAAGTCCATCTCCTTTTCACCACGGGTTACTCTTACTTCCACATGTACCACTCCATTTTGTGATCCTACTTTGTATAGGTAGTTAGTTGGAAGTCTCATGTACTTGACCCATACACGCCCTAATATTTCATTTGCATAGGGGGCTTGATCTCAATTTGCACTTTCTCCTCATAGTAGTCATTGATAGTCCGCTAAAAGGATTTTGCGCTATTTGCATGACACTTCCCACTTTGTTCTACAAAGACACTAGGGGTTCTACTCAATTGGTTGGATATACAGATTCGATTGGGCATGTTCTATTGATGACATATGTTCCACTTATGACTATCTTTTTGTCTTGGTTCTTCTCCAGTTGCTTGGGCATGCAAAAAGCAACAGGCTATTGCACTTTCATCTTTAGAGGCAGAGTACAGGGAAACAATTACAATGAGTCAACAGATTCTTTGGCTTCACAATTATTGACAAAGTTTGGATTCCCATAGGATTCATCGACTATACTTTGGTGTGACAACCAAAGTGCAATTCACATTTCTCGCAACCCAGTTGAGCACCAACGGGCCAAGCATATTTAGATACACATCCACTTCATTCGTCAACACATTCAGGATGGAGTTTTTGCACGAGTACATTCCGACTCAACAACAAGTTGCAGTACATCTTTACGAAAGCTTTTTGCATCACCTCGCTACCTTTAGTTGCATGAGGCATGCTTGGGGTTTCGTGAAGTTGTTCTTGGGGGTGTTCGTGAGAACATATTCCTTCTTCTTCTTCTTCTTTCTCTTTCATTTTACCAAGATTATTTCCTTCTTTTGGTTCGAGATTTCTTCATGGATATATTGTATAATGAGTACCTCATCATGCCTAGTTGTCGGGACTCATATTGTGAACATGCCACTTCTATTTTGGCCCCTAGCTTCACTTGAGGGGGTGTTAGAGTAGGTATTTACCTTAGCTCATGTTCACCTATGTACTTTATTTACATTTATTGTATTTATCCGCACCCACTTATGTGTGTGGATATTTTTCTTTTATTTATTTAGATATTAGGGGATATTATCTAGTTGCTAGGTAAAGTTCTTTCCTTGATCTATGGTATTGACTAGTTCTTTGATGACTAGTTCTTTCCTTGATTTATGTCTTGATCTACGACCTTGATTGGTTCTTAGATTTTTATTCCTTGCCTATATAAGCAAGGCACATTCTTATTGTATTTCATTAAGTTCCATAATAATATATGATATTGCTGCTCATTTATTTCCAAAGGTTTTGGTAAAGTTATTCTCGCGAATCGATTTCATCTTATTGATCGTGGTGTTTGGTTAACATCTCAGTTTTTGGCTTGGTACGATCTGATTATCATTTATTTTAAGAGCTTGAGTGAGAAGTTGGTGAATTTCAACAAAATAGAACTTTATATATGACATCTTACCTCATGTACACAATTTCAGCCTTCAGAGTATGGGTAGGGTTGTCACCTCAAGATGATAAGAAAAATGTAGATGTTTATGAATTTTACCCTCAACCGACTTATGAAAACAACAAGACTCATCACAGAAGGGTCAATGATGCTTATACCATGTTCATAGTTAGAATCTTGGAAGGAAATACAGTTGAAAGTGTATATGAAGAAGCAAGGAAATTGATATCCACCTATGACAATGTCTTCATCTAGTTCAGAAAGTTCTCATATATCAGATTAGTTGATTTTGAAGGTGTACCCAAAAATTACCTATGTATTGTAATGATAAGCTGGTGCTAGTAGAGGTTTGTAGGCAATTAGACATATTGCATAAGACATGTAGGGATAAGAAGATCACATGTATCTAATTTCCTATATCCTTGGGAAACTATACATGTAGATTTTCCTTAGATGCACAAAATGTGGAGAGAATGATCACTGAGTTCAAATTCCACACATATCAAATAATATCCTCTTTTGACATTAAAGGTTTCATTTCTAAGCATTTGAGAATGTCTTACTATCATGTTCCCACAATTGAGGACTACTGGGAAGATTGTGCAGATGAATATGAAGTGAGAAAAAGGTACTTTGGGAGGCTTTCTCTGCAACAAATCAAGGATTTCAAGGTGTATCATGTTCTTGAAGACTTAGAGGATGATGATGATGATGATTTTTACTCTATTGAATATATCAAAACCATTCAACATATGCCTCTCCCAACCATTGATTGGTCCAAAAAGAAAGGGATGATCCTTCTGAGATGAATAAACTTATGATAGTGAGGACAAGGCAATGAATGGTTCAACAAGAAAATGAAAGAATATAAGAAAACAATGAAGCAATCAGCTTTTAAAGAAGCCTCCAGTTCTATCTCACACAAAGAAGTATCCACTCCTCTTCAAGAAGTCCCAACATAATTGACTCCCTCTTCTTCACCCTTGGATTCAACAACCAAGGTGTATATAAAGAAAGATAAGGAAAAGGAGGTAGAAAATATTGATGAAATACTTGAAAAATAGGTGGAACAAGTAAAGAATCAAGAAATAGCTGAAGAAGTTTCTCCTATGCTTGAACAAGTATCAAAACCTTCAAAATAAGTAAAAGCCACCAAGGAACAAAAAGATGAATCAGAACTAGGAGGTGAGGAACAATAAATTAATGATGAAGAGGAAGAAAGTGAAGATGAGGAAGATGAAGTAAAAATCATTGAACCTGACACAAGAAAATCTAGTAGGCCCAAGCTTGATGATGGGGACCATCTTCTTCCTCTCGAGGTTCATACTCTTGAGGATTCCACTACTTAGTCTCTTGGTCCTCCCAATGTCCTTGCATTGGCACCTCCTCTAGCTCCACCTTCCAGTGACTCATTCACATGGGTTCAACCCATGATTGACAACAGGAAGAGGAAGGCTTCTTCACAACTTGTTGCTCCTTGTTTTGATGCAAAGGCTGCTACTTGCTTAGCACAACTCCTCCCGCACCAAAGAAATCTAAGATAACCTCCCATTTGGTCTCAGATTCCAAGGGATAACAATTCCTAGAAATTGCTAAGCCAAAGGGAGATAAGGATGAAAAATACATAACTTTTGCAGACTTGGAGCTGACAAGAATTTCATTTGGAGAATCCACTCTTGAATGAGAAGTACAAAACTCAAGGAGACTGCCTCAAAGGTAATTGAATGGGTAGAGAAAGGGAGGAAAACTCAAGAACAATTGGAGGAACAAGTTTAAAATTCTCTTTGGCTTCATAAAGTCCTTTCTCTCAACTGATAGTACCCCTCCGGATCCCACTCCTCTCTGCCCACTTCCTTCTCAGAATTTCGCTTTCAAAGATGATATCAAGGCTATAACATAAATCCACAAACATGCAAATGGCTTGTGAGCTTCGAGGCTTGGATTCAAGATATGTTGATTTCTTGTTTTGGATTCATTGATGAAGCATATAAGATGTATGATAACATCTCTTCGACATAAGATGAATTTATTTCAAAATCAATGCCGTTGACAAAGAACTCAAGATTTGGTTGGATAACATTCAAGATATGAGAATCATGAGTACCAAAGATGAGAAGATTTTGTTGTCTCATAAAACATTCGATGATTCTAAAATAATCTATCCATGAAATGGGTATACAATGTTGAATGGAGAATCAAAGTTCTTAAGGAAGTCAGTAAGTGAATTGAATAATTTAGTTCAAAAGGGTGAATCTATGAAGTCAGAAATCTGTGTTGATTTGTAGGCTCTTCGTTGTCAATTTTACAAAGATAATTCTGCAGAGAGAAATTTAGTTGATGAAGTTAAGGCCAAATTCAATTCATTGATTAAGGAAGATTTGTTTAAGGTATAATCAGTCAACAAGGAGAAAATGGAAGAACTCTCTGAGATGCATAATGTGGTTGTGGAAGCCACCAAGGGCTTGCTATAGAATGGTGGAATAACAAAAGAGATGGAATACTCCATTGGAAGATGGTTCACTGCCATGTTAAACATAATCATTCCCAAGTTCATTGATATTTCTGATGCTGTTGCCAAATTCAGAGTTAATGTTCTCAAGATAAAGGTTGCAGTTGTGTCACTTTCTAATGTTCCTTCTTCCAGTTCTTAGTCTTTCTCTATCTAATTGTTATATTTTGAGGTTGGCTTTATCATTTTGAAAATAGAATTGTAAATAAATCCAACTTATGTAATTAACTAATTAATTGTTAGCACTTAATTAAAAGGCAATTAGTTTGAAATTTGGTTACACCTCCTCTAAGTCTATATAAGGATTTCTTTTCATTTGTAAAGGGGTTGGATATTGGTGCTCTAGAATGTAAATACATAATTTTGATCAATACAAAAGAAGACTTATTTTCCTCTCATCTATGTTCTTTCTACTTTCTTTTCTTGCAATTTGTGAATGTGAAGATTAATATATGTGAATTGTGAAACTTTGTGTTCAATTCATAGAATGTGATGTGAAGAACTTTGTGTCTATCCACATTTATATTTTATGGGTTTTCATGTGTATTGATCACATGTTCTTAAGATATTTCGCATGCATTAGTAAGATATAACTCCCGGTTTACGTACTTAAATGTGCCTCCTTATTCACTTGGTTCCTTTACATTAGTGGGTAATATTTCACAACCAAGGAGGATAATTGTATCCTTGATAAATGAGTTAGTCTGAACTTTGTTTCCCTAATTCATACTTCTTACCTGTATAAGCTATTGTTTCTTCCTCAAACCCTATTCCTTGTTTGTCTTCTGTATTGAGAATATGGAATCATTTATTGCACCAATATCCTCATTTAGATTTGATTAGATTTTATATTGTAAATGTTTATTTTCTCAAGTTTTTGGTGTAATAATGGAACCTCCCAATAAAGAGGAGGGATTGCTGTCCCTTAAACTGTTGATTGTCTTCAACGACCAAATTTCCAACCAACAATTCCCAACTCAAAATCCTTAGATATTAATAATATAATAAAGGTGCAACAACTATAATACTTGAAATCCCTTTCACACATCATGTTCAAGCCAAAGAACTTCATTATAAATGTTAACCTATAACTATCCAAGGAGAGTTCTATCCATCCAAACTATGAATTGAGAATGGGTATCTTACCATCGCTGAAGTATTGTATTTTCCAAACAAAATTGGAATGGTGGTAGTTGGAGACCATATTACACCTGATGTGAACAATTTGTTGGGGGTGATAATGTCAAGTAGGATTAGCCACTTGGGCATGCCCTGACATTATTAAAGTTTTTCTAATCATACTATATTAAAAAATTCTTTCACAATTAAGAGTGAAGCGACCTGACCGATTCACCCACCCACATTGATGTGGGTGATCCTTCTAAGGATTGGCTTTAACAACGTTTAGATTTTTATAGTCAAGCATTAAAGACACAGTCATCATACTATAAGATACGCTAGCAGAGCATACTCGTAAGACACTAACGAGAATGTAAGAAGAGCTATATGTTCATTGTTTATTTGTATTACTCGATCAAGAGATAGCTCTTCAGTAGACGTAGTGAAAGATTGAGGAGTGAAGTGGAAGTGCTGGGTTAAATTATATCGATTCTTAATATAGATAATACTTTTTTAGTGGAATTTTTTCCTTTGGGTTTCTCCACTTAAATATGGTGTTATCTGTCTTTTTTTCTTGTTCAATATTTGCTTTCAGCTCTAGCTCATTAAGCTTTGTTAGTTGCTATCAATTTCAAGTTATTTTTTAAAATCTAATTGGTTGCATGCCATAATCTATAGTCTTTGGCCTTTAATGACGGATTTGTCATCTGTAGATCTCATTTCCCTACTAAATCTAACATGGTATTAGAGTGTGGTGATTATGAGTGTGGAGGATCGATCTTGAAGTCTTTTGACTTGAAAGGGCGAAGCAATCAGAAGTTTATTGACGGATCTTCGATACCTAAAAGTTCCACAACATTTTCAAGCTCAGTGTTTAAACCTCTACTTCTGTCTAATATTGCTTGAAATATTGATCAAAAATGGGCTAAATGGCTGTTTAGATCAGGTTTAAGCTTTTGTTTTCTTAGATATGTGCTTTTGCATCTTGTTTTAGCCATTTACGACTTGAATCCGTTGTATGTGAGCTATTTTTCTAGTATTCCCACTATAAATTGTTATTACGGTTGTTTTTTGAATGTGGATCCGAAACATCTAGTTAGATCTAATTTATTCAGGACCTTGAAGTCCGTCATGGCTACAAAATCTTCATTTTTCACCATTTTCTATATTTGCGAAGTTTGGGCCAATCGTTTTGTGCCATCTGACTTTGTATTTCCAGTAATTTTCATTTTTGCAAAGTTTGGACCAATAATATTGCTCCACGTAGCTTCCTTGTTGTTCTTTTCATTTTTGCAAAGCTGTACCTACTCATAGAGTGCCAAATGACTTCAATTTAACATATTTCTATCTTTGCGAATATTGAGCTAATCCTCTTGTGCCATCTAGCTTCACCCTGATAGATTTATTTGACTTCCTTTGATTGCGAAGGCTAAACCAATCATATTGCTCCATCTAGCGTCACATTTTCCATTCTTTTATGAAGTCAGAGCCAATCAAAATTCTCCATCTTGCTTCGTGGTGTCAAAATATTATTTATTTGATTGTCAATTGCAATCATGCGAGCCAATAATGACTTTACGCGTGTCTTTGCGTTGTTAGACTTGACTTAGCTATTTTTGACATTTGTGAAACTTGAGCCAATAAATTTGCTCCAAGTGGCTCCGTATTCCACTTTGTCAGTCTTCTTTTAACGTGTATTTGACAATTGTGAAGGGCAGACCAATAGAATTGCTCCACATTTCACATTTATCATTCATTTATTTGTGACAATTGTTGTCCAATTAAAATTTTCCACCTTTTTCGCATTTGTCAGTTTGTTAATCTTTTGAAAAATGAGCCATTTAAAAGGATCCATGTGTCTTCATTTTGCTTTAGTCATTTTGGTTGCACTGTGAAGTGTGATCCAATAGCATTTGAACACGTATATATCTATCATTTTTTTGGTAGACTTGCAAGGTACAAGCTAATAGGAAAATGAAACTTGCCTTTTCACGCTTTCAAACTTTAGTTCTTTGTTTTGTGGGTTTATTAACTTTCCTTTGTACCACAGGATCTCTAATTTTCTTCATTTCGTGGGTCTTTTAAGTCTGTGATCTGCGAAGTCTAAGCTAATTAAAAATCGGCAGTATTCTCGCTTTTCACACTTGTCGACTTGCAAAACGTGAACCAATTGCTTTAAGACACATAATCTAATTCAGCTCAAAAGTGTCAGTCTTTGCTTTGGCTTCGCCACTTAGATTGTGACACTGTCTTATTCCTTTTTGAACCCGAACTTTATTTCAAGTTTGGTTTATAAATTTTAAGCCATTAATTTTTCGACAAGTGGCTTGTTTGACTTTGTATTTGCTTTCGCATTGTGTCAGAGTGCGAAATGTGATCCAATTAATTAAAGACACGTGTATACGGTTATGTTTTTTAATTAATCGACTTCGACTTAGTAGCTACATTTACAAAATGTGAGCTAATTGAAAAGTGACACGTATATTAGATTTATCTTTTAAAGCTTCGCTTATCGACACGTGTCTATTTATCTTTTATTACTGCTTTTTAAATCGGTTTCGAACCAAAGAGGCATAAACTTTAATTTTTTAAAGTCTCGCGTTCAACCGAGGATCTATTTTAAATCTAACACATGCCTTTCCTGGTATTGTGTATGTGATGCCCGGTTAAAAAAACCCACTTGAGACCCATGAACAACCTAGGTTTAGCTAGAAAATTATGGAATAATTGTTTTTTGATTAGGAGTTAACGACCAAAGTCTCAAAGACAGTTAAATTCAACTACCAACTTTTCCCTTTATAATAATTACTAATTCCACATTTAAAAAGCAACAAGAGCAATAGGTCCACCCTAGCTCAAATCTCTCTAGGGATTAATTTAATTACTGATTACATTGACATTTTAGATAAATGTTTCCTGATTAGAAATATTAGGGTTAAGGGACCCAAAACAATTAAATACCCAAGGTATTTAATTCCACAAGATCAATACAAGAGCAAGGTTTAATTGCATAGTGAGAAGGGAATACATATTTAAAACAATAGAGTAAGGTCTCACTAACCCGCTCCCAGAGCTTGATTGAGAGAGTCTACAACTAGGTTACAAGGCAAAAATTGCCACAAACGGGTTCCAGAACAACTCAAATCCACCAGAAACAAACTTCTCTTTTATAAACAATTCTCAGAGGTCACTAGGCCCAAAACTTAGGGCTAGAAGTTTCAGTTAGGTTCAGGGAGCAATTGCTCCCATACCCAACTCTCTAACAGGCTCAGAGTTTCAACTAGATTTTTCTCCTTCTTAACACTTTCAAAATTTCCCTAAACCATTCCTAATGGATAGGAAATTTTCTCACCTTTCCGATGATATAAAGAAGTCCTCCTAACTCCTTACAGAACTCAAGATATGAGTGGGTGGAGTTCTTAGGTCAAATTTTCCCCAAGGGGACACATGTCAAGAGGAGGGGAAAGCACCTCCAACGGGTTGGCGGGTCGCAGGCGGCTTGGGAATTTTTCCCATCACGCGGCACAAATGCAAAGTTTCTTCCGTGCCTCCGTCTTGTGGCAAAGCGGGAGAGGGGGAGGGAATTGGCGGAGCGGGCAGGAGGATTTAGCGCATTACGCTTGATGGAGGACAAAAGGGAGAAAGGGACGCGCGGTCCACGTGCTCGCGGAAGAAGAAAAGCCCGAGGTGGGGGCAGTGATGCGGGCCACGGGAATCTTGTTGAAATTTTCCCAAGGCCAAAAACCAAAGAAATTAAAGGGGTCCTCCTCCTCGCTACACCCCCAAGGTGCCATGTGGCACCTTCTCATTAGCATGTGGGCTGGTGGGGCTAAGATGGAAATTTTTCCAAAATTTTAAAAAGTCAAGAGTTGAATGGAATTCGTGCCTCCACGGTAGCTCCAAGAGGACACATGGCATCCTCTGATTGGCTGCAGGCTGGTGGAGGAAAATGGAAAATTTTTCTGAACCAAAATTTTTCCAAAAACTTTTCTAAGGCCAAAATGACGGAAAGTTTTGGGTTACGGGCCCACCAGGGAAAATTTTCCCGCTAAGGCACAAAAACTTCAAAGTGCCATAAATTTTGCTAGGAATCTTAGTTTTGGGCAAATGAGGACTTTTTGGAAAGCTCTCGATGCCCTCTTTGCACAGGAAACATAAATTTTACATTTTGATAAGTTTTTAAGGGTCAATTTTACAAAAAGGATCTGCAAACTTATAATTAGTGAACTGACAATTTTCAACTTCTCAATTTCGTTAAATTAGATCCCCTCCTTCACTCAACATGTCAACTAGACATGGAGGACTGGTCTAGGGAGAGTTTAGGGTGTTTTTGGAAAGTTAATATGTTCAATTGATTCAAAATCGATTTTTCCAACAAGTGACAGAAAACGACTATTGGAGGGATCATTTTCAAATTAGCAATGGTTAAGTTGTTTTCTTGAGATTTCTTTGTCAATTTGAATTCCTAAATTTCTTAGCATACTAATCTATAACATTTTTAAGTTGATTGTTAAGTGCAGGTCTGAAATGTATAATTTGATTGCATTCCTTTTTTTTGGTTTAAAATCAATACACAATGCTAGTGATCAGTTTCTTTGAAGGAGTTATTTATCAGTTTTGTCCTATAGGTATGGTATTTAATACCTAAACTAATCCATTACCTTCAGTTGATTCTAACAATTCATTTCCAAGTTAAATTACAAGTTCTGATTTCAATTTTAATATAATTCCAAGGATGCAAAAACAACATACTTCCTTCCTATGCATTCTTCTTTCCAACAGAGATTTTAATTCACAATAGCAATTCAATTTCAATATAGTCATGCAAGTTTGAGAAGGTAGGGCATTCCTTTATTGACTTCCAACAACAACTTTACAACTTATCTCTTTCTTTTAACTTCAAAATACAATATACAATACATATAACCATTTTTCACATTCCTTTTCAAAACAAAGAATGGAATATAACTCTCTACATTTCACATTTCAATTTCAATCTTTCCTCATCAATACAAGCAACTTCTCATTTACAATAATTATACAAATCATCCACTTCAAAGTGGGAAAGGATTACAATTAAAAGGGTATTCACAAGGGATTGTCAAACTATATTTTCCACATCGCAACAACAACATGCTCATTTTCTCTTTTCTCCAAGTTGATCACAACAAAGAGGGGGAAAGACAACACTCTCCACCCAACCAAGACATCCAATGAAAGGAGAAGCCTTCCTTCATCATTGGCCCTCGAGCTCCAACCAGAGTACAATCAAAGGTGTAATTCAACCATGGCAAAAACTGGATTCCACAACACAACATTATTTCACATACACATTTCAATATAAAACATAACTCAATACAAAAAAACAATTTACAACTGCAATAACAATCATTCAAATCACAACTTAGGCTTGATCAAGCAAGCCAAAGGAGCAAGGACTATGGGGGAAGTTACTTATGCCTCCCAATATGGAATCGGGCATCCACCTATAATCATACCGCCAATATAACATATCATATCCCGTAAATCTTATGTCTCCCAACCCCTCCTTATGTCCCCCACAAAATTTCCCTTATGCCCCCACAAGTAAGAAATGCAAGCTATTTCTTTTCCATGGTGGATCCCAAACCCAAAAATCCCTCCACAAAACTCTGATGCCCATGGCATTCCCTTATGCCCCCACATGGATTCCCCATAGCCTTCTCCTACACCTTCCCTAAGGCAATCTACCCAACCAACCAACAAAAACAATAAAACGTTCTCCATACACACAACTCAACAAAAAATAACATCAATAAAAGAAGGAATAAACTCTATCTCTCCTTGGAAGGATTTGCTCCACATAAAGCAAGCTTTGAATGTCAAAAATACAGTCCCAAAACAACAAGCTAAAAAGTATCAAATGCTCTCCAATTTCCTCCAAATCAACAAGAGTTCTAATCACAGAAAATGCGCCCAAGGATGCATGCAAAAATTATTCCAAACTCCTTTCACAAGCAAGGCTCCCAAACAACAAGGAAATTTCACCCCAAGAGGAATAAGCAAGGTTTCAACAACCTCCACAAGCAAGGAGTTTGAATTTTTAAAGGAGAGGGAAGAGAAGAGGATGATGTGGATCCATGTGGGATGCCACATCATTCTTCCTCAACCCCAAGATCAAAGTCAACATCATTCACCCAAACACAATAAATGAAATGACAAATTAACTTACACACTCAAAAACAACCCACACCTCAAGGGACAACCATTAAATTAAAATGTAAGAAAGTGCAATTAAAAACATGCACAAGAAGAATAAAATGCATTATAAAAAGTCACAAATCACTTCCCCAACCATAAGTATGGTTGGTAACATAAATTTAGAGGTATGGGACAAGTTTTACTTGTCCCACAAGCCTCCAAAAATAGCCCCCAAGGTCAAATTCGAATTTCCATGGAGGTAGAGTATTTCTTACTCCAAAATATGACTTACACAAACTCTTACACCTCTTACACATCCCTTACAAATTAAATACAACAACCAACAACTCTAATAATTACTTTCCATATCCCAATTTAATTTATTTAAAGTTTAACTATATGATTCCTCACATTAATCTATCACAATTTATTTATTAAAAGAAGAGAACACATTACAAATAAAATACATATAACAATAAATAAAAGAGACACATTAATAAAATACACAAACCCATGGTCACATATAAGGAAATCCCCCCATGGGATCCCCTAACTAAATACAAAACACACACAAAACAAGTTGCCATGGTGACCTTGTCGAATTCACCTAGAATTCTATTTTGATTAGTTTCAATCCCCCATGTTTGTTGTGATATTTTAAACTCAGAAACACAAATACCTCCTTCGGCCTCGTGGCCATATCAGAACGTCCAAAATGAATATATAACAAAATCACAAAATCATCTATACATATGAATCACAACAATCACCAAGGCAATCAATGAAATCATTTACAATTTATATCAACACTATATCATCATCAAATAATTTTTCTTTTCTAGGTTTACTCATAATCTCCAAAATCACATGTCCGAATAACTTCCATTAAACATCCATGTCAATAGTATATCATCATCCACATGTGAGTGTCTCTAATAATCACCATGCATTATATATAATCAGATTCAACAATAATCCAGGATCTGACATCTAACAATACTAAATCAAAACTATTAAAATGTTTGTCATAAAGTGTACAATATCATGATCACTAATAAAAGGTGCCAAATGGAAGTGGGCACTACATCCCCCTCCCCTTAGACTCGACTTCCTCTTGGAAGTCACAAGGAAGAGAGATAGGAATAACTGTAACAAAAAGGATCACTCCCATTATGGGATTGTTTGCTTTAACAAGTGTGGGTCTACAGAACTCCAGTTTGGTCCAATATAATTTAACAAGAAGAAGGGAGATTTCAAGGGGTGAATTCTAAACTTTCTGCATGTAAGGCTATGAACATAAGAATCTAAGGAGTAACTTTACGCTATCAAACAAGATACAACACATAACAATATAACAAGAAGAGTTCCAAAAGATCATCAAGAGTAACCACCAAGTAAGGGAATTATAGGGAAAATTTCCATAAACTTGAGATGACCACACAGTTTCCCACTGATACACATACCACATTAACAAAAATTGAGGTTTCCACTAGGGTTACATTATGCTTTCATAGTTTGTTGTTTAGACAAGGCTAGTAAAATCAACCATGGCCAAGATTGCATGAGGAAAAAGTCTACTCAAGGTCCACAATTTGAGGATCACAAAGGATGAGGTGGATCAACAAGGACACCTAAATCAGCAAACATTTACAATCAAGGAACTAATCAAGGAAAGCACTTCTATAACTCGAGAGGGTACAATTAACTTTTCATGGTGATAGTAAGTGAATTCAAGACCACAAGGTTTCCTACAGTCTAATTTTTACACTTTGTTTTAAGAATCGAGCACACAAAACAACCAAATCTAAAGGAGTCAACCATATAGCAAAATATATATATATATATATATATATATATATATATATATATATATATCCTCTATATATATACTAACATATCAATTCCCCTAACACTAACATATCATTCAAGCACCATACATTAAAGCAATGGGGATTATCTATCTTATTTCCTACTCAAGCTCGGAATAGCCATAAAGAGAGCACATGGAAACACCAAAGACCATTCAAGGTCTGCTAGGAGAAGAGCAAGTAACAAGGGGTCCAATCAAATCCAAGGGTGAATAACATCATCTTGCACTTTCCATCCTAATGGGAAGAAGGGATTCAACCACAAGGTGACCCTAGAGAATATGAAGAAAGAAGACTTCCGGAAGTTATTTTATATCCTTAACATATGTTTCCTTAAAATTACAATAACTTAGGTCTCCAAGGACAAGACAACATGCACGAAGGTTGCTTCTAAAAAAACCAGAAAAGTCTCAATCCAAAAAGGACCACAACTCATATCCATCGAGCTATGGGACGAAAAGGGTGTGATGACCCAAAACTCCCACAAGAAAGGCACATACATCCATGGCAAGAAGTAATAAGCACTTAGAACACATTAATATCCACCGGGTGTTTCGCAATTTCGTGTAGGTGACAAAACTACGAGCTCTACTATATATTGCACTCAATACACATAAATTTTACCCATTATATAAATCAACTTATTAAGTCAAAAGTTACAGCTTTTCTTGATAAGAACATTCCTTTCATGCTTCCTTAGTTACAAACTTCCTTCTATTATGACCTCATCAATTTACGTTATATAGAGCACCACTAAGGTGGGCATGATGTCTCACCATTCTAGATAGGCAGAGAGCATTTAGTTTACTCATAAGGAAGGTGGATGGATAAGATTTCCCTTCTATTCTTCTACATGGTTTTTATTTCTTCTATTAATCTACCAAGGGTATAACAAGGATCACTTCCCTTTTCTATGCTCCATTTTATTTGTTCAGTTCCAAGGTCAAATCTCCATAATTATGGTTTTATGGTGTTTTGGTTGAGTTGTCATATCAATAAAATTTTGATGAGAAGGAAGGTTCAAACACATCACAAAATTACTTTTATGGGAAGGAGATACAAATCAACACACCACATTTTGATTCTAAAGGAACAAGAGACATATAAAACACATTATTAATTTTCTGAGAAAACTAGGAAACAATGAACCAACATGAATCACACCAAGATTTCAAAAATTCACCAAATAATTTCAAGCATCATAAAACATTCTTAGTGGGTCTCCACAAGTTTCATAATAAATTTTCAAGGAAGGCTCATTAAAGAGGTTTAATCTTACTTTTACGAATCTATTAAGGTTTAACAATTTTTTGTTTTGTTTAGGATGGTAACATTTTACTCTCCTAATAACCAAAGAAGGTTTTCCAATCAATACTCATGTCCCCATAAGATAACACCAGCCAAGCAACTAGATGACAATGCAACTTTACTCCAAGGAACCACATCCACACTAAAAGGCATCCAATGCAATGGGGCAACCAAATAATTTACCAAATCATGAACTTAACAACCAAGAGTTACAGTTTTTAAAAGAGGAAGTACAATATAAGCACCATCGAGATTAACTATTAAGATCTACCAAACTAACATCTCTAAGAGAAAGGTCCAAAAGACCCAAAGCATCCATAAGTGTTTCCAAGTAACCCAAAGATTAATAGGTCATAAAATGTTATTCATAGTAAAGGAAATTTAAGGTAAGGGTAAACTTATTTATAAGTCAAGAGAGTAAAACAAGTACACTTAAATAAACACACTACCTGAAAGGCTTAAATCTATCCATAATTACCAAGATGCATACATTCCACGAGTCAAAACTTTCTATGATGCAACCAGGAACCCAAGATACAATTTAACATGCCATTGATGAAAAGTCACTATCAAAACAAAAACTTTTCCAGTAACATTTACAGTCAACCAAAGGCAATCCAATCCTAACAAAATCTAAAAGCCCATAATTAAATACTTCTACTCCGACGAGGTCAAGCTCTTACCAGATTGAAATAGGATCACCACTACCACTGTTAGATTGCCCTCTAGACCACACTACACAACAAAATTTCTTTCTAGCAAGGTCAAACAATGAAAGGGGTCACTCTAAGATCTTAGACACACTCAGGGTTCCGTGCATCCATAACCAAGGCATGACTTTAAGCACCTAAAAGGACCCTCAAGACACCTAGGGTGCACCCCCATATGACAATTGTCACCATACAAGAAGCATAGAACCAACTCAACAACATGCAAGAAGGAAACCACGTAACGTTTAACCAAGTAGCCAACAACATCATGAGCTCCGAGTCATCAATCAAATAAAGTCCAAGAAATATCGGCAATCAATAAAAGTGGCTAAGTAGCCGCATTGCAAAGTTTGAAATTTTTTGCAAGAATTATAATTAAATAAAAGATCCTCAGAGCTTCTTCAATCCAATCATAAAATAAGATGTTGGTCCTTGATAAAATACACAAGATTACGAATGTAAAACACAAAAGTTAACACCACATTCACTCTACAACCTTTCATGGCCGCCAATAGGGGTACTCTGCCTTGAGGTTAGTTCCAAGAACACATACACATGATTGGGTCCTAGACGACACCCAGACTTAGTGTCCACCCTCTCATACGGGTAACAACATGGAAAACTGACAACCAGACCCTCTTTCTTAACCACTCAAGGAAGGAAGCTCTAAACAACTTCTAATTAGCTCTTCCTAACCCAGAACACAACCACTACTATCCAACCACAAGGATCACATCATACAACTCATCATTCCAACAACTCCAATAAGGAAGGGTCTCAACAAAGGGCTTAATGCATCATACAATTAAATCAAGTTTTAGGACTTGTAAAACAACACATTTTCAAAGGGGAACCAAGTTTCCATTATACTAGAAGTTCACAAAATCAATTTAATCTGACATTCTTAGTTACCCCGGGTTTAGACAAAATGTCACTAAGTAAGCATAACAACTCAAACAACTTATTATTATTTTTTTATCATTTAAATTGTGGCAGTTCAATTGGAAAGAGTAATGTAATATTTCTTCATACTTATTTCTTCTTCAATTTTCAAACCAGTTTGTTTTCTTAGATTAAAAAGTGTGCTAGGTTTACAGTTCATGTCTCAAGTTTTCTAGTGTGCCCAATGGCCCAAACTTTTGAACCATTGCTTTCATATAAAGTGTGATGCCCAGTTGAAACAACCCACTTGAGACCCATTAACAACCTAGGTTTAGCTAGAAAATTATGGACTAATTGTTTTTTTTTGATTAGGAGTTAACGACCAAAGTCTCAAAGACAATTAAATTCAACTGATAACTTTTCCCATTATAATAATTACTAATTCCACATTTAAAAAGCAACAAGAGCGATAGGTCCACCCTAGCTCAAATATCTCTAGGGGTTAATTTAATTACTCGATTACATTGACATTTTAGCTAAATGTTTTCGATTAGAAATATTAGGGTTAAGGGAGCCAAAACAATTAAATACCCAATGTATTTAATTCCACAAGATCAATACAAGAGCAGGGGTTTAATTGCAAAGAGAAGGGAATACATATTTAAAACAATAGAGTAAGGTCTCGCTAACCCACTCCCGCAGCTTGATTGAGAGAGTCTACAACTAGGTTACAAGGCAAGAGCTACCACTAACGGGTTCCTGAGCAACTCAAATCCACCAAAAACAAACTTCTCTTTTATAAACAATTCTCAAAGGTCACTAGGCCCAAAACTTAGGGCTAGAAGTTTCAGTTAGGTTCAAGGAGCAATTGCCTCCATACCCAACTCTCTAACAGGCTCAGAGTTTCAACTAGATTTTTCTCCTTCTTAATGATTCCAAAATTCCCCTAAACCATTCCCAATGGATAGGAAAAATTCTCTCCTTTCGGTGATATAAAGAAGTCCTCCTAATTCCATGCACGTAACTCAAGATATGAGCGGGTGGAGTTCTTAGGTCAAATATTCTGCAAGGGGACACATGTCAAGAGGAAGGGAAAGCACCTCCAATGGGTTAGCGGGTGGTGGGGCGGCATGGGGAATTTTTCCCATCGCGCAGCACAAATGCAAAGTTTCTTTCGTGCCTCTGCGGGTCCCTGGTGGACACGTGTCGAGTCCTGGTGCAAAGTGGGAGAGGGGGAGGGAATTGGCAGAGTGGTGGGAGGATTTAGCGCATTGTGCCTCGATAGAGGACAAAAGGGAGAAAGGGACGCGTGGGTCCGCGCGCCCGTGGAAGAAGAAAAGCCCGAGGTGGGGTGGTGATGTGGGGCCACGGGAATCTTGTTGAAATTTTCCCAAGGCCAAAAACCAAAGAAATTAAAGGGGTCCTCCCTCCCGCTTCCACCCCAAGGTGCCACGTGGCACCTTCTCATTGGTTATGGGCCGGCGGGGCTAAGATGGAAATCATTCCAAAAATTTAAAAAAATGTCAAGAGTCGAAAAGAAACCGTGCCTCCACCATAGCTCCAAGAGGACATGTGGCGTCCTCGATTGGGTCATGGGGGCGGAGAAATTGGAAAATGTTTCCCAAACCAAATTTTTCCAAAACTTTTCTAAGGCCAAAATGACAGGAAATTTTTGGGTTGCGGGCCGCAGGAAAATTTTCCCAAATTTTCCCACCAAGGCACAAAAACTTCAAAGTGCCATAAATTTTGCTAGGAAGCTCAGTTTTGGGCAAACAGGACTTTTTAGAAAGCTCTCGATGCCCTCTTTGCACAGAAACATAAATTTTACATTTTGATAAGTTTTTAAGGGTCAATTTTGTAAAAAGGATCTGCAGGCTTATAATTAGTGAACTGGCAATTTTCAACTTCTCAATTTGTTTAAATTAGATCTCCTCCTTCACTCAACATGTCAAATAGACATGGAGGACTGGTCTAGGGAGGGTTTAGGGTGTTTTTGGAAAGTTAATTTGTTCAATTGATTCAAAATTGTATTTTTCCAACAAGTGACAGAAAACGATTGTTGGAGGGATCATTTTCAAATTAGCAATGGTTAAGTTGTTTTCTTGAGATTTCTTTGTCAATTTGAATTCCTAAATGTCTTAGCATACTAATCTATAACATTTTTAAGTTGATTGTTAAGTGCAGGTCTGAACTGTATAATTTGATTGCATTCCTTTTTGCCGGTTTAAAATTATACACAATGCCAGTGATCAGTTTCTTTGAAGGAGTTATTTATCAGTTTTGTCCTATAGGTATGGTATTTAATACCTAAACTAATCCATTACCTTCATTTGATTCTAACAATTCATTTCCAAGTTAAATTACAAGTTCTGATTTCAATTTTAATATAATTCCAAGGATGCAAAAACAACATACTTCCTTCCTACGCATTCTTCTTTCCAATAGAGATTTTAATTCACAATAGCAATTCAATTTCAATACAATCATGCAAGTTTGAGAAGGTAGGGCATTCCTTTATTGACTTCCAACAACAACTTTATAACTTATCTCTTTCTTTTAACTTCAAAATACAATATACAATACATATAACCATTTTTCACATTCCTTTTCAAAATAGAGAATGGAATATAACTCTCTACATTTCACATTTCAATTTCAATCTTTCCTCATCAATACAAGCAACTTCTCATTTAAAATAATTATACAAATCATCCACTTCAAAGTGGGAAAGGATTACAATTAAAAGGGTATTCACAAGGGACTGTCAAACTGTATTTTCCATTGCTCCAGAACAACAACATGCTCATTTTCTCTTTTCTCCAAGTTGATCACAACAAAGAGGGGGAAAGGCAACGCTCTCCACCCAACCAAGACATCCAATGAAAGGAGAAGCCTTCTTTCATCATTGTCCCCCGAGCCCCAACTAGAGTACAATCAAAGGTGTAATTCAACCATGGCAACAATTGGCTTCCACAACACAACATTATTTCACATACACATTTCAATATAAAACATAACTCAATACAAAACAACAGTTTACAACTGCAATAACAAACATTCAAATCACAACTCAGGCTTGATCAAGCAAGCCAAAGGAGCAAGGACTATGGGGAAGCTACTTATGCCTCCCAATTGGGAATTGGGCATCCACCTATAATCATACCGCCAATATAACATATCATATCCCATAAACCTTATGCCTCCCAACCCCTCCTTATGCCCCCCCACAAATTTTCCCTTATGCCCCCCGACAAGTAAGAAATGCAATTTATTTCTTTTCCATAAATGGATCCCAAACCCAAAACTCCCTCCACAAAACTCTGATTCGCATGGCATTCTCTTATGTCCCCCACATGAATTCCCCATAGCCTTCTCCTACACCTTTCCTAAGGCAGTCTACCCAACCAGCCAATAAAAGAAATAAAACATTCTCCATACACACAACTCAACAAGAAAATAACAGCAATAAAAGACGAAATAAACTCCTACCTCTCCATGGAAGGATTTGCTCCACAGAGCAAGCTTTGAATGTCAAAAATATAGTCTTAAAACAACAGTGCTAAAGTATCAAATGCTCTCCAATTTCCTTCAAATCAAGAAGAGTTCTAATCATAGAAAATGCGCCCAAGGATGCATGCAAAAACGATTCCAAACTCCTTTCACAAGTAAGACTCCCAAAACAGCAAGGAAATTTCACCCCAAGAGGAATAAGCAAGGTTTCAACAACCTCCACAAGCAAGGACATATACACCCGCAAAACACATATACCTCCTTCGACCTCGTGGCCATATCATATTGTCCAAAATGAATATATAACAAAATCACAAAATCATCTATACATATGAATCACAACAACCACCAAGGCAATCAACGAAATCATTTACAATTTATATCGACACTATATCATCATCAAATAATTTTCCTTTTCTAGGTTTACTCATAATCTCCAAAATCACATGTCCGAATAACTTCCATTAAACATCCATGTCAATAGTATATCATCATCCACATGTGAGTGTCTTTAATAATCACCATGCATTATATATAATCAGATTCAACAATAATCTAGGATCTGACATCTAACACCATACTAAATCAAAACTATTAAAATGTCTGTCATAAAGTCTACAGTATCATGATCAGTAATAAAAGGTGCCAAAGGGAAGTGGGCACTACGGTTGATTTGTGCCACATGTTGTTTCCTCCTGGATGTTTATTAACTTATTTTATTTGTTAAAGTAGCTCACTTTTTAGGTTGCCTCGCCGAGTTGCTAAATAACTCGCCGAGCTACTCTAACTTGACTCGGTCCTCGAGCTCGTGTATATTGTCCTTTAGGTCTTCGAGACGAGTTGCAAAAGAACTCGCCGAGATCCTGTAACTCGACCCCGACTCTGTTATGTCAATTTGATCTTAAATCAACCAATTTAAGCTATTTTTAGACCAAATCTAGTTATCTTTGGAAATTTGACAAACTGTGCTATGTTTTTAAGCTCATAATTAATTAATTAATTAGCTAATTTTCCTATTAAAACGGTTTGTAGATGAAACACAACCTAGCCCTGTTAAATTGATCCATAAGTTGACCAATTCAAGTTATTTTTGATCTAGTTCAGGTTATTTTTTTCATATGACAAATTAAAAGATCTGTAGCTTGTTTTTTGTCTCTATTTAGCTTCTTTGAGTCATTTTTTAGTGTATTTGTCTCCATTTCTGTCTGAGCATTAGAAATGGCTAGTTCTAGCTAATTTTTCAATGGATAAGTCTCAATTTTTAAATGGAACAAATTATATCATTTCAAGAATTCAATTAAGAGTTTGTTTTATGGCTAAAAAGCTCTGGGATCTTGTGACTGGGAGACAAGCTACCCCTAAAAATCGAAGCCCCTATCTCAAGACATGTAAGTTATGTTGATTCATGATGAATTTTGGTAGTTGTATGATAATAATCAGACATCATGAACCCCTATAAAGAGTAATTAAGAAATCCTGAACCATGTCTAACCATGAACAAATTTCTTGTCAATCACAAAGGTAGAATAGAAATTGATATCATATTTTGTAATGCATCAAGTGCATTTATAAGATATACCTAGAGGTTACAAAGAATATGTGCATATTCTTGAGAAACTTTCTTGTAAATCTGCTTCTCTGCCCTCTTCTGAGTATCCTAAAACTGAAAATGTTATGAAAAGTTGTTTTTCATTTGTTTTTGATATAATGGATCTAGAAATTGAGGGGGAGATTGACCTTTTCAGATTTGTAGCTTATGACTCATGGCTTCAAGGAATGATTCTTTTGAAATCTATTAACCATGCCAATATAAAGCTTTGAAATATGTTCTCCTTATTTTTGAAAATTGGAAACTGTGCTTTGATCTGTACCTGGGCTTGATGAAGCTCTCTTTCTTGAAATCATATTGATGATGTATGACTACATCTTTCTAAGAATATGAATAAATCATGACAACAATTACATGTAACTATTTCATAGTTTGTCTTTGAAACCTTACTTTGAAATTTGTTTCTTGAAAATACTAAAACAATGTACAATATAAGCTCTGGAAGAATTTGAGATTTGATGTTCATGCATTTGTATCTTGGCTCTTTTTGGTTTTCCATCCTGGAATGATGGCTGTAATTTGTTCATTTGATTCTTTCTGATACAATACATCTCCGGAAGTCTGTCCTTGAATGCTTTAAAGTCTTGCATTTTGAGCACCTTTTTTTTGCTATAAGATGTTGACTATTTGATGGATTTGATGAATCCTTCTATAATGTTTGATCATTCTTGGACATGATTGCAACTTCTAACCTGATGATGAACCTGCCATCTTGTGGTTATCTATGATATAGTAATGTGAAACTCACTTTCCAATAAGCTGATTGGTTATCATGATCCTGAATTGCTTTGAACCTACCAATGATGTTACAAATTTGGATTCTCCCTGATCTGGACACTTTGTCTTCCTTGTTGATGCAAGAAGAGAGAGTCATGGAAAACATTGATTCAAAAAGAGACTACTTCTCAAGCTTTGTTCTCACGAAGCATAAGCTTGCTCATAATAGAAATAACAACAATCATAATCAAAAGTCTTTGTGTTATATCTTAAGCAAGCTACTAGAGCTTGCTATGTTTAATAGGTTCTTTCAGGAGCTTGGTTTTACCAACTGTTGTGCTGATAATGATTTTTTTGTCAAAACAGTCATGATCTCTTAAAGCAAAGAATAATAATATAATTCTTAGAATTAAGATAATGTTTTTGATTATTAAATCATGTTTTTGGCATAAAATTTGATCTTATATGACATGTCTAAGCTTAATTTTTGCTTACATGGTCATTTTCTTCTATGAATAATATGATTATTTGTTCAAATGTGTTATCTACCAAGTCTTAATCTCATTATGTAAAGACTTAGAACATGAAGATATACATACGTTGTTAAATCATTTTAATTGATTACTAAAATATTATTATATGCATATCAATCACACTTGGGGACACATTTGTGTTTGTATTGAGACGCCCAATACTAATTGCATCAAATTAACGTTTTAGTAGTACAATATGTTGAAATTATTTCAACACATTTGTAATATAAAATAGTTAGTTGCTTAAACATATACTTATTATAGTTGTTATGCCTATTATGTTGTCTATCATAACTAACCATGCTGATGTTGTGTTGATATACAGTTGGATTTATTTTCAAGTTTTGATACATGTTCCATCACTTGAAGTAGAAAATAGCCACGTGGCTAAATAGGCTATTGGTAGTGATACACGTAGGACTGAAGGAAGTATTCCTCCTCTATGTGAAGGCCAAATTGCTCTTGATAAAAAAATCCAGGTTCAAACATACAAAGATTATTTGAAGGCCATTGCATGCTATGAAGTCTTGCAAGTTTTGTGCCTTATTCAGCCTATCAGAGTTTCCCTTGAGGGGGAGTGTGTATGGTAATGCCAACTCCTTATGGCTTATTATAAAAGACCTAGGTCAACTTTTAAGAGTGGATCATGAGCACCCGCTTTGTATATAACAAAGTGATCCTTTAGAGATTGGTTACACATGATTGTAACATTGTACGTGAACTGTAAGTCTCATGAGAAAATGCATAAGACAATTCATTGTAAACTTCCAATACTTCATCCATTTTGTACCAAGTAAATGTGTCACTTTATGTGAAGTTACTTGTAAATCCCAATGAAGCTTTAGTTATGGGTATGCCTTAGTTTATAAAAGGCTCCATAATCTGATGTAAGTCTTCATATGTAAAGCACTGTCTTAAGAATTTATGTATGGGAAGATCTATAGATTTCCCTTGTTGGCATGCTAGCTTGAATCACTGATTCAAGGTCTGTAAATCCTTTTGTATAAAAAGGTAAATTTGGCTTGCCTGATTTGTCTTCCCACTTAACATTAAGGGGGAGTGTTGGGGTGATAATGTCAAGTGGGATTAGCCACTTGGGCATGCCCCAACATTATTAAAGTTTGTCTAATCAAACTATATTAAAGAAGTCTTTCACAATTAAGAATGAAGCGGTTTGAATGATTCACCAACCCACATTGATGTGGGTGATCCCTCTTGGGATTGGCTTTAGCAATGTTTAGATTTATACAGTTTCCAACATTAAAGATAAAGATCAGACTGTAAGATATGCTAGCAGAGCATACTATGTAAGACACTAGAAGAATGTAAGAAGATCTAGACAAATCGTTATTTATTTATTATTGATCAAGAGACATAGCTCTGCAGATGTAGTGAAATACCGAGGAGTGAAGTGGAAGTCCCGGGTTAAATTGTTTCTGATTCTTAATATAGATAGTGTTCTATAGGGGAGTTTTTTCCTTCAAGTTTTTCCACTTAAATATGGTGTTATCCATCTTTTGTTCTTCTTCATTATTTTCTTTTAGCTCTAGCTCATTAAGCTCTATTATTTGCTATCTATTTCAAGTTATTTCTTTGTATAATCGAATGCATGCCATAATCTAGAGTCTTCGCCCTTTAATACCAAATATGTGATCTGTAGATCTCATTTCCTTCTAAATATAACACACTTCATCCTTCACCATGGGTGAGAAATGCCTTTTCCTTATGGTAACCAATTACCTTATGGTTTCCATAAGGATGTAGGTAACAACAGTCCTTAAGTTTTTAGCAACACTCTTGAAAACATCTCATGGATCCCAAACTTATATGTACAAGAAAAATGGAATTTTCAAGGAAGAATATATGTTCCCTTTTTCCCTCAATATGTTCTCCCTCTTATCAAATTGATCCCGATGCCCTCCATGATAGAAATATGGCGGTGAGATAGGAGGAATCAACACATTTGGAATATTATTATCATGTCTAGGGATTCACACAAAGAGTTCCCTTCTTATGGCTAAAGTAGAATCTTCTTCCCATTTGGTACCCTTGATCGTCACAAAGTTTAGAATAATTCTTATGACGACTAAAATATTGCAAAGACATAACATGAAGGTGATTTAGTAAATTTTTCTAAGAAGATGATGAAATTGCATACCATAGGTTGCTTTCATACAATTATCATGTGAGCTAAAGATTACAAGCATCAAGAGAGACCCTTATTGCATGGGCATGCCTCCTAATAAGATCACCCATAATTTTTTTCCCATTAACCCCTTACAATTATGATTTTTCTCCATTCTTAGCTCAATAATTATTAACAATTTTCCGTGATTTATTATGTAGCCTCAAACTTGCTCGATGGTCATCCTTTTCAACAAATTTCCCATGACCACAAATCTGAAATGGCATGGTAGAAAGAAACAAATCCAAATTACCTTCATACCTTCGGTTGTCTTCATGGTATTCATCTTTCTTCGCCTTATGAGAATTTGTTGAAGGATGCTCATTATGTTGATACATGCAAAGAACCACATCATGAATCTTTCCAAATCGGGGACATCACCAATTTGTCTTTCACCGCTTGTTGTTTGGAAGGTCCTAACAAGTTGATCGTCCTCCTTTTCCTTTGGAAATTGTGCTTCAACCTTAAAATTTTCTTCACCATCTTGTGAATTTGATTTTTCTTCTTTATTTTTCTAAAATATGCCATCTTTAGAAATCAATGAATCATCATTAAAAATCAAAGTATTTATAACTTCAAACCTGTGCTTCAAGATTTCCTTCTCTTCTCTAGGATTATGCTTTAAGATTTCATCAAACCCTTGCCCCTTCATACTACTTTTTGAAAATCAACCAAGGGCTCATCCTTGGGAAGAGTGATGGGTGCTTCTAGGGATTGATGGGATGTTCCCTCTAAACTCCAAATAGTTTCAATTTTTTTTTCAACCTTGATCATGATGGATGGATTATTTCCCTCTAGGGATGGAACATATTTCCCGCTTCCTTGGGTATAACTTAGGGTTTGGACCTTGGTCCAATTCCCACTCTACCATTCTTCAACCCTATGATCTCTGTGAGTGTCATGACATCACGAATCTCACCCGGAAGATCCCTATACTCATAGATGGTAACAATGTTAAGGCTCTCTAAATGCCACATTTCAAACTTTGGAATGGCTTACTCCCTAGGGAGTAAGGTAGGCTGAAATGGCCTAACAGAAACTCCAAAATAAGACTCGAGAGGATGCGTCACACCATGAATGAAAAACTTCTTTCACCATTTTGGTCTTCCATGGCCTCAATCAACTGTGTCATCCTATTCACTAGTCTTTCTTTCCCTAGGGAAAGCCACTCAAACCTAGTGTTAGGAATGCTTGATCACAGAGAATAGTGCTATGATTCAATAACAAACCAAATCATGCAAATACGAAGTAAACAATTCCCCAAAATCTATAGTAGTGGAAACATATACTAGAAAATCCAAATCAAAACAAAGTACACACACATAACACAACATGTACCATGATTCACTTAATGTGGGCCATGTCCACCGAAGATAGAGATCTCAATATTTATAATGAACAAGAGTACAACTCAACTCTTCTATACAAGAGTACAATGCATATCTCCTCGAGTATTTCCTCCTCGAGATCTCTAAAAAGGATCTACATGAGTGCACTACAACCATGCCTTAAAACCACCAACAAATCTCACATAGCCAGGAACTATTGCATCTCTGAAATGTAACCAAGATCTCCTGTGAATTTGTAAAAAGACCTCTCAAATGGGTCTACCAATGTGCAACCATAACTATGCACCAAAAAGTAAGTCTCTCACCCATCACTGCATCAACTTGTGCAAATAAGAAGATAACCTCCTCTACAATATATGGATCTATCAGATACCCACAAGCTATCCAATGAGTTACAATACTAGATATCTATGGACCAACAATACAACATGATCTCATGGACCTATAATACATGATTTCATAACAACATGTGGATCTATAATACAAGATCTCACAACAACCTATGGATCTACAAGAAGAAACCATATGTGCTTTGCATACTATGCAAGCCATTACATTGAGACAAAACAATACAAAGGAAATATAGTAGAAGACATTACACTCTTCTCACCATTCAGATGTACCTACCATTTCCTTCTGTCCAGCTTCTCTCCATGGAAGCTCTGTCTTCATGTAACCTTTTTTTCTCTTCTTCTTCATCCTCTCAACCAAGGATTCCACATGCAATAATAATCAATTACATGCAATTCCTACTCTTCTAACCCCTAGCTTTCTAGCTTATATAGGCATATACAAACTTAGGGCAACTTAGCTATGCATTTACAACCTTTAGATCACCTTTATAATCAAAGGTTGGATCTAATCCCACAACTTAAATAAAAACATTCATGCACAGTAACCGATGCCCGTTACCCAACCGATGCCGGTTACCCAACCAATGCCGCTTTCTCTAGGTGAACGATGTCGGTCGGTCGGCGATCTTGATGTGACATCGTAAACCTACAAGTTTATAAATCATGCTATTTGTGAAGAAATTTATCTCCACAACTCAACAATATCCCACTTGGAGATAAATTACTTAACTTGTACTTGTACATCACCATCCTCTACAAACCGTGAAGACCAACTATTCTTTACTTCAACAATTCTCTCAAAAACAGGAATATTAAACCATCTTCTTAAACCAAGAAGATAGCAAACCATGACTTAGCATATACCTTCACGAAGCTACTACCGATCCATGATACATGAGCTATCCATACATTAGGCTCCCACTGAATTGTAACACCAAGCCACCATGACTAACACACCTGCAAGAGCTTCCAATCAAGCTGAAATACTAAGCTTCAATTGCAACCATAGCCATACCTATAAAACAACCATGTTCTCCAACCATTTATCCATGTCTCCATGTAACCACCAATGCAATTGACCAAAGACAAGTCAAATTGGAATATAGATAAGCAAAACAAGATCTTGGGTAAAGACATCCCAAATGAGTTCTACATACAACTAGTGGGTGATTCATCCATAACACTTGCATAACTCAAAGAATCCAAACACTGCATTATGTAAATCTAACCCTGCATAAAAAAACTTGCATGTACAAGACAACCATATGTAGGAAAGATATCTATCATGGAGTAACTTAGTAATAAGAGGAAATACAAACATCCCTTACTTATACTCAAAGGCATCTAAAACCATGCTCATAGGCACCCATGTGCAAAACAAATATTGAATCATCATAAAATAAAAAAATAGAATCTATTCACATGTATAAACTCACCATGTACATTCATCCATATCACCAGGCTCTCAGAAGCTCCAAGTATTTCACCGACTAACTCCAAGGCCACACATGAATCCTGTGCTAATCAATGTCAACAACAATAACCATGCTAACCATGCTACTAATAACTAGTGCAAATACCAGAAAAATGTCATTAACATACTACACAACCATCCAAGATGAAAGCAAACAAGGGAAACACCAATAAACTATAAATACACACTTTGCTGTCACACCTGTAACTTGACCAACCATGACAGATCCTACCGACACCGGTCAACTGTAACAATTTTTTTCTTCTTTCACCCTTCAAACTCTAAAACATTGCTCTCTCTTCTTAACCCAATTGAACAACCATCAACTTGCCATCCCATAAGGATATCCAGGCACTACAAAATAAAACTAGAAGTGATGTCAACATGCACTAAACACAAAATACATGTAAAACCATGACTGTCCTCCAAAACAACTTGTGCCTCATGCCACTCTGAATAGTAGCATTCTCCTCTCACTCCACACGTGCATATGTGTCCAACCTACAATGCCAACAACCATGGCTTGCTCCCACTCAACATGAACTTCCCGTGTCGCCTCTAATCACCAAGCTCAAAAGCTCCAATATATATCAGTGAGAAATAAAACAAATGAAAGAAAATATAAAACTGATTCCCTTCTTATCAAAGAATACTTCTACATCATAGAAGTTTGGACTTCTTGTGAAGTAGGTTGAACCACCTTCTTTTCATCCATGTGTACTCAACATCTCCTGTTACCTGTAATTGTGTCTAAACATGACTTTTGATCTATAAACTCTTCGACTTTGGAATTAGCCACGAATCACAATTAATCGCTGTTCTACTTTCTAATAGAAAGTAATAGAGACAAACTAGTGAATGAATTATACTTGTGCTTAGAATCAACGATTTGCGAAAGGGAAAGAATACAAAATCATAGACCAACAATTTTATCTGAAAAACCTCCAGAGGAGGAAAAACCAATCGAGAAGGGAAATTGCTCTTTCTTCCCACTTTTATTGGCCAATTCAATAATAAGTACAAAAATTACAATAAGTATGAAAGAGAAGTAGATAATATCTCACACTTCCTCCTAGTTACTTGCTTGCTCTGACTCAATTACTCCTTGCTTCTACAAATCACAATTCCAACACTAAGAGCTTCTTACTCACTTGCTTCATTCTTCGATGATCTTTGTTCTCTTCCATAACATGCATTTATAGCCTTTCTCATGTCCTCCCATGCACTGGAGAATGGGAAAGGTCATGGAGGAGAAAGGAAACGAACAACCTTTCAAATTTGGAGGTTGTTCATTTTCAAATTTTGTTTTCTGTCTGAGAGTGCCAAGATCGCCGCCCTATGCATACTGACAGTCCTAGGACCGCTGCCCTAGTTGGCAGTCATTCTGTAACTGCCACCTTGCACAGGGTGGTGGTCCTATTACTTAAAAGATAAAACCTCCGTGTATCATTTTTTTCTTCTTCATGTTGGCTGAGTTGATAAAGTAGAGTCATTTTGGATCCTTATGGATCAACTTTTCATTTGAGGATCTCATCCTTAGACTAGATACCCTTGTTCTCAAATTTCCAACACATCCTAGAAATAAAATTCATCCTTACTAAATATCCATTGTGCATATTTTACTTGTGCACATAATCCAAACATAATACCAATTTCTTCAAACAAAAGAAATAAAACATGAACCGTATAGAGATACTTGAATTTGACCCAAGTCTCACTAGACTCACCGAGCCAACTCCCTCTTTTTGATTCAAACATTGAATTGATCTAGTCGGTTCCTGCTATATACATTTTGGAAGAAACTTGATCCTCCAAAATGGACACTAAAACCTTTCATGCCCTCTTCTGTGTGAAAACCAATACACACTTACTGTCACAAAGACCAACCTTGGTTTCATTGATGACCGTACCGCTTCCTCAGTGATGATGTTGGTGCTTCTGGAAGTAACACAACACCACAAATTGGCATAGTACACAAAACCAATGCCTACTCGACTAAAGTCGATAATAGTTGTCTTTGAGCTATTCATTTCAAGAAGCACCCAAATCTTGCACAAAAACTTTATAGCAATAATACATGCAATAAAACTACACCAAGATGAAATACATCACCTTACCAACACCAAGACACTCAACCACATCTTTAATTGAAGTACTTGCCTCTCTGATGGAAGCCTCGTCTTCATTTTTGCTATTATATTCTTCCTCTCTTATGAAGCTTGTGCATGTAACTGCTCCTCTATCTCTTACTTAGATTTGCAATCCCAAACATGCATGTGCAACCAAAACATACAAGCACTTTGTAATACCAAGATAACAAAACCATACCTCTATAATCTGGATCTGCAATCTAACCAACATGCTTGTGCCTCCAAGAACCAGGGACACCTCAACAATCAAGACACATTCATTGCATCTTCTCAAATTACTTTAGATATGTGATTTTCTGATTAACAGGTCACCAACACCAGTTTATAACAAACCAACCACGATCACCCTTCCAATATCGGCTAAGGAACAATACCAACATCGGTATAGCATACCGATGCCGGTCACTGTCATTTTCTAGCAACCTTACATTTACATCTCCCACTTGATATTAAATATTCCTGCGATTTACACATTAGGAAAAACAAAACCCTACTCTCATACAACTGTCAGTAATACCACTAACAAAACCCTGAAGCAAAACCATTTCTCTGTAAACTAAAGCCATCGCTTTGATACCAGTTGATGGTATTAAATAAGATAACAAACCAGCTCTGATACTAGTTGTTGGGAATACTTGACTGCGAAATAATGCTATGATTCAATAACAAACCAAATCATGCAAATACGGAAGTAAACAATTCCCCAAAATCTACAGCAGTGGAAACATATACTAGAAAATCTAAATAAAAACAAAGTACACACACATAACACAACATGTACCATGGTTCACCCAATGTGGGCTACGTCCACCAAATATAGAGATCTCAATATATAAAATGAACAAGAGTACAAATCAACTCTTCCATACAAGATTACAATGCATCTCTCCCTGAGTATCTCCTCCTCCAGATCTCTAAACAGATCTACATGAGTGCACTACAACCGTGCCTCAAAACTACTAGAAGATCTCACATAACCAGAACTACCGCAATTCTGAAATGTAACCAATATCTCTTGTGAATATGAAAACAAGACCTCTCAATCGGGTCTACCAATGTGCAACCATAATCGTGCATCAAGAAGTAAGTCTCTCCCCATCACCGCATCAACTCTGTAAATAAGAAGACAACCTCCTCTACAATATCCTGATACTATCACGTACCCAAAATTTATCTAATCACCTTCAATACTAGATCTCTATGGACCAACAATACAACATGATCTCATGGATCTACAATACAAGATCTCACAACAACATGTGGATCTACAATACAAGATCTCACAACAACATGTGGATCTACAAGAAGAAACCATATGTGCTTTGCATACTATGCAAGCCATTACATTGTGACAAAACAATACAAAGGAAATACAATAGAAGACATTACACTATTCTCACCATTCAGATGTACCTACCATTTCCTTATGTCCAACTTCTCTCCATGGAAGCGCTGTCTTCATGTAACCTTTTTCTTTCTCTTCTTCTTCATCCTCTCAACTAAGGATTCCACATGTAATAATAATCAATTACATGCAATTCCTACTCTTTTAAGGCTTGCTTTCTATCTTATATAGGCATATACAAACTTAGGGCAACTTAGCTATGCATTTACAACCTTTAGATCACCTTTATAATCAAAGGTTGGATCTAATCCCACAACTTAAATAAAAACATTCATGCACAGGTAATCGATGTCGGTTACTCAACCGATGTAAGTTTCTCCTAGGTGACCAACGCTGGTCAGCCGATCGATGCCGATTACTGTGTAAACCTGCAAGTTTGTAAAACATGTTATTTATGAAGCAATTTAGCTCCACAACTCAACACCTAGTATCATCAAAATGTATGTTCATTATTTATCTATTCTTTCTAAATGAAACCCTTGTTTCTTTCTTGCATCAACCCTTAGAATGGGAAGATCTCGTGCTCGATACTATTGTAATGGCCCTTTTTGGGGTTGAAAATGAAAAATAGGGAAATAACACAAACTCCAAGTGAAATGAATTAATATTGTTATAATAGTAGATTTGAAACCCTAGCAATGACTATATAGGGACATTAAATTTACCATATAACCATGCACAATAGTAGAAAATTAATTCTAAATAATTATTTTAAGTACACCAACTAATATCCATCCAATTTGCATCAAAGAAATGTAGAAATCCGGATATAATACAATCTTTGCAGCTTAACTTTGTGACAACAACAATGCAACCATCAACATGGGCTGAAAAAATAGATAAACTCCTCCAAACATAACCAAATTATGGATTCCATGCTTATAAATTATTGAAAATAAGAATATCAAATAATATACGAATTATGTGCCATAGAAGGCACCGAACTACAACTAAAGCCTAGTCGCTCCCTAGGAGAGGGGCTTCAAAATCATGCAAAGCTTTTGCATATATTCTTCTCGATGTCTCGTGATCGAAATCAACAAGAGAGTCTTCGATGGTTACCTTCAATTCACCCACATTGAGATTTTTCGTACTCCACCAAACCATAAGGAAGGGTTTCGTCCTCCTTGGATGAAACACAATAGGGTTGTTGTCTTCAAGTGGAAATGTATTGAGCAATCAATCCGACAAACTAAGTATATGCGTAAATGTGCCAAAGATGATCCCCAAATGAGGTCACACAACCTCTTTTATATCCTTTTATTGGTGCCAAAGGCCAAATAGATGAGGAACGACCTCCAAACTCATTTTATCTTTTAATTCTTTGTTGGGAAACTCATAATCCTAGCTGACCTTTCTGGAGGAGATAAACACTAAAGAAAAAAATTAAAAATAATAAAGTAAACATAAACAAATTTCACCTACTTTCCTTGTTCACTTAATATTCTTTGCCACAGAAGAGAGTGGCAAAAATTCTTACTTACCTTGTTCACTTAATACTCTTGGCTATAAGAAGCAAGTGGAAAATAGAACTCCTACATGGGGAATAGGGAATGGACATGGTGACAACCATGTCATATGCAAAATATATGGGAAGGCTAGCCAAAAGTGTTAGTCACAAGTAACTAAAATGCAATATCATGGCAAAAACACAAGGAGTAGCTAGTTGAATACATGATACATCACTCATGATGTCACAAAACACTCAAAGCCTTCAATTTTATAGAAGAAAAACAATCACTCAAGCATAGGGCATATCCCACAAACAATGAAAATCAAGGCACAAACATATATAAGATACAAGAAAATTATATAACAATGTGCAATCTGTAAGTCTAACAATGGATGATATAGAGATAGCGAGAGTCCCAATACGATAGGAAGAGTGATATGCCCATGAGAAGTAGGATACCTACAAGTCATATGAGAAGACCAATAACTTACAAATAATATATAGAACATTCATTGCACTTGTAAATAGGATGTACCATAACATTGTTAATAACATGAGGACCAATAGAAGCATCAATGTATAATCGATGTGATGAAAAAGAGGCATGAAAATGAACATCAATAAAAGAAATGATAGGTGAAGGAATATTTATAGGTGATGGTTAGGTATGTATCTTTAGAGGGAAGATATGTCACCATTCCCCTGAAACATTTAATTTTCCTCAATCACTTTCATAGGAATATTACAGTAAATTTCCCGCATTATTTACTAAACTCCTTGGAGAAGTCTGTCCTTGAAGTTCAGAAGCATGCCAGGGCTGTTCCCCTTCACCAAGGCTTGATCCTACTCATTCACCATCATTGCTTCTCTGGCTCTCGCCCTCTACCCACTCCCCCTGTGATTAACCCTCTCCTGCTGGCGATCTTGACATTGCTACCTCGGCGTAAAGAGGAAAGATAAGAAGGTTAAGGCCGCTCTGCCTTCTTTGTAGAGAGTTTTGCGTAGCCATAAGGATTTGGAGCTTGGAGAACTTACTACACATTAGTAATCTTGTGGATAACTCCAGAGAAGCGGACCTTCTTACCAGAGTTAGTAAACTCGAAGAGGAAATCAAAGACCTCAAGAATGATTTGAGGAATATGGAAAAAGCAAAAGGTAAGAGGAAGTTGCATGATCCTGAAGACATGGATACTATTGCTGAGATTTACAAAAAGCTTCTTTCACTTGATACTAGACTAGGCAATGCCAAGGGGCATCAGGATTGCACCCTCTCTGCTATGAAAGGAATGTATAATTTTATGGAACAACATGTGAAGAGTGTATGCAGCCTTAGTGGCATTCCTGAAAATATTTGGGATTCCAATGAGACCCGTGACCTGGCACTTGCTAAGGTAGACATGAGTGATCTTTCTTAGGCCACGACCATTGTGCTCTTCCACTCTCTCCAAAAAATCAAGGTCAAGATTGACAAGGCTGTCAAGTGATGCGGTGCCTTGGTGCTTTGCTTTGTTGTTGTGTTGGTGCTACTTTTTGGCGGTTTTGATGTTGATATCTTGCTGGGATGCCCTGTTTTGGATCCCTTTTTGCTATTTTTGGCCCTTTTGTTCTTCGTCGGATCACTATCTAGTTTGATCATTTTGTTCTCCTTCTACTGTTGTATCTGAGTATCTGTTGAGCCTCCAGTTTAAGGCATTTAGCCTTTCTGGTTTGAGCTTTCTCCTTCTGCTATCTAGGCTTCTTGAGCCTTTTTGTACACAGGGTATAGTCCCTTCAAAACTATTTATCCTTAATAAAAAAATATAGTACCAACAATAAATAAAAGAGGATGATATGAAGATGGAGGAGGAACAACATGATAAGCATGATTTGAAGAGGATTCAAGAGATGATTTTTCATGCTTGGGTAAAGTATCGTTGAAGATTTTAAGCTTGTCATTACCATTAGTAGATTTCGAATAGAAATTTTATATTTAAGAAACTCAATTTCATAATTTCGAATCAGACCTTGGATTAGATATCTAAGCTTAAAACACCTATCAATAGAATGGCCATTGCATCGATGGTAATCACAATGTGCATTTTCATCAAATTTATTTCCACGAGGACTATTAGGATCAAGCTCAAGAGGATTCAGAAGAGAAATTATATTTCTTTATAGGAGTCAAGGAAACAACATATGTGGTGGACATGGAAATTTAGTAAAAATGTTGCATGTAGGTTGTAATTAGAGCTTCGTAGGTTGAGATATAGTATTGAAAATAGGCTTAGGTTCACTAGACTTTCCCTTGAAGGAAGATTTGCTTGGGAACTTGTTAGTAGATGAATCATAAATATTAGCACCATATTTAAGCTTGCCCAAACAAAGTAATTTGATTTCATGATTTTGAGAGTGTGGCATAGATGATCAAAAGAGTGAAAAGAATCAAAGAGTACACATTCTTGCAAAGGAGGTAATAGGATTTGGATAAAAGATCTTGTAATTCAGATTTAGCTAAGACATTATTCATTATAGAAGATTAGTCTTATAATGTAAAACATAGTCACTAAGATGTTCATTAATTCCTTACCTCATTTTGTCCATTTGTGCATATGATATCTTCATTCGAATAATCATAGAAAAATGAGCCAAATATAAATTACTAAAGGATTAAAATATCTAATGGAGTGCAAAGGCAAGTCATAAATCCATCGCAATACATAGTCTTGTAAGCTCCTAGAAACAACTCGGTCTAAAGTGTGTCATCACGAGAATAATCCAAGCATGCCACATGAAATGATCGAAGGTGATCTTAGGGGATTCTATGACCATCAAAGACATGAAACTTAGGCAAGGAAAAATTGGGAGGGGCTGGATAAGAAGAAACCTTGGGTGTAAGAGGATTATGAAGAAGAAGTGAAGAATTCAAATATGGAGAGGAAGTGGACAAAGCCTATTGTAAAGTAGCAAATTTGGGCTTGTAAAACATGATACAAAGAATCGAATGCATGGGATCTTGAAGAAGTTCTAGGAAAAATATAGGAAATAAGAGGAGAAGAAAGATGAGTGTTAGGTGCATAAATAGGAACATGGTCTGGTGAATGCCCCTACACCGATGGCAAGGGAGGAGAGTGGAATAGAAGATGAGGGGGCTATAATAGAGATACTAGTGGTTTCAAGGATTTTAGGTAGAGATCCGCTGGGATTATTCATGAGAAGTAAATAACAGGAGATCAAGGTTTTCAGGATGATAAACAATGTATGTATTTAGGTCATTAATATTTTCAATGGTAAATTCATGAGAAGTGCTTGTTGTGATAGAGAACAAGAAGATCGATAAACTACGTGCAATGAAAAAGTTCACCAAATGATTTAACAGATATTAAAATTTTAATTAGAGGACTAAGATAAAAAATAAAGTAGTACTAGTGTGATCTAGCATGCAAAGTACAATCAATTGTGCAAGATAGGAGATAAGAATGAATTAGCTTTAGCTTGTATTAGAAGATATGGAATGACCTTGAGATGGGAAACATACTTGAGAAGGATGGATCTGGAATGCGCATGATCTATTTGAGAAACCAGAGTTTTTAATTTCCTCGGATAAAACCACCCACGAGGAGAACATGACCACCTCGGGCATTAGTGTCATGGAAAGTGCTCTTCTTATAGTCTTTTTCAGGGTACAAACTTAGCTTCTTCGTTTCATTGTTTGTTGTATCCACTTCACCGTAGGGCTCATGTATTGTAAATATTTTTGTAAAAAAACCCTAACTACCCCCACAAGGCTCAATTAAACCTTATATGGAATAAACAATGCATATTCTTGAGTCAGATTGACCTTAGTGCTCACCCCAATGTGATTGTCACCGATCCTTTCCGTACATTTCAGACTCTATGTAGTTATAGTGTGTGTGTGTGTGTGTGTGTGTGTGTGTGTGTGTGTGTGTGTGTGTGTGTGTGTGTGTGTGTGTGTGTGTGTGTGTGCAAGTGTGTGTGTGTGTGTGTGTGCACGCGCGCGCGCGTGTGCGTGTGCGCGTGCGCGCGATTAAATTTTGTCCTTGAAGCTATGTTTCCCTTGGGCCATTCACATCAAGATAGCGGGATATAAGGTAGCCCAAATGCAGTCCTTGAGTGTTACTCCTTACCCAAGTACTATATAATAAGTATTAGCCCCAAGTTTCCCGATTTCCTAATAATAATGAGTAATTCATGTATATATATGATTCCCTTATTTGAATTTTGTCATTAACAACCAAAAAGGCTGACCCAAAGTGATAAAAGAGACTTTAGAAAAGATAACAAATGATGTGACATTTCAAACTTGAGAAAGGGAAGGAAAAGGATAGAAGCACCCATAGGGGATAGTAGTTCTTGGATGCTCATGTCCCTAATGGGTGGTACTATCTAGAATTCTCGAATGATATAATGGAAAATACAAAGATGGGTCATGTGTTGTGCAATGTCCTAAATTAAAGTGACTATTCAAGAAAAGTAAATGTTAAGAGTATCAAAATGGATAAAGCAATGTAAAAGCAAAACAAATGTTGTTAATGTCTAGTTTTCTTTCTTAGGAATCATGCATATAATGACATACTTAGAGGTGTGATGTAAATAGAAAGTACGTGATTTCGTGACTATTCCTATTTATGTGGTCTTGAACCTAATAAGAACTGTGACCTATAAATTTTTTGGGTTTTCCACTTATCTGAATCTCTTCGTAACTCTCTGTCAGTCACTATCGGTCACATTAAAGAGGCCTTTGAATGCTTTGCTCAATATTTCAAACCATAACCATGGATGATAATTCCTACAAAAAAACAATATTTGAGTTATAAGGATCCCCATGCACTATTGATGTTGTCACTAATCCGAAGAGGCCTCAAACCGCATGTTGTTCTCCACCTAGCATGTGATATATAGCTGTAATGCAATCAAATTTACAATCATTTATTTGAAAAATATTGAATCGAGTTTCTCTCTTGCAAATCTACTTGAGTGAGTGACTTTGAGTTCTTGCAAATATGGGAAGCAATTCCCTAGACCTAGTGGAAAGCTTCAAACTTGTAGATGGTGCTGCCCTAATGAATGTGTAGAGGTATTTGTAGAGTGTAGGGAGATTTGGGTGCATTTTGTGATAGCTTTTGCAATAGGAGTCCATAAGAGTGCTAGGTACTAAATGAGGTGAGTTTCACTTACTTATATATGTCTTGCGAAGGTAATTTAAGTTATAAAGGTCTGACACCGAGAAAGAGTAAATGACCTAAATAATAATGTACAACTAAAAGTTTGGGATAAAAGTGAGAAAGGTCAAAACCATACACTAGGGTCATGAATGTATGGACATTCCTACCCCTGTTATATGTTTTTGACCCTAGAGAGAAAATTTGAAGTGTGAAGTTTGGAAGCTGAAAAGTGGATTTTCTAAATGGATTCCAATTTGTCATAAAATTCAAATATAAACTTGTTACTCTTGCGTCAACGTGGGATCATGTACTCTATTCGACTATGTGAGCTTGATTTACTCTAAAGTATTAATTATTCCCTTTTATAACTTGTGACACCATGAAATCTGCATTAGAAATATACACACAGGAACATGTGCATGCACACACACACATGCACAATTTTTAGCTATTTAATATTGCATTTACTCCTTCGATTCTCCTACATCAATTATGATCTTTGGTGTAATATATATATATATATATCTTCATTATTTTCCCACCATTTCTAACCCTTGAAATGTGTTTAGGTAGAGCTATCAAATTTTCCAAATTTGAAAATTAATCAAGTTATAGACTCCTCAACACAATTGATAGAGTGGGACACTATCAACTGATGGCATTATCTGAGATTTTTGGTATAGCTCAAAGAAGGGGAGAAAGGATATAATGATTGAAGAATGGTTGTTGAGGATTTTGATGGTGATCTTATATAGAAAATGTTAATCCCAAATAAAAAAATAAATGGTACTTAGAGGTATCTAAAACAACATATGGGTTAGACTAGAAGGAGGAAAGTTTTCTTAATATACTCGTGTTAAATACCAAAGTTAAGTGTCTAAGGTTTCTCACTAATGTTAATCCTCAAACATCATAACTATGCTAGTAGGGTGGTGGCTTATTGGAAAGTCATTCTTGATTCTTTATTGCATCTCACCACAAGTATAATATAGTAAAAACCAATATGCCTCATTAATTGGATTATTTTAAGGAAAAATATACGTGGTTAATTAGATAATAAATGTCCCAAAATGCGGGATGTGACACTAACTACATTTGGCACTATTTTGATACTTATAATGATCAAGCATTTCAAGGACAAACATAACTACTATTTGATTACTCCACAAAGTATTAATTTTAGGTTTAAAGTACATGTATTCCTTTGTATAGGTCATATGCCCTACATTTGGTCTACACATTGATTATGATATCCAAGTAGACTCCGAGGTAATTTCTAATGTATAGGTCATATGCATGAGAAGAGACACATTGATTATGATATCCGAGTAGACTACGAGGTAATTTCTAATGTTATTACTCATTCCTTTAGTGTTTTGTTATCTAATATCCCTTTCAGAATGTGTGAAGTACATGGGATATTAGAGGCTAGATTTCTTAAGGTTTATCTACACAGGTAGTCAACTATAATTGGTTTCTAAGAAAATGTTTTTGTTTTAACTTATTTCAAATCTTAGTTTGTGAATACTCACAAAAGGGATCAAATGGTTGAATGAAATTTTCATTTTTGAGAATGTTTTAAAATAGTATAATTAAACTAAATATATGATTTATCGATTATATTGTGGATAAAATATAAATAATATTAAGAATAAATCTGGTCAACATAAACTAATAATTTACTATATGTAAATACTTATAATAACTATATTTTATCATTCTAAACATGGAATTATATAAATCCGAAGAATTCTAACCATAAAATTATAAGGATAATTTATCACTTAACTAACAACCTTTACTTGATAGTATTTCTAGCTCAAGAATTCTACTTTCAACAAGCCATATTAAGGACTATTTCAACTACATGCATTTTATACTATTGGGAAAAAATAGGAAAATAAGTTTCCCAAAAAAATTAATATGCACAAGTAAATTTTTAAATAATGGAAGAAAATACTATAATTATTTCTAGAAATAATATGCAATTAAAATGTATCTATTAAATTATTTAGTTTACTTAATTCTCCCCAATTAGAACAAATGAAAAAACATAAAAATATTTATCATGTTCATTCATTAAATTACGTCAATGTTTTTTGTAAAATTATATTACTTAGTGTTTGTTAATTTTCAAACAAATACAAAATAATGTTTTCCATTCAACTTTCAAAAAGAAACATCCATATATTGACGTCCCATATAGTTTACAAAACCTAATAAATTTATATTTATAGGTTTTGATGACCACTTATGGAATCCTGAGGTGTGTGATGACTCCCTAAAATCTAACATCCAATGAAATTTAACAAATTTTAAAATAAAACCCATTAGCCGGATTTGTTCAAAATAACCCTCAAATTTAACCCTAAAAGTTAATGTTCAATTTTTACACATTGGGTGAATGAAATTCTAGATTAAGTCGTAGAAAACCTAATGAGTTATGTCTAGGTGATAATAGTCGTGGTGTTGCGTTTTCTAGAATTGACAGTCATCTACATTCTCTAGATGGAATTATTTCATATCATATGGATGTAAGTGACCTACACCCCTTTTTCCAGGTGTGTTATCTAAGAACACATCATCCTACAAAGCTATTTTCAAATTAAATGGAACATGAGGGTATAACCTTATCGATTCACACATAAATACCTACAAATAATTCATCTCTTTTAACTTGTTGTAAGAGAAACATGACATTGTTTCCACCTCCACTTATCCTCTTGTAGCGATAATTCAAGTAATTTCTAGTATGATTTTTTGTTTGGCATGAGGATGAGAATATAAGAGCTAGAAAAACTAGGTGATTGCGAAGGAAGTGGTGTCTTTTCCCACTAGGATAAAGCTTATGACAATATCTTTCACAAAATTGTCATATGAACCTTTTTTAACAAGGATAACATTACCATGAAGTGATATAAATTGAGAAAAGAGATCTTGATGAATTGGTTAGAAGGCATGCAAGGATATTTCCATTTTGTAATTCTTCGTGAAAGAATTCAAGTGCAATGTAAGACATGAAAGATTTAAAGTACGAGAATATTTTTAAATTATTGAGGGGGTTTAACTCTAACCATTTCCTATGACATTCAAAACTATTCATCCAACATTGGGTTAATGGTATTTCTATTTCACACCTAAAAAATAACAATAAACTTGTACACTTGAACATAAAAAGTTACCCATTAATCATAACATTATCAAACAAAAACCCACAAAAATTATTTTTGTTTTTTTGTGGGAAAACCCTGTAACCATAATTTCATTAAATTTGGACATTTTACAATCTAGATTAAATACTAAAATCGGCTATGTTGGTTTTTCTTATACCAAATATTGGAATTTGATTTGGTTATTATTGGAATCCAAAAAGGAGTTTTTGTAATTTGATTTGGATATTATTGGAATCCAAAAGGTTTTTTTTTGGAATTGTATGTCATGTATGAGGGATTTCCATTTTAGGGGTTTACAATTTTTTTAGTATGAATAGGAAATACTTATTGGAATAATTAATACATTTATAACTTTACAAAGCATAGAAAATACTTATATTGTCCATTCTCATACAAACAAAACATTTTTTTATCTTCTATTGAATGGGCATATGCCCATTCTCATATAAGAATCATAGAAGAAAAATAGAGGTAATATTTAATTTGTTTTAGAATGGATAGTTGCCCATTCTCACATCCTTTATAGTGATATTAAAATTATTAAGTTCAATATTTCTTTAATGAGTTAGAATGGTTAGAAAAGGCATATGCCCATTCTCATACAAACAAAGAGTTTTATTATTGTGATGAGAATTTTTATCATTGTGATGAGAATGGGCATATGCCATTTCTCATACTAATAAATTTTTTTATCATTGTGATGAGAATGGGTATATGCCCATTCTCATAAAATTAATATAGAAAGAAAGAAAAATTTGGATGTGATTTATTTTAACTATGGGGTCGTGTGCATTTGCATGTTGTATATTTTACATATTTTGATCATATATATTTGTATCTAATATTGCTTCTAATTTATGATATCAATAAAAAATGACAAATGTTTAACTATAACGTGTAAAAATTTGCATAAAATGAAGGTAGGAAATGTGTTGTTATGAGATAAATACAACATAAAATGATGGTAATAAATGAATTGTTAAGAGATAGTCTACAAAAATAAACCAATATTTATATATTTTTATGAGATAGACTAAAAAAACAAACCAATTATTTTATATTTATTAATCAACACAATAGTAACAAGTAAACTCAATCAAGCTCAGTATTCATGGAAATGTGTTGTTATGATAAAAATACAAGTCACAATTATTTTTGTATAAAATGATGGTAATAAATCCATTGTTATGAAATAGACTAAAAAACCAATATGAATGAATTTTTATGAGAAAGACTACAAAAATAAACTAAATTTATCTATATATATTAATCAACATAATAGTATCAAATACACTCAATCAAGCTCAATAATTGAATTTTAAATGTACTTAAGGATGGATGCAAACAAAGGACGGGAGAAGCGGGAGACATTTTTTCAAACTTTTGATGGGCGGGAGGAGATCCCTAGCCCCGTGAGTGGAGTTTCAAGTGGCTACAAGTGATATTTTACCGAGACAGGGGAAATGGCCGCTCTAGATTGTTGGATCATCTACTTTTTCTTCTTCTTGGGTGGATGATGCCCTTAAGCTCTCGACACTTAACCAAATCCTGGAAAAAGCCACCGGAAGGTATGGATTCAGTCTATTTGGGTTTTTCTCTGGGATTAGACCAAAACATGAACAGGTGAGGGAATGGGCCAAAAGGAAATGGAAGATCAAGGGTTCCTTTGAATTTATTTCCCTAGCTAATGAAACTTTCTTTTTAATTTTTGATCTGGAGCTAGATCTTATTGATGTGCTACAAGGGGGCCTTGTTTTTTTAGAAAAACCATCATAAATCTTTGTTGCTAGATTCTCCGGCTCTATGCTGGCCTATTTGGGTCCACCTCCTGCTATTCCTATTGAATATTGTGACCAAGAGGTATTATTGGGGATTGCTAAATCTTGTGGACAAATTCTAGATTTTGATCCAACTACCATGGCTAGATCAAGAATGGTGTGTGCTAGGTTTTGTGACAATGTCACCTAGAACAAACCTCTCCCTCAATCCATTCTTCTTACCTCTTCAAGTGGTACTAAGATCCAAAAGATCATGTATGAAGACTCTAATGTCTTATGTTCTAGATGTTTGCACGCAGGGCATTGTGTTGATTGTTGCACCGCTACTTTCTCATGGGCAATTAAACATGATGTGTTTATGTTAGTTCGATGTAACCTCAAATGAAAAAGAATGGTAGTTGTAGTGACGGTGTATTATTTGATACGTGACGGTTCCATTGATTTAACTCGTCTCGTGGATGCCATGCCAAAGGTGTCGACAATAAGGCTACGACGGTCCTAAATCGTAGGATTTAATCGCACTTTGCCACAATGGAGCCTACTTTTCCCGAAAACGTCGATAGGTATGGGAGTGTGGGGAACTCTATTTCAAACTTTTTTTAAAGAAAAAATATGTGGATTCGAAGAGGATTGTGTTGCCTTGGGTAGAGTTGATTCATCATTGGATGAGATTTCACGAGTATTCTAAGGAGACAAAGGAAGTTGCAATTGGGCTAAAGTCTAAAGAGGAGCATAGCATAAGGAGATAGACAAAAATGCTCGACTCGAAAGGAAGCGCTTGAGGTATCATTTGAGGAAAGGAGATGGGAATGGATTGTTAAGAACTCTTCGAAAGGAAGGTTAGAAGTTGTTTTACCCAAAGAAAAAGCCAATTCACTCCTGATTGATCCCAACACCCTAAAGATCCTTGACTTCTAGGAAGGCGAGTGTTATCATGATTATGTCAATGCAACATTTTAGGTTGAAAATTCTAATGATAAAGATGAAGGGTGGAATACAAAGGCGGTATAAAAAAGATAAACACAAGAATATCGTCCCGCCTCGTAAAAGAATCACTTGGAGCAGACATAAAAACTTTATAGATATTGTACTCATGTGATTCCTCTTTTTGCTGGTGCAAGGGATGGTTTCCATTCCTAGGTGGTCCTTCCTTCACCGTGTTTCTTTTCGTTTATTTGTTCATTTGTTGTGTTCTTGTGTTGTTCTTGTTTATGTGTTTCATTGCTATATTTTTGGCTCTAGCCTTGTTGTTCCCGGTAGGATCCCAATGAAAAAACCTTTTGCATTAATAAAAAAATGATTTTTAAATGTTTCCAAAGACCAACGTAAATTTGGGTGTGGACCCACATGATTTAACCATGTACATAAATGTGTGAATTTTTTTCTATCAGAATGCATCATGCCATCAAATTTCTAGCTAGAAGGCAATCCAAATAAAAGCACCTTAGTTCTATCATGAAAAAAACATTTTATTTCACCTATGAACAATATGTTTTCTGTTCGATATATTTGGGTGTACTTTTCGAGTACCTTTGCATATCTTTTTTTGTAAACGGCATATTCCCTTCTCCGCTCTTAAAAATTTGTTACTAATTTCACACTCCGATATGCCCCAACAAAAATAAGCTCAATATTTCTTAACTAATCAAAATTTTGGTTGAAGGAACTTCGTTCTCTTGAATGCGAGATATGTAAACCACAATCTAATATTAAAATTTTGTCATGCTATCCTTAACAATTCAGGGATAAAAGTATGACTAAATTATCGGTAACATGCATATGTAAATTCTGGTTGTATATTTAGCGATCTAAATTCAGAAAGTAGCTTCCCAGGGTGTCCTTCTTCAAAAATATATACCTAAATAAAGACTCCCTATCACCAACACTACTTACGATTTTTACCAACTTATTGATCCTAATCATGAGCTAGTTATAGAAAAATCCATCCCTATCCCACCGCTAGTGAATCGAAACATCTATCCCGCGTCTTCACCCCCATCATCACTTTTCACCTCAACGTTGTTTCCTAGCAAGAATTGACTAATAAAAAATTATCTTCCTCACTATATCCCTCATCCCAAAATAACATCAATGCATCCTCATCTCTTTCTAGTCCTTTAGTCTTCTCCATTATCCAAATACCTCCCCGCAAGTTCAATAGCCATCCCACTTAGTGTGTCCCAACCTATCCCATCTCAACAACCTACATCATCTATTCAAAATGTGTTCATGTCCATCCCAACATCAACACCCTCATTAATACGAGTTCTATCTCTAGTGTCTACCCCTCTTCATATCATTCATCTACCGCTCCTATCTCATAAATCTTTTCTCAACACATACCTCAACAATCTCAGCCACTTATCCACTCTTCTATTCCTTTCCAACACATAACTCAATAATCCCAAATTTTTATACACACTTTAATCCCCTTCCAACATATACCCCAACACTCACAACCCCTTTTAAACACATCCATGCCTATCCAATATCAATACATCCAATCTTCACAACCCATAGTCTCGTAACCCACATACATAATTCCTATGAACACCCCTTTCCAACATAATATCTCTTTAACGTGACGAACTATCTCCAACAACATAATCTGCCCACATACAATCAATTGGGTACTTTGTCATTCAATCCAAAAAAACACAAATCATAAAATGATCCCTTGCGCAGGTATTGATGAATAGGATCTGTAGCCTTGAATTAACCTCTATGGGTCCTAAAAACATTGTATCTTACGAATAGATTTGTAATGAACCCATCCATCCATCTGTACCATATAAATCATATACTCCACATTAGGAAATCCCTAGGTTCCAAAAATTATATAGAAAAGAAGACCCTCAACATCATATCCGAGCCCTCCAACATGCTTGTTATCTCATTTCACATGACCAAGACCTTATGTTGAGAGCATTCCCCATTTCCTTAGGAAGACCTACCTCATATTTTTATAGAAAATCTATAGAAGAGAGAGATTGGTTTTGATTAAGAGATACTTTACTTTTGTTTTGATCTTAGTGAGTGTTAATATGTATAGGATTTGGGACAACATTTAAATATTCTTGAGAAGTTCTAGTAGTTGACATGTCTTTGGTTGCGATAGCTCTGTCATCGAGCTCTATAAATATCTCTCCTTCATCAATTAAGTCTTAGACACAATTCTTAAAACACACACATTTATCTATTGAGTGGCCATTAATGTGATGAAAATAATAATATGTATGAGGTTTGTACCAGTATGGCTTAGTTTATCCTTCAACACAAGGTCTTGTAAGCAGATATTTTATCATCTTAGCCTCTTTTAGTTGTTGAAAGACACTAGAGAGAATTTCTTCGAGGGGTGTAAACTTTCATTTAACTTTACACGGAGTGATGTCTTTTCTAGGTTGTATGATTGGATTTTTGATTGATTGTGCATATTGTGATTATCCGTGACACCCGGAGTGACGAAATTGCAATTATGATTGATGTACCAAGAGTTATTGTGATGAATGCTAGGGTTGTTATTGTTATGATTGTGATTGAAGTTGAAAGAAAAATGTTTGACGAACTTCTTTGAGAGGTCCATGAAGGTGGTGATAGATCCCCTTGGAAAGTGTAAGAACTAGTCCAAAGCTTTCCCTCCTAAACTTTGAGGAAAAAGGAACAAGATAAAGATATCGTTATATACTACTTCATGACATGCTACAAAATATTATTTTATATAATTTCTAGGATCGGTTATGCCCTTGTATTTTTGAATTCAGCATCTCGAAAGAGTTTAGAAGGGTTGTGTGTAATATTTCCATGTCAAAAGGGTAAGGACACAATTCATCAAAGTTAAATTATTTGTGTTGTTTTTGCATACCCGCAATGGTGTCTTTCATCATTTTCCATTCCTGAGAAAATGATGAGTTGTGTGAATCCACCATTGTAATGAAAAATGGGGGAGAATGAAGAAAGGTGCAATGAAGAACTCAACCCTTAGCAAAGTGAATGCTAAGATGGAAGAGGGAAAAAGATTTGAAATCTCAACCCTTAGCAAAGTGAATGTTAAGATGGAAGAGGCGAAAAGGTTTGAAATCTTGTACTTTAGAAAATTAAAATCTAATATGGAAGAGGCGAAAAGGTTAGCAAGGAACTCAACCTCTAGCAAAGTGAATGTTAGAATGAAAAAGATGATAAAAAAGATTAATCAATGCGACCCTTAACAAAGTGAATGTTAAGATGGAAGCAAGATTGGTAAGATTTGATTGGTTTGACCCTTAATAATGTGAATGTTAAGATGGACGAAGTGTGAAAATATTGTTAGACTACTCAACCCTTTACAATGTGAATGTAAAGATGGAAGATTTTGAAAAACAAAGTTTCTCGACCCTTAACAAAGTGAATGTTAAAGTGGAAGAGACTTAGTGATGACAAAAGGTTACTTGATTCCTTACAAAGTGAATGTAAGAAATGGAGAGTGGAAAAGATTTGAAAGAATCAACCCTTAACAATGTGGATGTTAAGGTGGACAAGGAGAAATAGGTTGGCTTGCTCAACTTGTGGCCAAATGAGAGCTACAAAGGAGACTTAGAGACACGATGAAAGATGCTTTGAATGCTTTAACATAAGGATTGTTAAAGGAGAGACTTAGAAAGATAGTGAAGTTTCCTAATTCATAACAAGATGGGTGTTAAGTGAGTAGAATACACAAAGGAAGGATAATACTCAGATGATAATAATGTGAATGTCGAAGTATAGAGGTGAAAAGATGACAACGAAAAGATTGAATATCAAAAAAGTGAATGTGAGAGACGAGGGGAGAGAGTGGTTGATTAAGGATCTCAAAATTGGAGCAAAGTGAATGCTTTAAAAGAGATGAGTGAAGAAAAATGAAGTTTTCGATGATTCAACAAAGTGAATGTTAAATTATGATGACATAAGATGGATGAATGCTTAAAGTTCAACAATGGAAAAGTTAAACTCAAGAACTAGAAAGATGATAAATCAAGGTGATCGTGAGCATGCTTGACCATGATAAATAAAGTATCACAATATCAAGACTTAGATGAAGGAGGGTGAAAGTTATTAAGTGTGGATACAAATATCCACAACTCAAGACTTAGACTTGTTTATAAAGAGATGAGCATGAGACACAATATTATAAAAATAAGGAGTACTTAGATACGTGAAAGAGATATGAAAGTGCACCAAAAATAAGGAGTATTTGGGAAATATTCAAAATGAATCAAAATTGAGAACGTAAGATATGAGTGTGGATCTCGTACACCCGAGAATCAACACGTGACTCCTAAATGCATGTGACATCCCGAGGTCATACCAGGACAATCGAATGAAATGGATGGGATGGTAGTAGGATGTGTAAATAGGATGTGGGTGGAATAGGTTAAAGCAACGACAAGAAATTAAGGCACCATAATTTTCCCAATTGGAAAAATGGGTATTTACTCGTTGAGGGAAATAAACATCTGTCTCACTTATTTGGGGGTAATGGTACGATCAAATATAATTGCCATACACAAGTCACTCACAATGTCATTGAACTCGAATAAAAATATACTTGGTTGTGGGACAAGAGGAAACTGTTCTTCGTCATCTATGAATTCCTCTCGAAGAGGGTCATGAATATATGAAGAGTAATGGGATAAGGACAAGTATAATCTCTACCAAGTTGGTTTACCCAGAACTCCTCAGCAGTTGTCTACCTCGTTGTTCAAAGAAATCATCTGTATGATGATGGTAGGTGGGACTGGGGTAGTCTAAAATATAAGTTGTCTAAGGCCTTAGTCAATATCATTCAATCATGTGTCGATGTTTGGTTGTGGCACGGTTGGGTCACAAAATCTTTGTCTTGGTTGACGTGGACCCTTACTTGGTCATATGGGAAAAAGAAAGCAACCGATGAAATAAACAAAACACACAAGAAACCAAAGGGGTATGAAGTTAAGGTTAGGTAACCTAGGCCACTATGGAAACATGGGGGTTGTTGTTCATTCCAATCTAATTAATCTAAATTCCTATTTTAAACAAATAATGCAAGAAAATTTAAACTAAACAAAAGTTAATTACTCTCCTTTTAATTTAATTAAATTTGAATGCAACTAATTAATTAATCAAATACAAAATAAATTAATCTACTTGTTTTTGGTATTTTTAATGAAGCTTGTAAATGCAGACAAAGAAAATAAAGCTAAATTGCTTCAAACCTCTGTTTTGGATTTTTCTGGTTTAAGCGAAATAAATAAATAAAAGCTAAAAATAAAAGGAAATTGCTTCTAATTAAATAAAACTACTTCTATGCTAAAATAAAATAAACAGGAATAGCCGGATGTGGCTATTCCTCTGTTGTTGAATGTGAAGCTAATTTAACTAAACATAGATTCTTTCCAATTTGTAATTGTGGATCACCTATTATTTCTTCTAATGCCTCACCTCAGAATCACGAGAAGAAATGAAGCTTCTTAGAAGCAATTTCTTTCCCTGAAACTTCCTTGGTGAAAGTGGATTACAAAAACAATTAATTTGTGAAGAAATATAAAAAAATGCCTAGAAATATAAGCTTTCTTAAGATTCTTTCACTTGTAGATCCACAAGGATAAGAAGGGAGGAAACTCTCAATGAAAGCTCTGTTTGTGTGTGTATTTAAATCTAACCGATGAATGAAATGAAAGTTACTGAGTTTCTTTTAATTGAAGAAATGAAGAAATATGCTCATGAACTTCCTCCAAATCCTTTCCCAGGAAAATCCATAGGGATAAGATGAGAAGGAATTATCAATGGAAGATACTTACAGGATACAAATAATTTACAAATTCTACCTTCTTAAAACAAGCTATTGATTTGACAAAGAAATGTAAACTCTAAATTAAAAGAAAGCTTTAAAGAATTTAAATTACACCCCAACCTGGAAATGTAGAATTGTGACAATATCTAGAGGTAGTTGTGATTTTCTTGATCCCCTCAACTTATTTTCTAGTGATGAATCCAAATAGTCCAGGGAACTATGTTGGTTGGTATGCAAAACAAGTTGTGTAGATGCTTTGGAGCAGATCGATTGTAGGATAGTTAGTCTAAAATTTAGGAAAAGATGTAACAATGCAAAGCTCGAGTTGCTGTGTGCTTCTTGGCAAGATTTCAGAGAGTAATGTGCAGTAATCAAATTCAAGAGACTCCAACCAATGCTTTGGGAAAAATATTGGTTTTTATAGAAAGTTGGCAGGGAAATGGTCCAACACACTTGGCAATCAAAAAGTTCCAAATCATCCACAAAAGGGGTAGTCAAATTACTAAGAATAGTAAGTAAAGAATAAGAAGTTCATGTTCATCAAACAAGCTTAGAATCAGGGGAATTGGTTGAGAAACGTGTGATAAAAGAACTGGGAAACTTACAACATGTGTATAAAACTAGGAATTTGAAGTCTTGGATTAAAGCACACGGAACCGCCTGTCGGCATAGACTGGTGGTTACAAAACCATCACGACGGTTGCATAACCACCACTCAAGGCAAACTGACATTTACATAATCACATGCATGGTTACGTAACCACTAAGGTAGTTACGTAACTTACAGGAAAAATGGCAAGGAAAAGCAACGAAAAAGATTTGTGAAAGCACAAAAGGCTAGGAAACTAAGAAGTAAAGAAGAATAATTCATATAGACATGAAAGTTAGGAAACATAACCTAAAAATCATCATTTATTTCTAGAAATGAAATTTATCATCATTGGGGATTTTTATTGTTCTGACAATGTAGCATCGTGAAATTTTGGGTGCGTACATATTTCCCCCTTAGAGAATTGTTTTAGCCATGAATGGGCATAGAACGTAAAGTTTGAGTATGGTGATCCCAAATGGGAAAGTTAGAATTTATAACTTGTGCACATGTGTTGAAATCAAGTCAATCCAAGCTTCTCGTACCCTGTAAAAGAAAATAGGAATCAAATGTAGATAAAATATATAATAAAAACATTCTAAATTAAAATGACAAGAGTACTCACCATGTCAGTGGGGATGAGAAATATACATGTGACAAAGTTGCTCCAACCATGCATAAACACACACTCTAAATGATATTAGAAAATTCTATATAATTTTTTTAAAATTATTTATAGAAATCACTTTTACGTACTCAAATTAGTGAATTTTAGAGATTTGCATCACATGTGACCATTTCATGTGAGAATATATTCAAATCGAGAAACACTTCAAGACTATGACAACACAACCAATGACAATGAAAAAGGGTCATGATCAAGTTAGTTATTTGTATTTGTTTGTTTTTGCCCTAAAATGTATGAATTCATCGAAACTAGATGTAGTGGGGTTATTTTTAGTAAATTAATAGTGAAAATAACCACAAGGGTAGTGCCATGTAGGATTTGTCTTTTGGTTGGATTAATTTGGTATTTTTTGTTTTTTTTTGAAAATTTGGCCTTTAGGGTATGATCCACATTTCAAGGACAAAACTATCGTGACAATTGCACTACCATTGCTCTACATAGAGAGGAAGTTATGCAACTTCCCGATGGTTACACAATGTCCTCTTAGTCTAGTGATGAATGCACAACCACCGCGGTGGTTGCGTAACCACCACTCTGCTAAAAGTGGCAATTACAGAATCATTAAGGTAATTTTGAGATTATTGACTAATATTGAATTGTTTTGGTTTTTGCTTGTATTTGTATTTTTTTGTGAGCTTGTTGTATGCCTAAGAGGATATAACTTACTCTTTTCTTGTTGTTTTTGGATGCATGGGAAGTATGTTAGATGGATTATATCCCGTGAGTATGAATGCATTCCTTTGATATTGGAGTGGTTAATTTAGGCAGAGAAGGACTTATTGTAGAGGGTCTGGTATTTGGAGGATTTCATAAACATATCCTTGCGTGTGCGAGTCATTCATTTATTTTGTGACATATTGAATTATTAGGATACAAATTGGAACACTTTCTAGCTTCCCGGAGTTAGAGGTGAGTAGAATATCACCTTGGAGGATACCTACCGATTTCATGGGGTTCCTATCACTAACATGAAGTTAGTGTTGATGAGTGCTAACTTAGCAAATGGGGCTCGTAGTTAGGCTAGTTATTTGGGGATACATAAACACCGATATCTGGTGCCAAATAGGGTATGATATTTGTTTCATTTGACTCAACACCTATTCCTACTGATGATGAAAATTAATTCGCAGCAATTAGTATGTTGTTTACTAATCCACAATCATTTATTCATTAGACCTAGGGATGTAAAATTTCAACTATGCCAGTGCTTTATACATAGTTATAGGTGCTTATGAGGTATAAACTCAAATATTAGTGTCACAAAAATGAGAAATATAATGCTAAAAAGATAAACTACATTGCAGATGAAAGGAAATTCTACAACTAGGTAATAAGTAGATAAAAGCATAACATAAGTGAAGGAATGAACTGCTGCAATTCTAATCTATGTATGCAAGGAACTAAAACAAAAATAGAAAGAAAAGGGTTTAACAACCACAAGTGGGCCCTACCTTGGGTGCCAACCTTTCCTAAGGCTTGTGTCTATAGAAAAATGATAGAACTCATATTTTATTCATCAACATGAATATTTAGAATTAAACTTACAACAATTCCTTGACTGTGGATCTATATCTAATGCAGTCTTTCCATCCTCTTTTATATTCAGCAGAGACGTGAAGAAACTATTTTAACTAATAGTTAAAATTTGATTAAGTACCAGATCACTACCAAGGAATCCATAGATTCTTATGTATGCAATCAAAACCAAGGAAAGGTGTTCTAATACAACAACATAACTAATTGTTTATTCAACAACTAGTTATCAAGTTAAATCAACTAGTTCCATAGTTGTAGTTGTAGAGCATAATTAGGCATTAGCGTGAGATCCACATTTGTTATTATAACTACTTCTCTATCGACATGTGCAAAATCAGGTGAAGCATTCTTGCTGATCAAGTTTCCCACAATCATTGTTTTGTATGTGAGCGTGTCTTCCTTTGGCTGCAAGTGCCTTGCTTTGTAGACGAGTCCCTTTGCATTGTGATAGAGTTTTTTTGGCTGCATGTTAGTGGCAACATATAACAACTTCTTGCAAACAAGTATGGCATTCAGAAAAAACACTAATAATCATTCATTGTATCAAAGAGATTAACATGCACATTCAAAATCCATGAAATAGAGTAACTTAATAATAGTTATACTAATTAATATATAAGTGCCCTAAGTTTAAGTTCAAGTGGATGTTTTACAGAAAACCAGATAAAAATTACGAGGGTATACAACATACATAAGAGATGAGACAATTAAATGGTAATTAAAGGGTCTCATCACACCCCAAACTTAATTTATTGAATGACATCATTCAAGATTTTAGTATTTATCCATTGATTTCTTAGGGTCTTCTCAATGATGTTGCATAGTTTCCTGAAGTTAGTTGGCATGGATGTTCCCTCTGGTTCAGTAAAGAAATAGCTTGCATTCCTCCTATACCGTTCCATTATCCTTTCCTTTAATTCCTCGTTCAATTCTTTATCCCCAGACCAATGAGGTATTGGATAGTGGAAAATAGGTGGATAGTATCCAATAGGGAACCAATATTTTCCACATCCCTTTACTACCTCAATATATGGATTGATTCTCTGGAGATTTGGGATAATGTTTGGGTATGAATGCATTTATTTTCTCTTCGATTTAGTGATATTTATTCCCATCTCCTTCTACATGCATGTACTATTTCTACACCATTGAACCTAATGTGATCTCTGACCTCATCATGGACTTCTTCTCTCATCATGTATACCCTCTGTTTAATTTTTGCTCCTTCATAAATTTACCATACTCTTCTATCATTGCCTTGGTATTGCCTGCCTCTACTTGGATCATCAATGGTTGTTCTTTGCACAATTTTCTATATTCGACCATTTGTTTTTCCCTGTATATCTCATTGTTGAAATAAGAACACAGTGCCCAAACTTGTACATCCCCAATGTAGAGAATAGGGATCCATTCTCTATCATATTCTAAAGCATAATTGAACATATATAGTTCACAAAGAAGTAATTGGATTTCATGGGGCATTTTCAGATATATTATGAAGAATGGCCTAGCTCCACTGATATTAAATGGTATGTCATTGTTGATACAAGTGTATTTTAATTGCAACATTTGTTCCTTTAAGAATACAAAATAAATATTTGATGGTGGTCTACACTTGAAAATTTCATTTGTTACATGTATTAGTATCTTCTTGTTTATTTTTAAGCCTTGCAATCTCATTGTCCTTTTCCCTTAGCTGCCTATCTTTTCCTCCAAATCCTATTGGTGTTGGAAGAGTAACTCTTCCTTTTCTCATTCCCACCTTCTCTGCAACTTGTTATAGTAATTCTCAAACTTCTACACCTAATATTTTGAATTGGTTTGTGTTGCCATATTTCTATAGACTGTCCTAGTAGGCTCTCCGAAAAGTTCATGTATGATAACCTATGGCTATAGTTTGGGTGGTTGAGACATAGGTTTTGGGGCTACATGAGTAATTAGAGGGCTATCTATGTGCATTGGCTCACTAGATTCTTGAGAAATTTTTGGCTCAAGGTTCTAGACAATGTTTTCAATTGTATCTTCTATATCAAGTGGTAAACTTGCTTTAGTATCCATGGCACTGGTATGCATTGCATGTACTGTTTCTGATGACACTTCCTCAAGATGCTTTTCATCATCTCAGTAACCATAATGGTTACTTCCTTAAATTCTTTGGTTACTATATCCTCTTCATGCTGTGTATGAACAATCTTTGTTTCCTCGGGATTTTATGATCATTGGTTAAAACTTCAATTTCTTCAACTGACACCTCTTCTTCATGTTGCATATGGGTTTCCCTAGCATGAATGACCTCTGTTTGAACCTCAATTGGTTCAATAGGGCACTCATCACCTAATTCTTCCTCATTTTTCTTTTCTACTTCAAATTGGTGAGAAACAAGAAAGTTATGAATATTTTTCTCGACAAGTTGTTTCTCTATTCAGTCTTCCTCTTATAGTGGTATGCATAAAATGAACTATTGTGACTCCAAATCATAAGTACAAGTTGGTATAACTCCACGAGGTGTCTAATATTTTCTATAAGTCATATCGGTATACTTTGGGTTCACCTTCTGATCGCACCATACAAATTTGTTCCAACCCTTGAAAATCATATGCACGATATTTTGTGTGAAGGTATTTATGTGAAAATTGTGGAATGGATAGTTTATAGGTTAGTTAACAGTTGGTTATAAAGGTGTTTAAATATCCTTAATAAATATTGAGAAAAATATGTTTGATTAAGCCATCAACTTGAAAGGAAAAAGTCTTAAAGTGCACTTATTCTTGAGCTAAGTAATCATATTAAGGGAAACCACTTATGTTTGTAAGTCATATGAGCACATTTCACCAGTGTCTAGGTGGTTGAATGAAGTTCATGGTGAAGCTAATTGTATGTGCTCCACTTGAGGTGTATTCTCCACAAGTTTGGCATGCAATGTGTATGAATGTTCATCAACAAGAAGTGTCTTCTTCATAACATAAAGATCAGTCTGAGTGTCACTTTATGAGAAACAAAACTAGATCTTTGGTATGTAAATTCTCTTTGAACTGGAAGATAGCATGTAATGTCTCATTGATTCCCTTCGTGTATTTAGGATGGTTTTTTAGATCCCAAGGAAACTCCTTGATTGATAAACCTGAAACCCTCTCAACATGGACACCATTATGACTGCAAAATAAGTGTTGGGAGTGAATTTTTGCTTTCTTTGAAAGGTGAAATAAGTGTTGAATTATTTGGAAAAGTGTTACTCAGACCTTGTGGGATTTAATTCTTCAAAAACCATCAAGAAAAGTCCAAGATATGTAATTTCTAGCACTCTTGGGCGATATAAGGTCAAAACCTCTCCTAGGGTTTGAATGAGAAAATTAGTAGAATATTGAGTTTTAGCCAACAAAATACTCTAAAAATATGAATATTTTTGTCTTTAGAATAAGAATACATTTCACCAAGAATTTTGTAATGCCATTAAGATTTTGAAGAGTTCTTACCGATAGTTTTCAAGAAGGTCATTTGTCTCTTATTTTTGTAAAGTGCTATAAACATGTTTTTGATGCAATTCCTTGGAGTATGTACACAATATATTTATGAAAACCATTCAAATGATATTGAAGGGGATATTAAACTTTGTGATGCTCCTAATTAAGTTGGAAAACATGGTGAACACGTGACAATGTTAAAGTTGTAGGTCAAGAACCCTATTTCCTATCACACTTGGACTATCCAAATACAAGGTTCCTTCAAAAGAGTCTTGAAAACATAGAATAATGATCATTTTGTACAAAAAGAGAGCTTGGTGAATCCTTTTTCAGTTATTTCAAGCATATGAAAATGATAGTAAATCGATGAAACCCAGTCTTGAAGATAACAACACTGGAATGGTAATTGAACGATCGAGTTAGTATACTTCCCATGTGAAGTTGAAACTCAAAGATCATTGACATCAATCAAGGTTACTTATTTGACTGAAACTAGAAGCTAAAAGGTCTTGAGATGATACAAGCTTGAGTATTCCTCTCTTTGAATCGAATTATGAAGATGAAAAGACACTTAGTATTTTTCAAGAAAATTGAATAATTTTAAAAGCATTTGAACTCAAAAAGGTGAAGTTGAAGAGTCGATAACTAAAAAGGGTAAATTGCTAATTTGAAATATAGAAAAATGTTGTTAGGGATATGAAAGGTTGAAAGGATTGAATTAGGTGAAAGGACACATTTTTTTATGTTTCTTATGTTGTTCATAGATTCTCAAGGAAGTAGTAAGTGTGTATTGGTGAAAATGCAAAAATCAAGAGAGAACAAGTGAGCTCATACTATGAAACATACAAGATAGAAAAAACTACATCAGGTGGTTAAGGATGCTGAATATAGTGAGTTGATGTGAAACAATGAAGACATGAAAATTCCCTGTGATATGCAAAAGTGTTAAATTGTAATGAAGAGTACAATATAAAGTGAAAAGAAGAAATTGTCCTAGATATGATTGCATTTTGACTGAGACGAAGCTTCCAGAGATCATGGAAGATGAATGTCGGGTTTGTGGATACATATGATTTTTTTAGTAAATAAAGAGAAGGGTATTGCTTTTAAAGTTTAGAACTTGAAAGAGATTACTTCAAGAATTTAGAGATTAAGTGGAAGGTGAGAAACAAGTTGAGGTTTGATAAAATTACAGGAGTAACAAGGAATGTTAGGTTACAAATTTAGGGTCACAATAAGATGTATTGTATCAAAGATGAAGATTGATCAAATTTTGTATACACGCTAAGTTATATCTCAAAGATAATCGGGAGTTGTAGCTTCCTTGCAGTTGTATCTTATAGAAGGTAATTGGCTATTGACTAAATTAATTTGGGGTTGTAGCCTCAAAAGTTGAGTTGCAACTCAACTTGAAATCATTTTAACTTCATAGGACAAGTTGTCCAAGTTAGTTCTCTCGAAGTTAGTCTTTTCCTAGTTGGGTTTCCCAGAAAAATTACTGTCTCCATGTATTCTTTCATATTATTTTCTTGTGTGTGATTTCTTGTGTTCATCGAGCAAGATTAAAGAAATGGAAATGTATTTTAAATTTTGATTAGAGACTAATTCACCACCCTCTTAATGTCCTAGTTTCCAAATATTGGTATCAAAGCCTAGTCCTCTTGAATTGAGCCTAACATCTAGGAGGTGATCCTAAAGACACAAGCATGGGTACATCGTAGAGTCAGTGTTGAAAAATAGATATGAAATTGCACAAGCTCTTATAAATGAGTTAAAGATAAAAATCAAACTCAAGGAGGCTAACCATGGTCTTGAACTGAATGAGATGTCCTCATATGTTGAAAATGTATCAAAGGATTTGAAAGAAAAAGGTGATGCATGTCTCAAAATTGAAGAAGAAATAAAGACTTTGAAGGTTGAGTTAGAGAAGGTTTCAAGTAAACTCAATGAGTTACTGATCAAACAAACATATCCTAGTGACAAGCCTAGTTTAGAACTCAAATATAAAGGAAGTAAAGACTGAAACGAAGCATGATCTCAATCATGAGTTATGTCAAGCATCCATCCAAGGCAAGAGTGAAGAATTTGAAAGACTAAGTGAAAAAATAAAGAATCTAAAATAAGAACTAGAACAAGCAAAGAAAAGGGAATTGAGAGTTGAATCAAGTCACACTTCTTGTCAAGGATGTTCTCAATCCAAGGACAAAAAAGAGCACAAAATGATCTTTAGGAATCCAAATGGAAGGAGGTTATCAGGTAAGTTTCATGGAATTTTTTTCACACAACATCTTTGGACATAGAGCTAGAGATTGTAGGAGAAAGGTATATAGAGACCATCCATGTAGAGATTACAAGTATGACTATGAGAGGAACATAGTGTGTTTCAATTATAAATAAAAAGGTCAGTTAACCAAGTATTGTTTAGAATATCTAGTAAATTGGTTTTGGGACAATAATCAGGTTGTATGCTTCAACTGTCATGGGCAAGGGAATTTTTCTAGACATTGTCATGAACTACCTAGATTTAGTTACAAGCTGAATGCATTCTAGAGGCAAGACAAAAGAGCATTCAGAGAAAATAAAAAGTATAAGAGTAAGACCAAGTCAACTATGGTTGAGAGAGATATTGGAAAGAAGAAGGAAAAATGGATTTATAAGGTCAAAGAAGCAAAGTCACAAGTTGAGATAATAAAGAATGATATGAAGATAAAATGGGAAGATGTTGAAGAAACACAACAATCTAAGACAATTACATGGTAATTTAGTACAAGCAAACTGACAATAGAACGGATGACAAAGGTAAGAAGAAGGAAAAAATCTCTAGTGTAAAGAATGAATAATTTCTTCCTTAAGAAGTATTAGAGCAGGTATATGAAGTACAACATGTATGACTTTCAAGAACTCAAACAAAAGGTAAGAGCTTAGGTGAAGTGGTGGTCACACCAATGAATGCATCTAAGAAAATTAACAAGAAAACAAGGACAAGGAAGGAAATAATTAAGTCATCAAACTGTTTTTATGACCTCTTATTCTAAGGTAACATGATAAGAAGGTATGCATTCTCTAGGATTTTAGAAGGTATACACTAGTTGAAGGAAGCATAATTTGCTCATAATTTATCTATCATTCAAGTATTCGTCATGATGAAACCGAATGAGTAGATCATGGATGTTGTAAGATGAAAGTTGGCTCAAGTTTTTTTTTTTTTTTTTGATGTCCCTATCAAGTTACAAAGGTATGTCATATGTCTCTTGCTGCATAATGAATGTCCAACACCCGTTGAAGAAGTTGAGTGTTTATTTTTGCATTCATAAAGAAAGGAGGTTATCATTAGAGTTCATAAGTTGAAGTGATTCTAACAATGCTGTCAAAGCATTCTATAATCTGAAATGGCTATCCAACAACGTTGGGATGTGAAAATACTATAAAAGTGGCTCAAGTCTATTTTAGCTACCCTTAAATGTCACTCACACAATAATTTGTGTGTCAAAAGGATGAACTAGCTTTGTCTAGTTCCATCATGTTTTGATATGAATCATTAAGTGTTGTCATAGCTCAAAAAAACCTATTCAAGGAAGTATAAAAAGTCCTAAATTCCATCAATTTTTTAATAAGATAGCTTAAAAATCACTCAATCATCTTAGTTATCTTATTCTTTGTTATGTCCTGTCATCTCAAAGTTGGTCAGGTTATCCAAGGTCTCTCATGTTGTCATCAAGTCAAATATCAATGTATAGCCTACCATGAAGAAGTATTTACAAAGTCAAGGTGAACATGAGATACCTCAAGAATATTTAGGCCATGAAACCACCTAAAGTATGCTTTATTTAATGAAGCATGAGAAAAATAAGTCAAATGTTTCATCTGTCTTAGTATGAAGGTAACAAAAAGAGATTTAAAGGATTCGTCTCGAAAAGGTTTTTGACTTGAAGAGATGGTTATGAATACATGTAGAAGTGATAAATTCTATAGGTCACTTTGACCTCGAAGTATCCTTAAAGAGATACAAGTGTGGTTGATGAGTTCATCTCATCCTTGCTTTTTTTGAAGCATAAAAAAGGTTGACAAATATGTTACAGGTGTAGAGAAATGATTCCTATCAGATTGCATATATTTTGATAAGACTAAGTGTATGTGATCTCCACAGATTGTAGAGTTTTATAGGTTGATGGTATTTGTTCTCCCGATCGGTTAGATCAGGTTGTATGAATACTTTAAGGAAGTGTGATGTCTGTGTTGTCTTGAAGGAAAATGGGTGGAAGAGTCATTCATTTTAAGAAGTTAGAAGAGTTATAGGGCTATGAGGAGTCTCTTGGATAAGGTTTTAAAAATATGAAATTAAAATGTCATTGTAACAAAGATGCTGATATTCTAAAGTATGTATAATTTTCTTGAATGCAATAATAAAAAGTTGTCTTGACACTTCAATGGAGATAATCAAAACTATGAAGAACAATGAGTAAGAAAGTTAGAACCGTGATAGACAAGCTGCGCATATGTGAGAGGTCTATGGATTGAAGTTATTGAGAATTCCAATGTAGTGTTAAAAATGGTTTATATATCCTCTAAAGATTGTAAGTCATCCTTCATTCACAAAGTAAATCTGGGTATGGTACACAAGATGTGATTTCTCCTATCCGACAACCAAGGCTAGAACAATTGGTGGAAGATAAAAATGTAAATGATTCTATGGTATACTTGTTGAATGGAAAATGCCAAGTATAGTGCCAAAAGTCATACTTCATGTGAAAAATTACCAAGCAAAGTGATGTGTCATGGAGTTGATAGGAAAACTGAAATGACAAACTTTGAATGTTTGAAGCTACTTCAAGTATCTTGCAGGGATGCATGTCACATAAACACTAAAGTTTTCCCTATGGGCATCAAATCTTGTGCATGAGGAAGTAATATAAAGAGATTTAAGTGGTAATAACATCCCTTATTCAAGTATCCTCCAAATGGTATAAATTTGAAATAAGTGTTATCATTGGTCTTTAAGATTTCAAGTGTGGCTTTTTTAGTTTGCATGCATAAACTCAAGACTGAGACAAAGGTACATTCTATGAGAAGGTATCCTATTTCAAGAATAGGAATGCCTTTAAGTTTGATAAAATTGGTAAGTAGATGAAGGATTTTGTATGAGATAAGTCTCAAGAAAGGAATATGTATCAAGTGATTTTGAGTTGAAGGTGTTTAGGTATGATAAAGATAATGTTAATCTTGTAATCACTTCTAATACAATGACATATTGATGCAAGTTCTGAAAATGAACAAGTCATTGCAATATTTTTGAGATCACTCAACATAATTGAAACTCAATCTCAAACTAGTTAATATAAAAAATTCACCTTACTTGCTCAGTTGAAACCCTAGATAAGAGTTTGAAGAAAATTTGGTCCAAGATATAGCTAGTATGGATGAAATCAAGTGAAAATTGAAACATATGAACACAACTTAGTGGGAAATAAGAATTAAAGGCTGCATGCTGATGTGACACTTACAGATTGAAGTTTTCTTTGACAATCCTAGATTATATCCTGTCGAGATGGAAGAAGTTATTGAAGGAGGCTCAATATTTTAGGGAAAAATAGTGTATTCTTGAGCTTCAACAATCAACCACTGACCTGAATCAGGGTTTTAAAGGGGGACCTCATCTAGTGTTTTGATGAATGAACAATGTATGGAGTCATGTACACTATGTTGAATGACATGCATATCATTGAAATTTTTATTAGACAATGACATTGATGGTTTTTAAGGAATAATAAGGCATGCTTTAGTTGTTTCCTTCAAGGGTGAGCTTGTTTGATCTAAACTTGTAATATCAGATCCAAATATGGCTACATGGACTAATAAGGAGATAATGTAAAGCCAATTAAATTTATCAAAGAATAGTTGTTCTCCTATACAATTATACGGATCTCGAGATGAGTCTCAAAGGTAGGGGAAGCTTGTTGAGTTTCTCAAATTAAGTGTATAAAGGATTGAGAAGAATGTTGAGGCTAAAATAAGAGGTTTTTCTAGGTGAAATGGCTTGAGTAACAAGAAGCTCATTCAAAAGGAGTCAAACAATATGTAAAGAAGGTGTAAATGACTAAGAGAGTCTTTCAGGGTTGTGGTAAAGTAATCAAGTTTTCCTCATGACTCATTTACAAGGTATGTGGCCTAGATTTTGTATGTTATACTAGAACATGGTGTTTCAAACCCAGAGGCAACATTTGGTGATTGGATTGCATGATTAGATTGATCTTATCCATTTGAGAAGTTTTTTCAGACTACATTGAAGGAGAGGTTAAGGGACATCAGTCCTACATGGTGTTTTTTCTAGCTATAATGGAAGATTTGTTGATTTGAGCATGAATTTGGCATAGAAAGGGATGCATGGAAAGATTGAATACCATCATGCAAAGTGCATCAACTCGGGGGAGCATAGTTGAGGTTCATATCAGTCCAATGGATCGATTTGCTTGATTGATTATAGTCGAGAAGATGGAACACGGGCCTAAGAGGAGCTTGTGGACAAGTAAGGTTATTTTCTCGTGCATTAGTGTCTTTACTTAATGTAAAGTGGCCAAGAACCATTTTTCATTTATGTAAAAGGGCGAGAGAGTATTTTCAGAAACTAGGAAGGGTGATGTGAGATGTTGGTGTGTGTTTGTGAGTCGCTAGTGTGTATTTTCCATCAAATGTTTCTAAGTATTATGAAATCAATGACAAAGAGGGATATTTTTGAACCCTGGTGATTGGTGTTGTCATTTATGTCAAGTGGTATTAATGGAAAATAAGTGTGTGGTGAAGTGAGGCTCTGTAAGGTACATGAAGGTTGATTGGTAGTATCTCATCGGTGATATTTTGAGTTTTCGTGCTAGTTTTAGGATAGTTCAATGTTCTCGTACGCTTGGTTAGTAAGGTAGGAGTTAAATGGAGGAATGAAAATGATTGGAAAACTTGTCACATGTATTCTACAGGTCATAGATTATGATTCCAACATGGGAAAGAGCCCTTACAATGTGTTACAAGTCAATTGGTGGAGGTTTCAGTTTAAACTGCTCATTTAGGCCAATTTCTTGGGCTTGATAAGGAGTGAAAGGTAGGTAAATGTCATGAATATACCATGTGATAATCCCAAGGATGGTGTCTAGGGAATGAATAAGTAACAAAAGGCTCAATTTAGCTCATGGAGGCAAAATTCAAAAATCCGCCAAAGTTGGCTCTAAGGACTTACAATGTAGGCTAATGAAAATGAGATAGTTTTGAATAGTAAGGGAATATTTATGATAAATAAACTCATGGATCATGTATAGGGGTGAGTTTTGGTGCTTCATGTAAAGTTTCATCAAGTTTTGAAGAGGTATGTGAAATTTATGCAAGTTTGTCTAAAACTGGTATCTTAAGAAAGACAAATTGAGCACCTGCTTCTTAGCTCTCAAAAAAAACTATCGAGCCTTCTTCAAATAAATTATAGAATAAATTTTTGAATATAACTTTGATATTGAGATTTTGTAAATTTTTTGAGTCAAATTGGCTGAGAAACAAGAAAGTTATGAATGTTTTTCTGACAAGTTGTTTCTCTATTTAGGTCTTCGTCTTGTAGTGACAGGCACAAAATGAATCGATGTGAATAAAAATCCTAAGTACAAGTTGGTATAACTACAAATAGGTGTATAAGGTTTTATTTAAGTGATATTGGTATATGTTGGGGTTCACCTTAGTTGATTACACCATACAAAGTTGTTGCAGACCCTTGAAAAACCTATGAACAGGTGTTTTGTGTGAAGGTCTTCATGTGAAAACTGTGGAAAGGACATTGTTTAGGTCAGTTAGTAGTTGGCTACAGAGGTGTTTAAATATCCTTGATAAATATTGAGCAAATTATGTTTGATTAAGCCATCAACTTGAAAGGATAAAGTCTTAAAATGCACCAGTTCTTGAGCTAAGTAAGCATATTAAGGGAAACCACTTGTGTTTGTAAGTCATATGAGCCCATTTCACCATGTCTAGGTGACTGAATGAAGTCCATGGTGAAGTTAATTGTATGTGCTCCACCTAAGGTGTCTTCTCCACAAGTTTGACATGCAATGGGAAAGAATGTTCATCAACAAGAAGTGTCTTCTTCATAACATTAGGATTGTGATGAGTGTCACTGTATGAGAAACAAAACTAGATTTTTGTTATGTAAATGCTCTTTGGAAACTAGAAGATAGTATGTAATGTCTCATTGATTCCCTCAGTGTATTTAGGATACTTGTTTATATTCCAAGGTAACTCCTTGATTGACAAACTAAACCCTGTGAATATGGACACCACTATGACTACAAAATAAGTTTTGGGAGTGATTTTTTTTTGTTGCAAGATGGAATAAGTGTTGAATTAGTTGGAAAATTGTTTCTCAATCCTTTTGGGATTGAATTCTTCAAAACCATCAAGAAAATCCCAAGATATGTAATTTCTAGCACTCTCGGGGCTTACAGACAAGGGTTAAAACCCTCTTCTAGGGTTTGAATGAGAAAATTAGTTGAATCTTGAGTTCTAGCCAACAAAATCCTCTAAAAATTTGAAGATTTCTCTGTCTGAAGAATACAAATGTATTATAGCAATAATTTGTTAATTCCATTAATATTTTGAAGAGTTTTTGCTGATGGTTTTCATGAAGGTTGTCTCTTATATCTCGTATAGTGCCATAAATGTGTTTTTGATGTAATTCCTTGGAGTATGTACAAAATATCTTCATGAAAAACGTTCAAATGATACTTAAGGGGATATTAAACTCTGTGATGGTCATAATTGAGTTGGACAACATGGTGATCACGTGATAATGTGAATTTTGTAGGTCAACAAACCCATTTCCTATCATAATGGACTGTCCAAATGCAAGGTTCCTTCAAAAGAGTCTTGAAAACATAGAAGAATGATCATTTTTTCCACAAAGGGAGCTTGATGAAGCCTTTATCAGTTATTTCAAGCATATGAAAGTGATAGTAAACTAATGAAACCCATTCTCAAAGATCAAAACAATGGAATGGTAATTGAAGGGTTGAGTTAGTATACTTCCCATGTGAAGTGGAAACTCAAAGATCATGGGACATCAATCAGGGTTCCTTATTCAATGGAAACAAGAATGTCAAAGGTCTTTAGATGCTACAAGCTTGAGGATTGCTCTCTTTATATAAAATTATGAAGATGAAAATACACTTGTTCTTTGTCAATTAAAGTGAATAAGTTCAAAAGGATTTGAACTCAAAAAGGTGAAGTTGAAGAGTCGATAACTAAAAAGGGTAAATTGCTAATTTGAAATGTAGAAAAATGTTGCTGGGGATATGAAAGGTTGAAAGGGCTGAGTTAGGTGAACGAACACATTTTTTATGTTTCTTTTCTTGTTCATAGATGCTCAAGGAAGTAGGAAGTAGGAAGTGTGTACTGGTGAAAAATGAAAAAATCAAGAGAGAACAGTGAGATCATACTATGAAACATACAAGATAGAAAAAATTGCAGCAGGTGGTTGAGGATGTTGAATAGAAAGATTTGATGTGAAACAATGAAGATATGCAAATTCTCAGGGATATGTAAAAGTGTTAAAGTGTAATGTAGAGTATAATATAAATTACAAAGAAGAAATTGGCTTGGATATGTTTGTCTTTTGAATGTGACAGAAGTTTCAGAGATCATGGAATTTGAATGTAAGGTTTGTGGATACATATGAATGTGTTAATAAAGAAAGAGAAGGTTATTTATTATAAAGTCTAGAACTTGACAAAGATTAATTCATGAATTCATAGAGCAATTGGAAGGTGAGAAGTACGTTAAGGAATTGATAAAATTACAGGAGTAACAAGGAAGGCTAGGTTGTAAATTTAGGGTCACAATCATATGTATTGCATCGAGGATGAAGAGTGATCAAATTTTTAAACACACTGAGTTGTAGCTCAGTATAATCAGGGAGTTATAGCTTCCTTGCAGATTGTAGCTTGCAAAAGGTCAGTGGATGCAGACAAAATTAATTTGGGGGTTATAGCTCTCATTATCAAGTTGTAGCTTGATTGTATCTTTGGGGTTGTAGCTTTAAAAATTGAGTTGCATATGAACTTGAAATCATTGTAAATTCATAGAAAAAGTTGTCCAAGTTAGTTATTTGATTTCGGTGGGTTTTGTTATAGTTGGGTTTCCCACATAAATTCTATGTCTCTATGTATTCTTTCATGTTATTTTCTTGTGTGTGATTTCTTGTGTTCATCGAGCTAGATTAAATTATTGGAAATGTTTATAAAATTTGGTTTAGAAACTAATTCACCCCCTCTTAGTTTTCTAGTTTCCAATAATTGGGGTAGTAGATCCCATGCCGCTTAGATCAATGATGTGGGTTGACATGGATCCACCGGGGCCCATATCGATGGTTTCCACACCGACCATGAAAAACATGATTGTGTATCCATATAAGGATATGACCGGAAAATGGGGTCAAAAGACTAATACTATGACTACATGTAGTACCACAGTTTAGTTGATTGACCACACCAACAAAGTTGATACTCATCCGGTCTTGATGTACCTTAGCGATTTGGGAATCTCTATGTAGATGACCTCCCATCAGTGGTAACAATGGAAAGATGCATTTGAGAGGGGAGAAAATCTCATAGGGGAAAGCTAGAGTGGACAATCATTACTCTAGGGATTCCTATTGGTACACCATGAGCCGCACCAGATCTAGGTGCAGAAGCTACATTTAGGCCAAGGCATGTACTCCGTTAAGGCAAGCTCGACACATAGTGAGGAGGAGGAGGAGGATGAGACCAATTGAGGTTCATAGGAGGAGAGTGATCTAGAGTGGCAGACCACAAACTAGGCCTTAATGGTTATTAGAGGCAAGGAAGAAGCGAGAGGAGGAAATAATGCACATTTAGGATCCTTAGCCTATAGAGGGGGAGGAATTGGTGCACTTTCAACATCAAGAGGAGACCAGGGGTAATGGAGCAATGTGTCGACGATCCGAGATGGATGCCTGAAGATCCTAGTGAGTGAAATACTCTTTTCCCTACATTTAGCTTGTTAGACTAGATTTTATCAAGATACTTGTATTTTTATTTTTAAAAGCTTTCGAATCACCATTATTTATTTTCAATTTGCAGCTACTATGGATGGATGGAGAGATCTTATTCATCAAATTCTCCTTGACACATTATGATCCCTATGAAGATGACATGAAAGAAACTCTTTTCGAGATACAAGACATCCAATGATGGATGGATACCACGCTAACGTGTTCCCACTAGCATGGCATGCAACATAGGCCATGACTCATATGAGGGCGCACCTTTATTTTCATGAGGATATTGAGATGTGATGGTAGTGAGAGCATACATGTACCATAGCCACCACTACAGGATGATCACCTAAATTGACACATGGACAATTTCACAAACATTCTCATCGATCTGCGCAACCGGAGGCTCTCATGTTGTACCCAATCATTCTTGTCACAGAGACGCAACAAGAGCCTTTTCTCTGCACCTTCGTAGGGATATATCAAACAGAGGGATAGGCCATGAGACTTTATTTCTTTTGGGATTATTTTTGTGTTTATATTATTTTTTTGTATTTTTGGCTCATGGATGAGTGTTTTGACCACACTTGCTATAGTGTGATGACACTGTACATGAAAAATTGACATTATTATATATACATATTGATATATTTTTGGTCTGGCATTCCTTGTAAGAGTTGAATCTTTCATGGCTTATCTCATCTATGTACTCTTATATAGTTAAGAATTTCTGATGATTTTTATGTTTTAAAATATATGATATGGATGGTGATGTAATGTGGTAACAAAATTATTTCTTTACTATGCATATGACAACAAACTCTAACTCAAATAATTTATTTCTCAAGTAATGTTTAACATTTCTATTTCATTAGAAAAATGTGTTGAATGTGGTATGATGAAAAGATGAACTCACTCTATTCCTAACTCCACGCAACCAGTAGGATGCGAGAGCTCATCATCGAGAGTTAAGAAAGACATGAGTTATATGACTTGAAGAATGTGAATGCGAATGAAGATCAAGAGACAAAATTTTGACAAATATCCAATTAGAAACTTTCAAATCAACCCTAATCAAGATAAAATGACCAATTCGAATGAATTTAACTTGTAAGTTTGAATAGACTTAGATTTATGAATGGCCTATTGATTGAAAAATTCTGGTTTTGAGGAATATTCCTATCTTCACATACACATCTAGTTCATTTTCTTGGGATTTTTAGAAGGAATTTTATGTATTTTCTTATTTACAACTTGTGATTTATTATTGCGACCCCTACATCTTGCCCCATGCTACTAGTAAGAAGCATGGATCATCACCGAGGAAAACATAGGTGAGTAAGGGAACTTCCCTCCTTTCCCAATCTCATGCTACCAATAAGAAGCATGGGATCATCACCAAAGACTAGTAGGGACGAGAAGTGTAGTTTTATTTGCAAATGAAATAATTTTGTGTTTATTGTTTATTTATCTTTTTTTAATTGAATTTGGGTTGTTCTTTTTAAGAGGGAAAATTTTCCCTTAGCCTCAACCCCATGTAACCAATAGGATGCAAGGGATCACCACCGAAGGTTGAGATAGGAAACACATATTTCAGGTGAAATGTTTAGAATGTTTTTGTCATTGAGAGAATTTTTTTGGGGAAATATTTGTCATCAAGAAGCTTATTAAAAAAACTATGGGCAAGAAACACCTAAATTGGAAGAAATCATGAAGATAACTAAGTATACAAGTCCTTGTAGAATCACTGTCAAGATTTTGTCTCATGAAATGAAATGATGAGAAGTGAAGTGAGTATTGAAGAGATATGATTTTGATATATTTTCTAATGTTTGAAATCTATAAAATTTACTTGAAAATTAAGTTTCTATTTTACAATTTCAAAAGATGATAATGCAAATGACAAGGTGATATGAATGCAATAATGTAAAATGTGGAAATGCAAATGATTATGTGTAAAAGCGTTTAAGGTGAAGTGAGTTGAAGGACTCACCAAACTACTCACCCTCTAAAGTACATAGATGATACACATCATTCTTATAGTCTTCCATTACTTAGTATGGGCCTAACCATTTTGATCTAAATTTTCTTCCTTCACCGACCTTTTTTCGATTCGGCTTTCAAGTCATAACACCAGGTCTCCTACCTAAATTTCTCATTCGTAGAATTTATTATTGTATTGATGAAACATCCTATCAACATAGACCTGATGATGTTGTTTGATCTAATTCATATTTCATCCAAGACTTCTAAATTATCCAAACACATTTCTTAGTATGCATCTTCATCAATAATTCCTTAGAGACACACAAAGACTAGGTAATTCCACCTCGAGCGGAAAGACCCGCTTTGGCACTAAAAACTAAAGAAAAGGGGTTACCCCCATAGGTGTTCGTACCGAGGTTTTATAAGACCAAAAGGTTGGAAATATATTTAAATCCCAATCTTTCTTGTTCTCATTAATTTTCTTAAGGAGGATGGACTTCAAAGTTTTATTCGTAGCCTCAACCTGTCCATTGGCTTGAGGGTAGTATAAAGAGTCTTAATGATGAGATATCTTAAACTGCACACAACACAAACACCTATTTATTTTTGAATGGGGTGTAATTATCTGAGATAATGACCTATGGGACACCATACCTACAAATGATTTGGTTTAGATGAACTTGAAATTAATAACTAACTAGGTATGTAGTTAGAGCACCATGGTTAGAACCCATTTTGAAAATACTCTCTGGCCGTGAATAATGAAGTTATGACCATCTAAAGATGAGGAGAGAATTTCCTATTAGATAAGCCCCAAGTAGAGAAGGGTTAGGGTGTAACAATTGGCTATAGAGCATGTGCTAGAATATGTATGGCGTGTAAGAACTCTTGTCATTTTTGGCACTTGTGTATGTTTTCCACAATGTCATGCTCTAACAAGGGCCAAAAGTAGACCATTCGATGAATTTTAAAAGTGGTCGAATTCCCTCTAAAGTGACCACCATAGAATCCATGTGGGCTTCAAAGAGAACTTTTTCCACTTCTTGTTCATCAACACATCTTAACAACATGCCATCAAAATATTTGCGATAGAGAACTTCCTCTACAATTACATACTTTGCAGCTATAATACACAACCATCACCTTTTTTGTGAATTATATCCTTCAAGATATGTTTGATCTATATGTGATTTATGATGTCCATATACCATGAACAAGAGGAAATGGCGGGTCTTTCCTCTATATAAAACACACATTCATCGAAAAAATCTAGATCAACTATCTATCCACAATATATAGGGTTATCCACCAACCAATCTACAATAATTTGTCCCTTGATGGAATTTTGATTGAAAAAGGTGAGTTCAAACTCACCCATTAATGTGATGAATCTTCCATCCTTCTTGGACAAGGCTTCTTGAGTAATGAACATCAAAAATTTCTCTATGATTTAACAATTACTCATGTTTTCTTGGTTAAGCATATAGTTCCTTAACCTCTTAGTTACAAATACGATGGCCAAAAATCTTTCTCCACTTGAGTATACCTCGTTTCATAATCAAGGAGAGTGTGGCTAATGAAGTAGATGGCCTGTTCATGACCATCATCATCCTCTTATGCCAACATCATGCAGATATTGAGACATCAATGGCTCAAGAATACAATATTAGAGGGTGATCAACCTTGGGTGGCATGAGCATAGGTGGAGACATGAGAAAATGCTTGACCGACTCAAACATGTTGTGACATTCATCGGTCCACTCCTTAGAACAATCCTTCTTTAGCAAGCCATTAATAGGGTGAATGACATATGTCAAATTAGGGACAAATCTACGAATTTCCCTAAGCTTTCCTAAGAAATATCTAATTCTTGAATCATCTATTGGTGGGGTCATCTCCAAGATTTCTTGAATATTCATAGGATCTACATCGATGCCTCGAGATGAGATGATATAACCCAACAATTTACCACCCGTAACTCCAAAAATGCACTTTTCCATATTTAGGGTTACACTGTATTCAATTAACCATGAGAGAATAATATAAAGAACTTTAGGATGATCACCTTGTTTCTTAGCTTTTACCAGAGAGATCATCAACATATGTTTCCACAATCTTATGGATGAGATCATGGAAGATATATGTCATGGCCCATTGATATGTGGCTCCAATGTTCTTCATAACAAAAGGCATGATGGCGTAACAAAAAGGTCCCCCAAGGAGTAGTGAATGTAGTCTTAGTCTGATCCTCCTCGGAGATCCTTATTTGATTATACCCAAAAAATCATCCATGAGAGACAATAACTCATAACCAGCCATCGCATCAACAATGATGTCAATAAAAGGCAATGGGAAATCATATTTAGGGTGGTGTTTGTTAATATCCCTAAAGTAAATGCATATTCATATCTTCCATTATTTTTAAGGACCGGGATGATATTTGAAAACCACATGGAGTAGTCCACTAGTTTAATAAACCCTACTTAAAGGAGTTTCATTACTTCCTCCTTAACCATCAAAGCAACCTTAGGTTTCATGGGTCTTAATTTCTATTTTATGGGCTTTGCATTAGGTTTAGTAACTAGGTTGTGAACTACCACATCAAGAGAGACACTTGTCATCTCCTTGTAACTAAAAAAAAATATTTAGAATGTTCTTTAAGCACTTTGGTGTGCACTTCTACTTCTTCAGTGCATCAGCGAAGAACCAAGATTTAAAATTCTAGGTTCCTCTTTCATTCCAATGTTAATATTTATGGTTCCTTTGATTAAAGAAGCATTACCCTCTTCAAATTTAGGAGGATCTAGAGGTAGCTCTAGTTCTCTTCTTCAACCTCATAGATTTCAAAATATTTTGATGAAGAAGGATTCATCATTTTGTCTCCAAAGTAAGAAGAAGGGTGAGGAGTGAGGGAAAATCTTTCTTATGATGTTGCGGATGAAGATCAACATATGCGTGGAGGTATCCTAAGATTTCCTCATCATTATCCAAAAATATAGTGTAATAGGCTCATTTTCTAGTCTCCATGTATGCTAAAATTACATTGGTAGAATCCTTACAAACCAAAGGTTTAGATCAAACAAAGATGGTGAATTCCATTTCCTTAAATCCACTCATTAGACAAAATGAGAGGAATAAGTACCCATAGAATCAAAAAGTTTGTTCTGCTCTCTTGGAATGGATTCAATAGAAATAAAATTGAAATATTTATATAGTTTGTGCACAATGGACTTGTAAAGTTGGAGGTTCTCTGCTCTAGTCTCGTAAACTTTTGAGACCTAGTTTGTAATAAGTTGTGAGTCACCTAGGACTCTGAAATTATGCACACCCATCCTCTTGGCTATAATGAGACCAAGAAGTAGAGATTCATATTTGACTCCATTATTTGTACATTCAAAATTCAATTTAAAATAAAAAGACATAACTCTCCCTTATGGAGAAGTGAGAATCACCCCTACCCCTACGCCATAATAGCATTTTGCTTTATCATAGTTGAGAGTCCAATAATTTTCAGGAAAGATAGATGTTTCATCATTATTTGAATCCTCTTCTCAAACTTTGGATACCTCAACCATACAAACCTCTCCAAGGCCATCTACCGAAAGAGAGGCTATCCCAAGAGCATGGCCTATGCCCAGAGAATCGAATGGGAGAATAATTGGCAAATCATTCTCTAGAGCTTCAAAATATTTGTTGTAGTTTTTTTTGAAACATTCTCCACTATGAAAATCTTATTTCATTAACATCCACCCCTTAATTGCCTTAGGTGGCTCTAACTCTATTATTGGGAATAAGTTGGTTGTGGGAATTGGTCCCCTGAAGGGAGGGGCTTTTTTAACTGGTTTTTTGGGAGATAAAATTTTGAATGACCCCAATATTCTTCTTAAGGTTAGCTAGGTGGATTTCAAAAGGTTTTGGATCCCTTGAGCTATAAATACCTTCCCTAGATGAAGGAATTTGACTTCTGAAACAAAGTAGAGGGAATGACCTTCATCCTATGAATCCATGGCTGACCAAGGATCATATTATAGTTGGTTTCCTATCTATAATATAAAACTATGTCAAAAAATATTCTTAGGTCCTAGAGTGATCGGGAGAACTATGGTCCCAATGGAAGTACATTAAGGCTATCATATCCTCTCAGCATGTTTCAAGTTGAAGAGTAATTCGTTTCTTCATAGCCTAGCTTTTGTAAAAATAAAAGGGGATAATGTATAACTCATCTCCATTTTTGATCATAGCTCTCTTGACATAATTTTTGTAGATCCATACTTGTAAATATAAGGTAAGATCACCTCTCCATGCTAACTTTGTGTCTGTGGGCATCTTATTAATATCAAAACAAACCCAAAGTATCTCTCTCATGTTGGCCTAAAGGATAGACATAAAAGTCTATATGGTTTATTTGAGCCTCTAGAGGGGGTGTAACATGAATTAAGTGGCTAAGGGATAACACTTCTAACAAATAAAATCGATGCTGTTGGGGAGTTCTTTAATAAATCCAAGAAGGATATGTGAGAGAAGGTATTGGTTAGGTTTGTAATAAAATCATAAGCCCCCACTGGTTTAGGGACTACCAGTGCATCATCTTGTAATGAAGGGTAAATAGGGAGGAGGTTGATGACATGTAGTCATGAGTGTTCAAGTAGTGACATGGATTTTTTTTTGAGTCTCTAACTCAAACAAGCCCACAATATTAGTTTGGTTTTGTTGGTCCAAAGGAGGAGAAAATCATGGGTCAATAGACATGGAGGCTTTTTGATCATTGGTTCCTATAGAAATACCCTTGTTTATGCCTTGAGGATTAACTTTCTCATTTTTAGGGTGCTTCGGGAAAGGATCCCTATAGATCCCAAGAGTAGTGTTCTATGGAGAAATGGGTCCCATGTGGTATTTTGCATAGGTTCGTGTGGGATTGGCTAAGAACATCTCAATGAAGATCTTCCTTTGATCCTTTGGAAGACATTATATGAACTTGTTACAATCCCTACAAGTTTGAGTATCATGACCTATAACTCTATGGAAACCACAATACAAGTTAGGATCATAATCCCTAGATATTTAATTTTTATTTTTTTGTGGTCCGTAATTCCTATTGTTGTTTTGATTTTGGTTGTTATAGTTATAGTTTAGAGGCCTTTGACCCTAGTTTTGATATTTTTTTAGGAACTGATTCAGGTATGGAGACTAGAGCCTTGGTCTAAATTTTTGAATGAGAGGACAACTAAAGTCAACCACATTAATGGAAGGAGTAAGGTTATTATTCCTTTGATTGCTTGTATTGGTGTTGTTGTTATTTACATTGGTGTTTAGAACATCGAGTTCTTGGTATGATCAATCATGCCATCCATTGTGGCACCATGGTTTTGATTGAGGACCTTGGGTCCTTGATTGTTGTTTGAACCATTTTGATAGTTAGAATTATTTTGAGTGGGAGTGACCAACTTCTTGTTTGGGCCATAAGTCTTGTATCCATTGTCTATCACAACTTGATCAATAAAAAGGTACCCTCTAAGACTTCTTCGTAGCTTTGAAGAGGAAAATTTTGGAATTCTTCCTTGGTTTCTTGGTTAAGAGAATAAAGGAACAAATCAAAAATCTCTATTTGATCCATGTTGGGAGCACTAGTAGAATAATAGAGGAATTTCCACCACCTCTGAATGAAATGTGTAGTGGGCTCATTATGTTCTTGTTTAATATGTAGGAATTCTCTAATCCCTATTCTCAATAACTTGTTCATGTCAAAATACTTAATGAAATCGGATATGGGTTACTTTGAAGGAATGGATGCAGAGGCTTCCAAGATTCTATAGTACTAGTTGATAGAAATCCCCAAGAGTCTTAGGAAATATTTTTGTGATGAATGCATCCCAAGGGAGTAGTTCTCTAGATGGCGGTGGCATATGCCTTAATGTGGGCATTTGGATCTCCCCCTTGAACTTAGGAGGTTCGAAAATGGTTGTGGGAACATGACACCTCGTATAGTGAAATCTAGAGGTTCTTTTAGGTACTCAGAGTATGTTCCCATTGCATATGATTTAACCATTGACGATCCTTGATGGGGAGGTGGAGGTGGAACTGGAGTTTGATACAACACAACATAGGCATTAGTTAGGGCATAAGGAACCCCTTTTATTGCTGAGCGTAAGGTCCAGAAAAGAATACATGTCCACAAGAGGAGATTTGGAATACATGTGCACATAGGGAGGAACAACACTAGGGTATGGGCTTGTAGGTGTGAAACTAGGGAACATTACATTTCCTGAAGGAGTGGCATTTGAGAACACTTCTTTCAACTAACCCTTGTGTTAGATACATATATGAAGGATGAGGGGACATCCTAGTGTGCATGATCCTGTAAGAAGGTCTCCCAGGTTAGGAGCACCCAAGTAGTCCTGAGATGGTGGTTGTTAATAGGCACTTGTGGAAGGAATGTATCCTTGCTTTTACATGTGATGGGAAGTATTGTTTGAACCCACAAATTGTATGTAGGTTGTACGAGGCTTGGGAAATTTCTAATTCCTTAATTCTACCTACCAATGTTGAGATCACATCACTAGGTGAAGGTTGCACATTTTTCTTAGGTGTGTTTTAGGCCTTGTTAGGTTGAAAAGGTACATGATACCCCACTATAAATTGATATTTTTAGACAACCCCTCTTTATATGTGTTTTCCATTTTAGGAGGAGGGGGGCGGTATTTTTATGAAGAAGGGCATCAATATATCCTTGCATCCTATCCAAGGATTCATCTATGGTGTTAAGACGATCATCACTTTGGGTGAGTCATACTAGAGCTCATCATTTAGTGATAGATAAGAAGTGAAGGAATTAGTTTGCATGTTAATTTGAGGTCTGGACAAGACCCATGGATAAAAACCTTGTTCTCCTATGAATGTCATGTTATTAGAGTTGGAGAACTCCGGTTGTGCATTGTGGTTAGGTTGGTCTATCTCCTCAATCATAACCATTGAATTAGTGTTAAACCCTTTAGGAGGAGGTGTGAGGAGATTAAAAATTCTGTGATTAATTATCATCACACCCTAACAAAGAGGGTGACTCATTGCATACCCACTTGGTTGTAATAGGATTCGAGACCCAAGATGGGTTAGCCATATATCCTTGACCCAACATATTTGGGGGTGTATAAACACCCACAAAATAATGGGAGAGGAGAAGGATGGATGAAAGAAAGAAAAGAAAGGAGGAAATGAAAAGAACTATTCCTTCACGTCGGATTCACCAATTTTGTATGCCTAAGAATCAACACGTGACTCCTCTAGATTAGACAGACAATGAAATGAAATGGATGGGATGGTAGTAGGATGGGTAAATAGGATGGGGTGGAATAGGTAAAAACAACAAAAAGAAATAAAGGAAACCTAATGTTCTCAATTAGAAAAATAGGTATTTCCTCATTGAGGGAAATAAACGTGTGTATCACTTGTTCGACGGTGTAATTATACAATCAAGGATGAATTATGTACACAAGTCACATTCAATATCGATGGAACCAATGAGACTCTACTTTGTTTGGGGATAAGGGAAAATTTTCCTTCATCATCTACGGGTTCCTCTCCGAAGAGGGTCATGAATATATGACAAGCAATGGGATGATGACAAGTCTAATCTCTACCATGCTGGTTTTCCTAAAAATCCTCATGAGTTTCTACCTCTTCATTCAAAGAAATCAGTTGTATGATGATGGTAGGTGGGACCGGGTAGTCTGAAAGATAAGTTGTCTAAGGCCTTGGTCAATATCATCAATCATGTGTCGATATTCGGTTATGACACAATTGGGTCACAAAATCTTTGTCTTGGTTGATGCAAACCTTGAATGTTTATGTGGGGAAAAAGAAAGAAACAGAGGAAATAAAAAAAACACACAAGAAACCAAAGGGGTTTGAAGTTAAGGTTAGGTAACCTAGGCCACTATGGAAATGTGGGGGTTGTTGTTCATTCCAATCTAATTAATCTAAATTCCTATTTTAAACAAACAATGCAAGAAAATTCGAACTTAAACAAAAGTTGATTACTCTCCTTTTAATTTAATTAAATTTGAATGCAACTAATTAATTAAACAAATGCAAAACAAATTAATCTACTTGTTTTTGGTATTTTTAATGAAGCTTTTAAATGCAAATAAAGAAAATAAAGATAATTACTTCTAAACTATGTTTTTGGATTTTATGGTTTAAGGAAATAAATAAATAAAAGCTACATATAAAAGGAAATTACTTATAATTAAATAAAAATAACTCTATGCTAAAATAAAATAAAAACAAACAGGAATATCTAGATGTGGCTATTCTTCTGTTGTTGAAAATGTGAAGCTAATTTAAATAAAAATATATTCTTTCCCATTTATAATTGTGGACTACCTACTATTTCTTATAAGGCCTCACCTCGGACTCACGAGAAGAAATGAAGCCTCTCGAAATTTCTTTTCTGAAACTTCCTCGGTGAAATAGTGGATTACACAGACAATTAATTTGTGAAGAAATACAACAAAATGCACAGACAAAGCTTCCTCAAGCTTCTTTCCCTTGCAGATCCACAAGGATAAGTAAGGAGGAAACTCTCAATGAAATATTTGTTTGTGTGTGTATTTAAATCTAACTAATAAATGAACTAAAAGCTATAGGTTATTTGAATTAGTGAAATTAAGAAATATGCTCATGAACTTCCTCCAAATCCTTTACTAGAGAGTCCATGGGAATAAGCTAAGAAGGAATTATCACCGAAAGCTACTTATAGGATACAAATAGTTTGTAAATTCTACCTTTTTAAAACAATCTATTGATTTGATGAAGAAATGTAAAATCTAAATTAAAAGAAATCTTTAAATAATTTGAATTACACCCCAACTTGGAAATGTATAACTGTGACAATATCCAGAGGTAGTTGTGATTTTCTTGATCCCCTCAGCTTCTTTTCCAGTGATGAATCCAAATGGCCTAGGGAGTTGTGCTGGTTGGTATGTAGAAGAAGTTGTGCAAATGCTTGGAGTAGATTAGTTTGTAGGCTAGTTGGTCTCAAATACAAGAAAGGAAGTAACAAGGAAAATCTCTGAGTTGTTTGTGTGCTTCTTGAAATATTTCATTAAAGTAACGATGTAATCAAATTCAAGAGACTCCAACCAATGCTTTGGGAAAAAGTTTGGATTTTATAGAAAGTTGGAAGGAAATGGTCCAACACACTTGGCAATCAAAAAGTTCCAAATCATCCAAAAAAGGACAGATCACTTAATAAGAATAATAATTAAAGAAGAAGTTCATACACATCTAAAAATATCGAATCGGGGAATTGGTTGAGAAACATGTGATAAAAACATTGGGAAACTTGTAATATACGTACAAAAATGAGAGTTTAAAGTATTGGATTAAAGTGCACGTAACCTCCGATCTACACAAACCGGTGGTTACAAAACCATTATGGTGATTGAATAACCACCGCTCAAGGAAGACCATAGGTTATGTAATCACTGCGGCGGTTACATAACTTAAAGGAAAAATTCCAAGGTAAAGTAACAAAAAATATTTGTGAAAGCAAAAAGGATAGGAAACTAAAAATGAAAGAAGAATAAGTCACATAGGCATGTAGAAAGAAAGGAAATGGGACTTGGACATCATCATTTATTTCTAGAAACAAATTTTATCATCATTTGGGATTTTTACTATTCTGATAATGTAGCACCATGTAATTTTGGGTGCATATAAGAACACAACTCACTAAAATGGAAAGAAAGAAAAGAAAAAGTGAAAACAAAAGTTTTTTTATAGATGTTTTGGCCTCTACCTTAGATTGGCTTGGACAATGTGTGGATTCCTAGGTGGTTATTTTAACTACGTGTTAGTAGTATACTCGAGCAAGCACGGTGCTATTGCTATCTGCCGACTATAATTTACTCCATTTAAAAGAATGGGCAAAGATCTTGCTCAAATGAATTGAATTGGGGTCTCCACTAAGGATATATGTGACTCTAATCTCACAAAGTGCACTAGTGAGGTAGGATAGGGGTACCTGTTTTGTCACCCGCTTCCTCAATGTGCTGATTACTTTGGGGTTCTTGTGGTACTCCTCAAATGAGTTTTATGGCTTAAGCCAAAGCACTTCCCACATTTATAACAACTGGGCAATAACCTTGTGAACCAAACTTACATATATAGTATGAATGGTTTATTTGATCTTGATTAAAGAGGTTCCCTACACACAAAGTATTATTAGTTTTCTTAGCACATGATCGCAACAACCTACATGTTAGTAGTGTAATGTTTTATAGCCTCCTTTAAGTTGGTCATGCACACAAAAGTTATAAATTTTTCTTGAGGTAGATAAAGGACAAGACGACAAAAGTAAGTTTTATTTTTTGATTTCCCAAATCGCTTAAAAATCGTAAGGAAAGAGTATATGTGCGAACAAGATTTGATTAAAAAGAGAAAAGAAATATTAATTCCATTTTAAATAAGCTAGAAAATGTGAGAATCATATTTTTGATTTCAAGGTCACTTATAAAGCATGAGGAAAGAGCATACGTGTGATCTCACAATGATTTAGGAAAATATAGTGTTGATTTCTCTACTTAAAGCTTAAAACAGAAATAAATATGCTTTGAAACAGAGTTAAATAAACAAACATGTTAGAAATGCTGGAAAAAGCTAAAGTTTGAAAAACATAGGCCAACTACGCTAGAGTGTGGACTATGGATGTGCCGACATTTAACAACGGTAGCATGTAGATCTTTGTGTTCTTGCGTTACAAGGAACCTAAAACACAAAGATTTAAACATATATGAGAGAATAGAATGCCAATGCATGTTTAAACAACACTAGTGCAAGGAATTAGGATACTAACGAGTGAACTACAATGAAGGCGCGAAAAAAAAACAATAATGTAAGAAATTCAACGTAAATGCAGAGAAGAGTGATGATAGCGCATGTACTTGTACGCTAGCGCAAACACATTAAAACTAGTGCAAATATCATGCACGCTAGCGCGTGTAGTTATGTAAAATAAATAATGTTAAAATGTGGCTAAAAACTTGTTTTTTAAATTTTTAAGCTTTTTTGTTCAACTCCGAGATCCTAAAAATTCAACAATAATGTTAAATGAAGAAAAGAAAAGAAAACATAAATTTAGATCACAAAATAATGAATTAAAATGAAATAAATAACGTGGGTCTGTCCCCATCGGGCGTGTCGAGAATGTAAACAACTAAAAATCACGAAAAAAAGTAAACAAAGAAAACATAGATTACCTTCACTATAGACCTCTTGCAAACCTCAAGATAAGACCATATAAGCACTTGTACTTATTGGTCTTGTTAAATATTTGGATTATGGATGCTCTTGTATATTAATCTCCAAATGTGGTTACAGATGCTACAAGTAGATTTTCATAAGGATGCATGAACAAATTCTGTAGTAGAAGTTGGCTACAATTTTGTCAAAGCTCCAGGGATGGATTTGTAAAGGAATTGGCAAGCTTTTATAGTTGAGGGCGAGGCCATGAGAAGTGGATCTTGGGTTAAATTGGCTCCACAAGATAATAATTATAATTACCTAAAATAGTAAGATGACCATGTTTGTGCAGTTACATCTTTGCAGGGGCAATCATTAGCTTTGAAATCATCCGAGAAGTGGTTGTACGTACATTATTGCTGTCCCCATGTTTGTAGGCTTCTAGAAGTGGAGTGAAGTGGATCATGAGTGGATAAAAGGAATTAAATTACTAAATTTAATTAGTATTTAATTACGAGGAAGTAATTAACCATTTACATAAATAATTGTTTAATTATATTAGCTAGAAGACATTATGAATTAATTTAATTAATTCCAAGAGCATGGTAGGATTAAATTAATATTTAATTGCGAGGAGATAATTAACCAGATTAAATAAATGAAGGTTTAATTCTATTAGCTAGGTGTTAGGAATTAATTTAATTAATTCTAAGAGCATGGTAGAATTAAATTAATTAATTCTAAAGGGTAGGAATATGACTTAGATAATAAAATTAATTTAATTAATTTTAAAAGGGTGTATTTAAATAATGTAAACACATAGAATAACAAACAAAGAAAGTAAACAAATAAAACATAGATTACCTTCACTGTAGACCTCTTGCAAATCTCAAGATAAGATCATAGAAGCACTTGGACTTGTTGGTCTTGTTAAAGATTTGGATTGTGGATGCTCTTGTATATTAATCTCCAAATATGGTTGCAAATGATACAAACATATTTTCACAAGGATGCAGGAACAAAGTTAATAGAAGTTGGATGCAATTTTCTCAAAGCTCCACGGATATATTTGTAAAGGATTTGGTAAGATTTTATAGTTGAGGATGAGACCATGAGAAGTGGATCTTCGGTTGAATCGGCTCCATATGTAATAATTATAATTACCTAAAATAATAAGATGACCATGTTTGTACGGTTACAACTTTTCAGGGGAAATCATTATCTTTGAAATCATCTGAGAAGTGGTTGCACGTACATTATTATTGCCCCCACCTTTGTAGGCTTCTAGAAGTAGAGTGAAGTAGAGAATGAGTGGATAAAAGGAATTTAATAACTAAATTTAATTAGTATTTAATTGTGAGGAGATAATTAACCATTTAAATACATAAATGTTTAATGCTATTAGTTAGAAGGTATTAGGAAGTAATTTAATTAATTCCAAGAGCATAGTAGAATTAAAATAGTTTAATTAGTATTTAATTGTGAGGATATAATTAACCATTTAAATAAATAAATGTTTAATTATATTAGCTAGAAGGTGTTAATAATTAATTTAATTAATTCCAAGAGCATGGTAGAATTTAATTAATTAATTTTAAAGGGTAGGAATATGACTTAGATAATAGAATTAATTCTAAAAGGGTGCATTTAAATGGAAAAATTAATTTAATTAATCCCAAATTGGTGTACCGCAACAAGATATAATTAATTTAATTAATTTTAATTGGATAGAAGGATATAAATATATATGTATTTGTAGTAGGTACATCTACACCCCGCAAACCTAAAACGCCAAAGCAAGTGGAAAATAAGGAAAGTTAGTCGGTTAAGTTTACATTTAATGACACAAGTGGAACATTCCCATGTTCCACAAGTTCCCCATGAACCCAAAAACACCAAGTCAAAAATAGGGCAAGTCAGTTGGTTAAGTCGACATTGAATGGTACAAGTGGAAGGTTCCCGTATTCCACAAAGTTGCTGTGAACCCACAAAATCCGACAAGTGGAAAATAAGACAAAGTATCAATTAAGCCATGTATTATTAACATGCATGGAATTGTTCTCGTGTTCCACCACTTCTCCACTGCTACTAAAGCTTATCCAAAGTAGTTGGAAAAGTCATCGCCCATAGAATAGTTTACTCATTCTAATGTTCCTCTCGAGACCCCAATTCACCGTAATATTAAGGACATCGGTTAAATAAACTATTAAAGGCTCAAAAGAATGCATAGTCCAGAAAATGTCCAAATAATCTATTTTTAGCTAATTTCTTCTCCTAGAATGTAAATTTGGATCATGCAAAGGCTAAACCGAGTAGTTTTCTTGTAATAAGTGCTTTCATACCATGCACTTAAAAACAATAGAAACATGTAAGGGCACCAATTTCTATTTGTAAATGTGTATACTTATCCTTGAGTTTGAGTTTGCTAAAATTGGAACATTGATGTCTATTTTTGAGTAGAGGAGGACCATTTTCATGCATGTTCTAGCATAATTATCTATGTTGGGCATAAGTTTCTATTTTAAAGCACGAATTTACTTATTTAGGTGCCTATATGCATGTTTTGACATACATTTCTCATTCTAAGCACATGAAGAACTGATTTGGAGTAGAAAGGACAGAACTCCACATATGCCTTTGCATTATTTATCTATTTCTTGAGTAGGGGCGATTTGGGACTGCATCACTCTCAAGTTTTCCTATTTTAATAGATCAAACTTGAATGTCTACTATTTTCCTCCTTCTCTTCCTCAATTCTCTATAAAACTTGAAGGAATTCATTGTAAAAGGGATCTCTAGACTTTCTATTCAATTCGGTTTTATTCCAAGTTTTGAGTGGAAGAGAAAGGGTAAGGAGTGATCTATTGTACTTATTTCACCTCTTAAATCAATAAAGGAGATATTTTTACCTTCTTACAACCTGGTTATCATGTAAAATTGTGTGTTAAAGATGATTTTATCTCATGATACTTTTTATCCCTGATTTTTAGTTTAATTTTCATGCCTTTATGTAGTTATATGTTAATTTATAGGTCATAGATTGTGTTTAAAAAGTGTGTGTAGGATATTTTTATAGAGTTCATCAGATTTCCCTCTTTTGGAGCCATTTGTTTCCCTTCTTTATTCTATCACAGATGCAAACCTTTCTCTAATTGTTTTTTTATATCTATTTTTATGTTGTGTATGGTGTGTGTGGTTCCCATGGTCCATATGTGTGTTCAAACAAGTCTGAGATCCTCAAAATTTCTGGTGTATCACCATATTTTAAGTTTTCCTTAATTCCTTCTAACCTTTCCTTATTAATATAGTAGACAAGAGTATTTTTAGGAGTATAATTAGTCTTGGGTGTTACACTAGGGAACTAACCCTCCCGGAGACTCAATCCAACATACAGTCACCAAAACCTAGGATTGTTTCTATTATTTCAATTGAGAGGACAAATTCCACACTACTCCCAAATGGTGCATTTCAACATGACAATAGAAATCATATATTAACATGACTCACTCATTATCATTATGGAATGGGAAATTGGGGTTAATACTTACTATCCACTACTTGGTCAAGGAATAACATTTAAAGATTTCATTTAGGCTACATCATTCACCGCATGGTAGGGGATATTTATGAATTCCATCTCACACATTCATCTTAGGGGAAAAGTAGTTGTAGCCCACTATCTTGGTGTGAATGACACAAGGGAAACCTAGATTCAAGGGACACAATTCAAATCACACACATAGATACAAGAACTAGATAAAGTATGAAATGTAGTGCAAATCTCAATGATAATAACATTAGGGTAACCAAGGTCAATCTAACTCAAGCATATGCATTATTTATTTCATCTAATGTTTTCTTGAGCCTTGTGTAGGTAGCTAGGGTTTATTTTATAGGTACAAGTAGAACACATGAACCCTATGACGAAGTAGATTTGTGACATAAAATGAAAAGAAGAAGCTAACTTCGGACCTTGAAAATATCGTAAGCGAGACGCTTCCTGAACAATAGTTCCCATTTTGGACACAAGTTCCTATGTGGTCTAGTGTCCTCATATGGGTGATCTTGTACAAAGAGACGAAAAATCTTATTTTTCTAGACAGAGCTTACAGACAATCAAGATCTAGTCCATTTCGGTCAATTTTCAAAGTGAGAATCAACCCATATATCCCGATACAAGTTAAGTCATTCTCATCTCCTATATTGCACACTTGCTTGTAGTTTTCATGCTAGATCATGTTTATTAATGCTATATTCATTTAATCTTAGTCATATTATAAATATTTAATTTTTAAAAATCATTTAGTGAACCCGTTCCTTACCCGCCCATTGTCATATCTATCTTTCATTCCCATTACATGTAGTGGCCACTTTTGTCTCCCAAAAACATCGAGATCCTCCCACATACCCATAACCATTCCAATATTATGGCTAAAAACAGACATGAAAATCCTCTATTTAATTCCCATCGAACCCCCTTCATGAAATAAAAACCTTTGATGGTGAATAATCTTATAATGAAGACACTAATGTGGATTAGCCATAACTTGATACTCTCATAACTTTCTATTCTACACTACGTGATAATCCCACTCATGCACCACATGTCCTTGATGATTTATTAGCATCTCGGGGCACTCATAACAATGTTGCTCATGTTAGTATGGTTCATAGTTTGGAGATTTATATTGTTATCACATCCTCTATTCCTCATTCTCCCCCCACTATTGTGGGGATATACACCATTCATATGCCTATTTCTGCACCCACTATTGAATTTTCCTCTCCTCTCATTTCTCACATCCAACCTATCACTTCCTTAGGCACACTTTCCTTAGAGTCATTATATCATGAATTGCAATCTCAAATTCGTTAATTGAAACATGACTCTTCTTCTTCTCCATCCCTTGATTCTTCTCTTCTTATTCATAGTCCTCTTGTACCCGAGGTTTCTTCTTATCAACTTCCTCCCAATTTCACATCACCAAAGTTTTCTCTCTTTGATTTCCATGGAGATCCCCAAGAGCACCTTCTCTCATTTCATGTTGTATGCTTGGATTATGTTTGTGATGGCATACTCTTGACTAAGTCAAGTTTCTAGGAGTTTATAGCACTATGTCTTACGATTGTTTTACAAATTTCCTTTGCATTCCATTCCATATTTTACTCCTATTGTAAATATGTTTCTATCTCAATTTTCTATGAATATTGGCATGAAGATATGATATGCACAAATTTCCAAACTGAACCAAGGCACTAATGAACATCTCAGTGAGTATGTGTTATGTTATAAGACTAATATTTCTAAAATTAAAAATGTCTTAGATGAATATGAATTGTAATATATTTTCATCCAAAGCATACTACCTCCTTTTAAGACTATGCAATCTTTGATTATTTTCACTCTTTTGATCGTCTATGTCATACTTTGAAAATTCATGAGATCAAGTTAATTTCTTTGGGAAAACTTAAATACAATGCTCATGTTTCCAATGCTTCTACTAATAAGTTACCAAGTAAAACTACCTTCAAGGGAAAGCCTAGTAACACTAAGCCTACTGTTAATGTTATATCTCAACCTACAAAGTTATGGTTGCAGTATACATGCCACACATTTACTCCATTACCTTACCCACCACATATGTTGTTACCTAAAATCCTTGAAAACAATTTAATTTCTCTTCAACCCCCTCTTGAACTAGATCATAATAGGCCTCATGGAAACACATTTTATAAACCATGCACATTGTGATTATCATAGATGTAATGTCCATTCTATTAATAAGTGTTTCAATATTAGACATATTAGTCAAGAGATGATTGAAAATCATGACATTGAGTTACTTGAATATGCTATCTCTATTCCTAAATATATTAATGACAATGGAAAATTTAAAATATTTAATGATCCACTACCTAAGCATGAAAAATCAGCTCCTAAATCCTCTTCGAATCATGCTTATCATGTTGTTCCTCCATCTCCGATCACCCTCTTAGATTTCTTGTTAGTACTACTAATCTACCTTCACCTATAATTTCTTTCACTGATTCTAATTTTCATGCTTCTTTTTCATCACATAGATTACACATTGACAATTCTAGTGGTTATCATGCTATCAACAATGTTATGGTGTATCCTAGTTACAAGCACAATGGATGTTCATTATCCTTCTTACAAGCTATCAATTTTCCTTTATCTCAAATGACTTGTAGATCACCTACTTCTCATGGGAATGTCATTCTCCCTATCACTGTTGGGCCTCTAACTATCTCCATTCCTTTCACTATTGGATCTACATTTGCACGTTGTGACATGGTATTAGGACTCCCTTGGCTTAGGGATTCCAAATATATACCATCCATAGTTCACATATGCCTTAAGTTCATATATGAGAGTCACCTTATCACTATTTGAGACATCCCACCACAAAATCCTTTATCTTTTCCTCCTCATACAACCATACTTTTAGTTACTTCTATCACTAGCTCACCTACTTCTACATATTCTCATGATGGCCCCATGAATTTGGCACATACTCCTTTTGAATCTAGAGCCATTACAATTCCTACTACTAATGTTATACATACACCTAGATCTCCTCCACATGTGGCTTCTACTTATTCCTCGGATACATTGTTCTCATAGTCCACCTCATATGAACATGTCTCTTCATAGGACAAAAACTACTTATAGTACATAAAGGACCATTTCGTGGTATCTTTATCCACATACACTCCCCTATGGCCATATAGTATTTGATCATGAGCACATGTATACTACCTTCACACTAGTAGATAGTGGTCCCTCGCCTTATCTTTATTAGATAGATCATTGTGGCATTGACACTCGGGTCATATTATTCACCAACTACTTGATGAAAAACTCTTGTTTCTAGGTCTAAAAAGGATTGTTGATGGTGCATTTACTTACATGGACCTCACTTTGCACATATACACTAGGGGAAACTTTTCTCCTCTCCCTAGCTGTTCCATTTCATGTTCACATATTGGCAAAAATCACAAATACTAGATTAGTTATTTATTGGATGTATCCTTGTGTTGGCGAGAAAATTTGATAGGTCAAAACATTGTTGGGTATCCGCTAATGCTCGAGACTCTAGGTCCATCTACTTGAATGGTGCAACTCCATTTTTTATGTGTGAATGGAATCAAAATTTGTAGGTGGCCTAAAGTTTGGGGATCCAACATGAACACTCCACCGAACATGCGGAAAATATTGTAATTTCTTGTAATGGAGGAATTTCTTTGTAAAGGTAGGAAATGGAGTGAGAAAAAAATTAAAGGGGGATTAATATATCACGTAGGAAATCATATTCTTGTAGACATTAATCACAAGATTTCAACACACACACATATATAAATTAAACAATTTTTTTATTTACATCAAGACTAGGTAGAATTAGGAACAAAAAGTTTTAGTAACTCTCTTAGCAAGGAAGAAAATAAAATATTTTCTTCTTCATTGATGTTTTGGAAAAAATGGTACATAGTGAGAAATAAAAGAACATAGAGAAGAAGAATAGAGGAAATAGCTATCTCTTTTGTTTCTTCACAAGTAGTAATCTCTCATGAGCATACAAAATTGACAACCCTTAAGAATGAGGGTTCCATTACAATTTATAGAATTTGGAATGACTCTTCACCTACCCCCACATGACCTTTTGATTGTCCTCCACAACATGTGAATTTTTGAATCCCTAGGGATGAAATTAAGCCCCCTTTTATTAATTAAGGGTGACTTATTACAATATTGACTATAGTCACATTTAAATGAATAAGACAAACATCATGATTACTCACAATGAAGAATTAGAAATGGGGGATAGAGAGGAGAAAGAATGAGAGAGGAGAAGAAAGAATAAGTGCTTCCAAAGCATGACTGAAGATGTCCCCAACTTCGATTAAGATCCACAAGTGAAGAAGTTAAAGATGGAAACTTGGCACCTGATGACCTTTGCAACACTGCTACACCGATGTGAAGCTCCAATGAAGTTCACTTTAAACAATTTACTCTCGCTGATGATGGTTACAAGTTACCCCTTGTACATGATGTACATACACCTCATACTACCGAATGAGTGTTTAAAACACTGTTTCAACACCTCTCAAAGTGAGTTTGAGATGAACACAAACCTTACTCATGATGATGCATTCGGGTGTCACCATGAGGTTGAGGATCACTCTCTTATTTCTTAGACATTCACAATTATCATTCATGATATTTAAATCTCTTGATATCTACATCCCTATTTTGTAAACTATGCTGCAAAATTACATACTTACCTCTATTGCTTTGGGAAGTGTGAATTATTTCCTATCTCACATGTCCTAGCTAAATAAATTAAATAAACTATTTCAAATCAACTCATCGAGATCAAATCACTCGGATCAATGATAGATGATGATGAATCCACCTGATGTATATATATCTGCTCATGAAAAATTTATCCTCGAATGGCTCTTTGGTTTTTCCAAGCATCGATTCTTCGATCTTCTAGGTCCATGTGGGTGACATAAATGTCCCCCAAAGGTGAGTACTCATAAGAGAGAGAGAGTCGAGACTGGTTCAATGCTTGCAAACTTTAACTAGAACTCATATGTATCCGAATGGGAGTTTACTATTTTAAGTAAATTGAGATATTCACCTTTTTCAACTCGGATCACCTTCGTTCACCTTTCTCATTCCTATGAATGTCCATTAAAAACTCTACCTTTGCAAAATCCGCTCTCTATGAAGATTTTCTATTTATAGTAAGCTTTTGTGTAGAGAATTACTATTTTTGGAAATTGGATCTCACAACCTTGAATTTCGATGAAATAATTTTTTTGATATGGGTTTTTCTCTTGATGTCATAAATGCATTTTCAACTCAACCCGATCTTTAGAAAAGGAGAAAATAAAATTCAAAAATTTATGAACGTGAAAATGGGGTTTTCTCACTATAAAAAAATTGGTCTATACATGAAAATTATTCCAATTGGGTCTTCAAGGTTTCTATAAATGTGGATGAATGCAAAAACCCAACGTAAATCCATGCATCAGACTTCAAGATATAAAGATTTTCACTTTGCAGGTTACGAAGTCATTCTGATGAAAAAACATGCTTAAAACCTTTAAAATTTGTAGTTTTGTATAAATTTTCTCTTTTCATGATCATGGAATCATGTGGGAAATGAATGAAAATGGAAAATGAAGATGGAAGAATTCTGGAAATTATTTTCCAGCGTTCAGTGGAAATGGAGCAATGTGGGGATGAAGAAAATGACCTAGTGTTGGTATTTATAGGTGTGAGAGAGAGAGGAATGGGGGTATATTTTTTCGAACCTTTTACCATTGGGAATGGGATAGGGGGACACCAATATTTCTCCTCAGCCCTAGGGTGACACATGACACACATGCACGAGTGAGGGAAAATGAGAAAAGTGCTTAATTTGAGCTCCCAAGGTCAATTTTTGGTCACATGAGGAACCTAGTGGAGGCATGGAAAGTGGGGAAATTTTTTCTACCCCCTTGTCCCATTGGAATGTGACAAAGGTTAAAAAAAAGTGTGCCTTAACTTGGGTGACACTTGGTAAGCTTGTGGAGCGAGAAGAGGGGGCTCACAATTTGGCCAAAAGTGTTGGACGTATGTTTATGGGGTCATATTGTGTGACTACAAGGCCTATGGTGGGGTGAACATTTTTATTCCACCCTTGTCCCCTTAGAATGGGATAGAGGGACACCAAAAGTGTGCCTCAGCCAAGTGAGGACAAGTGATAGACATACGGAAGTTGGAGCGATGATTATAAAGTTGATGAAAAGTGTTAACTAGAGATCCCCAGGGTCATGTTAAGGGTCCATGAGGCTTAAGGTGGAGGGGTGAATTTTTACCTCTTATCCCCTTGGAGAGGGAAATAGGGACACCAAAAGTGTGCCTCAGCCTCATGCTGCCATGTGGCACTGAAAAGTTTTGCTAAGGAAAGAGCTTGTACTTGGGAAGTACTTGAAAATGGCATTGCGAGCTCTGGGATGAATATTTAGGAACTTATTTATATGTTTTTACTGAAAATGAAATTTTGAGAAGGATGGGATGGGGATTAAGGTTTTATTCTACTTTCAGAATTTCCAAAAATGGTATTTTTGATCAAGACTTCCAGTTGTGCTTTTGAAGAATGAGTTGTGGAAAGAAATGCATGGGTGTTGTGAAAAATATGAGATTACCACCATGTAAGGAATTTAATCATATTTCCATTGATATTTTTTTACCTCCAACTCATTTTGGAGCTCCTGTAATCATCTCCCAAAGTTCCAGTGTTTTTTCATAGTGCAAGCTCCTTCAGCCTCAAAAACCCACTTTTGTTGAACATGCTCCTCAACGTCTAAATATTTCCAAAATATTCCTAAATCAACTAAAAATGATCTTGGATCATGAATAAACATCATTTATTAATTTATGACTTCCAATCCACTCTGGGGAATATGCATCAGCCTTAGAAAGGCCAAAAATAGCCCTTCCTGAGCTTGCCGAAAGATCTACTTTGAAATGCATTGTCTTGAAAAACTCCTTTGAACTTGTTTTATTTTTTTCACACATGGAAAAGGGTGAGACCACATATAAAAACATTAAATAGATGAGTAAAGACATAGAACATGGGATGGACTAACCTAGAGGGGTGTCGGAAGGTTTACAATGAATGTTTTTGACACTATGGCATAGTTGTCCTATTTTCAAGAGAATTTTTCCTTGCAAAACATAGGACAAGAGATGGCTCTCACTTGCATGACTTATTCTGGATCGAATGAAGTGAGGAAAATATGAGAAGAAAGTGTAGAATATCAATTTATAAAACAGACCATTGCCTTATCCATTATGCTTTATAAAGTCATTTAAAATAGATAGCTAGAAAGGAGTACACACACAACAAAACAAAACACACAAGAGGAAAGGGAAACACACACCTAAATCACCTATGATACAATGTAGGGGATAACTCACTATCATTGTAGCACTTTTATTTTCTAAAGTTACCTCCGAGGGGAAAACATTAAATGATGATGTTCCACAAATCCATTGATTGGTTCAAGAAAATATCCTCCCTTCCTTAACCGATAATGAAAGTCAGGTTCTTTCATGAATGCTTGTATACTTAGGAGGGGTGAGCCTATATGATCATTTTGATGCTTAGAACCCCACTTAGAGATTCCATTGCTATTATTGTCTTTGAAATCAGTTTCAGATTGCCAATTTCCTTCCGTTTTCACCCACACTGCTGATTTCTCGCTTTTGCATCTTGTTGTCATTAGTTTTTGTAATGGTAAAATTCAAACTGGAAAGCATGACAACCATACCCTACAATGAATTTTTTATTAAAGGTCATCCCAATACCTCCTCCATATAATACTAACCTCCTTATCAGTACTATATCATCCTTCCAAGTGGTCCAATGTGTTGTTTCATCATTTCCATAGGTGATTTAGGGATATCAAGTCCATTCAAGCACTTCCAAGACAAGATTCTTCAAGACAGGCTCTTTGAGAAGCTTAAGAAAGGCTATTTTCTAGTCTTCCTAAATTTGGTGCACACCAATTAGAGTGGAAATTAAGTCCCAACATAATCAAGGAGGTGTATTAGAGAGCCAAGAAAAATTTGTGAATGGTTTTGGAAGATTCTGGGAAGTTTTAGAGGTTTTGGGACAATTTCAAAAAAAGCGAGTAGTGGAGGGTGAAACAGTTTGATGTGTAAAAACATCCCCTGAGCTTCAAGAAGTGATTCAGATCTCTAGAGGATGGTGGTCTCACATTTTCCACAAGACTAAAGAAATTTTTCCCATAACCCGATTTCAGAAGGCACAACCTATGAGCACGGAGAAAAAACATATTTATAAGAGGGTTTAGGAATAATAAATGTATGATACCTATAAAATTATTTTCAAAATTCCATTTCCAATATATTTCATATAAAGAAGTGTGGGATAAGTCATCCAGGAGCTCAAGTTATGCCTCTATCAAGTTACTTCCCAAGATAAGATCAGGGAGTTAGCCAAATTTCTAGGTGGACACATGTTAAGCCCACATGGTGGCACATTTTTACACCAAATGTCCTAATTTTTTTGGAATTTTGGGATGAAAAAGTGTGCCCAACCCCCATGTAGCCCCCGGACCATGATGTAGCCTTCTTTGAGCCCAAATTGACCAATTTAGCCTCCACCATCCAACCATAGAGTGCCACATGGACCAACGGGAGAGGGGTGAATTTTTTTGCACCAACCTTCCCAAACTTTTGGGATAGTTGGGAGGCTTTTATCCACCCATGCTTAGCCCATTCCTAGGTCACCCATGTGAGCTTATTTTGGCCCCCGGGTGATTTACATGATTTATGGCCAAATTCTCAACAACAAATCATGAAGTAACACTTGGACCAATGGGAAAGGGGAATTGTTTTTAAAAAATATTCCAAACATTTGGGACAAAAAATTTCACCCATGCTCAAGTTGAATAAATTTCAACTTTTTTGGTTTTGAATGTTACTTCCACTTCTTCTTGCTCGCACGTGCACAAAACCCTATTGCTAAAAATATTGATTATTCTCCATTGCTGCTGCTCCAAAAACTTCAAACTTTTATCGTACATCCTTTCCAATTGCTCCATTTCTACCATAACACCCAAACCATTGATTTTCCATCCATCACCATGTCAATTTTTTCTAGAAGCTTCCATAAGAGGAAACGATGATGTGCTCATATCTCACAAACTGCAAGTCGATTCCCATGAAAATTTCTCCACCTCTTCCTCTCCCGTGCCTTCATGCTGAAAAAACAGAAAATGAAAATATCTCTATGATTATTAATGGAAGAAAAATAATTTTTTTCCCTAACTTCCTCTTCCTCAATTTCCCATTGATTCGGAGAGTGGGTGAAGCTAAAATTTTACACACAAACTCCAGGAGAAAAAACTATCTCAATGGAGTAAGTTTTATTACAATCAGAGGTGAAAAAATACCCTATCAAAAATATTGGTGACTCCCTTAATGGTTGCCATGGAAGATCTATGCCTCAAGCTTTCACTGTAAAAATATTTCATTTTTTATTTCTGAGCTTTCTAGTGTGTGAGATCACAAAGAATTTGGAGTACAAGATCACGACGATGATACACACCTAAAAATATCATTCTCATTGAAAAATGAGGCCATTTTTTCCATTAAATGAAAATAGAATATTCCACGTTCTTCTTCAAGCCAAAAATAGTAAGTCTCCCGAATTGTGAGTTTGATCACTCGTAGTAATAAAAAAGATGCAAATGAAATACAAGGCAAAAATGACATTTTTCCCAAAATAGTAGGTATGGAAAAAGCAAAATGGTAAAAATATAAATGTGATAAAAGTAGAAATGCATTAGTACCAAAAAAATATGGAATGTTCCAAAAGGTTCGTAAGGAGAGACTGGATCAAAACAAGTGATATGTCCTAAAATAGCAGGTCATGGTCTCATATTCTAAAAATAGAAAGTTTCAATTTTGAGTGTAGAAAGTTACATATGGATCTATTTTCACTCATCTTTCTAATTTTTAGAATCTTCATGGGATGATAAGATGACCTCATGGCTCAAACAAGAGAATTGAGAACTTCATATGGGTCTTGGAAAATTCACATTGCGTTGCTCATTATATTTAGAAGTAGAGTAGAGCATCATAAGGTAGTTGGTCAAGGTGAGATGGGTGATTTGAAGTAAGTTGGTCGAGGTGAGATCAATGAGCTAAGGAATTTCATCAATCAAGTGTCAAGGAGGATCATCATGAGAATTTTCTATGTTCATCCTGCGCTCGCATTGGGAGGTCTTGAAACAATGTTTCTAAACACTCATTTCGTGGTCCCGGGTGTCCGTGCACCATCATCATCATTGGAAATTTCTTCATCAAAGGAAGAGGTACCCCCATTCATGCTATGGATCATTCTCCCTCTTCTCTCTTCATTCTTCCTCCTCTTCTCTATCCCCTTTCTAATTATTTGTTGTGAGAAATCATGATGTTTTTCCTATTCATTAATGTGACTATAGTCTAAAAATGTAATAAGTCAACCTTATTTTATAAAAGTGGACTTAATGTTCAAAATTAATAGGTTATGAGGACAAATGGAAGGTCATGTGGGGGTATACAAAGGGTCTTCTCAATGTCTATAAATTTTAATGATACCATATTTCTTAAGGGTTGTCAATTTTTTGCACTCAAGGGAGAGATATATTTGAGAAAGGAAAAGAGATAACATTCTTCTATTTTCCCTATCTATTTTTTCCATTCTCTAGCATTGTACAACTTGTGGAGATGTCAATAAATAAATGAGTTTATTCTTTTCATGATGCATGAATGTGTGTAACTTTGTGTGCATGGTTTCCTCTCATCATTGATGTTATAAGCATAGTTGTTTCTTTCCTATAAGTTATGTATATGATATTTCGATTATCTTTGGAAAGAATATGATTTTATACTTGTAAATCTAATCTCCCCTTTCCTAATTTATCACGCCCTTTCCCCATCATTCAAAAATTCTTCCTTGCAATTCATTGCAAGCATTTTTTATGGGTATAGTGGAGTGTTCTGTTGATCCCGACATCTTGGCCATTAATAGATTTCCCTTTCAGTTGAATCAAAATAATTGAAGCTGCACCATCTAAGAAAAGGGACCTAGAGTCATAAAGCATTGGCAAGATATCCACCAATTTGACTACCTGAAATTTTTTCTCTCCAAATTTTTTTTGGCACCCACCGTGGGACCAACCCGACAACATCTACACGCAAAATACAAAAAAAAATCCAAAAATATAAATATCCCAAAAATACAAAAAAATCAAAAATTGAAAAAAAGAGAGAAGGTTGATTGAAATCCATTTTTGAAAATCCCACCATTGATTGATGTAAATGACCCTTCATATTCCATAGTGTCCTTTCATATTCCCATTATGAGACTTTGCCAAAGTTCGCTGAAAAGAGATATACCAAGTTGAATAGGCTAAGAGGAGTTGTTGATCCCACTTTTAAGGCTTTGCAAAACCCACAAGAAAATATCAAAGATAAACCCTACTATTTATCTCAAGCTTCATCTCATTTGATTCTTTAAGTGGTTCACCTAGTAATCCAATCCAAAATCCTATTGATACTCCCATAAATTCTCCCATCTTTCAACCACCATTGAATTCCCTAGTGAAGGAGAACAAGAATCAAAAGAAGAATGTGTAGAAGTGGAAGTGGAAGTTGAAGCAAAAGAAACAATTGCAGAAAAAGGAGTAAGACCCCAACCCATTGTTTCATGGGGAAGGAACACGGACACACTTACTCTTACACCCCTCTTCGAAATATATCAACAGTTCCCATAATTTTTTTTTAAAGTTCGAGGTGACAACACAAAACTTCCTAAAGAACACATATCTGTCTTCATAACATCATGCAAAATTCTTTTAATTGAATACAAATATGTTGATGTGAGATTGTTCATAGAATCACTTCAAGAAAAGGAAACAAAATGGTTCTATCTCTTACCTGCTAGATCCATCACTAGTTGGGAGGACATCAAAACCCGTTTTAAAGAAAGATTCAAATCAGCCGAGGATTTCCAAGATCTCCTCATTCAATTGGTACAAATGAAGAAAGAAGAAAATGAGACTATGAGAGACTTCATGGCCCATATCAACCAGTTACTTTGCGAGAATACTGAATATGCTTCACCATCTGAAAATTATGTCAAGTGATTATTCATCAATGCGTAACCTCTTGAATTAGGATTCTTTCTCCAAATGGTTCATTTAGGGAGTCTCATGCAAGCACAAGGAATGGCCATTGACGTTGAAGATTATCTCATCCTATCCAAAAAGATCAAGAAACCTTCAAAGGGTAGAGCACATCATCCCAAATATGAGAGAACATATCCATTACTCAGTAGAAGTGTAGACACCCAAAATTGGGCCGCAACCCTCTAAGCCCCTTTCAATTAAAATACCCTCTTACCATGACCCCTTCCACATATTATTATTAATATTATTATAAATATTAGGTTAATTACCACTTCACCCCTCCACCTCACCTCTCCACCTCACCTTAGACCCATTCTAAGGGAATTTCTAAGACTAGGTCATTACTCATAGCATTGAGTCATCACTTAACTAACCAAGATTATTTCCAAACATAATATTTAAGGCTAACCACTTCCCTCATCAATTCTCCATGTGTTTAAATGTGAACCAAGACTCCTATCCCCCAATCAAATCTTGACCCATGCCAAAAAGGGAAGAAACGAGATATTTTAGGAAAATTGGACTATTTCTCCCAAACCAATGCCGGTTATTCCTTGGCCAGCATTGGTCAAGGAACGACCATCGATTCTTTTAAATAAGGATTTCTAACTCTTTCCCCAGGTTCCCTCTTTTGGTTGGATTTTGGATTTCATTTGCATTATGGGATTTGATTGAGCATCCGATACCAAACACAAAGCAGCATTACAGCTCTTCACCAACAACCATCCTCTTGCTCCACAACCTTAGATAATTCACAAGGAAGCAAACAGATCAGTATTGCCACAACACTAGATCTAGACCTGTTTCTCCTACAAATGTCCATCAACCACCACCATCTACCGATCTACAGGTCTTCAGATAAGTATATTAACCTTATTTGTTAGTTCTTATTTTGGTTTTAGATCTCTTATTCTCTTCTGTTTCCCGACTCTTTTCTCACCCAAATACCACCCATCACCCATCTACACCTGTACCCTACCAACTTGAACCCTTTTTCCTCTCTAATCACCTCTCTCACCCTTTCGAGCCTTCACATAAATCCTACTACCCTACCTAAGCCTCCCCAACACTCTGTGTAATCACAGAGAGCCTAAACCAATCCCTTTTCTAATTTGACACCTAATTGTGCCTACCATGATCGGGCTTAGCCAACCTATACCAGCTAAAACTAGTGACCGACATTGGTTCCCCCAACAAGAATCGGTCCTCTCGTGCCCGACAATTTCCCTTAGACCAAAGAGTTAATTTACCTACCCGAACCTCTCAAAACTTCCTAGAACCTCACTAGACCTCCATAACACCCTCTTGTCATACCTTCAGACCTTAAACAACCACCCACCTTCTTTATATTTAGTCTTGTATTCATTATTTAGACTAGATTTGATTTACTATGCTTGTGTGAGATACCTAAATTATACAACTACAGTAGGACTCTCTATTTCATGTTCTTATCAGCACTTAACTTGTTTTAAAATATGGATTGACAACCTTCTAGGAAGCACCTAGATTCTTGGATCTAGCTTTTGCTAGGAAATCCACGAACCGATATTTTTAATTCTATCTTGTGGTCTTGTGTTCTTTTTAGGTAGTCCTTCCCAAACAAAAAGGAGTGCTCTTAATCATCCTGGCCTTCAACAGTGCACAACCTCTTCGACCTTTAGGTATTCCTCACGTACCTAACATCTTACCTTATTTGTTTTGCTTATACATACACAAAATATTAGTGAAACATTTTGGCATGCTCTGTGGGAGCCTTATCATTTGTGGGTTATTTTATTTTCTTATTCATATAGGATTGCATTTTGTGTTTTTTTCCTTTCTAAATATTCACTAAAATCTCTCTTTTGGTAATATTCTCCTTCTTCTATTTTCTCTAAAAGACACCTTTCCTTTAGTGAAAATTAAAATAAACCCTTCTTTATTTCCTCTTGCTTGCATTAGTGAAAGACATATTCTTCTCTTATTCATTATTGTTCTCATCCAACTTCATTTTTGAGTTGGGATTAAAAATGGTGCATTTCATCATTGTATTCTTACATTTAGCTCACATAGTTTAAATAACAATCCAATATAACAGAGGTCATGACCGGTTGAGGATTGGGAAATTAAGTGTACTTCACTATTTCACACACTTATTTTTACAAATCACTCAAACAAACAAAAAACTTCTTAAACGTTCCGCAAATCCTAGGAAGAAGCTATCAAGGATTTAAAACCCGCTGATAGCGGGTCCTAACCAATGTTCTGGCTAGATTGTCATATCAGAGCTTGGACCTCACGTACCGAAAGGTATATTGAGGACTCCGCCACCAAAGCAAACTCCGAAACCATTCATAGATGGATTTTAGGTACCTTATATCCCCCTTTCTATATATTCACAAATCAATCCTAAGGATTAATCCATCTAAACATTAAAATATGATTCCTAGGATAACATGTTTGAAAGTTTTTGGTTGTGGATTTTCAACTTTCTTTCTTGTCTTCGTTGTTTGAGGTGTGAATTTTTACTTCTTCAATTTTCTTTATTTTTCACACACAACCATCACAACCAGTTAATTCTGGTTCTCTAATTGTGTTAGATTATCTTTCTATACACAACCTCTTTCTAGACTTCCTTTGACCAAATATAACTTAGAAATTTCAAATTTCTTCATTTTAACAATAATCAACATCGATTACCTTCCTAATGACATTGGTTCAACAATCAATATTAGTCCTTTCATCCAACCAAAGACAGTTCACGGCGACCGTATCGGTCTTTGTGTTTTTGAATTTCTATCAAAAACAACCTATTTTCACCTACCAAATTCTTTCAATTTTTTTAATGAGTTTCGTCACTTTCACTTTCAGAGCTCGAATACCTATTTTCCACCTTTTGTATGGTTTGGACTTGGAAACAAGCGTGAGATATTGATTTTCACACAAGTTACATACCGTTACCTACTACCCCCTCACCACCTTCTATTTCTTAACCAATAGATCCTACTGCTCTTGTGATCGGCCGAAGGTGATGAGGAATTCACTAAATTCCTTGATCACAACACCAAGGCCTTACAACACTATCTTGCCAATTCTTCTACTCGTGACTCATCAGGTCAACCTCTTTATGGAATTCCTACTTCCATGCCCCCATTTCTACCACCTTTTCCATATCGACGAATGCTAACGTAGCTACCCAAACTACTCTAAAGCGTTGACCAACTATTTCTCATAACCACCTATTTCACAAGTGACCTTTGCACCTTCGATATCTTCCATACCCTTATCCACGACCCCTCATATAGGGGTCCCTTCATCATCCATACCTTATGTACCTATGTTTACGCAACCACCAATTACATCAATCTCTTCCACCCCATTTTAGAGTTTGGTAGTCTCCATTCCCTAAACACTTCTTCCTGTCGCTATAAGGATATTTCCGTAAGATCCCCCACCTACACTTTACCTCATATATAGCCTATCACCTCCACTTCATATTTAGGGTATTTTCCTTCTCTTCTACCACTATCTACATAATCGCATATCAATTCACGTACTTGGCATCACCACACACTGGCATGCCTTTTACAACCCACTCCTCTTATCAAGCCCCTTATACCTTAGGGAATCCCTCAATCAAATCCCACCATGGATCTCATCAAAATGATGATGGAAAAATGTAGACACTTAAGGCCTCTGTTTCCGGATCTTGTAATGTCCTAACCTATGATGATAGTTACAATGAACCCATTCACCCTTATTAATCCCTATCCCGCGCAATGGGAGCTACCTAAAGTAAACAATTTTAACAAGAAGGAAGAACCCCAATAACACTTGTGTTCCTTCAAACACGGTTGTTAATTGATAGGCCATGACGATGCCTTACTTCTTTGAACGCTTTCCCATGTCGCTTTCGGGACCAGCCCTAGATTGCTATAGTGCTTTGCCTAGGCATTAAGTATTTTCCTTCAACCAATTGTCCCGAACTTCCTTAATCAATTCTCAATCAATATCTCTAAGAAGGTATCTATGATGGACTTATACTCTCTTCACCAATATGATGACAAGTCTATCATTGATTTCATCGCACGTTATGGGCCTAATTAATTAAATCTCCTTCTCTCTCTACTGCAATTTGAACTCATAGAGTTGATTACTAGAGCGTGTACTGCATACATTTTCCATAACTATTCAAGTTTAAACATTTAGTACGTTTGACAAAGCTTTCACTATGGCTAGGAAGCTTGAAATCTATACCCTTGAAGAAGAGAAACTTAAACATGTTAAACAAGAACACTGCCTTCAAATCCAACGACTCTTCTTCTAAACCACCTAACAACTATTCCAAGTCCAAAAGATCTGCCAACATGGTGGTTTTGAAGGCTGGCCCTTCTCATTCGTCCAATCAACCCAAACCTCCTACTAATATCTCACTTGTTCAAAATTTCCAATACAAATATGAACAGAGGAATTACACATTCATTAGAGAGCCATAATATTCTCTATTGGACAAGCTTAGGGCCATCACTCTTCCTCCTATCAAACCAAAAACTGGTTTTGACCCTTCTCACCCCACACCAACTTGGTATAAGGAGAATGATTTTTGTAATTACCACTACGTGAGAGGCCATAGTGATGGAAATTGAATTTTTTTCAAAAACATCATCCAAGGAATGTTAGATAGTGGGGATCTTGTCCTCAACAACCCTAATGTGTCGGCCAATGCAAACTTGGATGTTTTCAAGAAACCATTTCCTAACCATGCCCCCTCATCAAATCATACTGGTGAGACATATAAAGATGAAACCAATGTCCATGTAGTTCATGCAATCTTCACCTCAGCGTCTGATTCTTCTATCAAGTGTCCTCCTCTAGCATATATTGAGGAAATTCTTACATAGACTCCCCTACTCACAGAGGAGCCCACCTTACCAGTTCCTTTACCCATAGAGGAACCCAACTCACCTCTTCCTTTAGCCATAAAGGAACCCTCATTATCATCTTCTATACCCACAAAAGAGCCTCCATCACCCGCCTTTCCTTCTCCTCAACCCATAGAGGAGTTAACCTTTCCTACTTCACCCATCTTGCCTTCTCCTCAACCTATAGTGGAGATAACCTTTTCTACTTTGCCCATTTTGCTTCCTCCTATACCCATAAAGGATACCATATTCCCTACCCGTTCTAATTGTGATTCCTCGCCAAAAGACCTCAAAACCCCATCACTCTTCTTAACTCGCTTTTACCTACCGAATCTGAGGCCAAAACCTTCCATGTCTCACAAACCTTAGAACTTATCATGGGGATTAGCACTAGTGCATTGTCTTCTTCATATAAAAAAAAACCATTCTCTCACCTGGTTGATCACATGGAGTATGTTGATTGCTCTACCCTCTGGGGGCACCTTAGAATCCCAATTTCTACCTAAATGAAGATGTTATCCCTAGATACCTTGACCATTTATCCCAATGTATTCAAAGTAACTAAGCCTATTACACCTGAGCCTATGGTTCTAGCCCCTTCTTCATCAGAACCCTTTTCACTCATGCCTTTATCTGCACCGAAACCTAACATCACCTTAGGGATATTACCGGTACCAAGTCTAGGACATCCCCTGAGAAGCTAGAATTGTCAACTTCATCTCCACCCATCACAAAATCTATTCCAACACCTAAAAGGAAGACCTAACCTTTAAGGGCTCAAAACCCAATATATCCCTTGCCTTCTCATTCACCTTCACCTCTCGCCATTGATTTTAGGCCCAAATCCGTCAATCTTGGTTAACTTACCTCTTCATCAAGGAAAACCTAAAGTGCAACAACCTACACCCTTGCCTCCATCTTCATTCTTCTCACACCTCGCTTCACTATCCTCAACCTCACCCTTGCTAACACTCCCACTTTGACCTTGGCTCACTCAAACCTACACCTTCTAAGTCTCCTTTTTCCTACCACATTGTCCCTTCGCCTTTACCCAAGAAGGCATAACCAAATCCCAAACCTTCACTACCTACCAAAAAGGTAGTTACACCAGCATGATCACTCACCTCACCTTCCTCATAGAGGTCACCTACATCTTTACACAAGATGACCTTGACTTCTCATTGTGATCCTTTGGCAGGATATTATTCTAACATCCTTGCTCGGTTGTTAGAAACATTGTCCATATCTCTTCCTCCCATCAAGCCTTATGACCCTCTCAAACCTAAACTAGTAGGGTTTGATGACACAAAAATTTGTGCTTATCATCACTCACTAGGGCATGATGTCAAGAGTTGTAAGGATCTAAAAAATTCTCCTTTAGCTTTGTAATTCTGATGGTCTCTTCAAACAAGATGATATATTGGAGGAGGATTCTATTCTTTCTTTGTTTTCCGCCACATAACCCTCTTTTCCTCTCCTATCTTTGAAATTAACATGGTGCGTGTAGCCACTTGGTCACACCATGTAAAATAACAAGGAAAAGAAAAGGCTAGTAATCCATCTAATTCTCCTTCATGTACCACTTCAACCGTGCCTCCCCCAAGATAACCATCCTTGAAACGTCACCCCGTACTTCTTCTAAGGTTACCCATCATTCAATGATCAAACAAATTCACTAATCCCCAATGAAGATGTATTTATTCAACTTAATCTTGATCTTTGATTCTCATCTCCAGTGCCCTCATTTAGGTCCTTCAATGCATCAAGCTACCACCCAATGACACTTCACCTATCTCCGCCCTCATTGCTCCTCATCAGATTGCTTCCATCAATTTATCCAAATCAGATATTTCCCCTTCACATCCCGATGATCTAGATCCTTCTCTTTTCATCTCCACTTACATCAATGATATTTATATTAAACGCATTGTGGTTGATGGGGTGCTAGCATAAATATCATCTCCTCTCATGCCTACAAACAAATGGGTATACCACCTAATTGCGTGTCTAAAAACCCCGTCATGCTTCGATCCTTTAACAATGTCATGACCACTACCCTCAACATTGTTGTCCTCCACATCTGCATGGGTCCCGAACCATTCCTGAAATTTTCTACATTCTTGAAGGAGAGTTCCAATATAACATGTTACTAGGCCATCCCTAGATTCATGCCATGGCTTGTGTACCTTCCACCCTTAATCATTGTCTTAAATTCAAATATGAAGGGGAAACCTACACCATTTAGGAAGATCCTTCCCCTTAAAATTTTTAATATGTTGTATCATCAAAATGATGCCTTAATCCCAATTATGGAAGATACCACATCAACCACATCTACCACATCTACCACTTCTACCACTTCACCTTCCTCATCTAGCCCACCTACCAAAACTCCTATTCCACCCTCTACGATGCCCCATCTTCTCAAGCTTTAGATAGCTCATCAATGCCTTGTTACCAAAATACCAACCACATGCCCATTGGTCAACGTTTTCCAATTCCTTTCACTTGGATAATACCACCTCCTTAGCATTGACACATTCCTTACTCCTCAAGAGTATGGAAAACTACACCAACACCCGCATTATAACCATCATATAAGAGAGGTCATACCATATAACCCTCCTCACCTTCATACCAACCTAACCTATGGGGGGCTTGACATGGCCTCTTATTCTATTAAACCTCCCTTCCAAACCAAACCCTTTTCATCCGACTTCTCCTACCTCACCAAATGTAGCTTCTCTCTTACTTTTCTTCAATGTTGTGCCTGGATAGGCTTTGGATTTTGTTGTTACGAACAAGGTCATCATACTTTGTCATCACATACCGTGTACTACCAAGAAACACAAAGACCATTGTGGTCTTGGATTTACTTTGCAACCTCCTCTAAAGAAGGCCCGAATCACCCTCATCGAAGATGAAAAGCCTTTCACACCTTCGCCTATCATGCCAACTTCTCCCACAGGCTCAAGGATCCCAAACCATTCTCGCCTAATTTTTTTTTCATGAGCACCATCTCCTTAGGACTTCGACCTATCACTATGATGGAGAGGTTCCTTCTTCCCTTCCTCTTTTGTATCCTAACATGTTGGATGATGACACACCTTCTATAAATGTTGTTCAATGTCAGGATGATGATTCTATTCTGACCTATTTAGGTATAGAGGATTCTTATATTCAAATTTTGTTACCCTCTAACACGTAAACCATGTTGAATGAATCTACCATAGAAATCAACATTCACACTCGGATTTACCAATTTTTTTTTGAAGATAGGACAATCTTTAGACTCCATGCAAAACAAGAATCTTTCACTTCTTTCCTTCGCGATCATAACAAAGCATTTACTTTTTCCTATAGTGATATGTCGAGTATCGACCCTAATATTGTGCTTCACAATATCATAACTATGCCCAATGATAAAAAAGTGAAACAAAAGTTGTGTAAAATGCATCCTCGCATTGCTCTTATTGTGAAAGAAGAACTTCAACACCTTCTCTCTATTTCCTTCATCCTACCCATTGACTATCCACAATGGATCTTTAACATTGTTCTTATCACGAAGGAGATTGGGTGAATTTGTATCTGCCTAAATTTCATGATCTTAACCTCTCCAATGTAAAAGATGACTTTCCTTTACCAAGTATTGACCAATTAGTTGATCTCATAGCCTGCCATGAGATGTTGTCTTATGGACGAGTTTTTTAGGTTATAATCGGATATTGGTTGCTCGGAAGATCAACAAAAAACCACCTTCCTAACCCCTTGAGGTACATTGTGCTATCACGTCACACCCTTTAGCTTGAAAAACACTAGTGCTACCTATCAACACGCTATGAATTACATCTTCCATGACATCATGCATGAAATTTTGGAAGACTATGTTGATGACCTTCTTGGTAAGTCCAAGTGTCACACCGAACACCTAGCCATTCTTAAAATTATCTTCGATGCCTTATCCATTATTTTTTTGCCTCCAACCAAAGAAGTGCATTTTTGTATTTCTCTCAGGTAATCTCCTTGGTTTCATCATCTCTTTGTGGGGTATTGAAGTTGATCTTGCTAAGATCAAGGAAATTCTTGACATGCCTCCACCTACTAACCTTCGGTAGCTTTGTAGCTTACAAGGAAAATTCAAATCCATCCATCGCTTCATCTCTCAAATTTTAGATAGATGTAAACCATTTCACCACCTCCTTAAAAAGGACATTTCTTTCCATTGGAATGAAGAGTTTCACAAAGCCTTCGAAGTGTTGAAGAAATACCTTCTTCAACCACCTGTGCTCATTCCACCTAAATATGATCAACCTTTTTACCTTTACATTTATGCTACTGACCATTCCTTGGGTGCCATGCTCACTCATCATGATGAGAAACACAAGGAACAAGTGGTTTATTACATAATCCATACTCTTCTAGACTACGAAACTAGATACACTCACGCTGAAAATCTTTTCTTATCCCTAGTCTTTATGGCCACTAAACTTCTCCATTGTCTTCTTAATCATAAAACATTTTTCGTTACCAACACCAGCCCTCTTCATTACACTTATACCAAATCTTACCAAAACCAATGCACCACGCATTGGCTCATGCTTCTTACAGACCTTGAGTTGGATTTCATCCATCAAAAGTCTATTAAAGGAAAAACCATCGCAGACTAATTTGCAGATGCTCTTCTTCCTGGGAATCAATCCTCAAACTTAAATTTTCTAGAAAAATATATCATCACCCTCTCCCTTGATGATATTTTTTACCAAATGACATTATTCTTTGATGGATCCAAATGTCACCATGTGGGAGGTGTGAGGGTTATCCTCATTCCTCTTGATGGTGAGCCGATGCCGCCATCCTTTAAACTAGACTTTTACAAAGACCATTAACATAGCTAAATACAAAGTACTTGTGTTAGGTATTCAAACTACCATTTCCCTTGATGTTAGATCTATTACTATATTCAAGTGACTCTCAACTAGATGTGAACTCGTTGTCGTGCAAATGTGCAATAGGAAATTGACAATTTCTAAGCATGACAATGATACCCTTATACCAAATTTTTCACATTTTATCATTTCGAGGCACCCCAGGTCTACCCAATCAGTCCAATAACCTCCCAATTAGTGTTAATTCATTCCCTAGGTGATTTAGGAAATTCAAATCAACCCCCTAGGTGATTTTAGGAGTTCATTGAAAATTGCAAGCTTCGGGTAGTTGTGGGAAGGGCTATCGTTGGCCTTCCTAGGACTAGAGAAACCCCATGGAGCAGGAAAAAAATCCAAACTAGACATAGAGGTGAGTAAAATGCCTTGGGACATCATGGAAGTGATTCAGAAGATTCAGGAAGGACTCGGAGAAGTTGGGGTAGTTTCACCAAAATTAGGGTTCACAGGCCTATGCAATACATAGGCAAAAATAACTGTTGAGCTTCAGAAGGTGTTTTTGGGAGCTCCAAATAGAGCTAGGAGAAAAATGAAACATTATTGTAAAAGTAATTCCAAGCCCTACAAGATTTTGAAATTAGGTTTTTCACAACACTTTGGCGCAATGGGTCTAAGTAGTTTTTCTCATGTAAAGGTGGAGTAAAAAATCAAAAATACGTTTTTTAGGAATAAAATTGAGGATTTAAGACCTTATACCCCCACCATTGGATTTATAAGGCCATTTACAATCATGATAATATAAAATTTCATCAAAAACATCCATCGAGGCTCAAATTATCACCGTTTCAAGTTGCCTTCCTAAAGCGAGTTCGGAAGTTAGTCAAATTTTGGAAGGACACGTGTTAGCTCCAGGAGCCTAGTGGAATTTTGTGTCCCTCATGTACATCAAGGTTAGGGAAATAAATGTTAGAAAAGTGTGCCTAGCTCCCATAAGACCTCTCGACCCTCATGCAACCTCCAGGATCGCCAGTTCAACCCCCAGGTGCTTGCCAAGGCTTCATTCTAAATCGTCAAATCTCTGCCATGTGTCATCACCTTGCTCGTCATGGAATTTGATGTCCCTCACATCCATTTGAGGTGAGGGAAATAAAATATTAAAAAATGTTCCCAGGCCCTAAGGAGATTTCTGTCACCCATGCGACCAGCTTCCAAATTTCTCAGGTGCTTTAAAGTTGTTTTTTTGCTTTAGTCTCCTACCGTCGAATGTCTGCCACATGTCATTTCCTTGCTCATCGTAGAATTTGATGTACCTCATGTATTTTTGAGGTGAGGGATGTCAAGGAAATGAAAAGGCACCTATCTCCCATCTATTATTTATTTCAAAATTAAAAAAAACCCGCTTGTTTTCCGCTTTGAACATCTAACATTCCTTTGCATAGCCATATCTACAAAATCCCAATGCAACTTCCTACCACAACTTTTCCATTGAAAAAGGTATAAAAAGATCAACAAAAGAAATAATATCCCTTTCCCATGGTGATATGCAGGTCTCAAAAGAAGATTTCATTGAGCTAAGGAGAAGAAACAAATAATAGAGAAGAAAAGTGGAAATCCCCATTGCTGTGAAATCGAAATTTGAAGAAATCTTGCAAACAGATGCATGGATTAACGAATTTTTTTCTGTTTGTTCCTCTATCCAAAACCATTATAAAAACCCTTCAGACCCTCCTCTCACACCATAAAACATTCACAATGAAGAAATCCTCTTTCTGGCACAACGAAGAAAAAATCTCAATTTCTCATCAAACCGGAAACCGGATTGAAGAGAAATTTCACTAGAAGCACAAGAAACAAAAAACCATAACAAAAATATAGATTTTTTTGTCAAAAATGGAGGAGAAAACCAGACCTACAATTTTTGAGGTCCATTAATGGCTGTCATGTCCAGAAGTGCGCTAGTCAAAAATTTAAAAGTTTAAAATCTCCCAAACTTTTGATTAGGTAAACACAAAATTTCAAAGGGATGATATTGGAAAAAATACATACCAAAATGCTTTGTTCCACGTCAATCCAACCTCCAAAAGTTCACTTTCTAAAAATAATAGGTCTTCTACATAGAGGACTACTATTTTGGGAAATTCATCAACAAAAGAACCTATGAAGGAGACGCTAAACACAGATGATTCATTATAGTTAAAAGTTCATCAGAATGGGAATTTTTGTCCAAATTCAACAGTTACTAAAAATAGTAAGTGGTCTCACGCACCTACCAAAAATATAAAATTGGTCCAAAAGTGGGAGGAGCACAGAAGGAAGGAGATTCTCAGTAATCACAACCAGTCAAGGATCAAAGGGGCCAATTTTTCACACTGCTAAAAATAGTAAGTTGCTTTTTCGGTGCTTACTAAAAATAGCAAGTCATCCCAAAAGGGTGAATTTCATAGAGGGAGCATTCTAGGAGTTGAAAATTCATGTTGCCATCAACAATTGGAGACTAGGGAGGGAAAATATTGACACTTGCCAAAAATAGTTGCCCTTTCCAAATACAATAAGTGTTGAGAAACAATGAATTTTTGATTTGCAAAGAGGGAACCAATGAAGTCTCTATCTTTATGGATCTCAATAGTGTCCTTCAATAATAATTTCATGCTTTAATCAATATGTAAGAGGTGGAATTCATAATCAAACACCGTTAGATTATTCATCAGGATCATGTCCAAATCAACTAAGCAGTGTGGTAGTGTTGCAAGGGATCAAGACAAGGTTTGTTCCAAAGCTTCAGTATTTCCTGAAGGGATCTCCATGTTTGATGCTCATAGTCACCAATGGAATCATTCAACAAAACTTATCTCGTGGGGTTCATGCATCATCTAAAGGAAGCCTCTTGTGGTATAAGATGTTTGAGGATCCAGGTTTCACTACATTGGAGCATTGCATGGTTCAGGTTATAGGTATATCACATGAAGGGTGGAATTTTCCGTCATTGGCAAAAACAAGCCCATTACACTGACATGATTGGTTCTGAGCTCCTATCTCTTTAGAGTTGGTGTTCATGGTCATCAGTGAAGTCATTTGAAAAGTGTTTTTAAACACTCATTCCAAGGCTTCCGTAAGCCAATTTGAAGAAGTTTCTTAGGAGGTGGTAGATTTAGAGATTCAGAGTCTCACTGCACTTGAATTTTCAATCAATGAGGATCTACAAACTCCATTAAGGGTGACATCCTTTATTTTCCTCCTCCTTCCCCCAACATTCTCTCTCCTCCATGTTCTAATTTTGCGTTGGGGTTGCACTTTTTCATATGTATTAATGTTCCTAATGTAATAAGTCACCTTTATGTTATAAAAAGGGACTTAAAAGTTTCCTAGGAAGTTGAAAAGTTTTAAGTTGTGTGAGGACATATGAAAAGGAATTGGGGGTTAGATGAAGAGTCATATCTCATTCTATAAATTATAAAGCCATTCCCATTTCAAAGGGTTGGTGATTGATTTTGAAAACTCAGAGTGTATTATACCTTGAGACAACAAAGGAGATATCCATTTTCTTCCATTTTTACCCCTCACTAGTTTTCCTCCATTCCCACACTATGTAAAATTTTTTTTTTAAGAAATCAATACAAGAAGAAGTTTCTACTTTCTTTGACTAAGGGATTTCTTGATACTTTGTGATCATAAATTCTATTTGGTCTTGTTGCATTTTTGTAGATTTGTTTCTTCTCATAAATACATGTGTTAAAGTTTCTAACTAGTGTGCCTGGAATCTTATTTTCTATTTGTAACATTAATTCTTTTATCTAATCTCTCACTCACCTTTCCGAAATTATAGAAAAATTCCTCTATAGCAAGAAATTTCTAGCTTTTCCGCAGTTCATGGAGTACCCTTGTTAGATCCTCAGGTCAAAAAGAACACCACAAAATCCACCGTTACTCGATCATGCGTATACAAAAGTTGTACCGCTTAAGTATATGGACTTAGATTCCCAGAGCATCAGAAAGAAATCCACAAATTTTCCCCTGAAAAATTTTCTCCCCAAAATTTTTTGGCCCCCATGGTGGGGCAAAATTAGCAGCATCTGCACCCAAAATAAGACCACAAGGTCCAAAATTTCAAAAAAATCAAATATAAAAAAAAAAAAAAATTCATGAAAATCCATTGCTTTGAAAGGGACGTTGTTGATTCTTGCAAGTGACCTTTCATATTCCACAATGTCTTTTCATATTCCTATTACAAAAATTTATTTTTAGAATTTGAAGAAGAATTCACCAAAGTAGAAGTGGAAGTAGAAACCTCAATGGAGGACGAAGTAGAAATACCTCAACCCATTGTTCCATGGGGAAGAAATACAAGCCCACTCACTCTTGAACCACCTCTTCATGATCTACCAATAGGTTCGTGCAAGAACTTTCCAAAGTTCAAAGGTGATGGCACACAGATACCTAAAGAACACATTGACACTTTCACCACATCATGTGGGATTCTTGGAGTCGAACATGAAGACGTTGTTGTGAGATTTTTCATTGAATATATCCAAAAAAAGTAGAAGAATGGTTCTACCTCCGCCTTCTGATTCATCATTGGTTGGAATGACATCAAGAATTTCTTCAAAGAAATATTTAAATAAAATGAAGACTGTCGTGACCTCTTGGTGAAGTTGGCTCAAATGAAGAAAGGAGAAAGTGAAACTATGAGATACTTCATGGCTCATTTCAAACGGTTGCTTCGTTTGATATCGGAAGAAGATTTTCCATCTGAAATAATATCAATAGATTCTTCATCAATGCTCAATCACTAGAGGTAGGATTTTTCCTATGAAAAGTTCAACCAAAGAATATTACGGAAGAAAAAGGATGTCCATTGAATTCGATGATGATCTCATCCTGTTAGGGAAGATAAATAATCCATCAAAGGGAAAGGCCCAACATCTTGGAGATGAGAGAACCAATCCATTTCTGCAAAAATTGCAAATGAGATGGCATCTTTGAAGAGGGAATTCTTTGAATGAGTATCTTCTCAAAGAAACAACACAAATCAATTTGTAGGAACACCTTGAAGGATTTCCTTGAGGCCCCACCCATAAATGCAAATTATAGGGTTTAGGAAAGTGAAGTAGAACTTGAACAAGAAATTAAAGGTGATGATCTCCTAGAAGTTGATGAGCATGAGAACGATACACAAATTAGATTCTGTGAGTATTCTGGAGGTGATGAGGATGACGAAGAAGATGCACCCAGTTTATCATGTGTGGTATTCACTCGTTCTCATTATGAGAAAGGAGCCTCTTCCTCCACTACTACTAAGAAAAAAGAAGACTGAATATCCTCCTGTGGTGACTCCGTAAAACAAAATAATTAGTCGAGGATCTCCACTCCCACCCTCCATGGAGTTTGTATTGTTGAAGCCTAATCTTGTAGAAAATTGCCTCTTCTAATTCTAAATCTAAATTTGCTCCTGTAAAATCTAGTACTTTGAAAGATCCTAGTGTACCTTTCAAGATCCCCTTTTCCCAAAAATCTACTCATGTTTCCAAACCTATCCCAACTCCAAAATCAGTCCCTTCATTCCCCTTGTCCACATCTGCTCCCTTTGACTTCGTAGAATATGCGAACAAATCCAAGGTGTAGATTATTGAAACTGAATATCTGCGGACTCACCCCAAATAATTTGAGAGGTTTGTTCAATACATCGGAGTGGTAGTTTAACACCCAATGATGTAGCTCCTAGTTCTAAAGGAATACTACCAAACCAACCTACACCTCCCTCACAAAACATGCTTTCTTTGAGTGCATCAAAGACTGAAAAGGTTGAACCTTTCTATGTCTCCCTTCTTGTTAGAGATTATGTATTGAACAATTGCATAACAATTTTTGGTTCCTATGCAAATGTAATTCCTATAAAGGTCACCTAGGATCTCAAAATCACCATGACTCCACTCGGTGGCTCTTGTTACTCCCTAGAGTCAAAAGAGCTCCCATTTATAGGGAAGGTCAAATATGCATAGGTGGATCTTGCTAGATTTCAAGACAAGAAAGTTTCAGTGATGATTTTGGTAGCAGACATTCTAGATTCATTTAGAATGTTACTAAGTAGGGGTTTCTGTTAGCTATTGGGAGGTAAAATTCAATTGAATTGGGCTTCTGCAACCATACCAATGAAGGGAGACATGGAGAAATTACTTCCAGAAAAGAAGATGAGGTACACTGTGTGAAAGTCTGGAAGTCCAGGAACCAACATATTGTATCAAAATAGTAGGAAGATGAATCACTTTGTGAAAACCAAGGAGGAAGATGATATTCCCATATTGATAGGGCCAGACATGCCTTCCTAGAGAGGTATGGACCTTGAAGAAGCATTGAGGAGATTCAAGTTACAAGAGGGAGCCCCGAATTACCGGATGATGCAAACCATGAGGAAGAGGAAATGGTTCTTGATGATTTTCAAGTAGAAAAATAAGCTTATGTGCTTATCTATGATGAGGAGATATTCTCATTCCCATTCAAAGATGAGGACTCCCTTGATCATGTCACCCAAGAAGAGACCAATCTATTTTGCAATGAGCCCTTGAACAGTGGGAAAGAATCATTTGTATAAGAACTGCTAAGATCCATGGAAGAAACAGAAGACCCTGAGCTCAATCTCAAACTCTTGATGCAAGCCATGAATCTACAAGACAAACGTGAATCTGATTTGAAAGCCTCAATCAATGTGAAGGTTGGCCATGTTGAAACAAAGCAAGATGAGAAATATGATTCCCCTCCTGAGCCAATGGTTGATGGATGTAATGATGAAATTGAGGTATTTTCTTTCCCATTTGAAGAGGAAGACTCTTTCCATGATGAAGAAATTGAAGCAAGGAGTTTTGAGGCCTTTGAAGTTGAAGCTCCTCTTGATGAAGGAGTGATAGAATGCAACAATTCCCAAGATGATGAAGTAATCCTTTGGATAGTTTCCTTGAGCTGAAAAATAAAGATTCTTCAAGGCATCCAAAGATGAGTTGTAGGAAGTAACAAAGGAGATCTCCATGTAAGAACTATTGGATGTAGTAGAAGTTGTGGAAGACCCCAAGCTGATTCTTGATCTCTTAACTCGTGCCATGGCCATACAAGACAAGTATGAGGTTACTTCTAATCCTCCATTCAATATTCAAGCACCTCATAATGGAGTAGAGATAAAGGATGAATCTAAGGTTTCTCATGGAGAAGATGTTAATGAGCATAGATCCGGAAAGAAAGTTACTCCAGAATATTCAATAAATTTGAATGAAAATTAGCTTCGAGGTAGTGATGAGATGCTCAATGAAGAATAAGCTATGTGGATAAACACAGAAGGCAACTGCACTATGAAACTGATTTCAAAGAGTGTGAAGGAAATGGAATTTCTAAGCGAAGGCTTGAGCATCAAGAAGCTCATGTAGACTCACTCCTACCAAGTACATAGATAATCATGAAAGCACCTAGATTTCATAAACAATTAAGGAAAGGAGGCTACTTTCTGGAACCGGTTAATGGCTTCACGGAACAACATCACTCAGTGTTTCCCACTTAGGGGTAACCTCTGAAGAGAAGAGTGCTACAACAAAAGTGGGTTATCCCTAACCTTGTACAATAGGTGATTTAGGTGTGTTTCCCTTTATTTTGGGTGTGTTTCCCTTCCTGTTGTGTTTTGTGTGTTTCCTTTCATCATTTTGGTGTGTGTGTGTGTTCTTCTTGTTATCTCTCTATTGTCAAGTTGTACATGACTCCGTAGGGCCCAATGGATAAGGCACTAGTCATATTTTCTAAAGTTGAGATTCTGGATTCTTCATGTCATGTCCCCAAGCTAGATCCAAATGTTGTCATGCAAATGTGTAATAGGGAAATTGACACTTTCTAAGCATGACAACGATACCCCTATACCAAATTTTTCACGTTTTATCATTTCGAGGCACCTGGGTCTACCCATTCAGTTCAGTAACCTCCAAAATAGTTTTAATTCATTCCCCTAGGTGATTTAGGAAAGTCAAATCAACCCCCTAGGTAATTTTAGGAGTTCATCGAAAATTGCAAGCTTCGGAAACTGCAGAAAGGGCTATCACTGGCCTTCCTAGGACTAGAGAAACCACATGGAGCAGACAAAAATTCAAACCAAACATGGAGGTGAGTTAAAGGCCTTGGAACATCATGGAAGTGATTCAGGAAGATTCAAGGACTCGAAGAAGTTGGGGCAGTTTCACCAAAATTAGGGATCACAGGCCTAGATAGTGCACATGCCAAAACAACTGCTGAGATTTAGAAGGTGATTTCGGGAGCTCTAGATGGAGTTAGGAGGAAAAAAACATCATCGGAAAGGCAATTCCAAGACCTATAATATGGTGAAATTAGTTTTTTCACCAAAATTTAGCTTAATGTTCCTGCAAGTAATTTTTCTCATGCACATGTGGCATACCAAATCAAAAATCCAATTTTTTAGGAATTAAATGGAGGAATTATTACATGACACCCCAACCATTAGATTCAGAAGGCCATTTTAAGTTAATATCATATAAAATTTCATCAAAAACATCCATCGGGAGCTCAAGTTATCATCGTTTCAAGTTGCCCTCTTGAAGCAAGTTCGGGAGTTAGTCAAATTTTGGAAGGACATGTGTCAACTCCAGGAGCCTGGAGGGATTTTGTGTTCGTCACATCCCTCAAGATTTGGGACATCAATGTTGGAAAAGTGTGCCTATCTCCCATAAGACCTCTAGACCCTCATGCAACCTCCAAGATTGCTAGTTCAACCCCAAGGTGCTTACCAAGCCTTCATTCTCAATCGTCGATTTCCGCCACGTGTCATCACCTTGCTTGCCATGGAATTTGATGTCCCTCACATCCCTTTGAGGTGAGGGACATCAAACATGAAAAAATGTGCTCAACCCCTAAGGAGACTTTTGGTCACCCATGTGACCAGCTTCTAGCCCCTCAGTGCTTTAAAGCTACTTTTTTGGCTTTAATCCCCTACCGTTGGATCTCTCGCCACATGTCACCACCTTGCTCACCATGGAATTTGATGTCCCTCACATACCTTTGAGGTGAGGGACATCAAGGACATGAAAATGCGCCTATCTCCCATCTATTCTTTATTTCAAAATTAAAAAAACCCACATGCTTCCCGCTTCTAACATCTAACATTCCCTGCGTGCGAGCAATATCTCAAACTCCTCTCGCAACTTACTACCACCACTCTTGCCATGCCAAAGCTCAAACCAGCTCCACCAAAGAAATAAAATCCATTTCCCATGGTGATATGTAGGTCTCAAAATAATATTTCATTGAGCTAAGGAGAAGAAATGAAGAACAAAGAAGAAGAATAGTGGAAATCCCCATTGCCATGAAATCAAAATTTGAAGAAATCTTGCAAACAGATGCACAAATTGATGAACTATTTATTTTGTTTTTTCCTCTATACAAAACCATAAAAAAACCTTCAGACCCTCCTCTTGTGGTATAAAACATTCACAACAAAGAAATCCTCTTTCCGGCACAACAAAGAAAAAATCTCAATTTCCCGTCAAACCGAAACTGATTGAAGAGAAATTTCACCAAGTAAAAGAAATAAAAACTCATAACGAAAATAATTTTTTCTCACAAATGTAGGAGAAAAATAAACCTATAAATTTTGAGGTCCATTAATGGTTTTCGTGTCCATAAGTGCCTCCAGTCAGAAATTTAAAAGTTTAAAATCTCCCAAACTTTTGATCGGGTAAGCACAAAATTTTAGAGGGACGATATTGGGAAAAAACCCATATTAGAAAAATTTGTTCCATGTTAATCCGACCTCTAGAATCCCACTTTCTAAAAATAGCAGATCTTCTACATAAATGACTGCTATTTTGGGAAAGTTTTCAACAAAATAACCTGCGAAGGAGACGCTGAACACAGAGGATACACTACAGTTGAAATTTCATTAGAATGGGAATTTTGGTCCAAATTCGACACTTACTATAACATCACATGGACAATATAATTGATTTCATTTATGGACCTATCATATAAAATTCAAACACAGGTGATACATCATCAACTATCATCATGATACATACAAAATGTGAAATCAAACCATATAACATCATGATACAACAAACATAAAACATCAAAATAAAATACGTCATTACATGAAAAATATGCCACATAAAAATATCCATATAGACATTTATAAAATGTTTATTTCAAAGGGGGATATACATCATTGATAAAAAATGGGCTATCAAGGGCACAACTAATAAAACATTCATCGAGGCTTCAATAAAAATGCTACATACATCGATTAAAAATGCTAAAGCCTTGACTAGAGGCGTACATTAAAAATGCTAAAACCTTCATAAGAGGCATGTATATCAAAATACATTTACAATAAATAAATGCATGTCTACCCTTCCCTTGTTGAATGGGACCAACAACTCCACATACAACTAGACCTCTTTGAAAATGATGAGGCAATTGTTGAATTCATGGGCATTTGAGATACAATTCCAATTGAGACCATAAGAAGGGTTTCTACATTGACTTAGATACCTACACATATTTTGGATAGGAAGGTAAGCTTCGTGGTCAAAAAAACTTAAGAAAAGGTGAGGGAAAAATAAAAAGTCCAAGTCACACAGTGAAAACCTTTTTGAGGCATTGGCTAAAAACAAGTATCAAAATCTAAGGAAAAGAAAAGTGACATGCCAAGGGTGAAAATCTCGTAGAGGTTCCCTTGGAAGAAGATATCAGCCTTCCTCCCGATCCTACGCGTATGGAGGATTTGTCAAAAATTCTTGTAGAAGAAACTATCGATGTGAAAATTGGAATAGAAGAAGGCCCAAAGATAGTCAAGTTGGGAGATTCACTCTCAGCATGTGAGAAAAATACATTTACCATGCTTCTACAAGAATTTGTAGATATATTCACATGGTCATATAAAGATATGTTGGGATTGGATCCAACTTTGGTAGTGCATAACCTAGTGGTGCATGCAGATGCCAAGCCCATCAAACAAAAACTCAGAAAAGTATCCACGAGTGGCTCTTCTAGTTAAAGAAGAGCTAGAAAGATTGCTAGCAATAGGCTTCATTAGACCTATTGACTACTCAGAATGGATATCGAATATAGTCCCCATACAAAAGAAACCTGTTGGGATCAAAATTTGTACAAATTTTAGAGACATCAATAAGGCATGTCCAAAAGATGATTTCCTGTTGCCCAATATTGACATGATTGTTGACTCAACTGTAGGATATGAAATGTTATCTCTTATGGATGGATTTTTAAGCTACAATCAGATCAAAATAACATATGAAGATCAACACAAGACAACCTTCACAACCCCTTGGGGACTTTTTATTATCAGGTAATGCCCTTTGGCCTCAAAATGTAGGTACACCTATCAAAGGGCAATGACAGTGATCTTCCATGATATGATTCATGACATCATGGAGGACTATGTAGATGATATCCTAGGGAAATCCAAGATGAGAGCATATCACCCTAAGATTTTGTGACGTATCTTTGAATGCCTATGGGAATACAAGGTCAAATTAAATCCAAAGAAGTGTGTGTTTGGTGTATTATCAGGAAAGTTAATTGGCTTCATTGTATCACGGAGAGGGATTGAGGTAGACCCAACTAAAGTTACCACCATTACTGAAATGCATCCTCCCAAGAATATCAAATAGCTATGTAGCTTGCAAGGAAAGATACAAGCCATCCGCCATTTCATTTTGCAGCTGGCTAACAAATGCCATTCATTCACCCATCTTCTTAAGAAAGATGTTGCCTTTATTTGGGGACCAGAGCAACAACAAGCCTTCGCTTTTCTTAAACAATACTTAGCCAATCCACCTGTCCTCATGCCTTTAATTCCTAGCCATCCACTTTTACTATATATTTCTACTACCCAATTTGCTATTGGTGCATTGCTTGCACAATATGACCTAGGTCACAAAGAGAAATCCATGTACTATCTCAGTCGTACCTTAATTTCTTATGAGCTCAACTATGGTCAGATTGAAAAATCTTGTTTAGCTGTCATTTTTACCTTCCAAAATTTTTTCCATTACCTATTGAATACTTAAACCAAGCTTATATTCAAAGTTGACCCTCTCAAGTACCTGTTTTCAAAACAACCCTTACAGGAAGAATGACTAATTGGATCATTATGCTCAGCTGAATTTGACATTGAGTATATACACCAAAATTTAGTTAAAGGACAAGTGCTTGTCAATCAATTAGCAGAAGCCCCATTACTAGGAACAGAGCCTATGAGTTTGGATCTTCTAGAATCATAATTGATGTATATTAAGGAATCTATCATGTGGCAAGTGCAATTTGATGGATCTTTCACTTTCCATGGTTCAGGAGCAAGTGTAGTGCTAATTACTCCTTCAAGAGACCCCATACCGCAAGCTTTCCATCTTGGTTTTCCTTGTACAAATAATATTGTAGAATATGAGGCACTCATCGCTGGGATGAAGCTAGCAATCAAATGGGATATCCACCATGTCAAGGTCATTGGTGACTCACAATTGATCATCAAACAAGTCAACGATGAATACAAGGTCAAGGATGAAAACTCATCCCCTACAAGAAACTGGTGAAATTTTTGAAAGAATATTTGTGTGTATTACATTCAAGCAGATCCCAAGGGCACATAACTGATCCGTAAATGCAATGGAAACCATGGGTTTGATGCTACAAATTCCACCAGAGAGCAATGATATGCCTTTCTTTGTTGAGAATCTACGCCAGCCTGCGTATGACATGCCAGAATCTTACTTGGCTTGTGAAGTTGTTGGTCCCTATTCCCCATGGTATGCACACATCCATGCCTATCTTAAACATAATACCTTTCCTCCTACCATCTCCCGCTCCAAAAACAAATCCTTATCTCACTACACCCTCTTAGTAGATACGCTCTATCATCGCGGCTATGATGGGAATCTATTGCATTGTCTAGATGTAACAGAGTCACTCCAAGCAATCAAGGAGGTACATGAAGGGGTGTGCGGCACCAATACAAATGGAATGGTTTTAGAAAAGAAATTGTTAAGAGTAGGCTACTATTGGCCTACTATGGAAATATTTTTCTCTAAGTATGTGAGGAAATGTATGGAAACATTTTTCTGCAACTATGTGAGGAAATGCGTGTTATGTCAAAAATATGGAAATTTCATCCATGCACCGTTGTAGCCATTGCAACCGATCACAACCCCATGGCCATTTTCTAAATGGGGACTGGATTTGATAGGAAAACTCACCCCTACCTCATCTGATGGCCATACCCACATCATCACAGCTACAAAATATTTCACTAAGTGGGTAGAGGCCGTTCCTTTGACTTATGTTACAGGTGCTTAGATATCCAAGTTTATCATGAATCACCTTATTTTCCGGTATGGAATTCCTATGGCCATAGTTACTGACAATGGAAAATAATTTAAGAACAAGACAATGAAATATATTTGTCATCAATTTTAAATAAAATTGAAGTGGTCTACACCATATTATCCTCAAGGTAATGGGCAAGCTGAAGCCACTAACAAAACATTGGTTCAAATCATGGAAAAGATGGTGAGTAAGACAGTCACAACTGAATTTGAAAATTCACCCAACCCTCTAGGCTTATAGGACCTCCATTCACACTCCTACTGGTGCACCACCTTATTCCCTAGTGTTTGGAACAGAATCTATCATCCCATTAGAAATAGAGCTCCCTTCCCTAAGAATATCTCTTAGGGATTATATGGACAAAGATGAGGATTACAGAGTGACTAGGCTAGCAGAATTATAACTCCTAGATGAAAAGCACATATGTGCCCTTAACCATCTCAAGGTATATCAAAATAGAGTCTCCCGAAATTACAACAAAAGGATCATACCTCGTTAGTTTGAGATCAGATATTTGGTCATGTAAGAGAATTAGTTCAACACATGGGCAGAAAGAGAGAAGAAAGGAAAGTTCGAACCACACTGGTTAGGACTGTACTTCATCGAGAAAAATATGGCTAGTTCCAATTCTTTTGCATTTCTAACAAATTATTTCACATCCTTATGGGGTGCCTATGCTCCCTTAAGGATGCCTGTACCCACGTGCATGCACGTCCCCCTAGGTCTAGGTATTAGCTAAAGCATTAATAAAGCAGTAAATGCATGAAAGTACAAGAGTGGGTTAAGCTACTCATGAAGGTTCCATTGTATGTATGTTGGGCGTACTCCCAAACTCGATTGATGAGTGTCCTACGGGATCATGCTCTCACCATCCTCCTCGTCACTATCGGGGTCTCATGGTAATTTTTGGAAGTGGTTAGTAACAAATGGATTGATCGTGATGATTTTCCCCCCGTTGTTTGGGGTATATTAAACCATTCTCACTCGGCCACAATGCTCGGAGAGGACTATTTCGTCCCACCATTGTCATTCTAACTCTTCTTATACTTGCCGTAAATAATTATTTTCTTTCATTTTTTGCCATGCTGGGCATTATTTTCCACCTAGTACTCATTTCTTCTCACTAGGACAATTTTATTTCTCCTAGGCGATATCACTTCTTCCTCACACTTCGTTGAATAATTATTTTTATTAAATAATTATTCTTAATTTTGCCATTGTGCTAGTACATTTTTTTGCCACTTGTTGCTTCTTTCTTCTCACTAGGGTAGTTTCTTCATCATAGGAGACTCTTTCTCGCTTCTTCTAAATTATTCTATATCCAAACAATCAAAATTTAAAAATTTAAAACTCTATCCAAAATCAATATTTGTTAAAATAAAAATAACAATTTCACAATTTCTCAAAAATCCTAAAATTTGTAAAATTTACAAAAATAAGTAAACAAGCTCATAACAAGACTTAAACTCGTGTCTTGCACATGGTATTCATTTCATATCTTGCTGGAATTTTCATGTGTTCATAGATCAAATGACTTGTGGATCATCATATTTACAACCATTTACAAAGCTAGCCTACCCAGCCGTCACAATTTTTGGGGCACATCCAGGTTGCACGATACTATTTTGTTGGGCACAATGATTGGACCTAACATCCTTCATCATTTTCCTTTACATGTATCCTTGCTAGGGGCATCATTTTCCACCCTTTTCATCAATCACGAACATTTGGGGATCTTCAACTTAATAAAAACATTTGTACAACCGTCTTGACCGTTGTTGGTTCGAATATGTGTGTTTGTACTTGTTTTCCCTGTTAAATGAGCTTATTTCATTCTCATATTGCATTACTTTTTTGTATGTTGCATTGAGTTGGTGTTTTAAGAAATTAACAATTGTTCATAGTATGGATTTTCATGTCATTCTACTTTTGTCATATGCTTATATTTTTAATAAGGACTGATGACATAGATCCTTGGAAAAATTATGATAAGAAAGTTGTCTCAAAGAGAGTTCTACATTAGATGCAAGACTAGTTTATGCCTGTCCCTCTTCCTCTCTTCCTTCTCGATGATTCTTCTATCAACCCTATTCTTCTAATTCACCCTCGGGGTATCCTTCCCCTCCCCATTATTCTATCCATAGCTTTCACCATTTTTATTGTTGATTGCCTTCTTTCATCATCCCCTCGACACTCGAGGGGCATCTCTCACCTACTAATTTTTAATCTACCCCTTCAAAATTTTATCTGTCTACTATATTCGAAGTGGCATCATTTACGCCACCCCAAAGAGGGGAAAATGTAGATACATTTAATTTAGCTCGAGTAATTTAAATACTTAAATTGCACTAATTATCCCCTTTCCCGTAAATTGATGACATCGTCAATATAACTCATTTTATCTTCTATTGTTGCTAATTAACTACATTATGCTAGTTAATTAACCCTTATATCCAATTAATAAGCCACTTAGCGTTTCATTATTAATCCTCCCTTATATCTAGACTAATTAATTATTATTAATTAATTATCTTCACCTTCCATTAAATCAATAAATCATCATTTATTTGATTAAATTCTTTCCATAGTCTAAATCATGCTAATTACTCCTTTAAAAGATTCTATAAGCTTGCACACCTATTAACTAGTCACTTTGGTTAGTTAATAGACCCCCTCAATTCCCATGGGTAACTAAAAGAAAAATTAAACTCTCTTAAGGTTGACTCAACCCTCCCTAAACCTTCCTTATCCACAACTAACCCAACCTCTCTATTATCCTACATGTAAAGGGATATAGAGATTCTTTTATCCATTTGCCTCTATAAGGAGCCCTCCTCCTACCTTTCTACTTATACCTAAATGAGAATAGAGCCTAAGCTATAGCCATTTTCATCATCTTAGAGTATTCTTCATTGGAAGAACTAGCTATCTTCATTTCTTGCATTCATCCATCCAAGTTTTGAAGTTATATGGAGATATGTCAAATGGTTTTGTAGCCATGGATTGATAAGACTCCATTGTTGAAAACCTTTGGATTCAAACATATAATCAAACATTTGCTTTCTAAGGATCTAAATAGGTTCATTTCATTTGATTAACATTCAATAGAGATAGAGATTAATGGATTAACATGTTATTTTGAATATTTATTCATGTTCTAATGTAATGATGTTGGTAGATTAGTCTTGTTTAAGCTTGAAGAATGATGGTGCATTGAATTTGATTTAGCTTTTTTTAGGACTACTAGGTGTTAGTTCTAATTCTTTTGCATTGCTTAAACATACTTTATTGGATTCATATTTTCTTGCTTAGATTAGATTCATTCTTAATTGTACATACAAATTGTTTTTTTGCATGCTTGTTAATAATTATACATAGTTGTGTTATTTCATGTTGTTTAGAAATGTATATTTGATAAGTTTTTAATAGTTGATTGTGTTTGTTCGTAGCATGTACACAATTTTTCATCACTATCATCATAACTCCATGTCTATCATCATATCTAACATCATCTATACATCATATATAAATAAAAACTAAGTATACATCATACATGCATGCTAAGCTAATCATCACATATCGTATCATCAAATGGGGGAAAGAGGGATCAAAAATATCAAAATCTATCCCCCGTACCAATATCATCATGTCATCCCATCCACTAATCTAGAACATCACATGAACAATATAATTGATATCATATATGGATCTATCATATAAAATTCAAACACATGTGATACATCATCATCTATCATCATGATACATACAAAATGTGAAATCAAACCATATAACATCATGATACAACCAACATAAAACATCAAAATAAAATACATCACTACATGACAAATGTGCCACATCAAAAATGTCCATATATACATGTATAAAATGTCTATCTCAAGGGGGATATACATCATTGATACAAAATGGGCCGTTAGGGTCAACACTAATGAAGCCTTCATCAAAGGCATTCATAAAAAATGCTACATACATCATTAAAAATGCTAAAGCCTTCATCAGAGGTGTACATAAAAAATGCTACATCATATGCATAGGTCAAAAATATTGAAGCCTTCATAAGAGGCATGTATATCAAAATACATGTACAATCAATAAATGCATGTGAGTCATGACTGACTTGAACCCTCAGTTGGACTACATGGTTTGTGAGATGGGGGAGGACCCATAATATGTGCACCCCATTGCCACATTGTGCGCTTCGCAACTACTCAACTGATCTACTTGATTCCTGAGGCCTCTTTGACCTCACCAATCCACTTGACTGCTGGCTGTAAGTAGGTGACCGCATACCCTCTAGAACAACCTCATAGTATAAAGAACGGTAGTAGGAAGCTCTACCCTTAGCTGTCATCAAATCTCTATGGGTGCATGGTGTCACCATGACCCCATCTGTGCATCAGAAGGACACTACCTCTATAAATAACCACACCACATCATCTTGGCCCACTACTCGCTCAGCCTTTTGAAGCAAGTCTCTCTCGGTGTCACATGCTATATCTCGTGTTTGCAATTTCTGTAATAGACTCATAACTTTGGGCCATATGTGAGGCCATCTATTGCATCTTTTGACAATGGGTTGCACCATCATCTCCCTCACCCGCTGGGCTCTAGGCTCGGTCTCGCTCTATTGTCAAGACTTGTATATGAGCTTGGTCCTAGTACCTCTCGACATTGCCCACAACTAAAATGATGTGACTTGTTGTAGCTGCTCCCGTAGGGCAGCTAGATGTCCCATATCATCTCCACCCTCTTCTCCTCTAGGAGGAATGTCGAAGGGTGGTGTCTTGAGACCCTATGCTTGGGAAGCCTCTATGGTACTATGAGAACCTATACTTGCTCCTATAATAGGCCTCGGTGTTCTGTCCCTATCCTGCTCCTGTAATGTAAGCCTTGGGCCTGTCATTATTCTTGCTCCTATAATCTAGGCCTAGGGCCCTATCCTGTCCCCTGCTCTTGTAATGTAGGCCTAGGGTGTTGTCCCTATCCTCGCTCATATAATCTCACCTAGGACCCTATGCTTTGGACCTTACCGATTATCCTGTCCTCATGTCTCTAGCTATCAAATGGATCATCGGATCCATCACCTCCTCTAGCACCACATGCTCCTGCATCATCGCCCTCATCACTAGTGTAAGGGATCTCTAGTGGTGGCCTCTCACCTACAACCTATAACCAATCGAGTATTGTTAATAACAGAGGCAACACGGTAACATACCAATCCATGTAATCTGGTGTGGTACTTGGATCTCTAACCTATCGAGAAGATCCCAAACTTGTGGTACCATTTGTGCAAAACTGGCTCTAGCTTAGGTAACTTGAATGTGTGACCCCATGGTCTATCTCTCCACATCACGACAAGCATACCACATATCTGGCTAGGGAATGCCCCAGAATGGTGCCCAATCGATGCCGACATCAATCTACTCTGTACATCTTAGTAATGTAACTGTGGATGCCCAAAAGAAAGTTCTCTACCATGCAAAAACTGAGCTCTACCCTATCCTCTAGCCACTGTATATGCCTATAGGGCCTCTAAATAACATCTCTCTCTGAAGCTCATCAAACTCACACCGATAATAGTATGTACTTCCCAAGTGGCCTCGTACATCATCTCCAACAGGGACCCATCCCATGAGTGTCGATCCTCTAGAGCTCGTGCACACAATGTGCCAACAAGGTGCCCAATTGTTATATGATCCCATGACTAAATATGTAATAGGGAGGCTGGCCCCACCATGTTCTAATGGTGGTAGGTGATCAAATGTAGATCCCAACATAGATTTTCCAATATGCACTGGCCCCAACAATATCTCTTGCCACTATACAATCCATGGAATACTGTAATCAAACCCAATGGAAATGAAGTCCCTATCTTATTAGTTAGTAAGAACCTACTGATAAGAGCTATCAAAAATAGAGGTCCTTAGTATATAGTAGGATATGATATGCACCAGTGTAAAGACACTATCATAACCTTGTGGGGTAGCTCATCAAAATAGAATATATCACTAACGACCTATGTAATCCACCCAAAATAACTCATGTACTCAATCATGGATCTAGTAATGGGGGCGTGTAGTATCCACCACATGTCCTCCAAAGTAATAAAAGATATTCTCTCCAATCGGGAGTTAGAAACAACGACTCTCGCTTATGCCAATGCTATATCAATGTTGTCAACAAGCCATGTGATAGAGGGCATCCATGCTACGTGTCATAAGATGACCACCTCCATATCACGAGGGTCCCGCCGACGTAGGCTTGCCTCCATCTCTCTGCAATAAAAATATGTCTCTCTCTCATCTGCAACACTAACAACCGTCTCTGTAAAACACTACATTTGTTAGGCACTAGAATTTTTCTATAGTCTTCTATCTTAAGTTGATTTTCACTTTCTTCTATGTGTCATTTTTGGCATTTTCCTACTTCTTCCTATCTGTTCTTCGTCTTTAGGAATTTCTTCCCTTTTTGCGCATACGCACCTATTTGGGAATGTGTGTGCCTATTTTTTTGCATGCCCTCTTTAGCACCAACACGACTGTTTGGTGCACACATGTGGGTGCATGTGCTAGGGTTTTCTACTTGTGTGTATGTGTAACTATATTTGACATGTGCACGTGCGCGCATACACTTTTGTGGCGTATGCTCATGTACACACATGTTTTCTGGTACTGTGCATATGTGCACACACTTATGGGGTGCCTGTGCTCCCTTAAGGACACACACACCCACATGCATGCACGTATGCACCTTCCCACAGGTCTAGGTATTAATTAAAGTATTAAATGTATGAAAGTACAAGGGTGGGTTAAGTTACTCACGAAGGGTCCATCATCTGCATGTCAGGCATACTCCTGAACTCGGTCGACACGTCTTCTATGGGCTCGTGCTCTCACCATCATCCTTGTCACTATTATGGGTTTGATGGTAATTTTTGGCATTGGTTAGTAACAAATTCATTGATCATGATGATTTACCCCCCCTCATGTGGGGTATATTAAACCATTCTCACCGGTCGCAATTCCCAGAGGACTTTTTGTCCATTGTTGTCATTCTAGATCTTTTACTACTCGTAAATAATTATTTTCTTTCACTTTTTTTCCATTACGAGGCATTATTTACCACATGGTACTCATTTCTTCTCACTAGGAAAATTTTATCGCTCCTAGGAAATATCACTTCTTCTGCACACTCTATCGAATAGTTATTTTGTTAATTTTTGTGTTGTCTTTGGGGCAATATTTTCTGTTTGTTGCTTCTTTCTTCTCCTTGGGGCATTTATTTTGCTCCTAGGAGGCTCTTTCTAATTTTTCTACCTTCTTTTATATCCAAACAGTCAAAAATAAAAATAAAAATAAAAATCATCCAAAATAAAAAAAACATAATTTTTCAAAAATCCAAAAATTGTAAAATTTACAAAAATAGGTAAACAAGCTCATAGCGGCTGAAACTCATGTCTTGCACATGGTATTCATTTCATATCTTGCTAGAATTTTCATGTGTTCATAGATCAAATGACTCACGGATCATCAGATTTACAACCATTTACCAAGCTAGTCTGCTCTTTAGTCAAGATTTCTAGGGCACATCCATTTGCTTGATATTATTTTGCTGCGCATAATCCTTTATCATTGACACGGATTCCTTCATCATTTTCCCTTGCATGTATCATTTATAGGGCATCATTTTCCATCCTTTTCATCAATCATGAACATTTGGGAATATTTAGATTGATAACAAAACATTTGTACAACCACCTTGATGCAGTTGTTGGTTCAAATATGTGTTTGTACTTGTTTTCCATATTTAATGAGCTTTTTTCGTTCTCATGTTGCATTACTTTTTTGTATGTTCATTGAATTGGAGTTTTCAGAAATGGAAAATTTTTCATAGTATGACTTTTCATGTCATTATACTTTTTCATATGCTTATATTTTTAATAATGACCGATGAAGTAGATCCTTGGCAAAATGATGATAAGAAAATTGTCTCAAAGAGAGTTCTACTTTGGATGCAAGACTAGTTTGTCCCTGGCCCTCTTCCTCTCTTTCTTCTTGATCATTCTCCTATCAACACTATTCTTCTAATTCATGGGGGAATCCTTCCCTACCCATTATTCTATCCATTTCTCTCATCATTTTCAATTGTTGATCACCTTCTTTCATCATCCCATCGACACTTGAGGGGGCATCTCTCACTGCTACTAATTTTTCTTCTACCCCTTCAAAAATTTCTGTCTATTATATTTGAAGTGGCGTCATTTATGTCACCCCAAAGAGTGGAAAATGTAGATACATTTAATTTAGCTTGTGTAATTTAAATACTTAAATTGTGCTAATTATCCCTTTCCCACAAATTGACGACATATCATCAATATAACATGTTTGATCTTCTATTGCCGTTAATTAACTACATTACGCTAGTTAATTAACCCTTCTATCCAAAAAATAAGCCAATTATCGACCTTTCATTAATTAATCCTCCCTTCTATCTAGACTAATTAATTATTATTAATTAATTAGCTTCCTCTTCCATTAAATCAATAAATAATCATTTATTTGATTAAATTCCTCCCATAGTCTAAATCATACTAATTATTCCTCTAAAAATATTCTATAAGCTTGCACACCTATTAATTAATCACTTTGGTTAATTAATAGACCCCCTCAATTCCCATGGGTCACTAAAGGACAAATTAAACTCTCCTAAGGTTGACTCAACCCTCCCTAAACCTTCCTTATCCACAACTAACCCAACCTCTCTATTATCCCACATGTAAAGGGATATATAAAGATTTTTTTATCCATTTGGCTATATAAGGAGCCTTCCTCCTACCTTTCTACTTTCACCTAAATGAGGATAGGGCCTAAGCTATAGCCATTTTCATCATCTTAGAGTATTTTTCATTAGAAGAACTAGCCATCTTCATTTCTCACCTTTATCCATCCAAGATTTGAAGTTATATGAAGATATGTCAAATGGTCTTATAGCCATGGATTGACAAGACTCCATTATTTAAAACCTTGGGATTCAAACATACTATCAAACATTTGATTGCTAAGGATCTAAATAGGTTCATTTCATTTGATTAACATTTAATAGAGATAGAGATTAATGGATTAACATGTTAGTTTGAATATTTATTCATGTTCTAATGCAAGGATGTTGGTAGATTAGTCTTGTTTAAGTTCTAAGAATGATGGTGCATTGATTTTGATTTAGCTTTGTTTTAGGACTATTAGGTGTTATTTCTAATCACTTTATGTCTCTTATATACTCATCCTTTGAGTGAACCTCTCCTTCCACCTACCTCTTTTAAGGACCAATGACTCAAACAGAATTGTGTGATTATCCATCACCATTTAGCATTTAACTTGAATATGAGTAACACGGATCTACTCATGACATGATTCTCATGGATACTTTTTGTCTTTTTTAGGATGGAATCCCATGGTCGTTCGTCACTTGAAACCCATCTTTCATAGCTAACCTTTCCATGCTATGGTTTTTTCTTCATAAAAGAGGCCTACACTCCTTTATAATCTTGTCCTTGAATACAAGTTCTAAATAATACAAAAATTTAGGATACCAAAAATATACTCCTTGAGTAAAACTTCTTGCAAATAGATGATTCCGGAAAATGAACATCTATGTCTCTCTATTACTGCTATAAGTAGACTGCTCCCTCAAAGGAAAACTATAAAAAGCTAGCCACATGTTGTACTTAGTCTATCAAAAAAGAAGACTAATATATATTTGTCAAATGAAAAAAAATAAAATTATTGGAGCTTCCCGCATCGATCAGTCTATACATGCAAAAAAAAAAAGAAAAACAAAAAGTCAAGAAAAATATAATTTTTTGGTCATGGACTTGCCTTTTTTGGTTTTGGGTATCTTGTAGAAGGGGTATTACATCCCACAACCAAGTTACACTAAACAAACCACTCCACCCTACCTTCATTTATTTTTTCCTATCCACTCAAGGGATGTAGCGCTCATGCGACACTTTGTGATCATGCAACTTTGTTCAACTATAGACCTATTACTCATGTAACATATCTAGGGGCCTATATTCATAAGCCTATTTGTATGGCCATTATGGTCCTTGCCAAATATGGAGAATTTTTCTTCTTTTCGGTTCACCTCTGCCTACTTGTTGCTTCTTCAACAGGACAAGACCATCGAAATTAATTTTTGGGTCCATTTATCATTTCACCCACACCCATACCCATACTAATCATCAATTCCAAAACATTATACATACTCATCAAAATCAAATCAAAACCAAAAACAACACCATACCTATACCAATCACACAACCTAACCAGTTACCCTTTCTATTTTTCGGCTCAATACCTAACCTACCTATCATAAATATTCTACCTTGCCTTACCAAGACCATTTTCCTTACCCAACCTACCTATTAGAAATCTTATTCTTCCTTATCCTATGGGAGAACTACATCGCCTGAGGCCCCTTTTGCAAGGGCTATGTAGGTAAACACTTCAAGACATGGGGTCTTCGGAGGTTAGCTCGACCACCATTTTCTACCCTCTTTCAAATTTTTCCACTATTTAACCCTACCAAACCATGCATATATATATATATATAGTTTCTATAACATCAATAACTTGGAAATTAAACCAAACCATGCATATACATCTTGTTTCCATAACAACTATAACTTCTAAATTAAATCGAACCATGGCTATACATCTATTTTCCATAATATCAATAACTTGGAAATTAAACCAAATCATGCATATCATCTAGTTTTTCCATAACATCAATAAATTGGAAAGTAAATCGAACCATGCCTATACATCTAGTTTCCATAATATCAATAACTTGGAAATTAAACCAAACCATGACTATCATCTAGTTTCCGTAGCATCAATAACTTGGAAATTAAACCAAACCATGTCTATCATCTAGTTCCCTTAACATCAATAACTTGGAAATTAATTCGAACCATGCCTATATGTCTAGTTTCCATAAAATCAATAACTTGGAAATTAAACCAACCCATGCCTATCATATAGTTTCCATAACATCAATAACTTGGAAATTAAATCGAGCCATGCCTATACATCTAGTTTCCATAGTATCAATAACCTAAAAATTAAACCAAAGAAACCATACATCATAACCATGCCTATATAGATAGTTTCCATCAAACCCATAACTTGGAAATTAAACCAAACCATGCCTATACAACTAGTTTCCATCACACCAATAACTTGGAAATTAAATCAAACCATTCCTACACATCTAAATTTCCATATTATCAATACATTAGAAATTAAAACAAACCATAACATCAACCATGCCTACAACTAATTTCCATAACAACCATACAATGGAAATAAAACCAAACACACTAGCTATAAGTGCCATCATCTATATAATGGAAAGTCTGTATTTCAATACATTGTATATACAAATATAAATAAGTATTTCAAAAACTCTCATGTACATCTCACCTCTTCGGCATGCATGCCACTATATATAATTCAAAATCCAAAAAAAACATCTCAATATCTATGTCATCCCTAAGAGGGTCCAAAGTGCCCCCACTCTCTCCTATTCCCTCACTTGGCCTATGTCTTCGTGAACTAGTCACCTCCCGCTGGCCCTACCCATGAGACCATTGGCTCCCTAAACTACTGGCACTACGGGTATATGAGATGGACCTCTCACCTGCTGCTGATCTCTATAAGTAGCATTTACGCCAAACAGATACAAATATTTTTAATATGATCCTCATAATACATGGCCTCCACAAAAAAACTCTCAGTATCGATCCATTGATATCACCTATGGTGGTGGAATCACTATCTGCTTTCTTTCCCCGAGGTTGTGTACTATGTGCACGTGATCTGGTCCTGTCTTGATGGACCTTGTCCCTATACACAGGATCCATCATGTGCCCTCATAGGTGAAGGAGGGGTAGCTGCATGTCCCCCAATGCCACTGTACATATGTCATTGCCAATCCGCATCTCGTAAAGTGGCCACCTATGCCTATAACAAAACAACCTAGGCCTACAATACTACAACCGAGTCCCTCGAACTCACTCCTCTAACCACTAAGCTCTCACTAAATTAGACTATGAGGCCTCTCTATCTTTTTCCTTGCTAAACCATTCTCCACCAGTCATTTTCAACCTCGAAATGACTAAATTTTGGGTGGGTTTTCCGTTTTAACTCATTTCCTTTACAATTGACATCAATATAGTCGTGACCTAGCAACCTAGGCACAGTAATACTACAACCGAGCCCTCAAACTCACTCCTCTAACCACTAAGCTCTCACCAAATCAGACTATGAGGCCTCTCTATCTTTTTCCTCACCAAACCATTCTCCACTAGTCATTTTCAACCTCGAAATGACTAAATTTTGGGTGGGTTTTCCATTTTAACTTGTTTCCTTTACAATCGACATAAATCTAGTCATGCCCTAGATAGCTAACATCAATCACACAAATTGGTAATTATTCTCCACCAATCGACATCACCACCTTGTCATAACCCACCAACCTCATTTTGACCTAATCTTTGTTGCAGGGTCCCCCTTTCTTTCTCGCCACAACCCTAAAACGTCCCTACATACCCACCCACCAACCTCACTAGCTCACCACCTCCCTAAGGATACTTAGGGGCACATTTACCTCACCTATATACCCTTTCTCGAACTGACCCCACGTATTTAAAAATCAAACTTGCTTACTCGCTTCACCGTGCGATAATGCTGCCCATGTTGTTTTGATCCCTAACCTTACCTTTCCTTATTTCATGATGTTTATCTCGACCAGACCAAACCTTTTGGTGTTTTGGAACACACCTTGTTCCTACACCTTGACCCGTTGTGTTTCAAGGAGCACTTCCATATCTTGTATACCTAGATGACATCACCCTTGTTTGGATAAACTATCAACCTTTGACAAGTTAGAGTTTGTGTGCTCTTCAACCTAGTACCTTGTTGCATTATGAGCGCGTGCATGTGTTTTCTTTCCTCCACCTTGTCACACATATTACCTATAACTATACCTACACCTACCACCTTATCAAACCCATCACCGATTCAACCTTCCACCTAATCAGTTCTTGGTTTGAGGGGGATCACCTCCAACCATACCTAGGGAGACCTACTTCTTGTTATTCTCACCATCATTTATTCGTATAAGCTACGTGAAAAAAAGGGGAAAATGTAGACACCCAAAATTGGGTCGCAACCCTCTAAGCCTCTTTAAATTAACATACCCTCTTACCATGACCCCTTCCACATATTATTATTAATTTAAATATCAATATTAGGTTAATTACCACCTCATCCCTCCACCTCAAATCTCAACCTCACCTTGGACCCATTCCAAGGGCATTTAACTAACTAGGATGTCATTACTATTGGAATTGAGTCATCAATTCACTTAACTAACCAAGACTCTTTCCAAACCTAATATTTATGGCTAACCACTTCCCTCATAAATTCCCCATGTGTTTAAATGTGAACCAAGACTCCTAACCCATAATAAAATTTTGACCCATGCCAAAAAGGGAAGATAATGGATATTCTAAGAAAATTGGACTATTTCTCCCTAACCGATGCGCTTATTCCTCAAGTGACGATGATCAAGGAACTATCATTGGTTCATTCAAATAAGGATTCCTAACCCTTTCCACTGGGTTCCCTATTTTGGTTGGCTTTTGGATTTCATTCATGTTTTGGCATTCGATTGAGCATCTGATAATCAAACACAGATACTAGAGTATTCTAGTTCTTCACTAACAACCAACCTCTTGCTCCACAGCCTTCAATCATTCACAGGGAAGCACACATACTCTGTTTCTATGAAATTAGATCTAGACTTGTTTCTCCTACAAATTTCTATCAACCACCGTCATCTACCGATCTACAGGTGTTCAAATAAGTATCTTAACCTTGTTTGTTAGTTCTTATTTTGGTCTTAGATCTCTTATTATCTTTTGTTTCTCGACTCTTTTCTCACCTAAATACCACCTGTCACCCATCTATCCAGTACTCTTTTTGCTAGGTAATCCACCGACCGATATTTTTAATTCTATCTTGTGGTCTTTTTATCTTTTGAGGTATTCTTTCCCAGGACAAAAGGAGTGCTCTCGATCATCCCTATCTTCAGCGGTGCACAACCTCTTCAAACTCCAAGTATTCCTCATGTACCCAACCTCTTACCCTATCTATTTTGCTTATACGTATGCAACTTATTGGTGAAACAAGAAGTTGATAAATGAAAGGAAATTATTGAAGAGAGGTTTCTCTACAAGAATTCCATCAAGGTCACAACAGAAATAAGAGTGTAGGAGAAATTTGAAGGATTTCCTTGGAGGCTTCACTTGTCAATGCAAGTTATAAAGCCCATAAAGATGAAGAAGAGTTGGAACAAGAATGTGATTTACTAGAGGTTGAAGAAGTAGAGAATAATACACAAATAAGATTCTGAGTACTCTGGAGGTGATGAAGATGATGACATAGATGCACCTAATCTCTCATGTGTTGTGTTCACCTTCTCTCAATATCAAAAGGGAGCTTCTCCCTTCACTGCTATCTTTGTAAAAAGAAGATTAAAAATATTTCGTGGTGACTCTAAAAAATAAAATAATCTGTTGAGGATCTCCATTCCCCCCTCCATGGAGTCTACATTGGAGAAACCTGATCCAATTTCAAGCAAGAGGGCACCCAGAATTACAATTTAATCCTCCAATGCTCTTTCAAAATCTAAATCTACTCTTGTAAAATCGATTGCTTCAAAAGTTCCTAGTGTACCTTTAAAAATATCCTTGGTTCCCCAAGTATTTACCCTTGCCTCTAATCCTATCTTGACTCCAAAAGCACTCCCTTCACCCCCTTGTCCACATATTTTCATTTTTATATCATAAAACATGAAAACAAAACAAAGGTGCATATTTCTAAAACTAAATATTTGCAGACTCATTCAAATCAATTTGAGAATCTTATCGGCATATTAAGAGTAGTTCAAGCCCATCATCGTAACTCCTAGTTCTAGCCCCACCTACACCTTCATCAGAGAACATGATTGCATTAAGTGGCTAAATACGTATAAGGTTGATCCCTTTTATGTCTCCCTTATCATTGAATAATACAAATTGAATAATTGTATAATAGATTCAGTGCCTCTCGATAATGTAATGCCTGTGAAGCTTGCTAATGCTCTCTAAATCACACTGACTCATGTTGGTGGCTCTTTTTACTCCATCGAATCAAAAGAAGTCACACTTGTATGAAAGGTCAAAGATGCACATGCGGCTCTTGCTGAATTTATAGACAAGAAAGTGTCGATAACTATCTTGGTAGTAGAAATTCTGACTTCATTTGGAATGTTATTGAGTAGAAGATTCTCGCCAACAATTGGGAGGGAAAATCTAGATGAATTGGTCTTTCGCAACCATTCCGGTTAAGGGATATATGGAAAAGTTTCTCCCAGAGAATAAAATGAGATATATAGTGCAAAAGGTAGGAAATACAAGAGCTAACATTCTATACCAAAATAGAGGGAGGATGAATCATTTCATAACAACCAAAGAGGAGGATGATATTCCCATCTTAATAGGACCAAACATCCCTTTTTGAGGAGGTATTGATCTTGAAGAAGCATTGAGAAATCTTGAATTACAAAAGGATAACCCCAAGTTTCCTGATGAAGAAATTCACGGGGAAGATTGAGTGTTCCTTGATTATTTCCAAATTGATAAATCATCTTATGTGCATATCCATGAGGAGGATATATTATCATTCATATTTTAAGATGAAGATGCTCTTGATCATGTCATCCATGAAGATACAAAAACAACATATGATGAGCTCTCAAGAGGTTTGAAGGAAGACTCTGTGGAAATAATTTCTAAGATCTTTGGAAGAAATAAAAGGCCCTTATCTTAGTCTTGAACTCCTGATGTAAGATATGGATTAAAAATACAAAAGTGAATCAAATTCTATTTTTTAACTTATTCAAAGATTGGTCATGATGCAATAAAGTAAGATGAGAAGTCGATGTCTCTCTTGAGCCAATATCTATCAAATGCAATAATGAAATGGAAATATTTTCTTTCCCTTTTGAAGAATAATATTCTTTCTATGATGAAAAGGTAGAAAGATAGAGTTTTGAGGTCCCCAGAGTTGAGATTCCTCATGACAAAAAAGTAGTGAAATGCAATGAGCTTCGGGATAATGAATCAATTCCTCCTAATGGTTGCCTTGATTTTCAAGATGAAGGTTCTTCAAATGAATGTAAAGGTGAACTATTGGAAACTTCAAAGGAATCCATGCTAGAAATCTTGAATTTGGTAGAAGGTGTAGAAAATCCTGAGCTAATTCTTAACCTCGACATCATGCCATGGCCATATAAGATAGGTATGAGGTAACTTTCGATCCTCCAGTCAATATCCAAGACCCTAATAATGGAATGAAGAAGAAATATTAATTTAAGGTTTCTTGTGGAAAATATGTCAATGACCATGAATGCGGTAAAGAAGGAAACTCGAGATATTCAAACAAAAATCAGCCTTGGGGCAGTGATGAGATGCTAAATGAAAAATCAGCAATGTGGGTAACATTGGAAGGAAATTGAAATTTTGAAACTGATTTCAACAATAATGAGAGCAAGAGAATTTCTTAGAAAAGATTTAGACATCGAGAGATCATGTAGGACCAATCCTCCAAAGTATACAGACAGTCATGAAATCACTTGGCTTTTATAAGTAGTTGAGGAAAGGAGGCTACTTTCTTGAACTAGTCAATGGCTTCACGGAACATAAACAATCACTGCTACAAATTTAGGGGTAACCTCCAAGAACAAAATAGCACTTCAATGAAAGTGAGTTTTCCCCTGCATTGTACCATAGGTGATTTAGGTATGTTTTCCTTTCCCTATTGTGTTTTTTTCCTTTTTAGTGTGGTGTGTTTCCTGTTAGTTAGTTATGTGTGTGTGTGTGTGTGTTCCTCCTTTATGACTATCTCTTGCAAGTTGTGTTTCTCCAAAATCCCAATGGATAATACAATGGTCTGTAAAATGAATTGAGTTTCAAGAGTTCTCATGTCATGTCCACGCTTCACTTGATCCACAACATGTCCCCAAGTCAAAGCTATTTACTTGTCATGTTTTTTTACAAGGAGAAAAATTCAAACTTGAAATCATGACAACAATACCCTATCATGATTTTTTTGATGAAAGATCATCCCAATCCCTCCTCTAGATCAGCCTAACCCCTATATTAGTTATTGGAAGTACAATGGATTAAGAGGGGGTGTGAATCAATCCTTAAAAAAATTTAAATCAGATTTCATATTTCTTATTCAAAACATATATCCACTTAATCATCCATTAATGTGTGCACACAATCAAATACCATACATGTAATAAACCATGAGAAAGAGAATCAACACAAGACAAAAGATATAAGTGGGAAAACATCAAGGGGAATACAACCCACTGAAAAAATTTATGATATTGTACAAAACAAATACTCAAGTGAATATTACACATCATAAGATATTTCTTTAGTGAGGCACCAACCCCACAAGGAGCACCAACCCCTAAACCCTTGTTGATATTACACACAACAAGAGACTTGCATGAATATGACACATCACACAATATTTTGATGAAGTATGACCACTAAAAATATGTTGATACCACAACTGATAGTGATCCAAAGATTCAACTCCAAACTCTTCCAAACCCTTGCTCAAACCCTAGGTCTTCAAACTTACACAATCTAGCTCTTTCTTCACTTCTCAAATATTCAAAACCTTTCACACATGATTGCCATAAATATTAAACTTGTCACACACTTTATCTAATATCGATTCATGCTTAAAAACCTTCAAAATATCTCACCTAGGTCACACTTCTTGCATACACCATACACTTGCTCAACTAGCTCACAAAAGCACTCAAAACTATGCTTTTATAAGCTCTACCTTATTTCAAATTCAAAAAAAAAAACTTTTCCCCTTCTTTTACATGACCAATACATCATAAAAACATCCCATATACGTCTCATAATAGCTACATGTGACCCACATGGGTCGTCCTAACAAAAACCCTTCTTCCATGTACCAAAAATCACCAAAACCCATGCATTGGAATGCCAAAATTATCCTAACACAAAAATATTTTATTCATCCTTTAAAATTCATCAAACATGTTTATAATAACATTTAGACATCATACATGGTTGTAATTGTTAGAGTAGATATTTACCTCAGCTCATGTTCACCTAGGTACTTTATTTACCTTTATTGTATTTATCCTCACCCACTTATGTGTGTGGATATTTATTTTATCTTATTTAGATATTAGGAGATATTATCTAGTTGTTAGGTATAGTTATTTCCTTGATCTATGGTATTGACTAGATCCTTGATGTCTAGTTCTATCCTAAATCTATGGTCATTACTAGTTCTTTGATGACTAGTTATTTCCTTGATTTATGGCTTGATCTACGACATTGATTGGTTCTTAGATTGTTATTCCTTGCCTATTTAAGCAAGACCCATTCTCAATGTATTGCATTGAGTTCCATAATAATATATGATATTGCTTCTCATTTATTTGCAAAGATTTTATGTAAAGCTATTCTTGTGAATTGCTTTCATATTATAGATCATGGTGTTTGATTAGCATCTGTGTTCTTAGCTTGGTACAATCTGGTTATCGTTCCTTTCAGTAGTTTTCATCAAAAAATCATATTATTTAATTTAATGGAACCACTACTTCTTATACTTCTCAAAACCCCTATTTCCAAAGACTCTTCAGGGACCCTGCGCATTCATTTTTAGGCCTCAAGGTCACAAAAAAATCTCAAATATGGCATGTGAACACTAAATAGAAATGAAAGAACCTGTAGAAAACTTATAAGCAAGTTATAAGTCTTGAAACAACCAATGGGTCAAATTATATCAACTTTTACCTTCACTAAATCATGTTACCCAAAAGGATGCTTTCAAAAGCACCTGGTTAACACTCTTCCTAAAAATTTCAAGACATCCAAATAGAACCATTTGATTCAAATTTAATCCCTATTCACATTACAAGTTATATCAAGCATCACTAAATCCATCCCATGCTCCAAACAACTCAATTAATCAGCAAAAGTAGTCCTTTCTTTGGATAGACAAAAATATTCTTATCCACAAACTAACCTAGAAACTATATAACAAATCATCATCATGAATAAAAATTATATAACTGGAAATATATCTAAATTATATTTCCAAAACAAATTTAATCACCTCCTAACTCCACATGTAGCTCTTGTTATGTCCATTTTATGAAGAGTATTTTTACTACCTCAAAACTACCTTTTGGCACCAACCTAAATGAAGCACACTTGACCATGTAACTAAATCACCATTCCCTAAAATATCTTTTAAAATCAATAAAAACTCACATAAATAACACAATATAAATTTAGTTTGCAACTCCTTTGGAAAACCTTCTCCCAAACTGAACTTCTTTAGAAACTGACCTATTTGAGTTGGGCCGACTCATCACCATGACATATACCATACCTTTATGGAAATATTAAGGATCCCTCTACATGTTACAATAATCATCCATGCACTACGAAGTAATTCTGGACCACTTAGGAAGTAAATATCATAAACCACTTTCAAGTTAGGGTTTCAAACTCATAAATAGTTGTTTACCTTCTTAACATTTGTTCATAAAAACTTGACATTGAGCTGAAATAATTATTTTTTAAACCTTATAAAATCAATATATAATCATCATTGAAATCCATGAGGTCCCATGCAAAGCACACAATTTAGGGTGAGCATCAGAAGTTCTAATTTGAGCTGGAAATGCACTAGTTCTTGACCTTATTTCACCAAAACTGACATATCTTACAAAATACTCATCATGGTAACTTGAAACATTTCCCAAAACATAAGGAAACACCCTAATAACATCTCCAATCATCATAATGTCATAATAAATTCTCAATATTTCCATCCTATCTCATTTTTATAGCTATCCCTTAGGGTTTTGGACTTTAAATGCTAGGGTCAACTAAAAGAACACTATAACTCATCATGAAAGCACTCAAAATGGTCCAAAAATACCTGATACAACATGATACAACTAAATAAATGCATACAAGACCTCATATAACTCCATAACTCACTATCATACTATCTAACATACATACTTGCTCTAAATGAGCACATGCAACATGGTCACAAACTTGTATCTATAGCCAAAAGCTCATATGAGTGCCCAAGAACTCTCCAAACACGCTCTCCAACACAATAACATGCTTCTCAAGTCACCATAATTTCTAATCACTATGCAACATCACTTAGTCTATCTAGGTCACTGAATATGCTTGCTAGAATAAGTCATCCTCATTGAATCAAACTGCACCCAAGAACATACCCGAATCTACATGTCATCATCACTTTGAGCAGCATCTCGACCCTATTCCATCATCCACTTAGTCATTAATGAGTTTTTACATAAATGAAAACACCTATGTAGTAGCATACCAACATCAGTCCTATCCCATCCTTCTAAGTGGTCCAATGTGTTGTGTCATCATGTCCATAAGTGATTTAGGGATATCAAGTCCATTCAAGATCTTCCAAGACAAGATCTTTGAGAAGCTTAAGAAAGTCTATTTTATAGTCTTCCTAAGGCTGGTGTGCACCCATGGAGTGGAATAAAGACCCAAACCCATCAAGGAGTTGTATAGGAGAGATAAGAACGTTGTGAAACTAGTTTTGGAATATTCTAGGAAGTTTTAGAGGTTTTGGGATAGTTTCAACAAAAGCGGGTCCTAGAGGGTGAAGTAGCTTGCAGTTTACAAATAACCGTTGAGCTTTAGGAAGTGATTATGGGAGCTCTATGAAGATTTAGAGGTCAAAACAACATCGTTAGAAAAGTATTTCAGAGCTCTAGTGGACGGTAGTATCATATTTTTCACAAGACTTAAGAAATTCTACCCACAGTTTGATTTCAACATGCATAACCTATGACACTAGAGAAAGTATTTTTATATTTTTAAAGGAATAATCAAGGTATTATACCCATACAATGTTTTTCAAAATTCCATTTCCAGTCAAATTCATATAAAGAAGTGTGCAAAAATTCATCCGGGAGCTCAAGTTATGCCTTCGTCAAGTTACTTCCCAAGGTAAGATAAGGGAGTCAACTAAATTTCCGGTGGACACATGTCACACCAAGATGGTGGCACACTTTTTTTTCACCAAGTGTCCCAAAATTTTAGGAATATTGGGACATAAAAGCACACATAGCCCCCATGTAGCCCCCTAAACCATGATGTAATCTTCTTTGAGCCCAAATTGACTAGTTTATCCCCTGTGCACCATTTTATAGCCCCTAGCTCCATCCAACCACAAAGTTCCATGTGGACCAATGGGATACGGGAATTTTTTTCACCAACCTTCACAAACATGTGTGATTATTGGTACACTTTTCTCCACCCATGTGACCTTGTTTTGTCCCCCGGGTGATTTAAGTGATTTTTGTTGAAATTCTCAACAAAAATCATGAAGTGACACTTGGACCAATGGGAAAGGGGCACACTTGTTTGCACACCAACCATATAAAAAATTTGGGATGGTTGGGACAAAAACGTGCACCCATGCTCAAGTTGAATAAATTTTTATATTTTTGTTTTTGAATACTACTTCCACTTCTTCCACTTCTTCTTACATGTGCATGCACAAAATCCTACTGCTAGAAATAACCATTTTTATCCATTGTTGTGTTGGGGTTAAAACATAAACCAGTGTTTTACATATCTATAACCAATTAAAGCATACAAACAATAAACACATAATTTAACCAAAATATAAAATAAATAAGAGAAAGATAACACCATATATAAGGCGCTTCACCCAATGTGGGTCATGTCCACCAAGAAACGACCAATCTTTTCTTGAAGTCAACACACAACCTGATTTCTCCATTTTTCTTTCTGATTGGGACCAGATTTACAACCCAACTTGAGTGTTTAATTGGAAATATGATGCTTTCCTCTATCATCTTGTTCAGCTCCTTCTTCATCAGAGGCTCTATATGTGGGTTGACTGGTCTCTGCTTCTGCCTGATGGGCTGAGCAGTTGGATCCAGTTTGATTGTGTGTTGTGCTAGTTTTGGATTGAACCCTCTTAGGTCCTCATAACTCTAAGAAAACACATCAGGAAATTCTTGGAAAAGTTGTATGAATTCATACCTTTCTTATTTGGTGGCCACTTTGCCAATTTGAAGTGTTTTGTCTTCTCCAACTAGGATTGACTCTGAATCTTCTCCTTTGATCTACATGTTAGCCTTCTCCTTTCTAAACTGATCATCAAGATTGAAAATATATTCCAGTGTCACTAAGCCTTTGGGAAGCTTATTTGTATGTAGTTGTACTATCTGATTCCCGTATTACTGCTCTAGTCTACTCTGGTTTATAGCTGAGAATTTAGCTTCTTCTTGTAGAAAGTTAATGATCTATTGATCATTCTCAAACACCTACTAGCATGTATTATTATCTGGCACTGCTTGCCTCACAACCACATGGATATGTGGCTATTCTCTATCCCTCTTGATGTTTTCAACCACATCAAACATTGCTCCAACTACTACAAGTCTATCAGCAGCTTCATTCTCCTTCCTAGGTATGGACACAATATTGAAGGCCTCAAAATCCTCCATGAGATCCAATACCCTACTCTTGTAGTTCTTGAGTAGGTCATTTTTTACAACATTTAGTCCTCTGACTTGATTGGCAACCAGTTCACTGTCACCGAATACTTGCAAGTTCTTGATTCCTAGCTTCCTTGCCCAATGAAGACCTTGGACTAAAGCCTCATATTCAGCAGTGTTATTTGAGAAAGAAAACTAGAATCTGAAGGCTGAATAATATCTCATACCTCTGGGGGACACAATCATGGCTCCTTCTCCAACTTCTTGTCTACTCCTTGAGCCATCAAAGAACAATTGCCATACCTCATTTTCATCCTTGTATTCTAGCTTGATTAGGTTAGGAAGAGGTTGATTCTCTTCATGTAGGTAGTAGACACCTAGTTCAGATTCCTCCATCTCCTTATAGGGGTCAAAAGCATGTTTTTTGTTGGCCCAGTCATCTATGGTTAAGTCTAGGATACATCCCACCTTGGTATTTGTTTCATTAGTGTTTAGGAGGTCTTCTTGATCAAAAGCTAAGCAGTTGGCATTGATTGGGCTAGGCACATAGGATTCAATATGATAATCAGCAATAGGTTCATATCTGATTGTGGTCTTCACCCCATACCTTGTCCTAAACAAAATATGTGACCAATTAGTAGACAAGTAGCCTCCAATTTTGGAAGTGAAGTCAATAGACAGACACAAATTAAAATGTGGTGGAAAGTCTATGATTGACATGTTTTGCAAAACAATCACATTAGGGAAAACATGTAGAGTGAGACTCATATCCTTGATGATTCCCATAGTAGTCACTACTATCTCATCTAATTGGACTACTCTAGAGATGACCTCATATTGGAGACCCAACTGATCAGCTATTTATTTGAGCATCACAAAATTACTAGCCCCAAAATCAATCATACATTTGTGCACCAATTTATCTCCAGTAATCAATGAGACATAGAAGGGAGGAGGTCTTGTGTTCTTACCTTGTTGTTCTTCATGGTTCCTCTCACGTTGAACTGCATTGGTAAGCACTCTTTCTTGCTGGTTAAGGGGTTGATTTAAACTTGACCAATTCAATGCCAATCTGCAATAGATCCCTCTACCCCGGAATGTCCAAAGTGATTCCCATAGTGAAATTTTCACACTTGTCCTTTTCATCTGCTCAATAATATTGAATGTGATGTCATTTTTTCCCTTCCTAGACACATTTCTTTCTTGCACATGGGCTATTACAATCGGTGCTTGACTAGGTTTAGGAGGTGGCTTAGATTGGTTTTGTATGTTTGGAGTTGCACTTGGAACACCAAGACCTTTTGGAGTGATGGAAAATTGAGGGTCACCTGAATTCAGTGGTCGGCCCTCTCCAATACTTCTCTTTTTGGACCATGTATTGGTAGCTACACTTTGAGAAGGGAACTAATTCATCCCACATAAGTCTTCAACCCACAATTAACAAGCATAATTTCATCCTGAAGGTCTACCTTATTTAACTCTTTGCTATCAATCTCCCTCTTGGATAGGTTCTTGTGGCATCATAGTGGTTTACACCATCAAGGCCTGATTTATAGCACCATTAAAGCACGTTGATTAGTTATATAGCTGATCACATGGAAAACACCAATCATATTCATGTGTCATATTGTTCTTTACTGGGACCAATTCTCTTGATGTTGAAGTTGTGTTAGGATCATACGGCTTGAAAGGTCTAACAGCTTGGGGTGTCCTTGGTTCTATCTCTAATTCATAGTTTAAGGTGGTGACCTATTATGTTGATACTAGGGTCTAGCTTAATATTGAGCCTGGGTGGTATGGCATGGAACTCTGAGCTTATTGTCTTTTGATGGTCACTAGCTCATTCCCAAAGTTCTGAAGTTTCTTCATCACTTCCTAAAGCTCTTTAGAGGTATTAGATGATGAAGTGGAAGCTTCAGATGAGATTTGACTCCTGGGGGTGGGTATAGGAGCTAATGTAGGCACTTGGCTAGTATCTAGGCTTCCTAACTCAGGGTACAGAGGCATGGATGGCCTATGAGTGATTTTTCTAGCTTGAATCAAATGGTTCTCAACCCCTATGGAGAGGCTATAGACTGAAGGTAATGTAGTGCCCCCCATTGACTAAATCATCGAGAAAATATCGAATTTGAATCCCTAAGAAAGTATAAAAAGGAACCTTCATTAGTGGGCCTTATTGCTATTAGAATCCTATCCCAGGTCCGCTAGAATTTGAGGTTGAAGTTTGTCAGCTGCTCATTCGGGGCTCTCTTGGTTGTTATTTGCTCCAAAAAAGAAAATTTATCACCCTTTTCCCCAAACTAGTTGTGAAGAGCCATGCACAGCTGGTTCTAGTTCTGGATAGAGCTTGCTTCAAGACTCCTAAACCATTATGAAGATTTTCCTTTGAATGAAGAGGTGAGAAACTTGATTGTAATGTCCATCTCATGGATCTCGTGGATTGTACAGACATTTGCAATATCTTGGACATGGTCACCAGGAGAAGTTTTATTTTCCCTAGTGACATGTGAGATGCTCTTTAATATTGTAATCGGAACTGGGTTTTGTGCATTCAAGGCAAGTGGACTACGCGCTTAATTTGACATATGGATTTGGTTGTGTCATTTTGATTGGCCTAAGAATCCTCGCAAGGCGAAAGAAAGGACTTGCATGTGGAGGTGTTGACAAGGTTCACTTGGTGGAGATGGATACCTTTGAATTCTTCTTCTTGTCTTTTCTCTACCTAGGGATAGATGCAAGTATTCAAATATACCTTCTTTCCTCGCTCTAGAATGGTTTTTTCTCATGAATCTCCCAATCTTGGGCTCTTTGAAACCAGATTTGTTTCTTTTGGACTCACCAAATGTACAATTTTAAGGCTTCTTAAACCTAGAATCACAACAAGTGTACATCAATCCCTACTATAATAAGATGGAGACTTCTTAGTCCCACCGGGCGTGCCAAAACTATTAATGTGAAATCATAGCACCCCCAAATGAGCTCTAAAATATCTACTTTTCTAAGGTAGACTCATTTGGTGTGATTTCATAACATTAAACTTTCCCCAAGATGTGGGACCTTGCAAATGGGAAAGCTCTCCAGTTGAAGACTGTCCTTATTCCTCTATTTAGGTGCATACGTAGAAACTTTCATAGGTTTTGTTCTTAATCCTAATCTAAACTTTACCAAGGAGACAAGGGTATAAGGAATACAAAAATTAAAATAAATCTAAACTACGAGGTGATGCACCAAAGGAATGATGAAAACTTATTTTGCTAATAGACACAAACCAACAAAATGCATACAATAAACAAGCACAAATAGCCAGATATATAATGGGATACTAGATGAAAGAAAAAGAGACAAAATAGGATATAAAATCGATCACGAGATGTGTTTTATTTCTCGTAGATTGATACACGAGTCCATTACAAGCTTGCCAAGAGCGAAATGTAATGCAATTTTTTATGGAAGGCCTGAACCCCACAAATCCCTTTGCTAAGAGGAGAAGGGAGCTTGCAAAACAAAGAATGTCCAACCCTTTACAATGAATCATGCCCCATATTTATAGATTCAACCTGAAATAAGAAGAGAGAGAGAAGTGGGAAAATCAGGTTAAAGCTCAACCACCACTATTAATGCCTCTGATGAAATCTCTCCCCAAATTTGTCTTTCTTGCATCAATCCTTGGTTTGGCACCTTGAAGGAAGAGGAAATGATGAAACAAATCAAATTTGATCTGGTTGTTGAGGCAAGAAGATCCTGCATTGAAAGCCCAAAGACGTTTCCTCTATTTTTCTTCACCTAACCTCCTCAAAATTAAAGTTTTAGACCTCCATGGCATGGGTGAGGCCGAGATCTTTCCAACGGCATCAGATTTGCAATATTTCAAGCCCTGAGTTGAAAGATATGCCCCTTCAAATTTTGTATCAGGTCCATACAGGAGGGCGGGAAAACAGCTTGAAAAATGGGTCCACTTTTGATATGGTACACATGGCATTCTAGCAATCATTTAGAAACCTTTTCTCTATTCACCCCTTGAAACAGTGCCATACTAACACATGGTATTCTCTCGCTTTATACTTAACCATTTTTGAAGCCCTTTTCTCGATTCCCACTTTTTGACTCTATTTCCTCTTATGCAGAACCATGGTTAATCCAATATTTTTCCTAGGGGGTGAAATATGGATAACACTACCTTTATAATTTCTCTCTGCTCCATGCCCTCCAATTCTAGTTGTTGAGCAAGTGCTAATTAATTCAACCCAAGAATAAAAGGAAGTATAGCCTCCTTTTCATGACAAACTTATAAGGTGAAGTTCATACCGCCTTTTCATTGTGATTCTCATTAGCCCATAGTGCGCGTGATACCTTTGTATGCCATTATCTTTCACGGATGCTCATTGTGCATTTCATGATTCTAATCGTGTTCTTGTTTGTATATTCTTCCAAACCATTTCCTTTAGGGTAATAGTTGGAAGAAGTCTTCAAGTGTATACCAAGACTTAGAGCCCAATCAATTATTCTAGTATGAAGGATTTTTCATTATCTAAAATGATTGTTTTAGAAATTTCAAACCTTTTCACAAAACCTTCGATGAATTCAAAGATGACTGACTTGTTTTATTCCTTGAGAGAGACAACTTCCATCCATCCGGTGAAGTAGTCTATAGTTTTCATTACCCACTTGTGTCTAGTACTTTAAGGTGTATTTATCATTTCATTCCTATGAAGTCAAGACCCCATTGTGCAAAAAGTCTCGATACACTTGGATTGGTTGGAAGGGAAGCATTTCCAATCTTTTCTTTCCCGCAAAGAAATTACATTCCTTACATTTTCTGATCCACTTGTGCACGTCTCGTGAACAGGGGTAGAAAAAATATTCTTGCCATTATAATCTTCATTTTTAGTCTTGACAGAGAATTTTCCACCAAAGAATCCATCGTGAAATTTTGTTAACACTTTTTCAGTCTACACACCATTAATACACCTTAGCATTATGCCATCAAGATTCTTCTTGAAGAGAAGACCATCAATTAGCACATATGGAATAGATTGCAGCCTCATATGTCTCCTCTTTTCTTTGTTCAGACCATGAGGGTATGCACCCTCAAATTAATGTGACCATGTCCTTTATCCAGCTTACTCATGTCGGGGTTTCATTATGTTCAATTTCTAAATGCGGAGATCTTCATCCAAAAATAATGAAGTCTCAGGTTCATCTTGTGCGTCCTCGGCAAGTTATCGCATAATGCACTTTGCCTCTAACTAGTTTTGTGGCTTTAATAGTCACATCATACTCCATGATTTTTGTCACCCATCATGCTCTCTTTTCACTAATTTCTACTCCCATGATGAATTCTCTAACACTTGCGTGTGAAACTAACACCTTGATGTGGTTTGTTGAGAGCATACTTTTGAACTTCTTAAGCACACACATAATGGCGTAGACCTATTTTTCTATGTGAATATATTTCAACTCATATTCCTTTAGCGTTTGGTTGAAGAAAGCCACTGACTTCTCTAGCCCTTGTTCATTTTTTGTGTTAGGACAAGGTAAAAACACTTGCATCGAGTGCCATAAGCATATAGGATCAGTTCCTTTGAGTAATTTGGGTTGATAATTTTTGGTGTGTAATTAATTTCTTTATTGACCTTGTTAAAGCTCTCCTTTCCTTTTGTTTTCCACCTGAAAGTTGTATCCTTCTTGAGCATGAGCGTGATGGGCCTTACTAATCATCCAAAATTAAGAATTAAGTGTCACTACAAAATTACACTTTTTTGGGTTAAGAGACACCCCAAATTTTCTACATATCTCAAAGACTTTCTCTAGATGCATCGTATGATTTGTGCTCTGCTTTTGAGATAGGTAAACTAAGATGAATTCGTTGATGTATCCTTTGAAGGAAATATCCATGGCATGCTAAAATGTTGTGCCTACGTTTGATAGACCAAATGGCATCTTTTGATAGGCATATGTTCCCCACTTGGTTGTAAATGTCATTTTGAATCGATCCTCTTCCTTGACCAAAATCTAATTGAAGCTAGAATACCCATCCAGCATAGAGAACCTTTGCGCACTAGCCACGGTCTAGAAAATGTGTTCCATCAAAGGAAAAGGATAGTGATCATTCAAATATGCCTTATTCAAATCTCTGAAATCAACGTAGAGTCTGATTTCATCGTTATTTTTTATGAATTAGAACAAGATTCACAACCTAGGTAGAGTATTTAACAGGAAATATTATTTTTACCTCGATGATTTTAGACAACTCTTTCCTCATGAGGGGATCTATCTTCGGATTGAATTTCCACTAATTTTGTCTGATGTTCTTGATATTAGGATCAATGTCAATAAAAATTTGAGTAACACTTGGATCAAATCCCCTTAGGAATTCATATTTCCATGAAAATATGTAATTGTACTTCTAAATGAGATATATGAAGGCCTATTTTTATTCTTGTATGCAAGCTTTCTTGAACACCAACACCTTTTGCATGAAATAGTGACTGGAATATAGTACTCTAGTGTCATGCACATACTCTTCTCTTCACCCTTAAACTCATCATTAGGGATAAATATTTTCTATAAGGTGACCATCCCTTTAGGAAACTTATTTTCTTCATCTGCATCACTTGGTCACCATAGTTTTCATGCAAGTTATCTTGCATGCTTGACTAGAACTCATCTTCATTCTAGATGAATTGGATGATATGTGTGTCACTATTAAACACTTGTCATCTAATGTTGTTGTATGGAGTGGATGGCCTAATCACCATTTTGATGTGTTGAGTGTTTCCTTTGACAAAGTCTTTAGTTTGGAGAAAACTGTGAACTAAGTGTGGACATCTCGGTCGACTTCTTTGTTGAATTTCCTTGGTACCACCTACAGATTTAGAGCATCAAATATCTCAAGGAGGTCCCAAAATCTTTGCTTATAATATTTGAGAATTTTATTCTTTATCACGCATTTTTTGGTGACCTAGTGGATAACCAGTTCTGTGTCCCCAAATATTTGTAGTGCCTCGATCCTTTTCTTTTTAGCAATTAAAAGACCATGTACCAGTGCCTCATACTCTACTACATTGTTGGAGCATTTTAACTATGTAACCTATGCATGAAGAAGAACTTCTCATCCTTAGGATAAATGATAACAACTCGTGTGCCCATGTCATTTCTACTTCTGGATCCATCAAACTATAACTTCCACAAACCTATGCTTTCTTTCTCATTTTTATTGATCGTGTGTGGTAGCATAACTTCTTCTTCAATAATACAATATGTTCCAAGCCTAGTTTGATAATCTTCCAGCTCCTCAACATATTGATCAATTTTTTTATGCCTTTCCACCCATTCATCTAGCACAAATTCTGGAATAGAAGGCTCGACAACCTACTCTTTGGAAATTAGAACTTGTTCTTCTTGGATTATGCAATCGGCTTGGAGAGGAGATGGGTCATATGAATATACATGATAGGAAAATATTGGCTTAGCTTGTATGGTAAACTAGGTACCATACATTATCTTGAGTAGCATATGGGTCCAATCAGAAGACAAGTAACCACCCACTTTAGTAGTAAAATATCTTAATAGTCAAAGGGAAAATAAAGGAGGCATTTCAATGATTTACACATATTGAGTTAGCATGAGGTTTGGAAATGCATGGAGGGTTAATTCAATATCCTTGACAAATCCTATAGTTATTACACTTGATCCATCAAGTTGCAAGACTCCTTTTGTCAAGGGTTGTACTTAAGACCTAGGACATCAAAAATTTTCTTTGGCATAACAAAATTACTTACACTCGAGTCAATCATGAAATTATCCATAAGGTGTTTACCTATGATCAAGGACATATAGAAGGGTGGGGTTTTAACAACCTTACTTACATGCTTCTCCTCTTCTTAACAGATGTTAATAGAGAAACATGGCTTTTAGAAAACTAGGTCAAAGCACGTGGAAGTTGGTCAAGAGCTTCATGCAAAATTCACGCTGAGATGGAATGGTCAGGGCATCCCACATTGTGACATTTATGTTTTTATTCTTCATCTAGTCCACAATGTTGAATGGAAGACCCACTGACTTATGCATTTGAGGCATAACAACATCTTTTCTTAATTATTCAGGTGTAGAGGAAAAATCATTAGTGGCACAGAGGCTTGACCTACTAAAGGGGAGCGTGTTGATTCGGGAGGAGTATTTTGCTTGTGCTCCTTTACTACTAGATGCCTTAGTTACATCCTTCTACTTTTGAGGATCATCCAGTGTTGCTGGAATTGAGACCTATGCATCAGATTTGAGAATTCTCTTCTTGTACCTTGTGTTGTCTGCAACTTGGGTGCTTGACCATTTTGTATCATCTACATCTTGATTGATTGCATCGAAGTCCTCAAAGACCAAAGAATACCAAGTTGGATTCGGAGGAACTTCCTATATTTCTTATTTTTTTGACCTTCTTATACTTGATGGAATGTTCATAGTTAGAAGCATTCAAGATCATATAAGCTTACAGGCACGTAACATTAGCATAGTAATATTGATTATGAGGCATGTTGTAAGGAAATCACCACTCCAAATCTTGCGTCGTATTTTTCTAACTAGGACAATTTCTGACTTATACTTGGTGCTGGAAGAGGTTATATAGGAGTAAAAACTTACAAGGTCATATGCACATTAGCATGACATATTTCATTTTGTTTTTTTGTGCATATCTCTAGTTTCCATATTGATTCTACTAAGGCTGATTACTTTGGATTTGTACGTGATTAGAACTAATCTTGTAGTCTTACACCTTTTTTTTTTCCAACGATATGACCTTGTTGGATAAGTTTCTAATCATGGTCTTCAATTATTCATCTTATTTCTATTTTGTGGGAGAGTGGGATGTGGATACAACTGGTTGCATGCTCTACACTGGAACAGGAGAAATAGAATGTTGGGGCACTGGAGACATTTCTAGAAATAAGGACGTAGGAGGTCTAGGGGCCAACTTTCTCACCTGAATGAGAGATTTTTCTCTACCCTTATTGAAATGGTGTATGTAGCAAGTAAGGTTCTACCTCCCATGGATTGAATCATGACTGAGATGTCACTATTCAAATCCCTTAGATAGTACAAGAAAGCATGTTGGGTTGTAGGCCTTACCACTTGAGGAATATTATCCCATTTCTTTTGGAATCTGATGTTGAAATCAGTCATCTACTTGTTGGGCACCCTTTTCATTGTAGTAAGTTTTTTCCAAAAATATAGATGATCCGACTTGTCTTTAAAGTAATTGTATAGAGTTTTCCCAAGCTTATCCCAAGTAGTAATGGATGCAGGTCTCAAACCTTGGTACCATTGGATCAATTTTCCTTTGAATGAGGATACAAGGAGCCTGACTTCTACATCATCATGTGTGATCAAATAGACATAGAATACATTTGTAACATCTTGGATATTCTCAACAGGGGTGACTTGATTTTCTCCCATGAAGTATGGGATACTCTTAAGCGTGGTCACTTGTATATCATGTTATACATTGAGATTGAGTTGGCTTTCACCAAAGTGATGCTCACAAATCTCCTCAAAGGAGTAGGCAGTTGAAGTGATATGGTAGGGCTCATAGGCTTGTTCTAAGGAGGAGTTTAATTTACATGACATGCTTGATATGGGGATGCACGTGTAGGTGCTCTCTGTGTGTGCTTTATGGAAAAATATGGAGGTACTCGAAATATCCTTCAAATTGCACCACTCTTTCTTATATGCAATCTTCTCATAAAAGGTGCTCTAGCTACTAAAATAGTAGATCTGAGTGTTAGGAGTCGTCAAATGTGTTGAATAATCCTCCAAAGGATAGAAATCACTAAGTTACACACCGAACTTAGAAATGTGAAATTTAATATTTCAATGTTGGTCCCACTGGGCATTCTAGAAACTATTGATTGTTCAAACTTGCACCAAAGTGTCTCGGATCTGGAAGAATGAAGACGTTTTAGTCAACAATGGGACTATCTCCAAGCGTGGGACCTTGTGCACTTAAGATAGATCTCTTGAAAGGTTAGTTCCTCTACTTGTTTCTACTACTACTGCTACTCTAATGCCAGAAGGGGAAAAAAATGCTAACAATGCCAAGAGACCAGGGATAGAAAGATAACATAAGGGGAAAATAAACTAAAATGGAGGTGATAACACCAGAAAGCGGGATGAACACTATCTATTCTAAGTAAAAATTAAGTAGAGAAAGCATGAGGGAAGGCTAGGCATGTGTAGCACAAACCAAAATGCATTTACACCATTGATTTCATGAAACACAACCAGAAAATAGAGCTGCAAGGAACTTAAAGTGACACAACAAGCATGCAATGTAAAAGAGAAGCAAGGAAGAAGAATATAGCACATTAGGATAGAGAACAGTCAACTACAATGGTGTCTGAAGGCTGATATTCACATGCATGAACCAAATCTAGAGGTCTGTGACTCAAAATGCAGAGATAAATAATCCTTAGCAAACACTAAAGGATACAAAATGTCCAACCCTTTACAATGAGCTGATCTCTTACATTTATAGATAAATCCATGAGAGAAAAGAGGAGAAGGATGGAAATATGATTTGAAAACTAAACTACCATAAATGAATTCCTACAAATCCTCCTGTAAATATTTTAAGTTTTCTTCTCCATGTCTATTTGGCATGTTGGATAAGAAAAGGGGAAAGATCTTAAAGTAAATTAGGTGGTTGAAAGAAATCGGATCTACTCATTAATGGTATCAAATATGTTTTTCATCCTTTCACCTACCAAATCCCATTGAAATTTGAATTTGAATGGTCTTGCATGTATCCCCGTCGGTACATTTCTGAAAAGTCAGGCGTGGAAGTATTTGAGAACTTGAGAAAAAATTATGATTGTTATAAGATTTGTAGTGCAAACTAAGCACGCAAGACACGTCGTGCGCGTTGATTGACTAAAAGGTCATCCAACCGTACATCTACTTTTTGTTTCTACAACGTTTCACCTAGCATTTTGTTGCAAGTATTTGGAATCTATATGGCATGATTTTCTTTTTTGCGTATGACACGTTCAATCCTTTTAGATGATGATGTGACACATGGAACTACAAAAGAAGGCACAAAGGTAGGCACACGTAAGAATGAGGAACGTGAGTAAAACAGAGGGAATGAGTGTGTAAAGGTGACACGCAGGGGAAGGAAATGGGATAAATTCCTAAGGAAGGAATGTATGGTCAAGGTGTAACTATTATAAAGTAATTTTTGAGGTGCGTGTAAGAGTTTCCAGACTTAGCTAGATTGGACAGCAAATCTAGGGTGCACGCGCAAGGTGTATGAACTACGGGGAAGAATTCAAATGCACAAAGCATTTACACAATAGAAAATGGAATAAAGAGGAGAAGGAAAATGAAAGGATAAATAAAATGAAGAGTGCACAAGGGCGTGTGAGGAATCTACAACCAAGAGAATGTGCCAAAGGATCAAATGAGGTGCACTCACCGCTGAACATAGAACCACAAATCCATAATGTAAATACAAGTTATCAAAATAACCAGGGGAGTTATTTGGATAACAGTAGTGTCACCTATATTTAAGGCTATCTCAAAATACATAAGGAACAATAAGGAAAACAATGCACAAGTAACTTCCCAATTTTACACTAAGGAATCCAAATATCAATCTATGTAGGTGGCACATCTAAAGGTAAATAATCTCATGGGAGAAGTGACACTTGATGATTATGTAATAATGAAGGTATATTTGGGTTAATATACACATGAAGGTGATGCTCACTTCTTAGATGAGTCTTCAACTCATATCTTTGCATGAAATGAAGAATACAAACAAACAATTGAGCAATTGGAGGAACATGTAAAAACTCTTAGTGCTTACATCCAACCTTTCCTAGATCCCGATTCAACACCTTAATTCCTTATGGTATACATTCCCCTGTTAGTAGCTTTGACCACGAGATGATCAAGAAATCACAAGGGTATATGATGCATACAAAGGCTAATGAGATATGGATCAAAAATATCATCAAGAAAGGAAATATATTATTTCGTAGGGTCCTCTCTCTAATTAAGTATATTCTCAACACTTTTTCAGAAGTGAAGAAAGTAAGTGAGGAGATTGAAAGATAAAATATTCACTTGGATGAGTTGATCCCCCTTGTGTTTGAGATGATCTCCTAGAATCTCACACCCTCACGAGAAAAATGTGTTTGCATCAGTACCAAAAATTTTCCCAGCTTTGGGTCCACATCATGGATGCTAGATATGGTATGATTGAAGATTCCGTCTCTAAATTGTACTCTAGTGGACAAAATTATTTTAATATTTTGAATGATTTATAAAATTTTATTGAGATACTTGATTTCCCTCCACTCACCGAGAATTCATCATCAGAGGAACTCATTATTTCCCTCTAGGATTTGGTCAAGAAATAGTCGGGTGATCCTCTTTCCTTCAATGAAGATACCTTAGATTCCCTTTCCAAAGCATCAAATGATCTATTTTTGAAATTTCAAGAGATCATAAAGAATGTTCTAATCATTGTAAGGATATCATTTTTTTTTCAAATATATGTATCAAGGTGTTGGGTTATGTTTTCATTCCTAAAGAAGACAAGGTGGCACCTATGGTAGCTCAGTTTAGTAAATAATTCAAAGGACAAGAGTTCATTCTAGAAACTATCCCTCAGGGATCATGAATTAGAAATTTCTACATCAAAAAAGGTTTCACCATCATTGGATTAGTCAACTCCTTCTTCTCCTCTCTTCATTATTTCTCCTCTTCTCTCCCCCTTTCTAATTTTTCATTATATACAATTATAGTATTTTGTCTTATTCACTTAAGTGACTCTCTAATGTTTCATTGTAAAATTCCCTTTTGATTTATAAAAAGGGTGCTTATTTACTCACTTACTAGGAAGATGAAAATTCAAAAGTGGAATAAGAACTTGTAAAGTCGGGTGGAGGGTAGAGGAAGAGGAAATTTGTAATGTTATAAATTCGAATGGCTTCTCCATTCCAAAGGAGCTTGAATGTTATTTTTTGTAGCAATTTTGGATTGTTGTATGTTGTTGATATTTTTATCACCACTCCATAAGAAATAATAGTTGCATCTCTTCCATTTCCTTTTCTTATGCTTTCCTTTATTCTCTCTCTATTCTGCAACTTTACAAGCAAGGTAATCTTGAATAACCAAGAAATAAATTTTTGTCATAGATTGGAAAATCTAAAGAACTATGTGGATTTATTTGTAAGTATTACTAATTTCTTACATTATGTTTTTCCTCTAATTTAATGTGGACCTACTCTAGTTATTTTGTGTGAACTCTGTTAGTGCCTACTCATAACAATAATCCTCTATTTCTTATTTTCTCTCTTTTATCCCTCATCACTACAAATTACTCTCTTGTACTCCATACAAGAACTTTTCCACAGCTCCATGAAGTGTTCATGTGTGATACCCAACCTATTTAGCCACCCCATAGAATTATTACATTTTACATTTAATAATGGGATCCTCCCCATACCCAAGAAGGAGGGGCTTAGCCCCATGACCATTGGTGGAAATACATAATTTACAACATGGAAAATTATTTCACCAACAGTTTCTAGACTTAAGTTAAGTTTCACTCACTTTCCTGAATTTCTAGATCTTTGTGGCATGTTCTCTTTGTATCACATATTTTTCTAAGAAAAACCCATGTTTTTTTGTGGCCCTTGAATCCTCCCATTTTCTTCAATTTTGATTATTTTATTCCGCCTTGATTAGGAGAACCCATGAAACACCTCTACATACATTTTGTGGAACATTGTTTTTAATGTTTCATGAATTTCCTTTTCCAAACTCTTCATGAGTAATTCACATTGTTCCCTTTGTTCCCCTTTATTTTGTGGACTAGGAGAACCCTCGGAACATGGATTTCAATTTTTCCGTATAACACTAACCTCTAACATTCCATGGATTTTAAACTCAAAAATAAATCCCATCCATGTATTTTAGAAAATAACTTGAATATATCTTCACAAACTTCAAAATCTATAAAACTCAACCTTGAATCTGTAATGAAGAGTGAACTTGGCACTAAAAGAAGCTAGATCCTTGGAACTTGAAATAATACACTTGGAAACTAACCCAAAACTTTGAAATTTTCCAAGGAGGGATTATGGAGAACTCTGATTTGAAGATAATCTTAGGGGTTGAGGAAAAACACTTAAAATTACCCCAAAACACCTTGTTTCCACCATGAAACCACTTTGAACTGGACTATGTAACAACAATAAAAGGAAACATAAAAACTATGTACACAATTAAAATGATACATGTTATAAATGGAAGCATTCAGAGTGTGTATAAGCACTTGTTTGTAAGAATCAACCACTATATACAAGGTGACACCTTACCTTAATAATAGATCTTGAGGTACATCCCATTAATTGGGATACGGAGTTCATCTTCATTCAGCCTTGATAATTGAAAAGTGTTATTTGATTTGCAACTAAATATCACATAAGGACCACTCCAAATGGTGTCAAATTTGGTGTGCCTTCTGGTTGAGCTCTGTCCTTATCCCATTTGAGGACAAGGTCTCCTTAAAGGTTCTTTTCTTTTCTTTCTTGTCAAAGAATTTTTTTACTTGGGTTTGTTTCCTTTCCATTATATGCATGGCCTTGTCTTCATATTCTTCTAGCTCCATCAACTCCAAATACCTAACCTTCATTTTCTCTTCCTCAAACATCTCAAGTTGTCTTATGAGTTCCAAGGCTGAAAACTCAAGGGAGAATGTAAATCTTTCCTCCTTGTCATAATCAAGTTTGAATGGTGAGTTCTCGGTTGACCTCATAGGAGTGATCTTATAGGCCCATAAGGTTGATTTTAGTTATATGTGCCATATTCTTTGTTTTTTTCCCAATTTTATCTTAATAATCCTTAGAATATTCTTGTTTGTTGATTCAACAAGCCCATTTCCTTAGGGATAATAGTTTGAGGATGTTCTTAAATGGATTCCATTTTTCACATCCCATCCAATTATTTCAGTTCCCAAGAACGTCAAGGCATTATCTGATATTATTGTTGTAGGGGACCCAAATATGGTTACAATTCCCTTATATAAATTGAGGATACTATCCTCATTTCCTTCCTTTAAACAAACGACTTCGATACATTTGGTAAAATAGTCAGTTGTAGTCAATATCCATTTGTGCCCCAAGCTTGAATGTGGGTTAATCACTCCTATAAAATCCAACCCCCATTGCATAAATGGTTTCTCAACTAAAATGGGGTGGAGGGGAAAGGTCAGAACTTTTTCTTTTCTTATAAAGAAAGATCACTTCTTGTAATTTATGATCCATGCATGGTAATTCATGAAGATGTTAGGCCAATAGTAATTGTCCTTCATGATCTTAAATGTTGTGGCTCTTGGAGAAAAATGTCCTTCCACAAGTCCATCATGGAAATCCTGCAAGAAAAATTCTATTTGATTGACATCAACGCACCTCGAATAATGTTATTGATGTCTTTCTTAAACAATATTTCATCTATGAGAACATAAGGAATAGAAAAAAATATTAACTCCTTTTTATTATGTTTAAACATTGAGGGTAGACACTTGTTTGTAAGAAATTCATCATATATTGATACCAACTATTAAGAGTATGGGGGAGGTGGTAAGTTTTTTTAACATGCATATCTCCTTATCATCTCCAAAATATGTTGCAAGTTATTCACATAAACCTTTAACCCTCACAAGCTTGGTGACCTTGATATGAACATCATAATCCATGACCTTGGTGATCCACACAACTCTCTTCTCATTCACATCTCTATTCAAGAGGAAATACTTAACACTTGGACGTGACACCACCAGCTAAATTTTATCATTTGAAAGCATGTGTCTAAACTTTTTAATTGTGCACATGACAACAAAAACTTGCTTCTCAACAAAATTGTACCTAATCTCGTAATCTTTTAGTCCTTGACCTAAAAAGGCTATAGGTTTCTCCAAGGAATCACTTTTCTACTCAACCAAGATGGAAAAAATGTTGTCACTTCCTCTAACTTCCTAAAGAATAAAATCTTTATCCTAATCGGGGTTTACGAGTAGGGACCCAAGAAATGTCTTTCTTAATATTTTCAAATTTTCTCTTTCCTTCATTTTACTAGTTAAAGAAGCTTTACAAAATTTATTGTGCCTAGGGAGAGAGAGAGAATTACAACCATGTAAGGCCATCCTTTGACATCATATATCCTAGTAACTTTCCTTCATGAATAGAAAACACACACTTCTTAGGATTTAAAGAAACACCAAACTCCCAACATCTATCAAATACCTTCCTCAAATGATCCAAGTGTTTACTTGTGTGTTTTGAGTAGATGGTTATGTCATCCAAATATACCACCAACAAGTACCTTAAAGGCCATATCTATTTCCCTTTGTAACTTTGTATCAGCATTTGTTAACCCAAAAGACATCTTATTACAAGCATAAGTACCCCATTTGGTGGTGAAGGTTGTTTTGAACTAATATAATTCTTGCACAAGGACTTGGTTGTACCCTAAATAACCATATAATACAAAGAACCTATCTACCTCAGCCAATGTTTGAAGGATCTGTTCCATGGATGGGAGAGGATAATAGTCCTTTAGAGATGCTTTGTTCAAGTCCCTAAATTATACACAATCTAATATCCCCATTTTTCCTGATTGGAACCAAATTTTCCACACAATAATAATGATTGATTGGGAAAATTATATTTACCTCTATTATCTTAGTCAATTATTTTCTCATTAAGGGCTCCAATCTTGGATTTATAGGCCTCTTTTTTGTCTGATAGGTTTTATGTTGGGATCCAATTCAATGGTATGTTGTGTAAGGATTGGATCAAAACCTTTAATATACTCATAACTCCAAGAAAACACATCATCATACTCTTTACAAAGGCCAACAATAGATTACTTTTTGGAAATGTTACATACCTTTCCAAACCTTAAAGACATGTCTCTTAAAACCTGCTCATAGCTTTCCTCCTTGATAGTTATGTTCATTTTATCTCCTTTTAATTTATCATCATTGTTAAATAAAATTTCCAATGTGATTAATCCCTTGGGTAGCTTTTTGGTTTATCTGGATGATCTAATCCTCATATTACTCTTGTATTCTTGATTGATTTCTAGCAAAGAAATCTACCTCATTCTATTAAAAATATATAATTTTCCTATCATTGTCAAAAACTTTCCAATAGGTTTCCTCTTATCCAATATGGTGGGTCTAACCATGATCTTGACATGTTGGTCCAAAATTTTCTTGATGTCTTGAGGAATGTCATATTGGGATCCAACTGTTGCAAGTCTATCAACATATTTTTTTCACTCTTGGTATCACTTGGATGTTGAAAGCATCAAAACCTTCAATCATGTCCCATGCTCTATGCTTATAGGATTTCAATAGGTTTTTCTTAGATACACATTGAGATTTAACCTAATGTATGACCAGTTCACTATCCCCAAATACCTGTAACAACTTGATTCCTCGCTTTTGTGCCAATTGGATACCTTGGATCAATGCCTCATATTCTCCCATGTTATTTGTATAAATAAACTAAATCCTAAATGAAAAAAGTATTTCTTCTCACTAGGAGAGATCAACATAACCCCAAAGCACCATCGTCATGCTTACTTCTTACTCCATAAAAATAACATAGCCATGCCCCATCTTGATATTCCTGTGACATTATGAGGTTATGTATAAAGGCATTCTCCTCATGTGTACAATAAGTCCTTAATCTTATTGCTTCTATGTGATCATAAGGATCAAACTCAAAATGCTCATTTTCTTAATTTTCAAGTAGAATGTCAGTAAACCTCCTCTAAGTACATGGAAACCTCATGAATATTGTCACCCTCCTCTTGATCATGCATAACACAATTCATGTTCATATGATTATGTGTATAAGTCTCAATTTGGTTATGGGAAAAAGTATCATCTTTGATATTAACTCTAGTTTCATATCTATTTCTAAAAATCATATGTTACCAATCTACAGATAAGTATCCTCTACCATCATAGTAAAATATATAGAAAGGCATATGGAAAATAAGGGAGGGAGGTCAATGAATGAAATGTCTTGCAATATTGAAATACTTGGACATGCATGTAGAGTAAGATTCAAATATTTTATGATCCCAACTATATTAACAGAAGTTTCATCCAATTAGACAATCCCTTTGGTGATTGGTGTATATTTTATGCCTAATAAATCAGAAATATTCTTGGTCATAAAATAATTTCTAGCTCCAGAATCTATCATGTGAGTGTGTACAAGTTACTTACGAATGATTAGGGAGACATAGAAGGGATGTTTTTGATGATCTTTCTAGTTTTCCCTTCTCTTGGTTGACACAAACTTCTAGAAGCAATTGATGTACCTTATGTTGGTTCACTTATATCACCAAGATGCCCCAAAGCTTCTTATAACCAATCTATTTGTGTTGGAATGGAAAGGGATAACCACATTTTCATATCCATGTTGGTTTTCTTCATTTTCTCCACTACATATAGATGAATATTGCTAAAATTTAATTGGACCATTGTTGTAGCCACATCCTCTTTTAATTGTTGACTAGTTTGAGTCTGATTTCTAGATAGATTATCCCTTTTAACAATCTGATTTTCTTACAACTCATAGGGTTTATTAGTTTTACCTTATCTTTTTGTTTAGGATATAGATTATTTACCACCTAAAATAGGTGTTTCTCATTCCATATCTCTTTCCGTAGACCTTGTGTCGAGTGAAACTAGACTAGTGTACCTATTTTCAACTTCCTAATTTACTCCATAAAACTCACCCTCTTGCCAATTAAGAAGGGTAGATTCATTTGATACATATCCTTGAGCTTCTTCTCCTTTCACATCTGACCCTTCATGTTTCTCTTGGAGTGTAGATGCACCTTGGACCATCAAAGCTTGGCTGAGAACTCCAATTTTGTAAGATTTTTAATCATGAGGTTGATTACATGGGTAAAACCACTCATAATCATGTGCTAGGTTATTCTAAATTAGTAGAATTTCCATAGAAGAGCTTATAGCAGTAGGTTATTATGTGTTCAAGTGTCTAGGGTAACCTATTTAGCCTTTTCCTTGGGCATTACCTTGATAAGGTTGTTTATTGGGATGATATGCTTGATTGAGAGGTTGGTAAGGTCTGTTTTATTGGGCTACTTGCCTCTTTATGGTCACCACTTCATTTTGATATCCTACAACATAGTTATAACTTTATATAAATCATTAGGGGAAGGTAAGAGTAATTTCCTAACTGATTTCTCGGGAATCGGTTCCAAATAGGATATATTAGGAGGGGTTCTAGAAATAGAGGCATTGGTGGCCTAGGGGCTATCTTCCCAGCTTGGACTAAATAATTTTCATCTCTGATAGCTATGTCATAAGAATCTGGTAAGATGGTCCCTCCCATGGATTGAATCATAAAAATCACATCATTATTCAAGGATCTCAAGAAATATAGAAATGCAGTATTTGGAGAGGGGTTAAATAGAGGGGGAATTATATCCCAGGTCTTTTGAAACATGATATTAAAATATATCATAACTTTATGAGGGGTTCTATTGATGGTATTAATTTTCTTAATAAAGGATAAATGGTCACTTTTATCTTTAAAATGCTTACAGATCTTCTCCCCAAGTTCATCACATGCATGAATAGAAACTAGCTGCAAACTTCTATACCATTGCAATGTTTTTAGTTGTTAGAAAACTCTCGGTTTTATTCTAACTCGAGTTTAAGTTTTTAGGTTACACATACCCTTTATTTCCTTCCTTGGTGTATTTTTTTAGCTATAGTACTTCGTGTGCACTCCCACAAACCACTCCTTGCTCCTTACCTTTCTTTTCATTATTTTCCATGTGTTTTGTGCACTTTCTTTGCTCTTATTCTACTATCTCAATTCATTAACCTTTCACATGCATCCTTTTTACACCTTTTCTCTTTTTCCTGTTGATCGCACACACTTGTTGACTTCCTTCCCATTTTTTAAGTCCTCGAATGTTTTCTTTTGTAAATTCCTTCCTTTCGAGTTATGTGCATCTATCACATACACTCATTATGATATAGGAGCATCATCCTGATAGCTTGGAGAGTACAATAAAAGTTGAATAAGCCTTTGAAATTCATGGAGAAAATACTAGGAGTTTCAAAGTTTTCCATCCATTGTTGTTGTTCAAATTTGTAGTAGTGAAGGTGAAAATTATTGTAATAAGTGGTAATTTGTCAAGTTTGACAAGTAGAAGTGGTTGAATATGTGTGTATGAGTTGTCATGAGTTTGATAAGGTCATGAAGACCATAATAGGATGCTGGTGAACGAGCTGTGGGGTGTTTTTTAGATGAAGATTATCCAAATTTGCTATGTTTAGGATATGGTTAAGCCTCTTAGGGGTAGACTTAGTCAAATAAGGAGCTAGTTGAGCTTCTTAAGGAGTTAGAATATGTAACCAATACATAATAGAGTGAATAATTCGAAGGGAGGAGCTTGTAACAAGAAAAATAATGATGAATGATGTATGTAAAAAGTTTGAAATAAAGAATTTGATTTTGTTTGAGTGAATTTATATGTGTTTTTATTGATGCATGGAGAAATACACCAAGACAGTGAGGTACAAACCCTCAGTCCTATTTAAATGATTAATTTTTCTTGGATCATAATATTGACAGTTTATATAGGAATTAAGAAAGGAAAATATAATTTTTATATGTTTTGAAACTATGTAATATGGTTTTTCTAGCCATTTATTGGTTGTTATGCTCAAATAAAGGCCTCTTGCAGTTTTTGCACTTGATGAAATAAATTATAAATTTAAATTATCTCTATTTTGGCATGAATTAGAGGACCTCCAAATATCATGGTGATTGGTTAATTTTAGTTGAAGTTATCGATGATTGTTATTTCAAGTTCCAATGGAGGATGCACACAGTGTATAGCTAAACAAAGAAAATGACCCAAATTATCATTAATGCAAGATGTTCATGACCCCAAACTAGGTATGGAGGTAGTATTGGGTTCAATTGATGATCTTAGAGAATCCACCATCAAGAAAGTTCCTTCATTCTAAAGTAAGACTAACTACATAGCTGATAAGACTATATTAGATCATAGTGAAAGGTTACAAGGAAGGTAAGCTGGGAAGAATGCACAAATAGTTGCTGCATATAAGATTAGGATCACCTTAATCAGGATGGAAAAGGTCTATAGAATAGGTATACATTTCTTGAAATCATTCCAATTACATTTAAGGTCTCAATTTAGGCATATATGAACTATGAGAAGCTTGGGGGGTAGAGTACTACAAGCTACATTGAAGGCCAATATTAGATCACTCACAAGGGGGCCTAAATCTCTAGTTCTACGCATTTGAAATATTCAACCAGGTATAATTGATTCCCTGAATATATTTATAGTATACTTCATTGTAGGATAAAGCATGTCTTAAAGGTCTCAAGGGAACTTATGTTAGTAACTTCAAGAATAAATGGATTTGTAGTATGAAATCATTTGTTTGAGAATATAGAGGGCTAAAACACTTATAAGGCATTGGTTTAGTGACAAAAACATTTCCCAATTAATAATTAATAGCCTCTACACCTAGTGACTGATAGGGTATGAGCTTGTGAAGCCCAAATCTGGACCTAAACAAGAACAGGCCAATATTTCCATGATTAATTAATGAGGTTGTATTTCATGCATGTGGACAGAAATAGTAAGGTGTATTGGAGGTCACTTCACATTTGATTAAGTTTTTTTAGTGATGAGATAATTCATATGAGGGTTATGGCTTAAGAAGCTTGATATAAGTTTAAGAGAACTCTTCAAGGTCCTTTTTCAATCATAAGCCTATTGTATTTGACACTATAGAATGGTGTTACTTGATAAATAAACCAACAGTTGGGAATGAAATCTTGAACAATCCATAAGAAAAGAGAGAGAGGATTAGGAAACAAGGACTTTATCATACAAAAATTACTATCCTTAATCACTTATTGGAGTTAGAATAGTGGAGTTGTGTTTGGATGGATACAAATCATGCTATAGAAGGTGTATGGAGTGAGTTAGCCATAAGTATGATACTCATTAAAGGATGAAGTTAGGATATGATAGTTGGTACACCATGGAAGTTTTTTTCATTGCTTATATGCTTGGAAATTAGTCTTAAATTAGACATGAGGACAAAGATAGGTGTATGCATCACATAGAAGGAATAAAGTTTACTTGTTAGTGGCTTGAGGGTTACCTAGGAGAATATGATATGATCATCAGGGTGGGAAGCTGAGCTAAGATGGCACATCACATTTTCCTTTTTGTATTTCTCTCATGTACTTTCCCCGCACATTTTATTCCATGCATCCTTTTCTTGTGCACTTCCCCTCCTTCCTTGCATACTTGCATACCTTCACAAATATGCACCCTTTCTTCCTACCCTCCACACACTCTCTTACATATCACTTAAAGACCTCTGCATTTTTCTCTCTCATGCCTCTCGCTCTCATACATACACCCAACATTGTAACCCTCTACACTAGTGACTGAGTGCCACACATCACTCCTTGGAACTAGTCAAACAAAGTGCATGACACACAACCTATAAGAATATTCATCTCTGCACTGAATACTTATGGAAAATGAATGCATGAAATGTGGTAGAAATAACAAAACAAATAGATAATCATCTAAATCCTTCTACTGATCGTATTGTGCCACATTTCTTGTTTGTGCATCTTGTCTTTACAAAAATTAAATTGACATAACTTCCTTCACAAATCTCAGATTCATACGCACTTGGTCTTTCTTGAAATTTGTTGACAACGGCTACACTCTAGGATTTTCAAAATTAAATTTTGGTAGGATTTGGTAGGTGAAAATAGGGATACGCAATTTCAATCATTAATGCACACATCCAGTCAACTCAACCACCCATATTTTATTTAATTTGGTCTCATTCCTTCTTCCACAAGTTAATTTGACTTGGGGAGGAGGATCTAAAAATATTATGGGAATTTATTTCTTGTTGTTGGTGGTTGTGATTAGAAATTTGAGTTTCCATCTCTTTTCCCTCCTCTTCTCTCCTTCTTCTTCCATATATTGTTGAATTATTCTCGTTATGAAGAGGTTAGAACCTCTTAGATTGAAAAATCATTATTCAAGGGAGTGTTCCTTTACATTTTGAGTTGGAGGCCTCATATTTGGTTCGTTGCATGTGGATACTTTCCTTTTTCCACCATTGTAATGGATTATGCATCATTTGGAAGCAATAAAAGTCTTATTTTGTGGTTATTATGTACCCTAGCTAATTTTTTCTTTCATATTTTTTCCTTTCATTTGCTATATTAATATTTTTGTATTCATTATGTCCCTTGCAAGTTTCTTTTCTATTGTGCTCCATGAAAATGAGTGTGTGAATGTTGTTTCGTAATAAGGCATGGATGTTTACCCTCCTGTGGGAAGTTTCCTTTATTTTTACTCATATGAGAGTGTTCATACTCCTCTTTCTAGTGTTATCACCCCCTTAGTTTAGGATTTCATTTTATGTATTTTTGTCTCACCTTGGTCCCTTGGAATCATAGAGTAGTGCTAGGTAGCTGCATTTTCCTTCCTAAGAGTAGTTGCAGCGGTAGAAATAGGTAGTGGAAGTCTGGCCTTCTCTGGAGGTTTGACTCAAGCGCAAGTCCATTGACTTTGAGACAACCCCATGTTTCTTAAAACCTCGATTCATCCTAATTTGGGACAGGTGCAATTTTGAGCTCCAATATTTTTGGTGCGAAAAGTTTGAAGAGTTATACATCTTCATTTCAGTAATCTTGATGTGTTTTTGTTGAGATCCACCTTTGGAGGATTATTTTAACACATCTAGTGACTCTCAATATCTATATATACTAATTTTAGAAGACAACGTGACCTTTTCATGAGAAGGATATATACCGAGATAGAGTGCAATAGCTAAGGAATCATTTGAATATCTTTATTTATCTCCAAGGTGAATAAGCATTAGAGTCGCGAGCGTGTCTCCATATTTCACGCACATGGTGCATTCCACTCCTCATCTTGGAAGAAATTTTGTGAACTCTACTAGAGTATTCGGACCCATTCCAATCATGCCACAATAGAGAAATCTACCTTTTTCAGCTTTCAACAATGGTATTCCTTTGGCTCTTCTGTGCAACATGGCATACTAGTATCCATACTCAAAAGTATTCCATTCTTTACCGGTGATAATCAATTCACTCCTGCCGAGAATATTCAATATATTGTAAATGTATACTCATTTCATCTAGTTACAGAAAATGATGTAGTTGTAAGGCTTCTTGCTTCTTTACTCAAAGGGAAATCACTTTAATGGTATAAAATCTTAAGACTTGCCTTTACTAACAATTGGTATTTACTTATTACTACACTTTATAATCAATTTGAAGAGAAACCAAAAACATCTCCTTATTATAACAACACACAATGATCAAGAGATCTCCCAATGAGCTCATGGCTGACTTTAACTTCAGATTTTAGAAGACAAGGGATAAAATTCCATCCCTCTTAAGACTAACCCCTCAAGGTGATTTTATTTACTTCTTAAGAGCCTTGAATTATGATATTGTAGTAATTATGTATTCTGTGGGTTTTGTGTAGCTTGTTGATGCTTATCATATAGCCATTAGTGTAAAAAATGTCTAATCCAAGCTAGTAAGATAGCCCCTAGACTACATATGCCCTTGTTTCTTGAACTACCTCAAGTGCCTCACCTTCTGCTTTGCTTACATTCCACATCGAGATCCCAACCCATTTCCTCCACATCTTACTATTCCCAAAAGTAAGAGGATGAAGAGATGAAGGCCTTGATTAGAAATTGTTCCAATAAGGTCATATCTTTAGAAAATAGCAGTATGAAGCCTTTAAAGTACCTCTAATCAAATATTTAATCAAATTCATCAGCCCTATAGATATTAATATCCAAATCAAATATATGGTAAAAATCGGTTGAATGATAGATGGCATGTTAATGCACATCTTCCTCTTTAGATAGTTTCTCTTGTGTAACCCCTTCTAACACCCAATTTAAGTAACGCACTAGTTTAAGTGTATAAAAACATGGTACAAGAATCATAATGGTACTTTCCTTACATATTTCCATATATTTAGTACAAATACACAAATGTCTTGTATGTGCAAGCCTTCATGATTCAAAACACTTCAATTTATGAGCCTTCTATTAGCCCGTGTGAACCGGATAATGAATAAGTTATAGAAGTTACTCTCGAGATCAACCTTATGTTCTTTGGTGTTGAATACTTATATGAAATGAACCAAGATATGGAAAAATCAAGTATAACATGTGCATACTTTTTTGACAACACAAGGTACAAAAAGAGAATGTTGGAAGCCAACGCACAACCTTCTACTTCTAGGAATTAGCATGATATACTTCACAAGCATAGGATGTTAATCAACCTACAAGCTTTAGCATGCATACTTTTGTGTGCAAGGCTCCACACAATGTTTCAACTAAAGCTATGCATGCACCTATTTTGGTAGTTCAAGCCTATGCGCGACCTAGGACATACCCTTTAGCATTTGAGCAATCAAGAAAACAATTTTTGTGTGTCAAATGTATAAGTATGTGGGCCTTCCATTCAATATTGTTGACTACATGAAGAAGACAAATGTAAATATCACAATGTGGGATGCCTTGGTCATTCCATATCAGCATGACCCGTTACATGAAGCTCTCGTGTAACTTCTACGTGGTAATCCAGTTTATCCAAATACCTCAAGATGTTGTCAATATTTTTCAAGAAGAAGAGAAGAAAGTAAGAAAAAATGTCAAAACCCCACCCTTTTATATGTCCTTGATAATAGCTAAACATATTTTTCACAATTGTATGATTGACTCGGGGGCTATTATTTATGTCATTCCTAAGAAAAAAATTCATATCCTAGGCCTTAAGTACACCCTTGTCTCTAAATTATTCTTACAACTTCATGGCTCAACTGTGAGAATTTTAGGAGTCATCAAGGATCTTGAGTTAACACTTCATGCATGTCCAAGCCTCACCATAACTCAATATATGTCAATCATTGATTTACCTCTATTTTTTGTCATTTTCTTATCAATATATTTCACTGCCAAAGTGGATGGCTACTTGTTTCAATTGGTCTCATATGTTGTTAAAAACTAGGTATGGTACCAAGTTTACCATACAAGATGAGCCTATATTTTCCTTATCATGTTAATTCATATGACCCCTCTCCTCTGCAAACCAATTTCCTAAATCAAGAAGGCCAAGAACAAGGGTCGGTTACATAAGAGCGTCCCATTCCTCTCTCCATACCTGATCTATTATTAGATGAATGGGCCAAGGAACACTATGAGTTTGATCCATATGATACATCTATTGAAATTGGTCTTAGAACCTATTGCATCCTTGAAGAAGAATTTGTGTTGCCTACCCCACTCAATTAAGAAAATGATGCTCTTGGACTATGGAAGATGTACTTTGATGGATCTAGAAGTAGAAGTGATTTAGCCACATGTGTTTTTCTCATCTCTCCCAAGAGTGAGAAGTTATTCTTCATGCACATGTTATAGTTTACACGCTCCAATAAAGTAGCGAGAATATGAAGCATTAGTGCATAGAATTCTTATTTCTAAAAAGAGAAATATTAAGGCATTGTAGATCTTGGGGACACTTATTTGGTTATCCACCAAGTCACAAACAAGTGTAAAAAAATAATAAGCTTCTCAAATATTATAAACATAGATTTTGGGACCTCTTGGAGAGATTTGAATCTCTTAATTTGCAGGTGGTCCCAATAAAATTGAACAAATAATAAAATCATATGGCATCCCATGGTTCCCAATTATCACCAAATAAGGATTTTTTCCAAGGAAATACACAACACATCAAGGTGGTGGTCATGCCATCCATTTCATACAATAAAACTAGTTGGAAAGTCTTTGAAAGTGATGTGTAGATCATACGCATTCATTCATAATTATGTTGAGTTCTCTTCAAATATGCAAGATGACTTGAATAACATTTATGATGACCAAGTGATCCAACTAAATACAAAAAAAGTTTCCTAAAGGTTAGGTAACCTTAGAGAACATATTCATTCCTGGTGATGAATTCAAGGGTGAAGAAAAGAATATGCACACAAACACAATACGACACCCAAGAAGTCACTATTGTGCATGGCATAGAATTGTTTTGTGTTAAGGCATGCACACAAGAAGAAAATAAGGCCTTCATCTCTCTATGTCTGAATTTTGTTGACATATTCTCATGGGATTATGAATACCTCAAAGGATTTGATCCAAGTGTTTATCAACACTCTATTTATTTTTATCCTATTATCAAGCCCATCATACAAAAATTAAAGGCCCGTCAATCCTAAGATATAGCCCCTCGTGAGGAAGGGGTTATCCAAAATCATTGAGTAAAAGATAATATGTCCCATTAAGTACTTTACATGAGTGGAAAATATTTTTCTAGTGTACAATAAGAATGGTGAAATCAGACTTTTTATTGATTTCAGATATTTAAATAACGCATCATTGAAAGATCACTATCATTTTCCTTTTATGGAGAAAATTTTGTAGATAGTGGCTGGTGCGTAGAGATTTTTCATGTTGGATGGATACTACGGTTTCAACAAGATCATGGTCAAGGAAGAGGATCAATTAAAAACATAATTTATAACCAAATGGGGAACATATTCCTATCAGAAAATGTCTTTTGGTTTGCCAAATACATGCACAACATTTTAGAGAGAAATGGACATTTCCTTCAAAAGATATATCAATGATTTCATCATAGTGTGCTTGGATGACATAATTATCTTCTTAAAGAAGAGTGAAAATCACATCATTCATTTGGATAATTTCTTTGAAAGATTCGAGAGAATTTGGAGAATCTCTTAACCCTAAGAAGTGTAACTTTTTTGTTATACAAGGAAATATTTTGGGCCATGTGGTCTCAAATGATAGCATTACCATTTATCCTACAAGAATCTCAACCATCCTCTCTCTTTTCTTTCCAGTGCATAGGAATGCCTTACAATCATTCCTAGGAAAGATCAACTTTGTTAGGAGATTCATCCCTAATTTTGCAAGATTTGCTAGGCCCATCACCCTCATGCTCAAGAAGGACACGGTCTTCAAGTAGACAACAGAAGGAAAATAAATCTTCAATAAAATTAAGAAATAAATTGTTTATTCTCCAACACTCATCAATATAGATTACTCTAAGGATTTTATATTTTATGCATATGAAGCTTATGCTATTGTTGTTATTTTCTTAACTCAAGAAAATGGAAAAGGACTCGACCACCGGTGGATTTCTTTAGTCAAATCAAGGGTTATGAAATGAAATACAGTCACATAGAGAAATAGGTCTTCTCCATCATGTGCACGCTGAATAAATTCAAGAATAAACTCACCAAAAATCATGTCAAATTGTTATTCTCACACTCAGTGTGAGGGAATTCATCATGGGAGTAGAAATCAGTAAAAAATATCTATACGAGTCACCAAAATCATGGAGTATGATGTGACTATCAAAGCCACAAATCTAGTAAGAGGAAAAATTCTTTGTACGAAACTTTACGAGGACGTGTAGAATGATCAAGATACTTAATCGTTCTAGATGAATAACCTTTGTGTGATACAATTGAGAAAAATGAGGATCCTATCACACACATATGGATAGAATACATGCTAACATTACTCTCTTCTGTCACATACCCTCCTAGTATAAACAAGGTAAAGAGAAGACATCTAAGGCTACATTATATCCCTAATACATTGATTTATGGGATTATCTTCAAAAGAAACATTGATGGTGTGTTTCTCAAATATATTGATGGCACACATGCAAACAAAGTGTTAGAATAATTTCATGATGGGTTCTCTAGTGGAAACTTCTCTACCAAAACAACAGCAATGAAAATCATCAAGGTAGGTTACTTTTTGCCTACCCTATTTACATATTTGCACAAGTGGGTCATGAAATGCAAAGAATTTTCTTTCTTTTCAAGCAATAAGAAATTGGCTGTAATTCCCATCCACCTAATCTAATTGAATTATCCTTTTTTGCAATGGGCATGATCAACCCTCCTTCAAGTGTTGGCCACAAGTGGGTGTTGACAATAATGGATTACTTCACCAGATGGAAAAAAATTGTCATACTCAAGGAAGCAACAAAGTCGCTCATCCTTGAATTTCTCGGATGTATTATAACAAGGTTTGGTGTTCCTCAGACCATTATATCCGATAGTGCAAAAGTGTTCCTTGGTACAAGAATTTCTAATCGGGCTCTTAGTCTTGGGATTTACTCAAGACTTCTTCCAAATATTACCCTCAAGGTAATGGCTTTACATAGTCTACTAACAAGAACCTGATCATAATCATAAAAAGAATAATGAATATCACTCAAAGTACTAACACACACAAGTCTCATGCGTGCTCTAGGTAGATAGAATCGCAGTGAAGAAAGCAATAGGTAGTTCACCTTATAATCTTGTTTATGGTAAAGACATTAGGCTTCATTTATATACTAATTTTCCTTCGTTAGAGCTAGCCTAGTAGTTGGAGTTTTAGGTCATAGACCAAAGACAAATTAGAATGGTAGAGTTGGTTGAGTTAGAAGAATTAAGTAACTCTACCATGATCAAGTTATAACAACATCAGTTTTCAACCAAGAAGTGGTTTGATAAAAGGGCTAGACCTTGGGATTTTGAAGTGAGTGATTTGGTCTTGAAATGGGATGTTGACCGAGATAACCCATGGCACCATTCAAATTTTGATGCACTTTGGAGTGGCCCATATATCATTAGTTCTTGTAAGGATTCTAGCTCCTCCGAGTTGTCTCATCTTGATGGAGATGTATTATCAATCCCAGCTTAATGGGATTCATCTCAAACATTTCCATTAATTTCTTATACATAATGTACATATTATAGTATTTTCCATTCCTCTAATTGTGTACTTACTCACAAAGTTGTTTTTTTGTATAAATTTTTCTTTCCTCTCGCATGATCTTATGTGCACTCTTTTGTTACTTCTTGGGATGGAAGTTTAGTTTTAAAGGGGTATTTTCCAATAGTTTTGTGCACGGTTCGTAAATAGAGTTTAGATAATGCTTCAAGTGACTTCAAGTATGTATATTCAAATTAAAAATCATAATTTCATGTTTTCGAGGTTGAATCCATGCCCAATGGATCCTCAAAGGCTATTGATATCCTTTATTTAGTAGGAAAATGGACCCTAAAGTCACCAAATTGTTGTTCAAAATAACCCCTTGGTTATTTAGACAACTTGCAGTTCCATTTTGGCTTTGAGTTCAAGTTTTTAGGTTACGCACACCCTTGGTTTCCTTCCTTGGTTCACTTTCTTAGTTGTGGTTCTTCGTGCGTGCTCCCGCATGCTACTCCTTTGCTCCTTCCCTTTCTTCACTTTCTTCTCAGTGCATTGTTTTTGCACTTTATTTTCTCTTATTATTTTATCTCCTTTCATTTACCTTTCACACACATCCCTTTGCACCTTCACTCTTATTTCTTGTTGATTGCACACTCCTTGCGTGCACCTATTGACTTTCCACCCATTATTAAAGTCCCTAACATGTTTTATTTTGTGCATGCCTTCCTTCATAATTTCATTACATCTCTCATGTGCACTTGTTATCCTTTTACATCTTTTTCTTCTTGCGCGCACTTTCCTTGCACATTTCCTTATATGCATCCTTATCTTGCGTAATTCCCATCCTTCCTTGCATACTTGCATACCTTTATAAAAATGCACTTTTTCTTCCAACCTCCACATACTCTCTTATGCGTCACTCGTACACCTCTTCATTCTTCCCTCTCGCACCTCTCACTCCCACACATATGCCCAAGATTTTAATCCTCTAAGTCATCCACTAAGTACCATACGTCACTCCTTAGAACTTGTTAGACAAATTACATGACTTTCAACCTATAAGAACATTCCAACTGCACATTTAATCCTTATGGCGAATGAATTCATAACACGTGGTAGAAATGATCAAATAAATAGATGATCGAAGAATCCTTTTGTTGATCAAATCATGCCACATGTCTTGCATGTTCATATTGTACTACAAAAATTTAAACTACCATAACTTCCTCCACAAATCTAAGATTCATATACGTTTGGTCTTGTTTGAAATATGTTGAAGAGGGCTACACTCTAGGGTTTTCAAAATCATATTTTGGTAGGATTTAGTAGGTGAAAATAGGAAGATGTAATGTCATTCATTAATGCACACATCCAATCGACTCAACCACCCATATTTTATTATATTTGGTCTCCTTCCTTATTCCACAAGTTAAGTTGATATGGGGAGGTAGATATGATAGTGTTGTAGACATATTTGTAGGTATTTATTGCTTTTTGTTGGTGGTTATGATTGGAAACTTGAGTTTCCTCTTTTTCCTCCTCTTCTCTTCTTCTTCTATATATTGTTGAATAATGCTCATTTTGAAGAGGTTGGACCCTCTTGGTTTGTAAAAATATTATTCAAGTAGTTTTCCTTTGCATTTTGAGTTATAAGCCTTAGATCTTGTTCTTTGAATGTGTATACTTATCTTTTTCCACCATTGTAATAGATTGTGCACCATTTGGAAGTAATAAAAGTCTTTTTTTATTATTATCTACCCTAAATCCTATTTTGTTTCATCTTCTTACCTTTCATTTGATATATTGGTTTGTTATACATTCCATATGTCACTTGTCGATTTCTTTTTGTTGTGCTCCATGAAACTAAGTCTCGTGAGTGTTTTTTCAGATCCGTGGCACACATGTCTTCCCTCCTCGTACACATTTTCCCTTATTGTTTCTCATATAAGAGTTTTCATATCCCTATTTCTAGTGTTATCACCTCCCTTTGGTTTAGGATTTCATTTTATACATATCCTTCTCATTCTCGGTCCCTTGGAATCATAGAGGAGTGCTAAGTAGCTACATTTCCCTTCTTAGGAGTAGTTGTAGTAGTAGAAATAGGTAGAGGAAGTTGGCCTTCTCCAAAGGTCTGTCTGAAATGTAATGTGCACAACTTGGAGACAGTTCCATGTTGCATCAAAGCCCAAGGTCATTCTAATTTAGGATGGGCACAATGTTTATCTCCAACACTTTCCCCTTAAAATATGAAGCTAATAACCTAAGTGTTACATCATCTTCATTAATAAGGTGGATAGAACATACATTTGCAACATCTAAAATGTGTTCAATGGGAGTGGTTGAATTTTCTCTTTTAAATAATGATATGATTTTAATGGAATCTACCGGAATATCATGATGTGCCTTTAGAAGTAGGGTGATATCGCTATTAAAAGTAACAAAGGGTTGATTCCTTTAAAGAGCCATAGGAGAGGTGGGATTTATATTTTTATGAGTATAAGAGGAAGGCCTGGTAGAAGGGGGGGGTTTAATGGACTCTACATGATGGGAATAGATAATATTTGACTAGTTTTACTCTCTTCATTAGTGAAAGTTACAAGTATTAATAAGGCTCACCTCTTTCTATGATTTTCCTTATTTTTACTCTTCTCATGAAAACTAGACACTTGACTATTGAAACCAGTAGATATGTTATTGGGAGTCTCTAGATGTGTTATAAAGCCTCCAAAGGATGGATATCATGAATACACACACCAATCCTAGTGAAATGATATAAAGTTCATAATTATTTCTCCCACTTTGTGCATGTCAAAAATATTTTTAGCTCATAATTATATTATTGTTTGGATCATGGAAAATCCAAGATTCTAGAACAACATGGGATGATCTCCATAATGTGGGACTTGCATAAGTGATATCAACCTTTGGAGAAGGCCCGATTCATATTTTTCATCTAACCAACACTACTTCTACTCCTAAAATAATGCTAAGAACCAAACTTTATATGAAAAGGGAGGAGGAAATGCATGAAAGGAAACTAAGCTAAAAACAAAAAGGAATGATGATGTGGTAGAATAAGTTAATCATTCTCTCTTTAAGTATCGTAGAAGAAAAATTATAAATACAATGTTGAATGAGAAAACATTTTCCATAACCCAAATCTACAACTAAATCAACTCACAACCTTTTATGTTTGACACAAATGACATGAAACTCTATAAAACATAGTTGATATGCATCACAAATGAAAGAATAGAAGGTAATAAAATAGTAATGTAACACAAGGAAATATTCAAGCCACAATTGACGTCATATTATTTTTGTAAGTATGCATGGACTTCTACAACCATTCATAGGGTAAGATGCAATAAACAATACATGTCATGGGTCTACAACTCTTTAGTTCTATAAAAATTTTGTCATAATAACACTACCAAGTAATACAGGATGTTTTTAATGAAGAAACATGTTACATTTATAGAAGGGGAGAGAGGAGAGGAGATAAAAATATGTTGTAGAGATGCTCAATCTATTAAACCTTCTAAAATACCTCTAGTAAGTAACCTCCTTGCCTCATGATGGTTCATATATTTTGATCTACCTTTGCTTACAAGAAAGCTCTAGATACTTTCTATGGATGAGCATCAACTTGCAAATCAATGGATTCCCATTCGGAAGATGGATGGAAGGTAACATTTCCAAATGTCCAAATCTATTACATGGATCTTCATTCCTCATCATTTTAGTTGGGTGTGGGAAGAATATGATCTTATGGAAGTATTTATAAGGATATCAAGGAGAGTGAGGATCAAACAAGTATCTCAAAATTTAAAATGGTAGCTTCTAACTTGAAAGTGATGTGAAACATCCCAAAAATACTTAACTTTAACTTCCCAAAACACTTGATCATTCCTTGTAAAGTTTCCTTCTTTTGAAAGGCCTCTCTAAGACATTCCTAATGAATGAAATTTAAGGAACAATGGAGCTCCACAACAAAAATAATCACCAAAAACCGAACCCAAACCTCCCACAAAAATTCCTTTGTTCTATCCATTTAGTTGATTTGCCTTTGTTTCATGGTTTCACTCTTTATTTGGTGGCATTTTAATGTTTTACATATTTTGCATGTTTTTCTTATTTTCTGGGAATTTTCCTTTGTTTAGTAGGTTTGGAGAACATGTAGAACAATAAGTTCCTACATTCTAAAAACATTTTTTTCTAATGTTCTATGGATTTGAATGTTGTGCGGACTTCCAAGATTTTTGTAGACTATGGGAAACTCATGGAAAAGTGACTTAGTGTTGTGTGGCTTCCAACCTTAAGTTAATTTTAACTCATTGTCCTTTCTTCGTGGATTTTCATAGCATGTTCCCCATGTATTGGTTTCTGCTGAGTAAAACCCATTTTTTTCCACATCCCTTAGATCCTCCCTTTGTTTTGGCTTTAATTCCTTTGTTGAGGGGTTAAGAGAACCCATGGAACACTATTTACATACATTCCATAGAACATTGTTCTTTAAGGTTCCACATATTTCCTTTCTCAAACTCAACCTAAGTTCCTTGCATTTCCCCTTTTTCCCCTCTATTCAACGGATTAGGAGAACCCACAGAACATTTATTTCCTTTGTTTCATGAAATAATAACGTCCCATATTTTGCAGCTTTAAAACTCAAAAAATGCCCAAGTCCAAAAGTAGATTTATAAGTTGTCAAAATAGCTTGGGGTTTATTTTGGAAAACTAAAAGTAAAGTAGAATTTGGAAATGGTATTACACACACTAATGGATCATTATTTGGTCCTTGGCAAGGTATTAAAATTAGACTAGATTTCCTTACTGAAATGGTGTGTATTGAATTTAGAAGAACATAAAGAAGACAATTATATAACATTTCTAACTATATTCCATTTTGTGATTAAAGATGTGTAAATTCAATAAACATGTGTAGTTTATGAGACAATGCCTCATAGTTTGCAACCATTTTTACCCCCAAAATGTTTGAAACAAGAATAGAATTTTCTACAAAAAATAGCATTAATAACTGGATGATGCATTGTATGCAGAATAAATTATATCAAACATGAAGAAAACTTTTATTAATATAAACCCTTCATGGGAAATGAAGTGTGTTTTAAACCATCTAGAGTCAAAGGAAGTCTACAAAGTCCTCCATTACACAAAGATCAAATAATAACATCTTACGACCTCACACAAGCCACACAATCTAAAAATGGAAGAATACCTTCAGACCATGTACTTTGATGGGTCTAAATCAAGAAAAGGATTTGGAACATATGTTTAACTAATAAATACTAGAAGGAAATTATATTGTGTAACATAGAAACTTAAATTTCCATGAATTAATAAAGGTTTGAAATATGAAGCACTAGTACATGGCTTGGTTTTCAATCTACAAAAAGGATCCAAGCACTTGAGAGAATTTAGATATTCACAATTAATCACCAAGCAAGTAAGAAGTTATTAAAATTTCCATAATAAGTGTTTATCCATATACCAAAGCCACATATGGAACTCATTAAATATTTTAATGTGTTCTTCATCCTTTCCATATTGTGTCAAAATATTTTTGTATATCCCCTAACGTGTGTAGCTAACACCTTGGAGCTGATAAAATTTTTAAAGCTCAAGCACTTATTAATTGAATTGGCCTCCCATACATCCATCTGGACAATAGTGAACATTTTTAGGTATTCAACGATGATAATCATATCCTTGATTTCCTCTCCAATTATAAATATTTTGAAACATAAATCATGGATGATGTTTATAAGGAATAACTTTGACTGGTATGAAGATGGAGTTTTGAACCTAAATACCAGAGACATTCCCATTAATGGCATAGCCTTAGAAAGCATATTTGATAAATATCATCATCTAAAGTATGAATCCAATGCATCCCCATGAGGAGACACACAATATCATTATCACCGCTTGTAGACTAGAATGACCCAAAACATGTGCTAATAGGTTAATCTTACACATTGTAGTAGAAAACGAATTGGTATGCACAATCAATTTCTATCAATATTTCATTATGTGGAGCTATAATTATTTGTATATTTTTATCCCTCCATCCTAATGCACACCATCCTATTAAATATTTTTGCAAAACCTCTCCGCAACAGCGAGGCTTGTAAATACATTTCTTGAGCCTATCATATTAAATTGTAGTAGTTGTCGAGTGTAAAGATCAAAACCTTGTTAGACAGTACACAATAAAATTGGAGCAATTATCCTTTATGTGAACTTCTATAATATAAATTAGGCATCTAAGAAATATATTTATCCATTATCATCCCTTGATAAGGTGTTTCATATTATGAACGATACATAGATGATGTCCTTCTTGGATGGGTACTTAGGATAAAATTATTTCATTATGTGCAAAGAAGATAGAATCAAAATGGCCTTCACCACAAGGTGGGGTACATTTTCATACAAAATAATGTAATTTGGTCTAATCAAAATTGACACAACATTTTATCAAGTTATTTAATTAGAAAGTGCATCATTATCTACATGAATGACCTCAAATTTTTCTCTAAAGAGCATACAAACCATGTCAAATATTTTCATGAATTTTTACAATGATTTCATGAGCATAGTATCTACATCAACCAGAATAATTTTGTATTCGAGGCTACCAATAATGAAATATTGGGGAACATCAGTTTTGAAAAGGTAATATCTATTGATCCTAAAAGGAACGAGTCTATTTTAAGAATATCCTTCCCCAACATACCAAAATAATTGAAATATTTCTTCAAAAAGATTAACTTTGTGAGAAAATTCATCTCTAGCTTTGTTCATATATTCATGCAATGTTAAAGTAAGACACTAAATTTGAATGGAAAGATGATTCATGTGCCAAATTAAGGGTTGGCTAATATTGGCCTTATTTGTTCAAATATGTGCACACTTTTATCAATAATTTCCACATATGCTAGATCACCTCATCTAGAGAGTGAAAACTTGTTATGACCTTGCAACCTATTATTGAAGTATGTAAATCTTTCAAGAGGGTGTTGGAGTTTTTTTGAATTATCAATGATAATTATTTAGTTAGCCACAAGTTCATCCTCATTTTTATTAACCACTGCACATGCTAGGAAGAAGCACAATCATTATATCATAAGACAACAAATGTCATCATCAAGTTCATCGATGACCACATATATACCATATTTGGTATGTATTTCATGTTGGTATGTGATAATGGTCCTGCTTTCACTTCGCATAATTTGTTATTAGATTCTATCAAAAATATTTTGGATAAAAATTTGAGAGATCGGCATAAGCAATTCAAATATTTCCTCTAGTTAGACATAACCCAAATTAAATATATGTTAGGAACAATCCTTTTCCATATTTCCTATGGCTTATACCCTATCTTTGTAATAAACCTAATAATCCCATGTTTAAGTTTATGCAAGAATACTTAGGGAAAAATTATAAAGTTGAGACTAGACTCCTTATCCTAATGCAATTGGATGAAAAATAAGATGAAGGCCTTACTCATTTTAGTAAGGACCAAGAGGTCATCAAACATTATTTTGAAAATAAAACCAATTTGAAATTATTTATAATATCTAACCTAGTGTTATTATGGGATAAGGCACATGATAATAATAGGAAGCCTGAAAATTTTGACAAGCTTTGGCTTAGACCCTTCCAAATTATATAAATCGTAGGAGAAAACACCTTCCAACTCAATAACATCATGGAGTGAGGATGTTTCATTTCCAGTGAATGGGTGCTTCCTCAAACATTATTTTATGTGTGAGCCATCTTCTATGTGACATCCGAGTGTGCAAAACTTAGAATAAACCTACACTCCATACATATTTTTCTTTTTGTTTAGATTAGTTTTCTTTCCTCTTTTTTTTTTCTTTTGTAGTTTTTTTTGGTATTTGTTAATAAACTTGTGCCTTTATGTAATAGTTTTAGCTTAGTTACCCCTCAGTAATATTTTGTGTGTAATCATTCCAAATGATCATATTTCATTTCATTGCATATTGGGTGCATGTTGTGTTGTGTTAAACAATGGTTTTCAATGTTTTTTTCTAACACGTGTTTATTTTTTAGGAAATTTAGTAAGCCACATAATGAAATTTGGTAAGATTACTTGATCATTTTTTTCTTTTAATTAAAGCACTTAATATTTATTTTAAATTTTTATGTATAAATTTGTTATGCATATTTAGAAAGGTTGTTACACTCCAAGAGAGTCATGCACCAAGTTCACACTAATGTTTCTTTCCATTAATATCTGAATAAGAGACTCATAAGTACACTACTTATTTCCTCCCATCCTCCAAAGATAGCTAATATAGTTCCAAACCCACGAAATTTCAATAAGAAATAGTAATCACCCAAATTAAATTGTTTCAAAATATTTTCTCAACATAAAGATTTTTCTAGTAAACTCCATTGTGGCTATAGACACCCACTCGGTAGTGGAGAAATACCATGATCTGAACATAAGGTATCTCTATTGGGGCTATGGACACCTAGTTGGCGATAGATTAATTCATAAGCCTTCCCCTCTAAAAAAATCCTAAAATACAAACTAATAATAAAACCTTGTGCAACCTATTGTGTCATGTGAATTTATGTGCCAAGAAAAAAATTTAAGCAAGCTAAATAAATTCATTTGGGACACGTTGGACCCTTTGAAAGTGCTTTAATTCAATATTTTGCAACGTAAATTTTAAATACTATATTTTTCTCTTACATTGATAACACAAAATTTTCAAGTGTGGTTGTGTTTTGTTGCAAGTAAACCAGAGATCTAGATTTTTATGCACTTCTTTGAAGGAATACTCTAAATAATTTTCCAAGATATTCTTTAAGTGTTTTTGTGTCCACAAACACCCCTAATTCCATAAGTGAAATTATGGAACCCTTGGCCTTTCTCAAGGTAGTATGGATTTGTGCTCCAAACTTTGTTTTATCTATTATATAATCCTTTCTTGCAAGCACCTCAAGCATGCCTCGAGCTTATATTTTCATGCACTCTCCTATTGACTTATATCTTTTGCATGCTTCATATAAATTCCCATTCCTATTACACAAATATATTTCACACTATTATGTAAACCACTTTGTTTACTTTTATACCCACGTCATACGCAAATCATATCTTGTTTTCACCTTTATGTATTAATGCAAAAATCTATTATATAATGTTTCTTTAATCCCCTTTGGCCTACACAATATGAATGTTCATTCCTAAGCATGTTTTGATTCCCTATCATTCAAACCATATTTTACATAATATCATTACACATATATACCAAGATTCATGTGTTCCCCTTCATGCTCTCTCGACATCTCCACTTTCTTGGGTACTACTCGATCCCATTCTAATACCTATAACATTCCCACGTTCCAAACTACACAAATTTTTAATCCTTCCTAATTCAACACTTCCATTATGAAATCACTTGACTCGATCACATGCCTAACATGGCTTCCCTAAATCCCTTTTGATTGTGTAAGGTGGTGATCATTTTCTTAATTATAGGAGAGGATGAAGAAACCTCTAAGTTTTAATGTGCATACTTAATTAGGTGTGGTACATTATGTCAACCCATTGTGCAAAAATATGATTAGTATTTAAATACACTTCACTTGTGCATAAAAAGATAAAAATACTCATTCACAATCATCATTTTGTAGACACCAAATCACACACATGGGTACATTTATAGGTCCTAATCACATACCACTATTCATATGATTCCTAAGCAAGAAAATTAGTAATTAGCCTCTATCCTTTTTTCTTACTTACTATGTGGTCTTACATACCCCATTAGCCAATCTAACTTTCAATTATCTATATTTCTTGGCTCTGGACACCAACACTCATCCAGACATTAGCACCAAAGCACCCCTGACCTATTTGTATCTTACTCACCCCTTTTGGTCCTCTTTTTTCTTTTGGGAATATTGTTTTCTTGGTGGTCAGATTTTTATATGTTAATTACAAAATTTAAACAAGGGAATCATATAAATATAAAGGTATGTGACCATAATAAAGTACCAAGCTCTAAGAAATTATTACTATCACTTAAGGTTGTTGTTGGTGATTCAAATTTGCACCCGCATCTCGAATCTAGAGGGATCAAGCTATTTTAGATAGCAATGGAACCATCCCCAAGTTGTGGGACCTTGTGCTCTTGGGATGGATCTTCAAAAAGGTTGGTTCCTCTATCTATTTCAATTGCTCTGCTACTCCTAGTGCTAGAAGGAAAAACTAAGCTAATAATTCTAAGGTACCGTGGATAGAAGGATAATATGAAAGGAAACTACACTATAAGGTGATATCACCGAGAAAAGAGGGATGGACATTATCTTTTCTGAGTAAAAATGAGAGGAGATGTGTAAACTAAGGATAGGAACATGTAACATGACTTAAAACAGATTCACTAGATTAGTTTCATGGAACCTAACCAAATAAGGAGCTGCAAGGACATGAAATGAAACAACCAAAGACACAACACAAAATAAAAGGCAAGAAGAAGGAATGAAAACACGTAAGGATAGAGAATATTCAAAAATGATGCTTCTATTACTTCCATAAATACACAGAGCTATTACAATGGTGAAGGAGACCGATATCCACATGTAAGAACCAGATCTAGAGGTCTAAAATTAAAAATACGAGAAAGTATGAAGTCCTTACAAAAATGTATAAGGATCCAGAGTTTCCAACATTAATAATGAGCTCATCTCTTACATTTATAGATGAATCTATAGAAGGAGAAGAGAAGGAAGGGAAACCCAAATTTGAAATACAACCACCAACAAGAGGCATTCAATGCCTATAAATCTTCCTAAGAATCATGAAATGCACATCCCTAGGTTTTTTTTTTTGCGTGGTAGATGAGGAAGGAGGGTGAATCATATCAAATCGTGGTGGTTGAATCAATCATATCTCGCTTCATCAATTCTTAGAAAGATGTTTTCCCATTTCTCACCTTTCAAATCCACTAAAATTTGAATTTAAATGTCTAGCACTGTTGTTGATGTCAGCAGCTCTTTGATAAGTCCAGGAACGCACCGATCGGAGCTCTGTAGCTGAAAATACGGTTGACATAAGTTTTTTCAGAGCTGTCATCACATGTAAGACACGTGGTGTGTGTGGATTGGCTGAAATGATGGCCAACTATGTAGATGATTGTCATTTTCTGCCATGTGTCAGTTATAGATTTTTTGCAATGATTCATGGACTCGTTGGCATACTTTGATTGGTTACATGTCACACACTCAAGCATGTCACAAGATGATCTCGCACACAAGGGTGTAAAAAAGGGCACGAGGGAAGGGAATGCGAGAATAAAATAGAGGAAGGTACGAGAGAGACGTGCACGTGATGCACATGGGGAAATGAGGAAAGTGATGAGAAGAGAATACATGGTCAAGGTGAAACTATTACAAAGTAATGGGCATGTCGCATGATAGGGCTAGGGAATTAACCGATTGAAGAAAATTCAAGGTGCGTGCGTAGGGAAGAAACTTCTTTGCAAGAAAGTGAATGTACGTAAGGTGGGCGCAAGGAGGAGGGAACAAAGAGAAAATGGAAATTGGGAGGAGAGAATAGAAAGTGTGCAAGGGCATGTGAGGAAAAGAAGGGGCACCAAGGGAAAATTGTAACAAATAAATTGTGTCAACTAAACCTGAGCATGTTAAACCTTCAATGGGAAGCTAAGAACCAGACTATGTATATAAGTTACCCAAATAACTAGGAGAGTTATTTAGATAACATTTTGGTGACTTTTGGGGCCATCTTCCTACTAGATGAAGAAGATCAGTAGCTTGGAGCATCCATTGGGCATGGATTCTGCTATGTAATCATGAAACTACTCCCGTAGTCACTTGCAGGTCATTTCTTGACTCTTATTATAAATCTTAAAATCATGCTGAAAGAAGATCTGCATTTTGGAATCAAAATAAGAGCATGCACAGGAAGAATGCAAAAGGGAAGAACTAATTACAAACAAACAATGTGCACATAGTGCACTTGGAGGAATTTAAAATGATCTACTATTTATAGAATGATGTAACAAACTTAGTGGAAGGGTTTGAGGTATATCCCCTTTATTGGGATTTTTAGCACACTTCCATCAAGTTGAGTTAACTCAAAAGAGTTAGCCTATTTGCACAAACTAATGGAATAAGGGTCGTTCAGTACATCAAATTTTGAATGGTGCCCTGGTTTATCTCTTTTAGCATCTCATTTTAGGACTAAGTCACCAAATTTTAAATCTTAGGGCCTAGCCTTTCTATCAAACCATTTCTTTTTTGCTTTTTGATGTTGTTCCAGCTTAATCATGGCAGAGTTCCTTGTTTCTTCAAGATTAACCAGCTCTGTCATTCTAATTTCTCTCTAGTCTACACCTTCAAATTCTAGTTGTTGGGAAAGTGCTAATGAGTTTAACTCTAGTGTCAAAGGAAGGGTAGCCTCTTTACCATAGATAAGCTTGTAAGGAAAATTTCTTGTTGCTCTTTTGACTGTGATTATATCTTCCCAGAGTGTGTGTGAGACCTTTGTATGCCACTATCTTTGGTTGATGTTCCTTGTGTGCTTCATGATTTTGATCAGGTTCTTGTTTTTTTACTCTTCCAAACTGTTACCATAATGGAATTTTTTGGGTAGATTCTCATATTTAGCACCCAATCAATGATTTTAGTGCCAAGGAAGGATTTTTCATTATCAGATATAATGGTCTGAGGGATGCCAAACCTTGTGACTATGTCTTTGAGAAATTCAAGAATGAGTGTCTCGGTTGATTCCTTGAGCGTGACAACTTATGTCCATCTGGTGAAGTAATCTATAGCTTTCAACACCCACTTATGTCCAGCACTTGAAGGTGGATTGATCATTCCTATGAAGTCAAGACCCCATTGCACAAAAGGTTGATCCACTTAGATTGGTCAAAGGGGAAGTGCTGCCAATTTTTTCTTTCCTGCAAAGAAAGCACACTCTTTGCATTTTGTGACCCACTAGTGTGCATCTGCAAACAGGGGTAGGCTAGAAGATATCTACCATTATGATTTTCATTGTTCTATTTTTTTCATGAAAGTTTCCACTAGAGAATCCATCATGAAATTTTGCTAATACTTTTTCATTCTATGCGTCATTGATACATCTTGACAACATGCCATCAAGACTTTTCTTGAAGATAATTTCATCAATGAAAACATAAGGGATAGATTGTAACCTCATATGTCTTCTCTTTTCCTTGCTCAAACCAGGAGGGTATGCACCCTCGAAAGGAATGTGATCATATCCTTCATCCAGCTTACATGTGTCGTGGTCTCTCTCTACTCAAATTATGCATGCGCAAAACCTTCATCCATAAAATAATGAAGTTTAAGATTCTTTTTGTGCATCCTCAACAATTTTCCTACAAAGCGCTTACCTCTTACAATCTTTTTGGTTTTAATGGTCACATCATATTCCATGATTTTGGCCACCCATCATGCTCTTTTCTCACTCATTTCTCCCCCATGATGAATTATCTAACAAATGAGTGGGAGACTAACACCTTTACATGATTTGTGGTAAGCATACTCTTGAATTTCTTGATCATGCACATGATGGTGAAGATCTACTTTTCCATGTGACTATACTTTAGTTCATAATACTTCAGTGTCTTGCTAAATAAATATACTAATTGTTCCATTCCTTGTTCATTTTCTTTTATTAGGACAAAGCAGCAACACTAGTATCCATGACATAAGCATAAAGGATGAAGTCTTTGGAATAATCCGAGTTGATGAGTGTTGGCGTGCAAGAAATTTCTTGTTTGATTTTGTTGAAGCATTCCCTTCATTTTTTTCCATATGAAGGTTATGTCTTTCTTTAGCATCAAGGTTATGGGTCGAACCAAATCTATAAAATTATGGATAAAACACCTACAAAAATTTATCTTTCCAAGGAAAGACTACAAGGCCTTTTTGTGCACTCGTAGGGAAAGAGCCAAGATGGCTAAAACATGCTCGTGGATCAATTTCAATGCCATCCTTTGAAACCACATGGCCCAAAATATTACCCTGCGCCACTGTAAAATTTCACTTCTTGGGGTTAAGAGATACCCCAAACTTTTCACACCTCTCAAAGACCTTTTCTAGGTGTGCCATATAATCCATGCTTTTCTTTTAGAAGACAGTTATATCATCAAGGTAAACCAAGATGAACTCATTGATTTATCATTTTAAGGCAATATCCATGGCATGTTGAAATGTGGTGCCCATGTTTGATAGGCCAAAGGGCATCTTTTGATATGTATATGTTCCCCACTTAGTTGTAAATGCCATTTTGAATTGATCCTCTTCCATTACTATGATCTAATTGAAACCTGAATACCCATCTAACATTGAGAATCTTTGTGCGCCAGCCACAATCTATAGAATTTGCTCCATTGAAGGAAAATGATATGATCCTTTAGAGATGCCTTATTCAAATCTTTGAAATCAACATAGAGTCTAATTTCACCATTCTTTTTTCACACTAGAACTAAATTCACGACCCAAGTAGATTACTTGGATGGGAAAAATGATTTTTGCCTCAATGAGTTTAGATAACTCCTTTCTCATGAGGGGCTTTATCTTTAGATTAACTGGTCACCGCTTTGCATCTATGTGCTTGATACCATGATCAAGGTCAATGGAGTGTTAAGAAACACTTGGATCAAAACCTTTGAGGTCTTCATAATCCCACAAGAAGATATCATTGTATTTTTGACACGAGAGAGATGAATGTCTATCTTTCATCATGTGTGTAAGCCTTGTTGAGCAACAACTCCTTTCCATATTGTTGTCATCCTCAAAATTCCCCTCTTTTGAAGGCAAGTTTTGAAAATTTTGAGTTTGTGTCTTAGAGTATTGGATCACATCGAGCCTGGAATTGTTTGCATTTTTCCCATTCGTGGAGAATAATTTGAAAGTCGGCATAATGGTGAAGTTTCTTCCTTCTTTTTATTTTCTTTCCACAAATCAGGAATGACAGGTGTATCTTCCCCATTAATTTTTTCCCAGAATCGATGGGTAGTACGTGGGCATATCTAATTGAATGTGGTTTGTTCATGTTTCAAGTGATAGTGGAAGCCTCCACGCATATAAATGGTGCAACTCTAGGGAAGGTCCCAAGGATAGTCCTCAAATAAGAACAGACTTTCTACATGTCCCAGGTTCAAAATGAAGGCATAACAAGCTCAAATTGACTAAGTATGGAAGGTTCAGCAGATGGAGCCACATGCCTCATTTGTGGAACATCAAGAGTCAAATATGGGGGCATTTCTCAAACTCTTGCTAGTCCTCTATGTGTCCTAGGTCTAAAAAAGAAAGATTTGATCATTAAAATTGACTAAGTATGGGCAGGTTGGCGGAAGTCTCCACGTGCCTTAACGATGCCATTTCGGAAGTGAAATCAAAGGGTCAATCTTTAAATGAGTGCCAGCTTGCCACATGGTGAAATTCAATGGAGAGATAGGGTTGGCCATTAAAAAGTCCAAGACCGCGGAAGGAGACACGTGTCAACTCGGCACAATTTTAAGAGGCATTTTCAAAATAGAAACTCAAATGAGCGCCAGCTCTCCACGTTCTCGGGGGTCATAATAAGTCAAGTAGGAAATAGGTCTGAATTGGCTAAGTATAAAGGAATCAACAAAGCTCTCCATGTGTCAACCTGGCACAGCTTCAAAGGAAAAAAATACAAAAGGCATTCGCAGGCCCACTCGAATCAATTTCTTCCGCGTAGGCCGCCCAAATTTAAAATTGTAAAAGCAAATCGAATGGCCCATGTTTTAACAGGTGAAATAATGTAATGTTCGTATATTTAAAAATTGGTTTTTCCACCATTAACATTTCTTCACAAATAAAGAATTCAAAAGGGTGTGAATGATTAGAATAAGTTGTAGTTGTTTCTTGTTTTCTCGACGAAGTTGTAGAATCCGTCTCTTGCGGAGCTATATCATGGGATTTCAAATCCATTGTATAGGGTTGGGAATTTTAATATTCTGAAACTGTAATTTCAAATTGGAAGAAATCAATAAAAAGGTTTTCCCCTTTTCCCTCTGCTTTTTCTTTCCTTCTTGCTCTGATATGTGAATCACTTAATCCTTGCATGCTTAGAAACTTTGTGTTCTATTTTATACAACCTCAAGAAATTTTAGTCTGTGGATTGTGCCCATTATAAATGTGAATGGTTCTATTCTATATCACATTTGTTTAATACATATAAGGGTTTTCTTTGCCATCTCTTTTCCCTAAAAGTGTTATCTTTGTCTACCTGCCTCCTCTCTTCAAGTCTTCTATCCTCATGTATTGATAACTTTCCAGGCATAAAACACATTTCAAGATATTGGGAAACCACCATTGAATGAAATATTGTGTATTTTTACATAGGTTTTTCCCTTCTTTCAATAAGGGAACCTCTACCATTAATGAGGAGGGACTTGCTTGTCCCCTGACCGTGGTTTCATTCCAAGTGCAAATCAAACCCAAAGCTTTTGGCAACTCCACTTAGGATTTGTTCAACAAATTTCCTTTCTTAAAAGAACAACTAAATTTATCATTTCTTTGATTTGGTGACTCTAATATATACTCGTGGTAGAAGGGCTCTTGGAATTGAAGATTCCCATTTTCAACTCCCCGGATCAACAAGGTTTTCAAATTCCTCCAACAAGAAGAAATAAAAGAGCTCGTTGCACAAAGACACCTCTGTTGAAGACAAAGCTTCGGTAGTAGCATTTCTCAAGCACAACTTAGCCCTAATCTTCGTCCCCTAATTCTTTTTTGTGTTGTCGGTATCCAAATTTGTTCTCCTTTTCAGTCTAAGTAGCACCACAGTTATGTCATGGATCTTAAAGGTAGATTAGACCATGTTGTATGTCATTGGTAGCCGGGATATGGTCTAGCTAGCACTCAGGTTTGTGGAGAAATGGATAGCACTCCAATAGGACTTGATCTTGTCCTAGCTATTTTAGGTTGTGCCTTGCAACCAAGGTAAGAGGACCTATTTTGTAACCTTATAATCGTGAAGGAGATGAAGATGCCCTTCTCTTTGCTTGAAATTCTATGATGGAGACCTTGATGAAAACATGATCAACACCCCAAATATGAACTCTCACAAGTTGTCACTTCTCAAAACATGGGTATGTTCTCAAACAAGGCAAAGGTTACTAGAGACATTGGAAATCCTGATCTGTTATGCATACTTTTGCAAATGGATTTTGATCTTCTATGGGTATACATATGCAAATCAGGGGTAGTACATGATGGGATCTTTGTTGTTGGATGATTTTTGGTGGGAGATTGATAAGACAAACTGGGATAGATCAGATCTTTGACAATCTGTACAATACATGAACAACCATCAAATGAAATGCCTAAAGTAATCAGGTTGTTCTTTCAACCAGAAGAGGCACAAATGGAAGCCCAGGTTGCACTCTTCACACAATCTTTGAGAACTCACTACAAAATCTTGAAGTAAAGAAATCAATTAAACACAAAAATCCATGATCAAACCATGCCTTAGGTACCCCCAAAGGCTTACAAGAAATCTTTGCAGTCAAGGAAGGTAAAGTGATTTTAAATTTTTTTATCTCCTTATCAGATGAAGGCTCTTCTGAGTATGAGATTACAAATGCCACTAAACTATCAACCAGAAATGGAGATCCTGTATGATTTCTAAAGACTTTCAATGCAAGATTGCAACAAGAACACTAAAATTTATCTGCAGGCATTTAAAATTGATGACAGACATCATATTACCCAAAGAAAAACATAGATTTAATTCAAAGCTTGTTAGATTCAATAGCAAGGGAGAGTTACATGAACAATCTCAGAGCTGTGTGGTGGCTATACACTTGTAACCAACCCACATGCATGAATTTTCCAACAAATGAGACATTAACCTGGTTCTTTGGCAGATTTTACAAAAGATGAGATTTTTCTCAAAATTCACTCGTGATTTTAAACTCCCAACCTTTACAAAATTCTACAAGATGCATAATGTACCACATGCCACCTTGGATTCTTCCTTCTCAAGCAAAGAACATACTATAGGATCAAATTTGTTACAAAAATCCTCATGCTTTTAAAGATAGTGACACCAAACAGAAAAACAACTCGCAGGTTGCCAGGTATGCACAAAAATTAAATCATTACACAAATTTGGATCATTATCCACCCTGGGTCACATTTTTATCATTCAGGCATGCAAGCATATTTCATTTATCATTTTTTACCTTTTCCCCTCATCATTTCACCTCTGCAACTTTTGATTTTCACTTTTCACGTTTTTTATCGAGCCTAAGTAGAATTTTCATCAAAAACACCATAGATCAAGTAATTGAGTCATAAAAATGATGCCAATGCACTCAAAAGGCCAAGACGATGTAGAATCATATAAAATTTGATGTGATTTGATGAAAAATGATGATTCCAAGCTTCCTAGAGCTCCAATGGCGGCAAGAAGGAAGAATGCACGTTGCCATCAATTTTGGATAGCTTTAAAAATCAGCCCTCTACATGGAAGATGAGATCCCAAACATAAGCCCAAAATTATCTTTTAAACCTTTGAATAAGGTGGGACATGTGTCAAAACGTGATTGGATCGGGCCCATGCCCTTTAAAAATGCATCTGCGCCCTTTTTTATTTTGGAAAATTTTACCACTTGTCCCCGCTCATCTCTTGGGCCTGCCACGTGTCTAAAGGTGGGTCCCATTAAATTCACGGACCAAATTTATGAATTTTTCCACTTTTTGGAAAAAGGAAATTTTTCCACAAAACCTCCGTGGGCCCGAAAGCCCGATTCTTCCCTGCCACATGGCACCCTCCAATTTTCCGCAGGTCCAAGTCTCCATTTCTTCCCTTTAACCTCCCTGCAAAATTTGAAAAAATTAAAACTCACCATGGGCTCATGCCCTCCCTTTGACTCCTTAGAAAGTGCCATGTGTCTATCATGGATAGGCCACAGAGCTAATTTTTATTTTTACCCTTTAAACAACAAAGGTCAAAAGCTATAGAATTTCCCTCGGCCCCTTCCTTTGCCTCTTACAATTTTGGACACGCATCCTCTCTCTATTTGGTGCGAGCCTTCAAGCCAAACCTTGATTTTTACCATTTGAAGTTAAAAAAATTCAAAGTCATCATGAACCCCGCTACCCCATTCTGACCTTTCCTTGGACACGTGTCCACCATGGATTGGCCGAGGGCCCTCGGGCCAAAATTTCACTTTATCATTTTGAGCCATAAAACATTAAAATTTCTCCAAGTCCCCTTACCATCCATACGCCCTCCACGCCATGTGTCCTCTCCCTATTCGGTGCAGGCCTTTGGGCCAAAAATTGATTTTCTTGAAAATTTTGCAAAATGAAACGAGAAATTCCTAAGGAAAACCCGCCAATCCTCTAGCCAATAAGAAACCACCACGTTACCATATATGTTGCAGTGATGAATTTGATGGGCAGATGACACCCACATGGCCATCAAAACATAAAAATACAGAGGATGCCCTAAAATTCAAAAATTTTAACAAGGATGGTAGGTTTCTTGATTTTAAATCAATTGAAACATGATTTAGGATTATTTTTGACTCGGGATTGGGCTTTTAATTGCAAACATTTCAGATTCGATCAATTACGATTTCTTACATGATTTGGCAAAGGAAAAACAACACAACCCGAAAAATTGAAAAAACTAGGGCACGAAAAGGGGCACACATGGATTTTTGTTTCAAATTAGGGCAAAACAACAAGATCTTGGGCATTTTTGAAGCATTCAACTGGGGAAGACGAACTGCAGACCACCAAATCGAGAAATAAAATGTTTCTGAGTAGATTTGGACATGGAACATTAGGGCACATTTTGCAAACTGAGAATTAGCACCAACATTGGCTCCTACTTGGGGATGGGCACTCCCAGTGAGTGCCACAAGGACAAAATGTAGACCAAGTGCCAAAATATCCATTGGGCAAAGGATTCAAGAGCCAAAAACACCAAAAACAAATAAGAACCCAACAAAAATGGCTACCACACAGCAAGGAAAACCACAAAACTGACAAAACACCAAAAACAGAGCAAAAACCAAACACTATACACTGTACAAGCTGGTGCATACCTCAAATTTGGGGTTTAATCCAAGAAATGTTTCAAATGTCTACCATTAACAAGAAGCTCCAGCAATTCCCCATCTAAATCCTTGAGAAAGAAGGTATGTTCACCAATTTTGATATCAATGGCATAAGGGCCCATCCATAATGCATCAAATTTGCCATGCTTGCCCTTGTCTTCATGCCTACTATCCCATAACAAGACTAGATCTCCAACATTGAAGGCTCTAGGAGTGACCTTCTTGTCAAACAATCTCTTCAATTTTTCTCTAAATCTGACATGCCTTTGATGGGATGCTCTTCTCTCCTCATCAAGCTCAATAATCTAATTGATCCTTGATTCATATGGGCCAAGCTCTTGATCTTCCAACTGTTGGGAAAACTGAAATGAAGATAATTGCGGTGTAATGGCACCAAAGCTCGAGTTCCATACACCAATTCAAATGGACTTTTACTAGTTGCTCTTTTAGGAGTTATTCTATTAGCCCAAACTACAAATTTCAATTGTTCTCCCCACTTCTTCTTGTTCATTTCCAAGGTTCTTCTAATGATCTTCAACAAATTCTTATTGCTAGACTCAGCTTGTCCATTCCCTTGGCAGTTATAGTTTGAAGAATAAGTCAGATTGATTCCATATTCATTGCACATTGCCATTAAAGGTTTGGCTCTAAAACATGTGGCATTATCAGCTACAATCTTGACTAGGACTCCAAATTTGCATATGATTTGATTCAACAAGAAGTCCATAACTATTTGGTGTGTTTCTTTCTTGGTGGGGATTGCCTCTACCCACTTTGTAAAATAATTAGTGGCCACAAGGATCCACTTATGGCCAACACTAGAAGGATTTGAAATCTCACCAATGAATTCCATCCCCCATTGCTTGAAATGAGCTTTAATTGATACATGCTACAAAGGAAGGGAGCCTGAAGCTTTCAGTCTTCTAGAGAAATGTTGGCAACTATCACATTTTCTAACCAGCTAGGTTGCATCTTTGAAGAGAGAAGGCCACCAATAACTAGCTCTCAAAATCTTATGTGTTGTTACTCTCCCAGCAAAGTGTCCTCCACAAACTCCCCCATGGAAATCAGCAACTATCTTGGGAGCTTCATCTTCAGCTATGCATTTCAAGAGGACACCTTCAGGGTTCTTCCAAGCCAGCCCAAGGTCAGTGATGATGTACTTTTGAGAAGCCAGCTTGAGGGCTCTTTTCTAATTTTTATTTAAATGATCAGGACAGCAAAGGTGTCTAAGGTAAAATATTACATCCTTGTACCACTCAGAATTTACCAACTTTGCAAGCACATCTATCCTTTCTTCCTCTAGTTGATTCACTTCCACATTCTGTAAGTTTCTCTCAGCCATGAGCCTAGCAAGACCCAAACCTCTTACCAACTTTTTGGTTTGGATGTCCATATCATACTCCTACAGTTTGTTCACCCATCTACATCTTTTACTTGAGATCTCCATCTCTAATAAGATGTCTTTCACCATGGTGTGGGGAACATAGGCAACAATTTTTGAACTCAATATATAAGGCTTGAAAACTTTTGTTGCTTTCACCAAGGCAAATGCTTGTTTTTCCATGATTGTATACTTTAACTCAGCAGCTTGTAAAGCCTTGCTAAAGAAGGCAATAGGCCTCTCAGCCCCATTCTCATCCTTTTGCAACAAAACAAAAGCAATGGTATATTCAGAGGCAAAGGAAAATATTTGGAAAGGCCTCTTATAGTTTGGAGCTGCTACAACAAGTACATGCTTAAGTGCATCCTTTATTCCTTCAAAATTTTGAATGGAAGTCTTCTCCCACTTGATAACTTGGTCCTTCTTTAACATGCTTGTGATTGGAAGATTCATCTCAGCAAAGTTGGAAATAAACCTTCGATGAAATTGATTTGGCCAAAGAATGATTGGATGCCTTTCTTGGTTCTTGGGATAGGTACTTTGCTGATTGCTTCCACTCTCTTAGGGTCTATCATAACACCATATTTAGATACAATATGTCCCAGAAACTTGGCATTTTGCACACCAAAATGACACTTCTTTGGATTAAGAGAAATGCCATACTCCCTACATCTGATCAGCATCTTCTCCAAATGTTGCAAATGGTCACCTCGTTGTCTTGAAAACATAGTCACATCATCTTGGTAAACTGCAATGAACTCATTGATGTAACCAACAAAAGCAACATCCATTTCCCTTTGAAAAGTGGCACCAGCATTCATCAATCCAAAGGGCATCCTTACAAAAACATAAGTCCCCAAGGAGTAGTGAAGGTTGTCTTAAGTCTTTCTGATTCTTTGATAACCACTTGATTATATCCGGAGAAACCATCCAATGCAGAAAGAAATTTAGACCCTGTCACAAGCTACAACATATTTTCCATATTTGGCAAGGGATAGTTGTCCTTCATGGATTCTTTATTTAGATTCATAAGATCCACACAAATTCTGATGTCTCCATTCTTCTTTCTTACTGGCACAAGGTTTGTAACCCAAAATGAATATCTAGTGGGCTGAATAATACCTCCATCTCTCAACTTCTTTAATTCCTCTTGCATTTTCATGGAGAGAAGTGGATTAATTAGCCTTTACCTCTATCTGAATGGCTTGGCATTTGCTTCAAGAGGGATCTCATGTTGAAACAAATCTTCTCTATATGCTTTCAACTCTGAATAGGACCAAGCAAGGTAGCCTTGATATTTTTTTAAGAGCTGAGCATAGGACTGTTTTTCCTCTTTATTGAGATTTCTGCCCAACCAAATCTTCCTTGGTCTATCCTTTGTTCCAAATTCATGCTCCTCCACATCCCTTTAATATGACATGTTTCTATTTATGATGTAATCGACATTGTTAAAATTTGACTCAAGTGCAACAAGACCTCTAGGGATGGTGTATGTTTTCAATTGGATGATATCCTTTCCAAACAAAGTCTCTCTTCCTTCAATCATGCATACCATTGGCTCCCAATAAATATTCTAATTTATTAACTCACCTTTTTTTTGCAAGAACCTGAGCACTTGAGCATCATTGTTAAATACTTTCCAATCTTTAACATTATCGTGACATTTGGCCTAGTCAAGATGTAACATCCTCATTTTAGAACATTAGAATAAGAAAAAAAAAATTGAAAAGTGCTTTCTAGTTCTAAATACATAATTTAGAACTCACAGATCATAACAATCATTCTTATAATAGATAACCATATGCAGCTGTAATGACTCGGTGTACCACCGATCTATTCATTCCATGACTCGGTGAACTACCGATCTATTCATGTGTATAATAGAGTTGGCGTTTTCATCTGAACACTTCACTCTTGTGGTTCTCTTCCCTAATCTAGGATTTCAAAATGCTCATCCAAGGAACCTATCTAAATAATTGTTACCATCATTCATCGGCATCACGTCCCTTAGACTAGGTGACATAGGACAACGCAATCAGCAGCTTGCGATACTTTGGCCAAAGATTTGAAACATATTGTTCATGTCTCATATTCCTTGATGGCATACTCGTCAATCTGGAATATGTCCATCACCCCACTCCGATGTTATATAGAACGTCTTATACTGACTTCTGTCAGTCTCCCCTGTCCCAAGTTTTCACTTAGGAACGGGTTAATATCATAACACACGTTATAAGGATGCTCTTGAAGACTAGGGGTAAGCTGACATACTGGGTCACCCACTGTTAACCCCATGTGTCAAGGTACCCCGAGTCCGAAAGGGCTACCTCGTAACATGTCTATGGTCCTAACCAGTCCCAAAGGAAAATATTAACGATCAATGCAAAAGGGTGTTGCCATAAGTCACCTGCATTGTTGTATCCTCGAGAAGATCCTAATCTTCTTGAAGGTACAACCTTGCAGTTGTCATGTGTCAACATCCTACAATACTACCTCGGAAATATTTACATAACTTCACGAAGTTACTTATATTGAGTTGAATTTGAATTAAAGGCCCTCCTAACTGGGTAGTCTTTTCCCAACCCAGAATTTCACACCTTTGAGTTGCCTTACGTAATTAAGTTCAATTTTCACAGAGAGAAGTTTAATAAGATTTGTGACCTCGTCAAGGTGTCCATCGGTCCCTAAAATCTTATTTCCTCATAATAGGGCAATAGCCCTAAGTTCTCTCATAAGGAAGATAACTAACCCGTAAGGGTTCATATCAACCCTGAAGACTGAATGTATCAGACTTATTGCAAATAAGACATGGTGAATTTAATCCATCCATTACATTGCTTTGACTTATAACATTATTAAGGATTAGTATAATGCTCATCGAGTTATAGCTACTTGTTAGGGCATAAATCAACCCCAACTTCCATAGAAATGCAGTGAACTAATTTTCAAATTATCCATATTCATAATATAAAAGAATTACTAGCAAACATGGAGTAATCAGTCACATAATTTTTACAAGGCTTACTTAGGGAATCCATTTAGATCCCATGGCATATAATAATAAAAATGCACTCTTATTCATCCAGACGCGAGAAGATCAACTCAACAAATAAGAACATAGCCATGTAGGAAACATTTCTCCATTTCTTTTAATCTCAACCTATACCATTACAATTTATGCACTAAGGCATATTTTAATACAATAAACATCAACAAAAGAGCAACTTTCTTCCTATAGTACAATTAGAGAGATCCTGTCGTAATTCATCATAAAAATCAGATTAAACATTCTGAGCATCATATCAGATCTGCATGCCTTTACCACTTACGATGACCATCTGCAAAAATTTCTAGCACAGGTCAGTTCAATGAACTGAGCATGATAAGCTCTAATTCTTAAAACAATTGCATTCCACCAATTGTTTCCATTAAACAATCTGTTTAAATGAAATCATTTCATCAAATCTATAAACATGAATCACACTAATTATCCTTCTACCATACATGACTTTATAACATAACTTCATATTATAACTACCATATCAACTTTAATCTTTTCGGATGATTCATCTTATATTAGAGACTAAGAAGAAACAAAATGAATCTAAAATATCCATCCATCCGAAAACCAAGGACAGATATCAATCCTAATAAAATTACTCCATTCAAGAATGAATTCTTACCAGTACGTGTATCCAACAAATGTGCATTTAACAATTCAAGCAAAGACATATTATAGCCTCTAGCAAGTTCAACTGATGGATTTCCTTTATACTCATTGCATTATTTCAATGACATTGATAAGTATACAAACTTCTACTACAATACTACTTTTATACAAGTAGATAACTGAATAACTCAAACAGGGTAATAATATAACTGTAGATAAGGAAAGGAGACTTTGGTCAAGACTCAGCACTTACCACTCTCTCCCCATAATTTAACAGACTATTCATCTTATACCCATACCGTAGAGATCTCATGGAGATACAAAAGAAGGGAGCACTCATAATATCTAGAAAGGGAGAGAATACTTTCGTATTCCAAAAATCCTATATCAACATATACTTTACAACTAAGAGAAAGAAACAGAGGCATTCAGATCTCCATTCCAAACAAGTTCAGGACTGTACCAACTTCCCAGGAGTAATGCATATACAATCAATCTTGAATTCAATTAGGGAAGAAGAGAAAGCAAGAAAATCAACACCCAAGTTTACCATTAGCTCCAATCTGGTAGAACTGTTTAAAAGGTCACCCTTAGATCCCTAGGGTCTTGCAATTGCACATTAACAAAAGCCACAGATTGTTATAAATGAAATACATATACGTTCAAATATCAGTCCACAATCCTGATCCAAATAAAACAGTCTACCCTTCACCCAGGACTCGAATCATTTTAGACTACGAGTTAGGGTAACTACTATCATTACTTACCAATAGTTTTTCCCTTTATAGTTTTTATAGTTTTTCCCTTTTTTAAGCATTAAATGCTAATTCACCTACCACCATACTTTTCACATTTATTGCGGCTTTTTCAAACAAAGTCTGACTTTAGCACTTTAACTCACGTTCCCAAATCATGCAGATAATCTTCTAACCTTCTAGTGTGAAACCAATACATTTAGACAGAGACTCTTATGCAAGCGTCACCGCACCAAGGCACTTCTTCTATCCTGATTTTTTCTCTTTCCTACCTTGTGTTGTTTATGTACTTTTTCTTCCTTTGTACGTGGGATCTGAACATAAACTTATCTTGACACCAACCATCCTTTTCCATATTTTCTTTCCATGCACCTCTTTCAACAGGGCCATTCAACCGGGATTTTTAACACAAAATTCCTTGGCACTTTACTCATGCTCTCCTTCACATCACTCCACCCCACACTAAAATGATGCATGGTCCTCTGCGCACTCAAAAATCCTCAAAGAGTAATAAGGGTTATTGGCGCCCAAGGTGCAAAACAAAACAACAACATGAAAAGGGAAACACAAGAAAAGAAATGCATAAAGGAAATTCTAAACTAACTGGAAAAACTACCTTATTTACAAACACCAAGAAGACTTATTTATAGTAGGGCTTTAGCCTACTCCCATTGAAGTGTCCAGGAAATTCCATTCCATCCAACGCTTGTAATTGGCACGTGCTCGAATCAAGGATGTATGATATTTTATAGGGACCTAACCAATGGACCTTCAACTTCCTATGATGGCGCAAAACTTAGAATCATAAAAGCAAGACCATCTACCCAACCTCAAACTTCTTGTTTCTGATGTGGTGATCATGCCATGCTTTTTGCTTTAATTTTCTATTGTTTGGCTCCACATGGTGAGTGATCGTCTTTCATCCAGCTTCATCAGTTCATCAATTCTTTCTTCCATCACTTGCTCATCAACCAGCCCTCCTACATGTGCTATTCGTAGAGAAGGTAACATGAATTCAACTGAGAAGAATGGCTTCCGCACCAAACACCAATTAAAATGGTGTGGATTTTTTCAGCCTTTTATAAGTTGTCCTGTAAGCCCATAATATGGCTGATACCTTATCATCCCAATCTTTTCTTCCCGACATCACAAATCTTGGTGTGGTATGACTCGATTTTGTTAAATGCTTCCATGGTTCCATTTTCTTGTGGGTGATAAGGGGTAGTCTTGTGTTGAGCTACCATGAACTTTGCTAACAAGATCCTCACGGTCTTAGTCAAGAAATACGTACCCTATCGCTAGTAAAACTTAAAGGACATCCATACCTTTTGATAATGTTCTCCAAAAAATTACCGCTATGGCTGCTGTGCAATCCTTAGTTGGGGTTGCCTCTGCCCACCTTGTCAAATAGTCTATGCAAGTGATTACATAGCATGATCTAGTCCTACGCGTTGTTGGTGCAATAGGGCCTACAAAGTCTATTTCCCATTTCTCAAAAGGTTCAGCACTAGGGATAGGGCATAAAGGCATTTCATCTCTCCTTCCTAGTTTTCCAATGCACTGGCAATGGTCACATGCCTTACAATAGTCCTTGCAATCCTTATACAGAGTTTCCCACCATAATCTTGTCATTAAAATTTTACATGTGGTGGCATCACCTACATAATGTCCACCCGCGCTTCCTCCATGTGCTTCCTCTATGATGGTAAGGCACTCATGCTCTAGTACACACCTATGTAAAACTTCATCACACCCTAACTTGTATAAGTCCCCACTGATTAACATGTAGGGTGCGGCATGTATGGCTAGTTAATTTCTTTCTAATGCCTTCATCCCTTCTGGTGCCACACCTTCCTTTAGGAATACTGCAATCTCCTCCAAATCTGAGGGTGCGCGCCACAACCTAAATAGTTGTGCGTCTAGCATAGCCTCTTCAATACTTTGTGTGTCCTCCTTGAATCAATTCTTGATAGATGATCAAGTCCATAATTACTCTTTCCAGGCTTCACAACTACCGTAAACTCAAACTCTTGAAATAATAGCACCCACCGACATATGTGCCCTTGTAGAATAGGCTTGTTCACTATGACTTTAACATCATGTGGTTAGTGTAGAATACAAAGGGTGTTGCCAGCAGATACTGTTTGAACTTAAAAAGCACGTAGATCATTGAAAATTCTTCACACTCAGTCATGGTGTAATTCTTCTCTATTGGTGTCAACTTCCTGCTTGCAAAACATAGAGGGTGATCAACAATTCCTTCACATGGCTGCATAAGCACTACTCCAATGGTAGTTCTTGAGGCATCTACATGAACTTGGAAAGGCTTTTCCCAAGAGGGAAAATGTAATATAGGTGTGGTGACAAGCATAACCTTTAATGTGTCAAATGCCTTCTATTGCGCCTCTCCCCAATGGAAGGCACTTTTATGTCTGATAAATTCTTCTAGAGGTGGGGCTATTTTGGCATACCCCCTGATGAATTTCCTGTAATAACCCGTATTTCAAAGAAATATGTGCATTTCATCAGTAGCTAGTAGGCTCCCCAATCCCACAATAATCGTAATTTGGCGGGATCTACTAATAAGCCCTCCTTACATATGATATGCCCCAATAACATCCCAAAGGGTGTAGCAAAGACATACTTTTTAATGTTGATGGATATCCTTAACTGCCGACACCTCTCAAACATCCGCCTCAAATTATCATAGTGCTCTTTCACTAGCAAATATAATGTCCGATCATCTAGATAAACTCAAGAAATTTGTGGATGAAGTCCTAGAATTCCTAAACCACTATGCTTGAAAAAATAGTAGGCACATTCTTCAACCCAAAGGTGTGACGATGTATGTAAAACTTCCCCATTTAGTGGTGAAAGTTGTCTTCTCATGGTCCTTTGCAATCTAGACTTGGTGGTACCCCAAAAATCCATCTGTAAAGGAATAGATTTTGCACCTAGCGACTCCCTCTAAGATTTCTTCAGTGAAGGGGGTTGGAAAAGGATCGATGACACAAACTACGTTCAACTCCCTATAATCCATGCATATCCTAATCTATCCATCCTTCTTGATGCTTATCACCATCAAACTTATCCATTCTCGATTCTTCCACAACTTTAATGATTCCAGAAGCTATCATTTTGTCTATCTCTTCCTTTACCTTTACGCACAAATTGGGATTCATCTGGTAGGGTCTCTTCCTGACCGGGTGCGCACCATCCTTCAACTTTATCCTCATCTCCCCCAAGGAATGGTGGACACCTTTGAGCTCATGGTACCCACGTGGGAATAAATCCTCAAATTCGCACAAAAGATCAATGATCTTAGAGACTTCCTTCTCTAACTAGTAATCTCCAATGATAGCTTCCTTAGGTTCCTCTTCTAAGCTGATGTTAACCTTCTTTGTCTTTAAAGGCTCATGGTAGGCATACACGTGAGCATCAGCACTATCCACTACCTCGTGCGTCCCCATAGAATGGTTAACATCCAAGCTCTCTACTTCCTCTCCATCAATAACATATACTAATTTCCCTTTCTCCTTTTCCAAGCACACATGCTCAAGTTGTATCTCTTCTACTTCTTCTACTTCTTCTTCAAAGTGTGCCTCCAAACCTAGTCCACCTAGCAGTTCCAATAACCTATCTTCTGCCATGGCACTATCCCCCATGGTAAGGCACTTAACAACCTGTAATGCCTTATCAAATGATGGCTTGGTACTTTGATATTTAAACATTTGAATAAGGTCAGCTGCTATCTCTTTCCAATTCCCTATTTGGCAGCGTGTCTTAGAATGTATGTACCATGCACACGTGTAACCCTACAGTGTCGAATATAACTTGTGCACCCAAAGGGATGGTGGTAAAGCTTCCACGCCTTCCCTCTAGACCTTCTCATAAGCTTGGATGTGGAAAGAGGTGGGTTCCTTACCATGGTAGTCCTTGATGGTGGTGGGTATGTTACTTCTAGAAAACCTGACAAAGAGAGAAATTCTCACCTCACGCCATTCCAAAAGGCTCTCCTGATGTGTAGCCCACCACCATGCCGCTATGCTTTGAGTAGGACATAACTTAACATCCCTCTTCATTCCTTCTCCTCCTTCCACTGAGCTTCCATCTCCTGTAAAAGATCTCAAGGAAGGCCCCTCCTGAATACTTAGGTAGTTTTTTTCCTCCTAGGTGTCGAACCATACACGCCTTTGTTACTTTTGTTACCGATCCTCTCAACTATCGTCCGATCAATTCATAAGTCCCATGCACCCAATTATCACATGTTAGGCTGGTGGTGTCACTTACTGACTGAGCATCCTCAAACTAGATAACTCTCGTCGGTAGGATGGATTATCTCTAGATCCCTGATTGAGTGCACATATATCCTATCCAGGACCTCTTCCCCCAAAGGTTTAGTATAGGGTGTTGACTTCCCATCAACCAAGGGTATAATAACTTATTCCTCCTTATTTTCAAAGATGATGTACCCCTTGTTGAACCGAAGGTCAGCATTGTTCTTGTAACACCATGGGCACCCAAGTAGTGTTGGGAAATTGTCTGCCTCAACGAGCACCAAGACTTTGAAGTCCCCAGTAAACTTAGCTCCCTAGATAGTGATAGTTGCATCCCTTAAGATACAAATGGGAATTGCCTTTGTTTTATTTTCCATATACAACACATTCAAGATGGTTTTAATGCATGTCTTCTCATCTGGTGCCAAGCATCCAATGTGAGAACATTGACCTCCACACCTATGTCAATGAGGATATTACTAAGGAGCCATCCATCTATGACTGCATCTAATGTGATCTCCTTGTCATAGTCAAGGTTGTGAGGGGGAAGGTTTACATGCAGGATCTATCTCTCATGCTCTTCCACAAAGTGTGTGGTACCTTCTCCCTTAACCATGCTCCTAGCAAGGGAATAACATTCTCTTGCCTTAGCATTTTACATACTTCCTTGACCTCATCTAGGTCATCCTTTGTGCCTTAACCTTCCTCCTTTGCTCCTCCCTCCTGGACTACTCCTTTAGACACTTTGGATTTCTCCTTGTAAACTCTGAATGACATCCATGGTATCTTGATATACTTCTTTTTGATGCACGAGGTCTAGGTACTTCCCATGAACTACTTCCTCTCTTAAAACTAGGGTCCTCTGCCTTGGTATTTCTTTTACACATGTGGCCTCTACTCTTTTTGTTACTAAAACAGGTTCTAAGCATGCATCATGTGTTACTGCGGCATCCATTGTGTGTTTGTCTTCTTAATGCTTACCATTGCAACACCCTTGTCTTTCTCGTTGCTGCTAATTCATGTGCTCAAACAACTCCGTATTCCTCATACTTGTGCTTATTTCTACACCATGAGCACTATAGTAGATCTAGGAACTCTCATTTATAATGTTTTGTAAATGCACAATTAAAAAAAGTTCCACATGGGAACACACTCCTTCCTCCTCTACGGTTACCATGACCACGGAATCCCCTACAAAATCCCCTTTCACATGTGCCACCATCTACACGCTCCTCATAGCGGTGATCATCCCCTTTAGAACTACTGGAAATGCTGGTTTGGTGCACCCCATGATCAATGGCCTCATGGATCTGATCAATGAGCCTACATTCCTTAGTATCATGGGTTGTAGAGGTGCAAATATTATAGTAGCAAGACACATTCTTCCAGATTACATGTTGTAACAAGGGGAACCTACTTGCATCATGGTCCCCATGACAAATTTCATAGTCTACTTTGTCACGGCGCGTACTACCCTCCGGGGAAAACTACCCTTGACATGCCCCTCTACTTCATAATATGTGCACCATAAACCACTATGAGTCTCATGGGTTGAGTTTATGGATAATTTCTCTAGTTTCTTAGCCATAGCAGAAATTTGAGCCTCCAGGAATGGGCTAACTCTAGTATCAACACTACCAACAGCCTCGGCGTGTAGAGTAGCTTCCAATGCCTCGCGCGGGTCTGTGAAATTTTTATGAGATAAGGCCCTTCTAAAAGGTGTGATCAATCCTCCAAAAAACCACTGAGCATGTTGTGAAGGGTGAATATCATAAGATAACTTAGATAAGAGAGTTTTAAAACATGTGTCATACTCCCGCACACTCTCTGTCATTCCCTGTTGAATCTCCTTTAGGGCGCTGATGCTCTTTTGTTCAAACTCAAGGATGTGGAATTCTACCAAGAAGGCATTCTTTAAAGTAGTATAATCCACCATCATTTGATGAGGGTCATATTTCCTATACTAGCTATGCATGTGCCCTACAACATTGTTGCAAATTGACTAGCCTTCCACTCTAAGGTTGTGATCCCCTTTGCGTGCCATAGCAGCTCACACTTGTGAACATGCTCTGCAACATCCTCAATACCTCTGTAATTTGGCAAGTGTAACGACATCTCAAAGAATACCTGAGGGGGTGGTTGGGGCCCTTTTCCTCTTGAGCCAAAGCCTTGGTTTCCCCGGTGTTTCCTCTACCATCGGATCCACCAAGTCCACCCGGTCCTATGCCTCCTGAGCCACCAAATCCACCAGAACCACTAGGTCCACCGGTCCTATCCCTCCTAACCCACTAGAACCACCAGGTCCTGTAGTAGTTGTGCCAAGTGTCCCCAAGGTTCCACTAAACTGTGCACTGATGGTCTATGATAATGCCCCACTACCGCTATTATACCCCATGCGCCACTTCCAGACGTGAGACCGAAGGCTTGTATACTTACTCCTTGTCTAAAGACTCCTCTGAATACTAGGATATGTGTAGCCATAGAGGTGGGAACTAAAAAATTACCTCCTAGATGTAGATCTGTCACTTCCACAGGTTCCAACTAGGTCAATTATACTCCTTCCTTGCTCTGGAAAACCAAGTGCCAGGGTTTGGTCACTGGGTGGGTTCAAATACGTGTTAATGACTCTCTTTTTTTCTATGTGACAAACTCTCATCAGAAGCCGAATGGGTCTCTCTTATGGGCTTTCCAAGATGGACTAGCACAGCATCGCTTAGGTTCCACATCCTCCACGTGAACCTTAACTCCTTCCCGCAACGTCTTCCCCATAGATCCATCACAATTGTAGCCTCGCATCATCTAGTAATCTCCCTTTTATGTGCTTCACTATACTTGAGTTGTCTCTCCTCTCTTTCCTTCTTCATTGTAATATTTTCCATCTTCCTCCACCCTAGCTCCCTCACCCAATGCTCAGAATGGTTTATCCGGCCATTAGAAATGCCTCTAAACCTAAAGTAACAACTAGGATCTTCATTTCCAGAGGGATAGCATGTAGAAATGATCCTCTGGGCTCCCACAGAAATTAAAACTCAGTAACTTCGGGTAAAAATATGTGGAAATAGCATACTCTAGAGTGTATCTAGCCAACACACCTTCCCACCAATGATCCACAGCATGATTCCATGTCAGATCTACATCCTATAGCCTCTCGGTAATCTTTTTGGGTCCACGCATGCAATCTAGATTACCACTTGATCTAGACGCATACGTTGAGAGCCATTCATACACTCTCTTTGGGAAACAATAGAAAAATGTTTCATATAAATCATGGTAGAGTTTCTCTTCTACCCATCTACATGCATCAAACTCAAGTCCAGTGTTGAATCTTTGAGAAAATTCATCCTCCATGCTCTTGAACCATGATTCAACACTTTCCAGAGTTAAACGTTTTGTCATTACTCATTACCCAAATCATGATGTATGCCATTTCCTACTACAACTTCAAAAAGAGTCTCGAGAAATGGAACCAATATGTAGTCATTTTTACCCTTATCACAAAATAAAGGAACCCCATGCACATTGGCCTATCACCCAGTGGGTGCTAGGTGCTCACCTAAGACACGTGCAGGTTTCGAGTCTCTCTTTTATGTGAGTTTAGTGGGAAACATCATCTATGATCCAGATTTAAGAGAATTGGAAGGAAGTAAAACATACAAGCACCATAGAGCTCAGGATGGCTTCTAGGTCCTTGCAGTCATTCTAGACAGAAAATGCTTAACAGATTGAATAACTTATACCAAAATAGAAAGAAGTTGCACAAGCATCCATACTTAATCATAAACATAAATGAGAAAGAACTATGAGAAAATGTATGCATTAGAATCATCAATGTTCATATTCATTGTAAGTTGGTAACCTCATTATATTCATGGAGTCATTACAAAATGTTATAGAGAAGTAGACTATAGTCATGCATTATATCTGGACTCATATGACTAGGATCTCCAAAAGAAATTTATAACCCATACCCTTGATACATCCTTCCCTAAACATAATTTCCCAAACTAATAGAGTTCTTGCAGATTTCGTAGGGATCTGCCCCTCTCTCTATATATATCCTTCCTTCTCGCAAGCACTTATATATATAGGCTTTACGGACTACTAACTCATCCTCCAACACCTCAATCTGATGCCAATTGTCTAAAGGTGGTCCTCCATGTGAGAATGCTCCTCCGTGCCCGAGCTTTTCACTTTTTACCATGATGAGATTCTAGAAGCTTCTACCGTAGGCATGCTCTTTCCTGGGCCACCCTGTTGCTAGGATGACACCTTATCCATTTTGCATGTGCACTCGAGTCATTCTTTTCACATGTTCTACCAAAACACATAATATGGCTAAGTCCCGAACCCTTGGTTCTATCCACGCGCGTGCCATGGGTTTCCTTAAAGCCTTGCCACGTGCATCTTATCCTTGCGTGCTTTTCTTCAACTATGCCTTGCGTGCGTATGCACCCTTTTATACTTAGCCAATATTTAAGGGGCCCAAAACACCTCAACCTAGCCTTGTGGTTGTAGTCACTTCACCCAATGAGAAAATCAAACCCTTCTATGTGACTCTCCTCATAGCTAGCCACAAGCTTAGCAATTATGTCATTGATTTTAGTGCATATGATAATGTAAAGCTGATAAAAGTGGCTCATGCTTTGGGTCTAACCCTAACTCACACTTATGGCTCTTGCTATTCCATGGAAAGTAGATAAGTGCCTTTGGTTGGGAGAATCAAGGATGCACAAGTAGCTTTCATTGCTTTACTAGAGAAGAAGGTCTTGGCTACCATCTTGTTTATTGATATCCCTCCTTCGTATGGCATGTTTCAAAGTAGGAAATTTTGCAAGGATGTTGGAGGGGAAATAAAAATGGATTGGTCACATGCCATGATCCCTATCAATGGGAAGATGAAGAAGTTGTTGCCTAAGAAACAAGCTGAGTATATTGTGCAAAAGATGGACGATCCTAAAGCAAAAATACTATATGAGTAAATTGGGCATGGGAACTACATGATCATGTCACAACAGAGACAAGTATACCAAAGGGATTTCTGCCGATCATAATGGTGTGTGGACTTTTGATTTTGATGGAAGTTGCTCTTCATTTGTTTATGGAGCTGGTGTAGTGCTCATTTATCTTGGGGTAAGGTTCATCCTTTCTACTTCAAATTGAAGTTTGAAAATACCAACATACTACCAAGTATGAGGCCCTTATTCTTGGGTTGAGCATGGTGAAGGAAATGGGAGTGAAGAACCTTCTTTCTCATGGAGATGCTGAGATAATTTTAAAACAGGTTAGAGACCTTTATCAAGTAAAGAATGTAAAGGTTGAAACACTATAGGAATCTAGTCTGGGATTCCATTGAATTTCTTGATGCTTTTTCCATTGAAGTTGTGCCAAGGGAAAGGAAAACTAGGGCTGATTCCCTAGTTGTTTTGGGGTCCTTGTTGATTCCTCACCTTGATTTCCCTCAAGAGAAATTCACCATTGAGTTGATCTATAGACCTAGTGTGCCTGACAATGCAAATAATTGGTAATTTTTTAATGATGACAAGCATTTGTTTTCTTCTTGGAGCTCAGAGACAACTTTCATCAAATGTACTTTTAAGGAAGTGAAAATCTACCTAGAGAGTGTGTGTCATCAAATGAGGAGGGTGTCAAAGAAGAGATGGATCAAGATGGATGCATCAAACTGAAAGGCAAAAAAATCCTAAAGGGATTGTGATTTTGGAGGATTTTTTTGATAAACATGATAGATATATGAAGTCTAAAGTTTCCCAAGGAGCCGAAAATCAGTTAAGACCGAGGAATTGATTATTCGTAGTCTTGATGATTCCAAAATGGTTAACATTGGAAAATGCTACACTCGGGAAGAGAAAAAGAAGGTGGTGAATCATTAGAAGAGGTATGTTGATGTTCTGGCTTACTCTTATGATGATCTTAAGGATTTTTAGCCTAAATAAATGCAACATTTCATTCCTCTTAAGCCTAGAATCAAACCCTTCAAACATAAATAAAGGAAATATACTCCAAAGATAGCTTATAAAATTTTCAAAGAAATACAAAAGCTTCTGAAGACTAGGATCATCTTCCCCATCCACCATTCAACGTGGATTGCTAATATAGTGCTTGTCAGGAAGAAGAATGGTGATATCCAGATCTGTAAGGACTTCATAAATCTAAACTAGGGGTCTTTGAAGGACAACTACCCTCTCCCCATAATGGACCAAGTATTGCAAGCTATCATGAGCTCGGAGATGTTATCTATGTTAGATGGATTCTCAGGCTACAATCAAGTAGAGGTGAATACTGCAGATCAACGTAAGACTACCTTTACATCTCCTTAGGGAACCTTTGCATACAATAGGATGCCATTTGGTTTCATCAATGCTGGTGCTACTTTATAGAGTGTCATGGACTTGGATTTTGGTAGTTTGAAAGGGGAATGCATTGTTGTGTATTTGGATGACTTGACAGTGTTTTCTAAAGCAATAAAATATCAATTCCAACACCTTAAAATAGTATTTCAGAAGTGTAGAGAGCATGGAATTTATTTAAACCCTAATAATTCTATGTTTTGTGTCACAGAAGGAAATGTTTTAAGACACATTGTTTCAAAGGAAAGGATCAAGATTGATCCAGAGAGAGTTTAGGTCATCCAAAAAATTCCTCTTCCATCAAGTAAGAAAGGTATCCATTATTTCTTTGGTAAGAGCAATTTCCTAAGGAGATTCATCCCCGATTTTTTAGAACTTACTTTGAGCATTCCTCACATGATGCAAGGAAAAAAACTTTTGGTTGGTCCTCTGAAGGGAAGAAATAATTTGAGGACATTAAACAGCTATTGCAAAGACTCCAATCTTGGTGTGCCCTGACTTTAGCAAATATTTCATTATCTATTGTTATGCCACTAAAAATACCCTAGCTATTGTGTTAGCCCAAAAGAATGCTGAAGATCATGAGATCCCAATTACATTCATGATTTATGTCTTGAAAACTCATGAGTTGAAGTACACCATGATGGAGAAACATGATTTTGTAGTTTTCAAAGTTGTTAAGTAGTTTAGGTTTTACATCCTTAATTCTCATTCTATGGTGTTGGTTCCTGATACAACAATCAAATCCATTCTTACTTGGCAAGAATTTGGAACCAAAAGAGGTAATTGGGTAGTAAAGGTGTAAGATTATGATCTTGACATCAGGCCAACAAAGTTGGTTCGGGGTAAGGGCCTATGTGAACTCATTGCTGAGGGAGCTACCAAGGAGTTGTCCAAAGATGGAGTTGATGTCCCTATTGTTCTATTCCTCAACTCAATAGATGTATGGTATGCTGACATTGCTCACTTTCTGACCTATGGAGAGTTTCCATCTCACTTGAGTGCCAAAGAGAAGAGAGCCATCAAACTGAGGTCTGTAAAATATGTGTTATGGGAGAATGCTTTGTTCAAATGAGGGATAGATGGAAGGTTTTTGAAGTGTGTAGACAAGGAGCAACAAAAGAATTTCTTCTCTATTTTTCATGACCATGCTTGTTGAGGTCATTTCTCCTCTGCTATAACAACTCATAAAATACTTCATGTTGTTTATTATTGTCCCACTCTATTTAGATATGCATAAAAATGGGTTGGTAAATGTGAAGCATGCCAAACATTTGTTGGAAGACATAAGTTGGTTTCTTTTCCACTAAAGCCAGTAGTGATTAATGAGCCCTTTCAACAGTGGGGATTGGATTTCATTGGAAATATTAACCCACCTTCCAAGATCTTGGACATACCCATGTGTTGACCGCCGTAGATTACTTCATCAAGTGGGTGGAAGATATCCCATTCAAGAGCACTACTTCGAGGTAGTTTGCAACTTCATTAAGGAGAACATATTGATCAGGTTTGGGACCACAAACAAAATTGTGACTGACAATGCTTCCCACTTTTATTCTACTTTGGGATGATGGAATTCTGCTATGGATATGGGATCTCACTTTCCCATTCTTCATATTACTACCCCCAAGGGAATGGAAAGGCAAAATCAACAAACAAGAACTTGGTGAACATAGTTAGAAAACTTGTAAATGATTCTCAGAGGAATTGGCATAAGAAGCTATATGATGCACTTTGGGCTGATAGAATTACACCTAAGAGAGAAATTGGAATGTCTCATTTCCAAGTGGTGTACGGTGTGGAAGCTCAATTACCAGTCACGATGGAATTTCTAGCCGTACATCTGATGAAAACCATTGAAGATTCAAGTTTTAGTAGCTCTTTGGACAAGAAAATTTTGTACCTTTAGAAGCTTAATGAGGATAGATTGCAAGTAGTTAACGGGATAGCAGAGCTCATCGGTTGAAAGTGAAGGTTTTTTTTTACAAGAAAGCCAAACCCGAGTTTTCCAAATGGGAGACATTGTGATGCTTTGAGAAAAATGCATGAGCCACGAGGAATCCATGGTAAGTTTGATTCTCTTTAGCTTGGTCCTTTTAGAATCGGACATTTTTGGAGAGAACTCTTTTTATTTGGATAACATGGATGGTTCTCCTCTCCCACTTCCTATTAGTGGGAAGTACCTAAAGTTTTTCAAGTACTAGGTGGCTAGGAATTAATTTTGTGCATTTCATTTGGTTTTTGGTTTTTGGCTTGTGTCCCTTTCTTGTTCTTTGTTGTGTGGTGTGTTTTGTTTTGGGTCTTCCCTTTTGGTTTGTTTTGTTTCTTTTCCCATCTTGTGTGTGTTTCCTTGTATTGGTTTTTCTATTAAATCCTTTTCTCAATGGATAAGGTACTGGTCCTCTTTCCTAGAGTTATCTACAATTCTTGATCTTGCCTTGTGTCTTTGTTCCAAGCCAAGTCATCCCCAGAAAGAGCTAGTTGTTGTCGTCCTCAAAATTCCCTTCTTTTAAAGTCAAGTTTAAAAATTTTGAGTCTGTGTCTTGGAGTATTGGATCACGTTGAGCTTGGAATTGTTTGCATTTTTCCCATTCATGGAGAACAATTTGAAAGTCAAGCATAATAGTGAAGTTTCTTCCCTTATTTTTATTTTCTTCCCGCATTCGGGAATGACAGTGTATCTTCCCTTTAATTTTTTCCCATAATCCATGGGTAGTACATGGGCATCTCTTATTGGATATGGTTTGGTCATGTTTCAAGTGATAGTGGAAGCCTCAAAGCATCTAAACAGCGTAACTCTAGGGGCAAGGCCCAAAGGATAGTCCTCAAATAAGCGCGGGCTTTTTGTATGTCCCGGTTTTAAATGAAGGCATAACAAGCTCAAATCAACTAAGTATGGAAGTTTCGGTGAACGGAGCCACGTACCTCATTAGTGCAATGTCAAGATTTAAAGTCGGGGTAGTTCTCAAACTTGCGTCGAGTCCTCTGTGTCCCGTGTCTAAAAAAGAAAGATTTGATTGTTAAAATTGACTAAGTATGGGTGAGTTGGAAGAAGTCTCCACGTGCCTTAACAGTGCTATTTCAGAAGTGAAATCAAAGGGTCAATCTTTGAATAAGATCCGGGCTCACCATGTGGTGAAATTTAATGGAGAGACAAGGTTGGCCATCAAAAATTCCAAGATCGGTGGAAGGAGACACGCATCAACTCGGCATAATTTTAAGAGGTGTTTTCAAAATAGAAACTCAAATGAGCACCAGCTCTCCACGTGTCTGGGGGTCAACATAAGTCAAGCAGGAAATAGGTTTGAATCAGCTAAGTATAAAGGAACCAAAAGCTCTCCACGTGTCATCCTAGCATAGCTTCAAAGGAAAAAAATGCAAAAGGCATTCACAGGCCCACTCCAATCAATTTCTTCCACGTGGGGCCAAAATTTAAAGTTGTAAAAGCAAATCGAATGGCCCATGTTTTAACTGGTGAAATAATGTAATGGTTGTATATTTAAAAATTGGTTTTTCCACCATTAACATTTCTTTGCAAATCAATAATTCAAAAGGGTGCGAATGATTGGAATAAGTTGTAATTATTTCTTGATTTCTCGAGGAAGTTGTAACTATCTCTTGCGAGCTATATCATGGGATTTCAAAGCCATTGTATGGGGTTGGGAATTTTGATATTCTAAAATTGTAATTTTGAATTGGAAGTTATCAATACAAAGGTTTTCCCCTTTTCCCTCTGCTTTTTCTTTCCTTCTTGCTCTGATCTATGAATCATTTAATCCTTGCATGCTTAGAAACGTGTTCTAGTTTATACAATCTCATGAACTTTGAGTTTGCAGATTGTTCCCGTTATAAATGTGAATGGTGTTATTATATATCTCATTTTCTCAATACATATAAGGGTTTTCTCTACCATCTCTTTTCCATGAAAGTGTTATCTTCTTTTGCCTCCCTCCTCTCTCCAAGTCTTCTATCCTCATGTATCGATAACTTTCCGGACATAAAACACATTTCAAGATATTGGGAACCACCATTGAATGAAAGATTGTGTATTTTAACATAGGTTTTTCCCATATTTTCAATAAGGGAGCTTCTCCCATTAAAGAGGAGGGACTTGCTTATCCCCTGACTATGGTTTCATTCCAAGTGCAAATCTAAAACCCAACAAATATGTAATAGTGACTTGGGAGTAGTCTTCTTACACTGCATGCATATACTTTTCTTCACCCTTGAACTCATCATCAAGGGTAAACATTTTCTCTAAGGTGACCAACCCTTTAGGAAACTTGTTTGTCTTCAGTTATATTACTTGGTCACCATAGTTGTCATGCAAGTCAAACTGCATGCTTGATGAGAACTCAACCTCATTTTATATGAACTAGATGATTTGCGCATCATTATCAAACAATTTCTAGCCGGTATTATTATCTGGAATGGATGGTATGAGCACCATCTTGATGTACTTGATTGTTTCCTTTGATAAATTCCTTAGCGGAAAGAACTTTGAACCAACCAAGGCCATTTGATCAGCTTCCTTATTCATTTTACGTGGTACCACCTGCAGATTTAGAACATCAAATCTCTCGAGGAGGTACAAAACTCTGTGCTTATAAGCTTTGAAAAGCTTATTATTTGTGCAGAATTTTTGGTAACTTTGGCGAGATGACCAACTTTGTATCCCCAAATATTTGCGTGTCTTAATTCCTTTCTTTTCAAATGAGCAAACCATGCACCAAGGTGCTTCATACTCTACCGATTATTGGAGCATGCAAACTCTACCCTATGCGTGAAGAATAATTTCTCATCCTTAGGGTAAATGAGAACCACTCCTTCTCCCATGCCATTCCTTCTTCTAGAACCATCAAACTATAACTTCCATAGGCCAAGTTCAACTTGGTCTTTCTTAAGCGCATATGGCAGGCACGACATCTTCTTCAAGAATACGTAAGTACCAAGCCTAGTTTCATAATCTTCTAGTTCTTCAGCATATGGATCAAAGTTATGGTGGTTTTCTGCCCATTCATCAAGTATAAGGTTAGGAACAGAGGGTGGAAGAGGTTTCTCTTAAGGAATTGAAGCTTTTTCTTGGATTAAACAGTTGGTTTGGAGAGTGGATGGGACATATGACTATACATGATAAGAAAATATAGGCTCGGCTTATATCATAAACTAGGTACCATACCTTGTCTTGATTAACATATGAGACCAATCAAAAGACAAGTAACCTCCCACTTGAGCAATGAAATCTCTTGATAGACATAGGGTAAACAAAGGAGGTAAGTCAATACTTGACACATATTGAGTAATTGTTAAACTCGGACATGCATGAAGGGTCAAATCAAGATCATTAATGACTCATAAGGTATTGACAGTTGATTCGTCAAGTTTCAAGACTCCTTTAGACAAGGTATTGTACCTAAGACCTAGGACATCAACTACCTTCTTGGGCATAACCGAGGTACTAGTGCCTAAGTCAATCATGCACTTATGTACTAGGTGTTTTCCTATAATCAAGGACATATTAAATGGTGGGGTTTTAACAACCTTACTTACATGTTTCTCCTCTTATTGGAATATTTTGATAGAATCACACGGCTTCGTATGGTCAAGGGTTAGTGCATGGGAGTTGCAATAGAGCTTCATAAAATAGATCCCGCTTAGATGGAATAGTCAAGGCATCCCACATTATGACATTTATATTTTTTTCTTCATCTAGTCAAAAATGTTTAATGGGAAACCCACGACTTATGCATTTTGAGAAAACATCCCTTCTTGACTATTCAAGCATGGAAGGGGAGCTTGACTGCCAAAGGAGGGGTGTGCACTATTTCAATACCCTTGCGTGGGGACTCTTGCGTAGGTACTTGAGCATTCTTACTACTGGATGCCTTGGCTACTTATTTTTACTTTTGAGGGTTGGCATGCATTGCTAAGAGTGTGACCTATGTGCTTGACTCTAATATTCTCTTCTTATATCTCATGTTGTCCGTAACCAGGCATGCAGTCTATTTGTATCATCTACCACATGGTTGATTGCACAGAAGTCCTCAACACCATAGAACATCAAATTTTCCTCTAGAGGAGCTTGTGGTATTTTTGGTTTTCTACTTCAGAGGTTCTTGATGAAGGCTCCCATGTTGAAGCATTCTGGATCATGTAGGCTTGGGCATGCGCGGCATTCGCATGATTATTTATTTTATCAGTAAGGCATATTGCAAGGAAGCACCATTCTGACTCTTGCGCTAAATTATTTTGAACTAGAACAAGCACCTAACTTGTACTAGGTATTGGAAGAGAGCGTGTGGGAGAAACAAATTGCAAGGGTAGATGTGTGTTAGCATGCCATCTATCACTTTGCTGGTTTGGCGTGTATCTTTGGTTTCCATATTGATTCTGCCAAGGTTGATTGTTATGGCTATGTGCCTGATTAGAATTTCCTCTATAGGCTTGCACCTATTGCTTTTCTAATGATATGACTTTGTTTGATAGATTTCTGATTAGAGCCTTTAATTCCTCATCTTCCTTTTTTATGCTAAAGAGTAGGATGTAGATGTAGTTTGTTGCACACTTTTCTTTGGAGCAGGGATAGTTGCCACGAAGGTTTTGTGCTTGTGACATTTCTGGGAACAAGGGAATAGGTGGTCTATGAGCTATCTTTCCCACCTAAATAAGACTATTTTCTTCCCTTCTTGTAATATTATAAGCAATGCTGCTAAGGTCCTACCTCCCTTGGATTGAATCGTGATTGAGATATCATTGTTCGGTGCCTTTAGATAATCTGAGAAAAGTGTGTTGGGTTGTAGGTCTTACCACAAGAGGGATTTTGTCCCAATTCTTTTGAAATCGATGATGAAATTAGTCATCTGCTCATTGGGCACCCTTTTTGTTGTTGTTAGTTTCTCCACTAGAGCTAGGTGATCGACTTATCTTAAAATTAATTGCAAAGAGCTATTCCCAACTCATCCTGGTGGTAATAGATCCAAGTCTCAAACCTTGGTATCATTAAAGCACTTTACCTTTGAAAGAGGCTGCAAGTAACCTTATTGCTAAATCATCATGTGTGATCAGATAGAGTGAACATGTGTTTGCTACATCCTAGATATGTTCTTGAGGGTAACATGATTCTCACCAAAAGTATAAAATACTTTTGAGTGCACTATTTAGTTTGTCATTTTATACGAGACAAGACTAAGGGACTTCCTCCCGTGAATTTTAAAAAGTTTCTCGGTGGAGAAGGTGGTTGATGTGTCATTATAGGGTGTGTAGGTTGACTACTTTGAGGAGGAGTTGAATGGGCATGGCACGTGGGATATGGAGATACACACATGGACTTTATATAAAGGAATCTTCTTGGGGATAGTTGGAGGTACTCGAAAGAATTTTCAATTTTTGAAATTCTTCTTGTATGCACTCTTCTCATGAAAGGTGCTTAGGGGTGCTAAAAAGATCTGGAAATGTTGGGAGTCACCAAATGTGTTGAAATGAGCCTCAAAAGGCTGAAATACTAAGTCCACACACCATAATTTAGTAAATATGAAATTTAATATTTCATTGCTAGTCCCACCGAGCCTGCAAGAAACTGTTGGTGATTCAAATGTGCACCCACATCTCAGATCCAGATGGATCGAGATGTTTGAGACAACAATGGGACTATCCCCAAGTTGTGGGACCTTGCACACTTGGGATGGATCTTCGGAGAAGGATGGTTCCTCTATCTATTTCAATTGATATTGCTACTCCTAGTGTTGTAAGGAAAATCTAATCTAATAATGCCAAGAGACCAAGGATAAAAGTATAACATGAAAGGAAACTACACTAAAAGGTGATAGCACCAGAAAAGAGGGATGAACACTATCTGTTATGAGAAAAAATGAGAGGAGATGTGTAAAAGAATGCTAGGCACATGTAGCATGACTTAAAACAGATTCACCAAATTAGTTTCATGGAACACAACCAAATAAAGAGTTGTAAGGGACGTGAAATGGCACAACCAGCACACAACGCAAAAGGAAAAGGCAAGAAAAGGAATGCAAACACATTAGGACATATAATAGTCACAAAATGATGCTTTTATTTCTTCCAGAAATGCACAGAATTTTTACAATGGTGAAGGAGGATGATATCCACATGAAAGAGCCAGATCTAGAGGTCTGCAACTCAAAATACAAAAAGTATGAAGTCCTTAGCAAAATGTGTAAGGATCCAGAGTGTCCAACATTAATGATGAGCTCAGCTCTTACATTTATAGATTAATCTGTAGAATGGGAAGAGAAGGAGGGGAAACCCAAATTTGAAATACAACCACCAACAAGAGGCATTCAATGCCTAAAAATCTATCAAATGCACTTCCCTAGGTTTTTTTAGTGTGTTGGATGAGGAAGGAGGGCAGATCATATCAAATTATGTGGTTGTAGCAATCAGATCTTCTTTATTAATTCTTAGAAAGACGTTTTCTCATTTCTTACCCACTAGATCTGCTAAAATTTGAATTTAAATGTCTAGCATTTTGGTTGATGTCAAAATCTCTCTGACAAGTCTAGGCACATGCCGATTAGAGCTCGATAGTAGAAGATTCCTCTGTCATAAGTTTTTCAAGTCATCGACACACGCAAGAGACATGGCACACATGGATTAGCTGAAATGATGTCCAATTATGTAGATATTTTTCATTTTCGCCATGTGTCGATTACATATTTGTTGTAATGATTCGAGTCCCTATTAGTGCAATTTAATTGGTTATGTGTGGCACACTCAAGCATGTCAGAAGATGATCTGTCACATAAGGGCACAAAGGATGGTGCGAGGGAAGCGTGCGTGGAAGAGAATAGAGGAAGGCATAGAGAGATGTGTGTGTGATGCGCGCGGGAAATGAGGTAAATTAGTGAGTAGAGAATGCATGGTCAAGGAATAACTATTACAAAGTAATGGGTATGGCACGTGAGAGGGCTAGGGACTTAGCTAATTAAAGCAAGTGTGAGAGTGCTTGCACAGGGAAGAAAGCTGCTTTGGAAGAAATTGAATATGTAGAAGGTGGACGCAAGGAGGAGTGGAAAAAGATGAAAATGAAAGTGGAAGGAGAAAACATAAAGCGCGGAAGGTCATGTGTGGAAAAGAAGGGGTGCTAAGGGAAAACTACAATAAAGGAATTATGCCAACTGAACCCGAGTGCGTGTAACCTTCAATGAAGAGCTAAGAGCTAGAATATGTATACAAGTTACCCAAATAACTAGGAGAGTTATTTGGATTATAGTTTCATCCAAAGGTATTTCAAAATCATCAAAGCATTTTTCTATCTTCATTCAGGGAAAGTTAATGCATTCTTATACATATAATTTATAGGAGGGGAAGTTCATTTTGACATTCACACATCTATTTACATTGCTACATCTAGATATTTCTCACTATTCGGTGTATATTGCACAAGAGCTTCTTAGGGCATGATTCTACACGTACCCACACAAAACTACAAGGAGTCTAAGCTATAGTGCGGTGCTCAATCATAAGTTCACTTTTTCAAGTGATCATTGAGTCGATCGACTCCCCATTTACATATTTTTATTTTTAGGAATTGATGTGTTTTGGGGTTTTACAGAGATCATTTGTTTTGCAGGTTATAAGAGAATTCTATGGACATATAATGACATACATGTGATCAACAATGAAGGCTAGTGACACTCATGCAACACAAAGAAAATAATTTTTTGAATTTTTACACAATTATAGGTGCCTACAGAAGGTCTATAGTGCCTGTGGCACCCCGACCCGATCCATGTGCCCTAGTCCCAAGATATCTGAAAATTTTATAATTTTATGGGCTTGGTTGTGACAGATTTATTAAACTATTCCATCAGTTTTATAGCTTAGTACATCTTTGGGATTATTATGAAATCAACTAAGTCTCTTATTCCATCTCTTACACTTAGGGTTTTAATTTCCATTTTCTTATTGCTTAGGTCAGATATGTACTTTAGCATTTTATCTATTACATGTGACTCTAAAATATATAGGGTTTTTAAAATTTCAATATTTTATTAAATAATTTGGTGAATCTGTCTATTCAAACCCTACCTTATGAGTATGTATTCTTCTTCTAAATTCATTGATTGATCTTTTTATCCTTCTTTCGCCCCGACTATTGTTTCTAGCATGGTTACTTATCGCACCCAAAATTGTATGTGTACAATTTCATAAAATAGTTACCAAAATCCTCAATGATGATTTAGGTCCTTTCAAGAAGGTTTTGAGCTCCAAAACCCATTCACAGTGTATATTTATAGCCTAGACATCCTTACTTAGCCTTCCCGCACTTTTTTCCAGCTTTCTGCTTCTTTTTCCGAGCATGTTTTGGACTTTAGTGCCGGACTTCCACCCTACCTAGATAGGTGGTTCTGAAATTGCCACCCTACATAGGGTGACGGTCCCCACCAATTTTTCAACATTCCGTCATGCATGTTTTTAACATGCAATGATTCACTTAACTTCAATTTTCGCATGCATTCATGGGATAAATTGTCTAAAAATAGTTTTGATTACTTGGTTCTCCTTACATCTTCTATTTTTTCATGTGCTTAAGTTATTTGGAACTGCCTCTCTTCTTGCCTTGTGCATGAAGGCACATCCTAAGTCCAATTCTTATATATTCCATGCTTGTATTCAAGAAAAAGTCCGGCAGGTTTTGTGTGTCTTGCATTGTATTTCGCCCACAATATTGCTAGGAATTGTTGAGTTATGGAGCTCAATTACTTAATTTTAGCATGCAATGGAAACATTCTAGAAAATACAAGTAACCATCATCCATTAGGGGAGAATCGGCATCGGTCACCCAAGACCGGCATCATCAAGCAAGGGAGGAATCGCAATGGTTAGGTATAATCGGCGTCGATTACACATGCGAGTATGTTTTAATTAACTCTTGGGAATCAGATCTATTTTTAGCATTAAATTATATCTATTGATTATAATTGTATGGCTAAGTTCCCTAAGTCTATAAATGACTATATAGGTATAAAATCTAGGGTTTAGAAGAAGAATTATTAAAAAGAATTAGAAAGAACTTGAAAAAGTTGGTGAGAGAGAATTCTTGGTGATGAAGAAAAATCTTGAGAGAAAGAAAGTAATGTACATCTGAGAGGTGTGGAAGATTGTAAATCTTCATTATATATCTTGTCAAATATTTGGATAATATATTGGCTTGTTTCTTGGTGGACGTAGCCCACACTGGGTGAACCATGTTAAATCTAGTGTTGATTTATGTCTCTTGTTTTGTATATTTCTTCTGGTAGAATATCCACTTTTATTTACATGTATGCTTAAATATGATATATTGTCTGTACAACCAGTGTGCTAACCCCAACAGAATTACATAGCCAAGCTTAGATCACTTATGTTATCTCTCTTCTATTTACATTACATCCAAACTACCTTCAAGTTGTCATTACTCAAGTGCCATCCTCTTGTCATTGTTCTTGCATTCCTAATCCCTTGCACTCATATGAACACTCGGAGAAACAAAGGAACAAACGAGGGGATATATATAGATACAACCAAATTTTTCAAAGATCTTGCTTATCTAAGGGATGGTGTGTTTGTTTACTTTATTTGTTAAATTTTCAATTTTAAATCGCTAGTTGCAATTACATATCAAATAGAGTAGAAAATTTGTTCGTTTCAATTGATTGGGTAATTACAAGTAGATAAATCATTAAAAAAATTCTCTCGACATTACCAGGGAAGTTGTGGGGAACAATAGCTCTTTCAGGGTCATGATTTGTTCTTCACCTGTGAGGTAGGGTTTGAAGGGTTTTGATTAGATTAGGTTATTTGTTTTAGATTAGATTCACATAATCGCACAAGTAACTAGATACATCCAACTGATTATTTGTCTTTAGTTTATTTATTAGATTAGAACGCATTACTTAAAAATTAGAAAAGATCAAAAACATTTACTTTATTAAATTAGTTTGTTTTTTTCTCGATATATTGTGAAAATTCCAAAAACGCAGACTATATTTCCTTTGATAGTTAGTTTCCTTATTAAAATCATTTCATTTCATTATGTATGACCATCAACGGTCCACAAAAAGAAAAAAATTAAAGTTGTGATCCCTTGATCCCACAACCCAACAGGCCGGAATTGATAACTGACATTGATACAAGTTTACGTTTGACGGTCTTACACACACCTATAAATTTTGCTAAGAAAATAGAACTAAATATGCTAAACAATGTTGTTATACAAGCCTACAATTATTGGACTACTCCCGAAACATGTTTTGATTAAGCACATGACCATATAAGGACCACAACCTCTACGAGTCTTTGGTTGTGATCCTCAAGTCCCACAACCTAATGGGCCTATTGACCAATTAGACATTAACACTAGCTTGCATACATTGGTATTCATATCTTCACCACTTCCACCTGACATTATTACACAACTTTCCTTACTAAACATAGTAGTTGATCAGGCTAAGACTTTCTGGACTAGACCGAAAAATCACCCATAGTCCTTGTGGCTCCACTACATCTCTCATTTTCACTTCCATGACCTTGTCTAGAAATCGATATGAGGTTCCGGTCACTTTCTATGTGTTCACCAACTAATAAATAGAATCTCGGAATATCTCGATATCGATTGGAGTATCCTAACACTATCATATCAGATCGATCCATCACACCACTTCAAGTTAGAAGAGCATTCTTTTCTTTAGACTTGTAGATCCTGATATTACGTGTTGAAGACATAATATTTCCCAATTAGCTTGATCACCACCACCACACTCACATCCGGTTCCAATCTACACCAGTTGTCTCGGCATGACCTTGAGAGGACAGTGTGAATAATATCATGTGTTTATTTTCCAACACATAAATTAGTGAACCCAATGTGAAGAGCTAGTCTCTAAACACATTCTTCTTCCATCCTTTATTCTTTGGGTATTATTATACCACCCAAATATGTCGAGATATGACGAGTACAATCGACCCATCCCGAGGTTTTGACATGGACAACTACTAAATAGGTATACTAAAACAATCACCTTTACTCTCAATGTGGGTGGATAACCACTCAACAGCTCAACATACACTTCTTCAAGGAACCAATTTTGGTTCCTCTATACGTATTGAGGAACTTGACCAAATCACACAGACTTATCCTCATGAACAATCAATTTCAAACAACATGACTTTCACTCGGAAGCAAGTTCATCTCCTTGGGTATTGTTTCGACATCCCATTAGCATGCAATCAGACCAAATCCTGCATATAGATGAGGAATACTTAGCATAATATGTTAGGAGTGAACAACAATTCCAGAATATGAACCAATATTTTGATAGGTTACAAGAAAAAGGTAATTTTTCTCCAAAACAATAACACTACCCCTCCACCAACCAAAAATATTGCTAATGAGGGGTGGCAGCATAGTGAACAATTCATAGTAGGATACCACACTCCTCAACAACCTCTAAGGGTTCAACAAAAATCACCTAAGAAAAGCACCGCCCCATCAATGGGTGATGTCATCTTAGCATTGGTAGACAAAGTCAAGGAGCTAGAGCTTTCCCAAAATGCTCAAAATTCATACGCAGGGCAAGCAATAACTTCTCCCTATCTGCAGAATTATGGAAAAATACCTACTATGCAGAATCCTCTAGTTTATATGGGTTCTCCAAACCCCGTATATTTTGTAATTGATATGAGCACCTTGGGTATGCCCCCTCATGCCACATATGGATATCTACAACAGAACTAGTTGAAAATGTAATGTTCCCTGGCTTTGTGCCTTCGATTCCATATCAAAGTAATCAACCCCCTACGTACACATGTATTCTAAATCTTTGCAGGGGGATATGTACACTTACCCAAGTCCGTATGGATAGGCTGCAGGATGCCATATGCCCCAAAAAAATTACGCTATCCCATTTCAATAACCGATGCAACCTCCACCTACCCAACAAGGATTTTCAATGGTGGAAACGTACGCAATGGGGGCCTATTTTGAATATCTTAAGGAGCCTCTAGACTTCTTCATATGGATATTCATATTCCCAGACCCTTGCTCGATCTTAGGAAAATCTTCACAACAAGCTGCGTCCCATGAAAATAGCTCTCTATTATTACTATAGGATACTGGAGGATTTAATACACTCATTCAAGCAACGTGTATCGAATTTATTAAGGATTTTCATATGAACAATATTTTAAGTACAAGAATCAAAGAATTACTTCATATCAAACAAGAGCATGAGTCTCAGAGCCCACTTCATTCAAAGGTGGTGACAGGGTTCTCTACTCCTCTACAAGTGCATTGAATATAGATCGAGACAAAACTTTGTGATTTTTCCTCCACTCCCTCAATAGGGAAACAAAGGAAAAGCTCAAAATTCCCGCTAAGGAGATACGAAGAGGTGTTAGATGGTGCTCTTTGAATTGACCAAATAACAATCAACAATGGTTGTAAGAATTACGGAACAAATGGAAAGTTAGTCATTCCTAATCAAAATAACCTCAGTTACTCTAACAACATGAACAATAATCAAGGATTGAAAATCCTTAATAAAAAGCATGGAGTCATGACAGATGGAGTTACTAAATAGCCTAAGAAGCCTAATGTTGTTATTCCTCCTAATACGAATACTACCAATACCAACAACAATGGCAAAAATCAAAGAAAGAATAACTTCTCACCCTCAGTCAACATTGTAGATTTTAACCGAAAGTAACAACAACCTCAGCAATCAAGACAAACGTAGACCCAAGGCCCTAACCAATACCCAAGTGGGTATCTAAACCAATTTCAAAACCAAGGGCAAGGGTTCCCAAATTTTAACTATAATAATCAACAAATTGAACAATAACCATAATTTTGGACCACAACAAGGTGCAAACCAAAGGCCTCGAGATTATGATCTTGATTTATACTACGGTTTCCATAGGGTTCACGGGCATGACACAAGAACATGTTGTGATTGTAACAAGTTTTTACATCATTTTCCAGAGGATCAAAGACAATTATTTGTTGACATGTTTTTGCAAACCCAACAATTGCCAACTCAAAACACTTATATGGGACCGGTATCTCCACAGAACACACCACTCAGAATCTTTAACGATCCTCTCCCCACGTATCCAAATGATGGTAGAATAGATCCCAATGGTTCAAACAAAGGTATTGTAATAAGGACCCATGATCATGAAGCCTAAACTTCTTCAAAACCACAAGTAGCACCTCCTTTGGATGGTCGCCACCAAACACAAATTTTGGGGTTTGTGGAGTTAGACACTGAACCTCAAATTAACACTACCACTAAGACCAAATACTATTCTTCTCATCCAATCCCAATCTACCTGACTATATCAGATGAAATTTTTGATATGCTAAGAAAACCAATAGGAGCTTATGACTTGATCAGTGACTTAACTAAGACCTTCTCTCACATTTCCTTCTTGGATCTGTTAAATAATTACCACCTCATAGAGCTGCTCTCTCTACTGAAGCACTAGGTCTTGGTCATTTGATTAACATCACCCCTCCTTCAAGCATAAATAAACCATGTGGACTTTGATGTCTATCCACCAAGGCATCCTAAAAGAGATGTTGGATTTGTATTTGACATCAGCAAGATGCCCATAGACACTAAAATATCTCGTAGAGGTGATCAGCTCTGTTTTACAAGTTTAGATTTACAAAAATTATGTAAAGTGTGCGATGATTGATGACAAGGTAGTAGTCAACATAGTCCCCTTCTCTTTCCTTCAAAATCTAGGGTATGGAGAGACCAATTGCTCTTCAATGTGAAACATGCTAAGAGGATACGACAGCCTCAAGGAAACATCAATCGGAATTATAGTTTTCCAGTCACCCTTGGGCCTAAGACAATACTAACCAAATTTTATATTATAGATCAGGAAACCAACTATAATATGATCCTTGGCCATCCTTGGATTCATCACATGAAGGTGATTCCCTCCACTTTATTTTAGGAAGTTAGGTTCCTACATTTAGGGAAGGTCTTTGTGGTGCAGGGTGATCCAAAACCCTTTGACATACACCTAGCTAACTTGAAAAAGAGGCCAAGGATCCACTCTAAGTTTGAGCTTCCTACAAATCAGTTAAATAAACCTACAAGCTTAGTACCAGAGGAAAATTTGGTTCCTACAATAGAGTTAGAAGTCACGGGTTTGATCAAAGGCATTTTGACAGTCAAATATGAAACCATCATCATAGAGACAGTATCATTGGGAACCACAACAAATATTTTCGAGCTATTGGAGAAGGATTTACCTATCCTCCTTCCTTTCGATTCTATGGGTATGGGACATACTTTAGGACTCGGTTCTCTTCCAGCAGATGAGGTTTGTATGGTTGAAGTAACTGAGGTAAAGAAGAGGACGCAAAGGATGATCCAACATCCATTTTTCCAAGCCACTATTGGACTCACCATTTTAATGGAGCCAAGTTTCATTTTGGTGCTGGGGCAAGTGTGATTCTTACCTCTCCCGAGGGAAGGATTTTTCCTTTTTCCTTCAAGTTAAAATTTGAATGTATGAATAATGGGGCTGAATATGAAGCCCTTCTACTTGGTCTCATTATATCCAAAAGAATGGGTGCTCTTCATATTAGCATGTTGGGTGATTCACAACTTTTTCCAAATCAGATATCTGAGGTATATGAGACTAGAGCTGAGCATTTACAACTCTACAAAATAGAATGTTGAATCTAACAAAGACATTTGACTTCATATCGATTAAAGTAATTCCATGAGAGTAGAACCTCCTCACAGACTCAATAGAAACTTCCACTTATCACTTTACTCCAAGCAGTGAATTAGAAGATACAAACTTCACGGTCTTGGTTCATGTTGATCCTTTGGTGTGTAGGACATCGATAACTCCAATGTTGACATACATAGAAACTTAGAGTGAGTATGTAATTACCAATCCTATTGACATTGATAAAGCATCTCAGGGATATCCAAACGCTCTTGCATAATTACATCTTACTCATTACGAGGTTTATCTTTCCCTAATTCCACACTCTTCTTCCTATTTTGGAAATCCCATGATAAAATCTTCCCCTGGGAAGGAACTCAAAATTTATGAGGTAGGAGAAGAGGGGGATTTAGATTTGCCTCTAGCCCCACCTAAGTTTGAGGAAGGAAATACCTCCTTAATCGAGGGAATGATCGATATAAACATCAAGACCAAGAAATAACCAAAAAAAATAAAACTAGGATCTTATTTAACTCCTGAGGAAGTTGAAATACATACCCATATCCTCAAAGAGCATCAAATATCTTTCATGTTTAGCTACAAGGAAATGATAGGAATTGTATCACACATTACAATGCACAATCTTGTCACCAAGCCAGATGCTAAGCCAATTAAGCAAAGTTCAAGGCCCATGAATCCAAAGGTGGCGCTCAAGGTGAAGGAAGAAGTGATGAAACTCCTCCAGTTAGGGTTCATCAAGCTAGTTGACTACTCACAATTGGTGTCAAACATAGTCCTTGTTCTTAAGAAAAATGGAAAGATCCACATTTGCATAGATTTTTGGGATATAAATAAGGCTTGTCCTAAAAATATTTCTCATTCTTGTCCATCGATGTTATTGTTGATGTAATAGCTAGTTTTGAGTTTTGTCTCTCTTGGATGGGTTCTCTGGGTATAATCAAATCAAAATCTCTTGTAACATCCCCATTTTAAGATACCAGAACAAGGGAAAATTTTATTTATTTATTTATTTATTTTTTTAAAACAACATTCCCTGTTATGAATTATATAATTCAAACACACGTTCAAGTTTTAATAATTGTTCTCTGTCCAAATAATGTAGTTTGGATCACACAATTTCCCTTTAAAACTAATGTTCTGTGTTCACATATTTGTAATATGGAACACACATTCAGTGCCATTCAATCATATAACAAATATCATATGATGTTGTAAATGACTCGAAGAACTACCGATCTCCCATTACATGGCTCGGAGTTTCAGCGATCTCTCTTTTATGACTCGGCAACTTACCAATCCTTCATGTTATTTCATGCATAGTATAATGTATATACAAGGTTCTCTTACTGTTTTCGGTTATCGAAGTGATCCATTTAAGAAGCCTATCTGAATATCTATTACTGATATTCATCTGACATCCTGCATCTTAAATTAGGTGATTAGGACAACGCAACCAGCACTTTGGCCAAAGATTTTCACATGCTTTGCATGATAATATTCCAGGATGTGATACACACCAATGGAATACGTCCTTCACCTCACTTCGTCTGTTATCTAGAATGGTCTTTCCTGGTCCCTACCAGTCCTTCCAATTTAGGGTCAAACTCTAACTCCAACTAGCAATATGAATGAGTATAGGAAGTTACTCATGGTAACTAAAGATACGCAGACATACGGTGTCATCCCTAGACAACTCCGTGTGTCTGGTTATCTTTAGTCCTCCTGGAGTCACTCCGTATACGTGATCACATTCCTATCCCTGCCAAGAACTTAGTATCCAACTTATGTAATCTTGATGATTTAATTCGGGAGGGCATTGTAATATGTCAGCTATAACATTGTGTCGTCATGAAGACCCCGCCTTCATGAAGACACCGTGTTGTAGCCGGCGTATGTCAATGTCCTACGGAATCCTCCCATCGAGAGTACACATCCAGCTCAAGTGATTTGGTTATGATCTTAATATTTAAGATCAACTTTCAGCAGCCATGTTGATCCTTTATCCTCGTTCTTGTTACAGTTGTATGTAGCTAAGAGAGACTAAATCCGTCTTCTAGCTTACTATGCATCTTCTCCTTCGTACCGAAGGGTTGCATTTTCTCTACTTGGTTCTTTTCTTAATCCTTGGATTAAGCAGCCCATTACCGATAGACTTAATAAGTTTAACCTATTAAACTTAACCAAGTTTTCCACAACTGTAAACAAATTCAGAATTCCATCTTATTAGACGTCATTTAAACGAGGTCTAATTCTTAATGAATATATTCATTTATTCTCCTTAACCTTACATAGTTAAGGTCTGTTAACCATGGATATGTTTTTCCCATATCCTTACTTTCTGAATTTAACATTCGAGGCTATTAACGGAGTCCGAATACGAAGTTCGGCTGCTCCTAAGTTATTTGATATTCCTTAGCTTTCGAGCTAATCCCGAATACCATTCAATTAAGAGATCATGTTCTTCCTAAATCCTTTTTAATGTCAATTAAAAATTCATCTTAACCCAAGTATGAACTAATTGCACATTTCAACGTAAAAGTTGTATTTAGGTAAGGATAGATGTCATTTCCTTTTAAATCCATTCATGAACAATTGAATAATTCCAAATCAAGGAATAATATTATATTCCCAACTTAATCAACAATATCAAACTGATACAGTCATTAAAATATCACACTTGTATTTGTATTCATCCATCCATTTCATAATCTATACATTTGCCAGTCCAAATGACTGGACTTTGTTTATATTAAACAACATTACAACTCATAAGATAGAAGAATGTAGTTTCTTCTTTTCTCAATTCCTCGTAGAGGAGTAATAACTATCAAATACAATCCATCTTCAGTCAATCAAAAGAAGTATCAGAAAACAACCATGTCTTCGTTTTACTCAAGTTCCATCTGCAAAATTACTTGCACGGGTCAGTTCATTGAACTGAGCATATTAAGCACTTGTCATTAAAATGAGGTGCTTTTAATTAACTGTCTCAATAAAAGAACCATGCTTTTATGAAACAATAATATGAACATCAATCCAGAATTAAGTATCAAAAAGAATGAACAACATAACAACTGAAACATCTAATTACCATTCCAATCAGTCAAAGGATTACTGTCCTTTTTCCTAAATAATCATTACAAAAAGTAATTTCCTTCAACAATTCCGGATTACAACATCTGTAAGAACTAGGATTACAAGTATGTATACTGCTGTTATAACTTAACTGCTATCAATTCCATTCCCTTACATTAGTTATAATTTCAAAGGATAAATTTGACCGAAATATAAATCAAATTACTTTCCTTTCAGTTCATGCAACTCATTTGATTTCAAGCAATCAAGTACAGATGAGAAAGTAAACAGCAATAAAATATAGATGCTTAAACCCAAGCAATACAAAATTCATTCCTTAACGATTACAGATTTCCAACTGTATGAGAGAAGAAATGATCATTATTCCAAGTTATCCATCCACACTCCTATTCCTTTCCTCATGACTGTACTGAAAATTTAATCCAAACGAGACACCAATCAAGATAACAGTTCAGAGTGAAACTTACGAAATCCATTCAGAATTCACTTTCCAACAGCAAGGAATAATTCCATTCATATTCTACTTTTAATGAAAACAAGGAAGAATTTATCATCCATATCAATACTTCCTTTAAATCAGGCACATACGAATACCAAAAACAAGTTGGTAAAACATCGTATCCATCATAGAACAAGCAATATAAAGATGCATCCTATGCTCTTACTGTACTAGAAGAATTCATACTTCATTCACTGTATTATAACCAAATGAACAGTTATACAGTCGCTTTATCAAATATTCACATGACTTTCTATACCTATGAACGCACACAGTTCATAAATAACAATTTGCACTTTGTTGTTACCTACAGCAAGTCCAATCCCGTATTGTACAGTAAAGCTCTATTGAGGATATTTCCAGAATTCAAACAACAAGAAGAGAAAAATTCATCCTGTAATTATTTCAATAAGAAAACACCCATTTTCTTCAACACAACAAGAATCACTCAAGTCAAGTTCATTTTTGAGTGACAGTGCAAAATCAGAGATCACACGAATCATTTCATTCTTTCGTTTGTACAAAAAAAAAAAACAACAGAATCAGAAAACAATCTAAATGCCACTGTCACTTCCATCAAGCCGAACCTATAATGCTCAATGAAACCCAATTACCATTTCTTTCAAAATCTAAAACAACAGAAAGAAGAAGAACTCGTTTCCTTATAATTTCAGTAAAGAAACAATCATTTTCTTCAAAATGTAATAAGAACACCCAAGTCGTGTTTGTTTTATAATGACAGCTCAAACCCATATTGACAATAGAACGATTGTTCAACAATGTCAACAAACTCACACAGCATGTACAGTTTTCATTCAATATGCCATTTGCAAAGAAATACCCCGTTCGAGTTCCTTATCAACAGACATTTCAACCCGAAATCCCATTCTTCTATTTCACAATGATGTGCAGAACTTAGAATACAATATTCATATATCAATACCTTTATTATTGAAAACCCGCATAGGGTATTAGATGCACAAGCAAGTTCAGTAATACAGTCTCAAACAACAAGCTAATTCCCATGTATTTCATTCATTTGCACAGAAATACTAAGCCATGATCATTTTCACGACAACAGTTCGAACTAGAAGATCAAACCACATCCATAAAACACAATAAAATCAACTTTCCATCACAACAAGGAGAAAACATAGTTCATTTATAATTTCAGTAAGAAGAACAATTACTTTCTTCAACTCCCACGAATACCCAAGTCGTATTCATCCTTCCATTTTTACAAAAGAAAAAGCACAGCACTCAGAAATATTACTATCACTTCCATCAAACCGAACCTATAATGCTCAATAAAACCCAATTACCATTTCTTTCAAAATCTAAAACAGCAGAAAGAAGAGGAACTCGTTTCCTTAATAATTTCAGTAAGGAAACAATGTCAAAACAAACTCACACAGTATGCACAATTTCATTCAATATACTGTTAGCAAAGAAATACCCAAGTCACTTACAGCAAGAAAATGACTCAACCCAAAGTCTCTTCTACATGACAGCAAAATCGAATAAACCAAAACCCCCTCATCAGAAGAGCAGGGTTGTTTTAATGAGACGTTTAAGCAAAGCAAGTAGTTTAAGGAGAAGGGCTTAACATGCCTGTAATCTTCCTTGAAGCTCGAAGAAAACGTGCCTACAGGAGTTATTTCCTTCCACGGTGACAGGAGCAAAGCTTCCCAAACAATCACCTTCCGCTACAGGCTCAAAAATAGCCTTAGATTTTCCAAAGAAACAGAGATAACAATCAAACACAAGCGGGTTCGACAGAACCGTGAAAAACCAAATGCAGAGCAACTTCCAAAAACCCGAAAGAACACAATGACCAACAAAATTTCCTCCATACTCTTTCCAAGGCGGGCTGGTCGCGAAGACCAAGAAAATTAAATGCATTGAAGGCTCTGCCTTTTCCTTTTTCCTCACGCCACCGCCGACTCAGGTTGGCGAATTGCCAAATTCAAATTTTGCATGAAAACCAAGTTTGGTCTCATGACTAACTGAATGCCTCTAACTTTTCCCTGTTCCCACCAAACTTGGCGCTGTCCACGCAAGGACCACATTCATTGCCCTATTAAATTTCCCACCATTCTCCCTTATCCTTTCCATCCACATGGGTCTGTGCGTCCCCTTCCTTAGGTTAGGATTAGTTTAGGATTTATAATAGTGTCCAAATCTAGGTCATAGGTTAATAGAACTTAGATCTATTTTCACCATTATAGAATTTAAAAATCCACATAGGATAGTAGTTAGGGTATAAGGTAGAACTTAGGGGTAGATTAGGGTCTAATCCTCTCACTTAATTAATCAATTTCCAATCAAGTCCTTCCGACTGACATCCAAATTCAACACTATGCAGGACGTTTCGTCCCATGTTCCACCTACCTGAGCCACCCGCATCCAGGCCTTTTTCACCTTACGAGGTCTCACGTTACAACAGTGTATGGTTCGAGAATCAAACCTTTTTCGTTGGCATCTACGTGCCAGCTATTCATACCTGAAATCAGGTGCTGCAACATTTATATCAACCTTCAGTCTGGTTTAAAAGTAAATCGACAAAGCGATCACAAGAAGACCACAGCATACCTTGGATCAATGGAATTGATTCAAGGTGTGCTGTCAATCAGCGAATAGAGTTCATCAAACATACGACAGATCTGTTGTCACATTAGCAACATACAAGCAATAATAACTGTTGTCCCAAGTAAACAAATTACAGTATACAAGAGTCCAGATTAGCAACACATTCCTTTAAGATCAAAATATATCTTAACATGTTTGCCTTTATTTCAGCAGTTACAACATTATGAAAAATAATCACCATGATAACTTACAAAAATTAAGGCCTTACATCTCTAAAGAATATCGGCCAAAACTACGTTCATAACTCCTTGGGAACCTAATGTTATGTTGTTATGTCATTCGGGCTTAAGAACATTGGTGCTACATACCAATGGGTGATGACTTATATATTCCATGATCTTATACATAAGATTGTGGAATCCTACGTGGATGACCTTCTAGCTAAGGCCAGAAAATGATGCAATCACCCAAAGGTGCTTCGTATCATCCTTTCTCACTTAATCGAATACGACATCACATTGAATCCATAAAAATGTGTATTCGGTGTAACATGAGGCAAGCTTTTAGGATACATCATATCTTCACGAGGGATTGATGTTGACCCGCCAAGATCCAGTGTACTTAGAATTGACTCCACCATTAGGCGAGTCGGCATCGAGATATTTCCTGGGAAATTCAATGTAATCCAAAGGTTTATCCCTCATTTAAATTGTTATATTCACCCAATCAACAATTTTTTGAAAAATATTATTGCATTGATTAGACAAATAAATGCAATGATCCATTCGATTCGGTTAAAAGATTCTTATTATCCCCCACACTCATACTTCCTAGGTCAGATTTCCCTTTGATCTTATATTTGTGAGCTACGGATGTTTTGCTAGCCTGTATGTTGGCTCAAGAAGATGATGATAAATGAGAACATGTTTTCTATTTTATTAGTCAAACATTGCTTGATTATGAGACACGTTACACACAGGTAGAAAAAGAATGCCTTTCCATAGTCTTTGTGACAAAGTGTTTGAGACATTATATGTTGAATCAAGAAATGAGGGTTATTGTTAAGTCAGATCACTTGTGGACATTCCTCACACAAGGATCCTTATCTAAGAAATTCAGTGCTTCATAACTCTGATGGGAAAATTTGAGTTAACATTTTTAATCGAAATCCATCAAAGGACAAATCATTATAGACTGGTTGGTTGATAATCCATTGGATGGAGGTAATCTAGTAGATCTAAACTTCCTTGATGAGTGTGTATACTTTATCGAGACTAGGCCCCCATTTTTGTGTGTCCATGGTATACTTGACATCATTAATTTTATAGTGGACCATACGTATCCAGAAGGGGAAACATTGCAACAAAGAAGGTGGTTATGCGTCATTTCCACTAAGTACGTTATTTTGGAACAAGTGCTCTATCATAGAGCCTTTGACGAAATGTTGTTAAGATGTGTTGATGCAAAAGAATCTCGAAAAGATTATTTATGAATCACATAGTGGAGTATGTGGAGGCCACTTCGGTGGCCACGCCACTACTTGAAAGATACATCGGATGGGCTATTTTTGGCCCACTCTAGAGCATGACACAATAGAGTTTGTGTGTAGATGCAACAAATGTCAATATTTCTCTCATAATATCCACATACCGGCACAAGCTCTGCAACCAATTGAAGCCCCATGGCCCTTTTCCATGTGGGGCCTAGATTTGATAGGTAAATTCTCTCCCTCATCAATAGATGGCAATAACTTCATAATCACGGCCATCGAGTAGTTAATAAGTGGGTAGAAGCCATGCCTCTTACCATTGTGCCTAGTTTTGTGATCATTAAGTTCATCTTGAACCAGATCATTTGTAGGTACGGGGTCCCACAGTTCATTATCTTGGATAATGGCACATCTTTCAAAAACAAAAAGTACATGAATTATGTGCAAAGTTCAAGATAATTCATCACACGGCTTCTCTTTATTATCCTCAAGCCAATGGATAGGCTAAGGCTATGAATAAGACGTTAAAGTCCATCCTCCTTAAGACCATTAAGGAGAACAAATGAGATTGGCATTTAAATATTTTTCTGGGCTTGTGGAACTATCAAACATCAATTAGAACACCAAATGGGGTAACCCCTTTTCTTTGGCATTTGATGCAGAAGCAATTTTACCGCTTGACAGTTTTACCGCTCGAGGTCAAAATACCAAGTCTCTATATTTTTCTCTAAGGAATCCTAGGGGAAGAAGGCTATCAAGAAGCACAACTCTCTTAGTTAGAAATTCTTGATGAGGCTGGACTCAATGCTGAACAATGGCATAGAGTTTACGTTGAACGGATGGCGCGGCAATACAACAAGAAGGTTTATAAGTGTGAAATATATGAGGGAGAATTTTTCTTAATACTTGATAGGTGGATAGACAAAAATACGGAAAATGAAGGAAATTGATACACGGGTGGTTGGTTCCATATCGAGCAATAGAAGACTACAAAAATGGAAAATTTCACCTATGTACACTAGAGGGTGAGGATTTTAACAAATCTATGAACTCTCTTCATCTAAAGAGGTATTATGCATGATCCACTAGCATTTTCATATATACATTACTGCATCTCGCATTGCACTTTCATCTCCGAGTTCATTAATAAAATTTTTGTTTAAGGAACTTATTCTTATAGAAACTCCTAAAAACTTCTGAAAACAATGGAAAAACATTCAAATCATATCTCTTAAAATCTCCACAGTGTCATCAAATATTTCCAAATCATTTCATTGATTCAAACAGGATAAGACAATTTTTTTACCATAACCATACCAAGGCTTGCATACTTGGTTATGCTTATAGTCTCTTTCTAGATTAGGTGTCTTTTCCTATAGTATGTTCTAGAAGCTTCATGGTGTCACATATATCCCATAAATATCTCTTTGGAAATAAGAACATGCTAAACTTTTTTTCTAAATAAGTAAGTCAAATGAAAATCCATAGAAAAATTTATTTTACACATTTCTTTGCCCTACCAACCTTCGGTGTTGAGCCTGAATCTCTTACTTGGTGATGTAGGATTGGGAAAGGAGAGAAATTCCCTTACTCGCATATGTCGTGTCCATGGTGATAAGCCCATGCTTCCTACTGGTAGTATGGGGCAAGGTGTAGGGGGTCTCTTTGATAAAATTGAAAGTTAGAAATAATCCATTCAAATATTGTGAAATCATAAGTCAAAAACAAAGTGAGTTAGATGTCCAAAATTCCAAAAGAGTTTAAAACCTCAAAACCAGATTTTTTCAACCAAGTGGCCATCTATGGATCTAAGTCTAGATAAACTAGGAAGAAAATCACATTCTAAACTATGAAGTAACTTGAGTAGGGTGAGGTTGTAGTGTCTCAATTTGGTTCTGTCAAACCATTGTCTTTCCCTCATCATTACCATTCAACAAATTTTCATAACTTGCGCCCTTTCTGGCTCTTGGTGTTGAGCCCTTGCATCCTATTAGTTGTGTGGATTCAAGAGTGGGAAAGTACATTTACTTATCATATCATTGTATCACCATGTTTTTCCAAGCCAACATGAAGTATCAAAGATTGCTTAAAGAAACTAAAGTTTAACATCACATTGTGTTCACATTATCATATATCAACATTATAAAATACAAAAATAAATCATTTTGTTATCATTTCACACCCACTGCATGCATTCTCAAAAAGTATCGAAAAATAGAAATTTTAAACATCTAGAGTACACATGAGAAATAACTAAAAATAAATTCAACTCGATACAATGGATTACCAAACCAAAATAAAAGTTTATATATATCATGGTGAGTCAAGTTTGTATACAATGCCATCACACACTAAGGCATGGTCAAAATGCTTGCAATGAGCTTGAGATATACAAAAACATCATATAGTTCTGACAAAATGGCAACAAAGCAATAAACATCCCAATGGCCTATCAATCCCTTTGGGATCCTTGTGATGGTGCACAGCCACGTCCAGGGCTCCTATCTTTGCAGTTCACGATGTTGGGAATGAACCAAATGGTGTGAATGCTCGTGGTGGTAGCCATTGGCTATAGTCTAACTGTAGGAATGGCTCCACCTCATCAAACACTCGGTGGTCTCATATCTACCCACATAGGTATGAAGGGAGGTCAGCACCTCTGCTATTCTCCAAACAAGAGTAAACATGTCAGTGTGTCTTATGGCTGCTAGCAGCTAACATAAATCCTTAATCAGCTTGGCTCGGGTCTTCCCTGAGGGGATCAAAAGGGTTTCCACACACACCTATATAGTAAGCTCTCGCCACTCCCATGCGGTCATTGCAAAGTAAGAAAAAAAAAGAAACTGTGAATTATAAAACCAAAAAATATAAATAAAAAGAAAGTACCAAACTAATTTTTCCAACTAAAAAATTTGGGAGAAGAGCATTAACCATACTTGGATCTCCAGGCATCCAAGTAGGGTCAGTGGTTACTACTGGTGATGTTTTTGGCGGCTACAGGGCCTCCCAAAAGCCAGAGGAAAAATGTTATCCCATCGTGGGACTTGTCATCCCTTTACCTGCCTTGAGGAAGTGTCTCCTTTGAGACCAATGTCTCTCTCTTTATACTCGCCTCCTCGTACGCTTCTCTCAGCATATCATGAGTATCATGCCACTCATGGTCACTCTCCTCCTCCTCTATATGGGCTGCCCTACCAGCCTCAACACCAACCCCCTCATCCTCCGTATCCTCCCCAACCGACTCCTCCTCAGTCCCATCTTCTGTGTGCTCCTAAGAATCAAATCATATGTCAATGGGCTCATCCTCCTCTCCACTATGAGTAGGAGCGCCCGCAATCTGAAGTAAAGGCACTTGAGGGGCACCAGCTACCCACCGAGCATGGACTACATGCCAAACTACAATACGAACTCCTGGGGTAACTACTATCCATCCTGGGATCTCCTTTAGGTCACTTCGAGCCTCTTGAATGGTCATGTAGACCAGTACCATTGGGGGAAGTATGTCAACATATGGGAGGCCAAACTATTGAGGAACCCGATCAAATGGATGAATCTTGACTCACCCTGCCATGTCGACTAACTAACCTGTGGTGGAGAAAGCTACCAACATGGTCACCTCCTATTCCGGTCTATATCCCAATAAGAAAATAAGTCACACAATATGTGAATAGCAGGGGAAAAATGGGGCACACATGCAATCCTCCGATGCCTACCCTTTGGAGAGTGTCCTCTACGAGCTGAGTCAACCGATCCAACATCCCGAGGATCTAATCACACTCCCGCTCATGGCTCCAATGGATTTACTCCTTATGCATTCACCAAAACATGGAAAAAGAGCAAGTTAGTAACATATACCAAAAGATAAGCTCACCAAAAACATGACAAAACATCAAAAATAAAAAAATCAAGTTAATGCATGTTTTGGTCATTCTATTTAGAACCACCACCCAGTGTAGGGTGGTAGTCTCATGACCGCCGCCCTTCTTTGGGCGGCGGTCCTAAGCCAATTTTCAAATACACCCTTAACCCTAAAAATAATCAAAAACACAAAAATGACCATTTTGGACAAAACAAAGGACTACCCTATGGCGCCCCCTAGAGACTCATTTAAGACAAAACAATTTTAAAATAGTCCCCCTAGGTAAAATTTTCAAACATTTTACATTTTAGGTATGAAAAGGAAAAGTGAAAAAAACCAACCTTAGACCATGTTGGTCGATCTCCCACTCATGGAGGCATGATCACGATCTCGTAATGGTTGTTTCAGCTATACTCTCATCGAAAATGGTCACCGTGGGCCTAGAACTCTAAATTCACCAAATCAAATATGTGCAAATGAATTGAAAAATGAGTTGTTTTGATATATATATGATGTTTTGACCTTGTTTTGAGTGTATGTGTTTATAGGGTTAGAGCGTTGGTGCAGGTATATTTCTATATCCCCGCACAAATGGTAAGTCGTCTTGTAATTTTGGTTTAGTGTTTATTTTTTGATATTTTATATATATGCACTTGAGTCTTCTTTTCTCTTGCAGGTAGCAAGAGTTTGGATGGCGACATTTCGACACACAAAGCGTGTCGATATATAGCTTCTAACTCCCCATTTCGGGAACGCCATACTCGGAGTCTACATTTTACACCTCTTCATGGATAAGAAGCTTCTTTAAGGGGGCAATACGTACACACCCAAAATTACATGTGCTATATTCTCATAAAACGGTTACCAAAATCCCCAATGATGATTTAGGTCCTTTTAAGAAGGTGTTGAAACTCCAAAACCCATTCGTAGTGTATAATTGTAGCCTAGACATCCTTACTTAGCCTTCTCATAATTTTTTCCATATTTCGCCTCTTTCTACACATGTTTTAGCCTTTAGTGACATGATCGCCGCTCTTCCCGGGCGGTGGTTCAAACCGCCGCCAGGAAGGGTGGCGGTCCTGAACCACCGCCTTGTGTAGGGCGATGGTCCTAACCGATTTTTCCAGATTACTTCGTGCGTGTTTTCAACATGCAATGATTCACTTAACTTCACTTTTAGCATGCATTTGTGGTCCAAATTGTCTAAAAATAGTTTTAATTGTTTAGTTCTCCTTCCCTCTTCTATTTTTGCATGTGCTTTAGTTAGTTGGAACTACCTCTTCTTTCCTTATGCATGAAGGCACATCCCAGCCCCAATTATTATATATTCCATGCTTGTATTCAAGCAAAAGGCCTAAGAATTTTTGTATCTTGTATTTTATTATTGCCACAATCTTGCTAGGAATTGTATAGCCAAGATCATATCTCTTGTGTTATCTCTCTTCTACTTGCATTGCATCCAAACTGCCTTCAAGCTTTCATTGCTCAAGTGCCATCCTCCTACCATTATTCTTGCATTCCCAATCCCATGGACTCATATGAACACTCGAGACAAAGAAAGGAAAACACCGAGGGGACAGATACGATAGAACCAAATTTTCTAAAATTCTTGCTTATCCAAGTTGGAATTGTGTGTTTCTTTTCTTTATTTGTTAAATTATCAATTCTAAATCACTAGTTTCAATTGCATATCAAATAGAGTAGCAAAATTGTTCATTTCAATTGATTGGTAAATTACAAGTAGATCAAATCATTATAATTTTTCTCTCTGACATTACCAGGGAAGTTGTGGGGAATAATAGCTCTTTCAGGGTCATGATTTGTTCTTCACCTCTGAGGTAGGGTTTGAAGGGTTTTGATTAGATTAGGTTATTTGTTTTAGATTAGATGCAATATTCGCACAAGTAACCAACTACATTCAGCTGATTACTTGTCTTTAGTTTATTTATTAGATTATAATGCATTGCTTAAAATTTAGAAAAGATCAAAAACATTTACTTTATTAGATTAGTTTGTTTTTATTATTTTTCTCTAATGTATTGTGAAAACACTAGAAACATAGATTAGATTTCCTTTGATATTTAGTTTCCTTATTAAAATCATTTGATTTCATTTTGTATGACCATCAACAGTTCCCACAACAAGAAAAGACGTACAGTTGTGATCCCTTGATCCCACAACCCAATAGGTCGGAATTGATAAGCGGCATTAATACAAGTTTACGTTTGATGGTCTTAAGAATACCTACAACTTTTTCTAAGAAAAAGAACTAAATATGTTAAACATCATTTTTAATCAAGCCTATTATTATTGGAATACTCCTAGCAATAGGGTTTGATTATGTGTATGACCATACAAGGACCACAGCCTCCACGAGTCTTTGGTTGTGATCCTCAAGTCCCACAACCCAACGGGCCTGCTGACCAATTAGACATTGACACTAGCTTGTGTACATTGGTATTCATATCTTCACCACTTCCAACTTGACATTATTGCACAACTTTCCTTATTGAACATAAAGAACCGATCAAGCTAAGACTTTCTGGACTAGACTGTAAAATCACCCATACTCCATGTGGCTCAACTACATCTCTCATTTTCACTTCCATGACCTTATCTGGAAATCCATATGAGGTGTTTGCAAGTAACTTTCCACATGTTTAGCAAGCAATAAACAAAATCTCAACAGAGAGCTTGATATTAATTGAGTCTCCGAGAAGCTATCATTTCATATCAATCCATCACACCGCTTTAGGTTAGAAGAGCATTCTTTGCTTTAGACTCGTGGATCCCGATATTACGTGTTGAAGACATAATATTTCCCAATTAGCTTGATCTCCACCACCATACTCACATCCAATTCTATTCTACACCGGTTGTCTCGGTACAACCTCAAGAGGTCAGTGTGAAGAAGGTCACGTGTTAATTATTATCGTAAAGTTACTATTATTGTTGCATTTATGCAAGTTCATACTCATCCTCCTCCTCATTTTCTTATGCCTAAGGATGATCCAACTATCAATGTAGTCACTACTCATCATACTCATCCTCTTATGGCTCATCTTGTTTCTATCCCACCACCTATCACTTCTACTGCACTTTCTTCGATCACTTAGAAAGGATATGATATCATCGAGCATATTAAGAATACACCGACCAAAATATTTCTCTATGAATTATTGTGCAATGCACCGATTAGCATCATACATTAAAGGTCACCCTTTGTTCTATCCACATTTAAATTAATAATTCTTCAGTGGCCTTCACAAATCTCATTCATTCTTTCAAAAATCTACCATGTGTTATATCATTTAGTGATGATTACATATTGTCATCGTCTATTGATAATACATGTACACTCTTGGTTATCACTGTTATCATTGGCACAATTTTTATCAAGTTTGTTCTCATTGACAATGGATCTACCATTAATCTATGTGCTCACTCCATTTTAAATAAAATTAGCATTACTGATAATCTCATTTCTAAAAATTCCACTCTTATTTGTGGTTATGATTCCACTACTCACATATGTCTAGGTATTATCACCTTACCTATACAAGTCAGGCCTAAGATTATTTCTGAAATATTCTTCGTTATCTATACCTCGTTTCAATTTGATCTCTTATTGGGTAGACCCTGGATTCATGTCATGCATTCTATCTCATCTATTGTTCATTGTTGTGTTGAATTCTTACATGATGCATATGAACATAGCAATGTTTCCACCCTAATTCACTCAAATTTTTCCGCATAGACCCGTTACCATTATGTATAGTCCTCTATCCCAGCCTATTCCATATAGAAATATTGGAGTATATGATATTGGTCAATCTAGTGCTTCACAACATCCTTCCAAATCTGCAAGAATTCTATCTATTTCCATTCATACTACGACTGTCATTTCACCCATCATGTCTTCTCCACTAAACACTTCCACTCCTCTCACTCATGCATCTGGCTCACCTCCTACCAATATTCTTGATACTATTATCTAGCATGACAATGCTAGCACTGATGATTCTAATGACAAGGTCGATACCGTTGAGCTCACTAATGAAAAATTGTGCAATCTTAATTTTACTCCTATCAAGATAGATGATTCATACTTTAATGATACTTTTGTTGCTATTGGCCTTGGTGAATATCAATTCAAGAAACCCCCTCCTTCTACTAATGCTATGGTGCTTTATTGGGGTTTTTCCATACATTGGATGTCATACCACCTATTTCATCTTCTCATGAGGATCCCACATATGTGCTTCCTCCTTTCACATGCACTTTTTCATAAATAACTCTTATTGGCATCACATTCCATTCAATCCCGCTTGCTCTGAAATTGTTTGCACACACAATGGCTTGAATTAGCTTGGGTTTACAATCGATGATATCTTACCTCCACCTCAGTCACCTTATATATATATATATATATATATCATGAATATGTTTGTATTACAACTGCCTATGGTCTTCGGGTCTTCTATCTATCGGGCCTTTGTTGCACGCACTTCTCCATTCACACTTAGGCAGTATTGGCTTGACTACATTAAGGACACTTTGGACCCTAATCATACTAACATCACATTTCACATGCCTTTCGGTTGTGTTTCTATTTTTAATGATTTATTTATCGGATATGCACAAAATATTACTCATTGGTATGTGCATGGTTTTCCACAACCACCCTTCACTACTTAAGAGTATGTAATGGGCATGTAAAATCTATGTCGCAATGGATCTTTACTTGATCAACCACATACTATTTTTTACCAAGTCTTTGATGTATCTCCATTTGGATTTGACTCTAACAATGATGATCTCTTAGACAATGTTACTTGATTCTCCTTCACATCATACACTTGGGGGCATCATGTTTACTCTCACCCTTTTAGCATTCTCAAGTGTCTCATATTTCTACTTTTGTACTTTGTTCTTTACATATAGTCTTTCACACACATCTTAATACACGTAACTTGTATCGACATTTCCCTATGACAAGCTCTCATTATAAGGTTTGCACTTGAATTTTGAGGGCATACTACATTCATAAACCTCGCATCATAAACACGACACATTTCACACTCTGTGTACTCACGACACATTTTTCTAGCACGCATTCATCACAACACACTTCCCTATGATGCACTATAGTTCCATGGTTCATACTTGACTATTGAGGGTCTAAATCTGAAATTAACCTCACCACACTCACTCACTCTCTATGCTCTATGCTTTATTGATCATATCTTTCCAGTGCACAGTTCAAACCATTTCCCAATGATGCACTCTTGTTTTATGGTTCATTCTTGACTGTTGAGGGGGCATTTATAAATTAACCTCATCTCATGTATACTCATTCACATTCACTTGGGGAACTTTTCTCCTATCACACTCACTTTGCATTCCATTCCATTCACACTCACAACATACTACATATCTTGGTTGTACATACTCTTGTTTTCTTATACTCACATGTTACATTTTATTTACTATGTTAGATGGATATATCGTATGTCATTATTTTTCGATATACACATGCACGTTCACTTGCCTTATAGTTTTCAATGCATACTTTACATAAATCTTTACATGTAGCATGGATGTTTGGCACTGTACCTTTTACCAGGTCCCACACCGGCTTCCACGGGGCCATCTACTTTCCTACACACTACATGTGTTATTGTTTCATTTTGTACTACTTTACATTACTCATAGCACACTACTCTCTATATCGGACCATACATGATTTCACGTACTTTTTATCTTTCTAACATGTTAATGGGTGCTTCATGTGTAATATTTTATTTTTAGTAACTATTTACCACCATGGTTTTCTCGATACTTTTTTGTCACTATTTTCCATTGTTTGCGGAATTTTCCCTATGTATTCCTTGTTTTCTTGATTGAATGTTTTTGCCACTTTGGCCCTAATTGTCTTGTGATATTGTGAGTGATGTCCTATGTTTGAAATCCACATTTAGTGGTCTACATTGTCTTCTTTTTTGCTAGATTACACATTATTTTCTATATGTGTATTTTTATTGTTTTCACTATCACATGTTTCAAGCCACTTTGTTTGTATGTGCCTTGATTTCTACCAAAAACATTCCCTCCTCCTATAGGGCATGAGTTTTAAATCGTGTCTCTGGTCCTCCTTTAGACTTCATCCTCCTAGTGAATTTGAATACACATCAAACGAGGGGGCTACATTGGGTGAATCAATCACCCCATATAATAGTACATAGCTACGCTTTAGACTTGCACAAGACAGAATAGCACAATCTTTGGTCACACAAACGTCCCCAAAATCTAACTTGGTTCCTCAAAGACAATACAAACGCTAGTGCCCATCTCCAAAAATTAGAGGTGGGGCTTTCCTAACCCTTCATGGGCACCTATCACCATAGCACAATTACATATTTTTTTCTCATATCAGCACATTTTACAACAGTTTACACAACGGTTTTCACAGAACAAACATAGTCCTCCAACAAATCAACATGCATTCTATCTCCTATTTTCTATTTTCATTAGATCAAATTAGATCTAAATGGATTGAAATGGAACAAATTAGGATCGCACCATCTTCAGTTGTGTATATTTTCAAGAAGTAGACAAGGTTCGAGAATAAAACTAGACCCTTCTCCCCACAACTTCTTTTGTCGTGGTGTGAGATCGTCAAAAAAACTCGCACTTGTTAGATCACCAAAAAGAATTTTTCTTAGCGTGAGATCTCCCAAAAAAATCATTCTTCTGCAGTAATTTTAAGATCTCTTCTATCATTTTCACTCATCACGGATCAGGTACACATGTTCCTTTTACTACTTTTTCACATTTTTACACACTTTTTACATATTTGGATCAAATTTTTCATATACACATATTTTACTACTCTTTTTCTCTTCTCTCTTATAGGTCCATCCTTATGGGAAGTAGTAGTCACATCATCAAACACATCAAGTGACAAATACAATAGGTACAATGTGACATATACACATATATTTTCACCCCTAGGGTCACTTCCTCTTCTCTAGCTTCCACACTTTATTTTATCACTCCACACTTTTCTTGTCTCTCGACACACTTTCATCATCAATCTACATGGTTATCAGGTATGCATCTCTTATCTACTTTATGTTATCAAGTATTCACTCAATAATATAAAGTGGGAAAATGTAAACACCAAATCACACATTTGGGTACATTTCTAGGTCCTAATCACATACCACTATTCATATGATTCCTAAGCAAGAAAACAAGTAATTGACATTTATGTTTTTCCTCTTTCTTTTCTTTCTTACTTTCTCTGTGGTCTTACACACCCCACTTCTTAGTTTGACTTTTATTGCTCTATCTTTCTTGACTCGGACACTAGCGCCCAGATGGGATGCCAATGCCTAGGGGCCCTTATCCCTTCTCGGGTGCCCTTGACTTCTTTGTATCTTACTCACCTCTTTTAGGCCTCTTTTATCTTTTGGGCATCTTATTTTCTTGGTGTTTGTCCTTTTATATGTTAATTATGAAATTCAAAAAAGGTAATCATATAAATATAAAGTTATGTGACCATAATAAAGGACCAAGCTCTAAGCATTTATTACTATCACCTAAGGTTGTATCCAAAGGAATTTAAGGAGCATTAAAGCATCCATCTAGCTTCATTCAAGGGACAAGGGACTGCATACACTTCATAAGAGGGGAAGCTCATTTTGACATCCACACATTTATTTACATTACTACATCTAGATCTTTCTTTCCATTTCAGTGTATCTTTCACAAGAGCTTCCTAGGGAAATATTCTACACACAAGCACACTTAACTACATGGAGTTTGAGATGTAGTGCAGCGCTCACCGTAAGTTCACTCTTTTAGGTGACTTTCGGGGTCAATCTAACTCCCCATTTGCATCTTTTTTGTATGGGATTTGATTTGTTTTGGGTTTTTGCAAGAGATCATTTATTTTTTAGGTTACATTTGAATTCTACAAACATCCAGTGACATACAGGTGATCAACAGTGAAGGCTATTGACACTCATGTGACACAACAAAAATCATTTTCTAACATTTTTCACAGTCGTAGGTGCCTGCATAAGGTCTCTTGTGCCTAGGAGTCCTAGTCCCGACATATCTAATGGATCTGCAATTTTTGGGCTCGGTTGTGATAGTTTTTCCTCTTGTTTCATTAATTTTCCATCTTAGTACATCTTCAAGATTATTCCAAAATCAGCTAAGTCTCTTATTCCATCTCTTACACTCAGGGATTTAATTTCCATTTGCTTGTTGTTTAGGTTATATATGTACTTTAGCATTTTATTTATTGCATGTGACTCTAAAATATCTAGGGTTTTACAAATTTCAATATTTTTTGAATCATGTGCACACATTATAATTATTCCTCCCCTTTCTAATTAAACAATGCATGGTACTAATTAGTTCCCCTCTCATTTTTGTGCATAGGATAAGCTTTCAACATTACACAAGGATAGATGATAAAAGGATTGTGCAAATCCATTATGCATAGAGTTTAAGGGGGATCTGAAGAAAAGAGTATACCATTACAAATTTGAGTGTGTAGTTAAGGAGAAAACCTAAAAATGCACACCATTACATAGTTCAGACTCAAAGGATTCCCTAAAAACAAAATGTCAAGATTCTTATCTAACAAATCAGATCAACCAAGAAAAATGAAGCCATAATTCTCATCTATTTTTAGAGAGCCATAGGATTTAGTTGGATACATTCTCCTAGAACATGTCATGTTAAAGACAGAAAGTTGACTTAAATGGATAATATAACTCATGCACGACACTTTATATTGGAATTTAAAAGTCTAAGTAGATCATATTTGTGCTTACTCTTGATCCTTAGTATCATTTAATGAATATCTTCTCCTTACAAATAATATTCGACATGTCGTGTGTTTCTATAAGGCTAACTTGGAATTCAATCAGATTTAACTATACATCTACCACATAATTGATTTTTCAAATTTTGGATATGCAAAATCTTACTTCCATTAATTCTTATAAACATTGTTCATCAAGGGTTTTTCTATAAATACCCAAATTGAACTCTTTGTAAAGGTCATACAATTTTGAATAGAAAAACTTCTAAGAGCTTCTATGTATTTTCCTTATCTTTCTTTACTTTCCTTATTTTTAGCTTAAGTTAACATTTGTATATGCTTTGTTTCAATTTGAATGAATTTTAGAGGATTCACTTTGTTTATTGATTACAACATCCTTTAATTCGGAGACTAAGAAACTAGACTACGCATCATGTGTGTCCAATGGTTTCTCTTTCAACTCTCAAAGCATTCTAGCCTTTCCCTCATACTTTACACATGCCCATGAGGCATGTCTTGATCAAGTGCATATTGGTTTGAACACAAGTATGGATTTTACGAATCTTTACATTCAACTAAGTTAGAGCTTTTGTAAAATATTTTTTTCTTATTTATATTTTCTCCATGTCCTACTCCTCTTTTGCACCTTTTTAGAAAATTTGTTAGAAGTATGACTTAAAGCTTGTAATTTTCATATAAAGCTTGTTTAACATATTACAAGTGATACTCATAGCTAAATACCCATGCTAATGGATTTTGAGCATCGATTAGGTTATGAAAAATGTTAATCAGTTGTCTTTGGTTAAAACATCCTTAAAATTGGTCCTTTGTTATTGATTCTTAAGCCATAGTTTCCTTTGGTTAGGCACAAACCGAAAAATTCCCTCATGAAATCATACAACCACCATACCACCTTGAGTTATTTTCAAAAAATTTTATGGCCACAAATATTTTCTATAATTGAACCTTGGGAGATCCCATTCTTTTCTCACATGTTTTCCCTCCTTTCAATAAAGATATAGCCTTCATACATTTGTGTGGAACTCTATCTTATTTTTTTCTCGCTTACGTGCATTGTTGCTTTCTTTTTGGCATAAACATGTTTGGTTCTAGGAAGGAGATATTTTCCAATAACTCATGGAGATCAACACCTACCACACATTCAATCTTTTTTTTGGAGGAATTTAGATCATGTAAACATCATGCATCATGTAAAAATCATTTAAGAATCGAATATCATAAGCATCAAGTAAATATCAAGTAAGTATCGAATAAAAGGCATTCATAATATAAAGTAATGAAACATGAGCCACATTCCCATCCCAATATAAATATTATTAAATAAATAAGTGTTTTCTAAGTGGCTATTATGATTTATTATATTAGATTTTTTATATTCAAACGTTTGATTTTAAACTAAAATTATACATTTTTGGCTAGTAAATCAACCTTAACTCATCTCTAAGCCAAAATTTTAACATTTCCTAGTATAGTAGGGTAATTCAATAAAGAAAATAAATCTTTATAATTCAAGAAATCATTACAATAGGGTTTACTCTTGACTAGTTTAGTATATGTGTTTGTGTTGCTTATGGTTGTTTTTTTCTAAACATATGGATCTCTTCAAAGTTTTATTATATATCTAATTAGGATTTCTAGTGGTTTAGTTATGTTTTCTTTTGTGTATCAATGTTTAAGGTCAATTGCAACCCAAAATGTGAAACTCTTGTAGTAATATTTTAGTAGATGCATAACCTACTTCTCTCAACCAAAAAAGGCCTAGGAAGCGTCTTATGCTTCGATTAATCGTTTTAAGTGAAATATCTAAGTGATGTGTCAGCATGCAAGGAAGTAAAATACAAGATATGTGCGTAGGGGAATACCCCTCCTAAACTATTGAAAACTAGGAATTTATCCCAATAATATATTTTTTGAAACAATTTCATATCTAGCAACACTACTACTAAGGTATTCACCTATAAATTGTAATAACAATCATTGTGATGTACATGGAAAAGCTGATTTTAAAAACACTGAGGTGTTTTTATTGACAAAAATATAAACACATGAAGATTCCACTATTTATTTTTTGAAATAAAATCATATTTAACTCACATATACATATCTCAACAAACAAATCGCAATAATCATGGATCACAAGAATACCTATAAACCAAGTTCAATTTTTACATTTGGACCAATGATTAGATAACACAATCCTAGATAAAATATTCTTCCTCACTACAATATTTTCCCATGTAAGGCATTTCAATCAACATTAATCTTCTTCCTAGAAGTTAAAATAAGAAACCAAGCAAACAAAAAAATCAATCTCACAATTCAAGCTAAAAGGTGAATATTAATAGCTTCAATACAAATACAAGAGACATGGAAAATGAGGCAACAATCTCACTATTTTGGATTTTATGTGTTAGGACCTCCATGTCCTAACCATCTATTATATGTTCATTTTAATATTGAGAGTTATATTTTGTCTTGGGTGTCTATTGTGTGTGTGGGACTGGCCCTTAGGCATTAGGGTTAGGGTTTGTAATAAATATAAGGTTCCCATCTATTGTAATATCAACCATTGATCACTAGGGTTAGGGTTAGAATGTTTACATATTGATGTTACGATGAAGATATAATCCTTAATTTTGATATTGTAAATGATCTCTTCTCAAAGGAGGTTTCCCCTCAAAGAGGCCTAAAATATCTAAATACAAGAAATTTCTAAGTTCATTTAACATTATAGTTCTTTTCCATTCTATTGTTTTCACTAATATTTGACAAGAAGGATCATATCAAGTGATATCAAATCTCTTTTAGGCTTATGTTTCTACACTAGCATTGATTTTAAGTGGTACCATGATTGTACACCATATTTCCTTACCTCATCCATTGTGGATATTATCGATCAAAAATTTGTAATAGAAGTGGAAATGTTATGAATATTTGGCCCCAAATCATCCATTTATTTTTCTTTTGAAAGCAGTTTATTTTTTGTTTTACGTTAAAAATTATGCTCAAATTTTAAAACTCACAATAAGTTGTCATTATAAGCTAAGAAGTTATCATTTTCACCTAATTTCATTGAGTGAGGATTTATACCCCAATACATAATCCATTAAATAAATTGCATATGGAATTTATCTTCCACCTATATTTAGGTTTATCGGAAGACCCAAATAAGTTTTTTTGAATCTTAGCCATAGGAATCCATCAATCATCAATCATTTTTGTTTACCAAGAAGAGGTTATCCTGGGAATTTTTTCATATCACACCTCAAAGATGGGATAGTCGTATACAGAAACAATAATTCTCTATAGTTAATGTTATGAAATATTGGGCCAACATTATTTATGAATGTGGTCAATATATTTACAATCCCACAAACTATACACACCTTCTAACAAAACCTCCTTGTTATAACCTTAATTGTGATACGCACACCACTAGTTGAACTTCGTTCAAGACAGATGCATAATTAGTTATAGAAATAGTAATAGAGGTGTTTATAGAGGACATAAAGGTTTTAAAAGTGCATAGAATTTTTTTATATTTTTTCCTCTATTCCAAAACTGATATAATCTTCATTATGATCATTTTGGTGTAAAACTACCAAAAATAATAGTCTTAGCTCTCTTGTAAGATGGTATGTCCCACTCCAAATAAATGGGCCAACTTGAAGAAGAATTGAAATGTCTCCAAACCAAACACTCCATAATGGATAAATTATAAAATGTGATCTCATAGATGGTATGGATAGTTTATTTATAGGTCTAAATGTTAAGCACATGGTCACCCAAGAAAATGTCTAAGTATGCGACATTTGTAAAGTCCAAAGGAAGAATGTAAAGGAACACGTGAAATCATGAAAAGAGAAGATGCAAAGGTTTAAATAGTGCGCAAAGGGACACGCAAGAGATATTGGCAAGCATGTGCAATAACACACATGGGAATAGTGAAATCAAGTGTTAGTGAGAATTTTCAAGAAGAATAAAAATAAGAAAAAGCACAAAGTTGATGTGATCATCAAGGAAATCCAAAAATAGACAAAAGCATGGATAAATCACATACAAAAATAAAAATAGACATGGGTTATGCATGTACAAGAGCATATATATTTATAGGATATGTAGCAACATTAAATTAGAAGCTAATAATAGCGCATAGGATAGAAATACATATTCCAAAAATAAAGAAAATCAATTATGGAGATCCATGGCTTAGGGTCTATTTACAGAAAGCTTTAGTTGTAAAGGCATGCAAGTTATATATAGGGTTGGTCTATTTTTAAAAAGTGTAGTTGATTAAGCGGTGAAGGACAAATTTCCACCCTATATATATATATATATATATATATATATATATATATATATATATATATACACCGCATCTATGTAAGAAGTAATATTTTATCATTATCATTAGTAGTCACGGGTTGTATTATTCTAGATTGCATGTATGACTCTGCGCATAGTAAAGGATTGTGTTGTTAGTTACGTAAACAAAGAGACATCATGATTATGATAGACATACACTCTCTTTTTGGTTATGGTTGATTATCTTTGTGTATGTTACAATAGTTCATATTATTAATATGGTACATTTTCATGTTATGATAATCATGATTGCACAAAATACATATTGGAATTTAGACACAATGAGGGACCTGGTAGATCTATGCGTGCTTCGGATGAGTAACTAGGATTTTTCTGGGTGATATGCCAACATGCCCAACAACATTGTGTTGTAACTAGACTTCACTACAACATTTTGGTTCCATTGTTGGGACCTTCTTTCACTTTGAATCTCAATATGTGGTGCACACATGGAATTTCGGCTATCCTTGGAGAAAATTGAACATACACAAAGGTGAAGAGGATTTTGCACAAATATATAGTATCAGTGTTAATTTCAATCCGTGTAAATGGATTTAAGACAACCTATATGATCCAAAGTGTATGATACATTCTTCATCTTCTTTCAAAGGGAGTTACATGATTGGTTGGAAGCATACGCAAGGAACAACAAGAGTCTATTGGAGAAATGAAAAGTGTGGAACCAGAGATAGTATCAAACACTTACCGATTTGGATAATTCATGACACACATAGTAGATCATTGGTGGAAAGGTGTATTGAACAATTACACTTTGGAGTATGTGATCTCTACATATTTGTGTCTAGAGGAATAATAGTTCAAGTTTTTTCATGATCCTGTAAGATTATACTTACGTGCACTTCCACTTGGTATAAAAATCTTGATGATTAAACAGGATTTGAGAGCATACTAATGGCTAGCTAAAAACCTTCCATAATTAAGGACAAGGAAAGGGGTTGGTAAGTATGGTGTTGATCCAAGTGGAAGAAGAGAGAGAAGAAAGACTATGTAAATACATTTATGTGTGAGAGAGGGTGATTGAAGAGGTGATGAGACAGAGAGGAATAGGTTCAAGCCGTATTTTTGGGAAGCATGATAGAAATAAGGGGCCATATAATGATGTCCTTTGATAATGGGAAAGCATGGTAGAATGACCCTCTCGACATCTAGTGAAATCGATTCTAGTGAAGAGTTGGAAAACATAGGTGTGCACCACCCCGAACCCTTAGCCCTTACGCTTAGTACTCAATATTTGGAATTTCATATAGAGGATCATCTTAGTGATAGAAAATGAGAGGGTAATCAAGGATCGCCACATTGGGATAGAGATACGGGGGATACGTACTAGTATCAAATCAAGAGGCATGGAAGATAAAAGAAGAACACATGGCAATAGCTAGTGTCACGCAATGACAGGATTTGATAACTGGTTAGAAGAATTTTTTTGGTAGTAATATAAGTGCAGCATCAAGATAGACTGTTGGTGTGCTACTCTCTAGAAGTAGTAATTTAGGCATACAACTAGCACAGAGTGTTGGCACATAGACCATATCTTCCACAAGCCCACAGATAAGAGTTACAACAACAAGGGGATCAGGAGGATCTGGTCTTCCCTTGAGTGGAGTAAATCCTAGTGGAGATTAAGGTCAGGATCTAGTCCTCCCCCAAGTGGGAGCAATCCAATATAATGAAAAGTACCATTGTGTCAACCACAAATTTTCTATGAGATTTCACTCCATTTTCTTGAGTACATAGTAGTATAAGATGTAGTGGACCATGTTCACAAATATGAGCTATTATGGAGATCCAAGAAGATCACCGCACAAACATGAAGGCCAAACCAGGGTTCACGACTACACTATAGGGTCATGCACACAACCGGTATAGGAAGTATGGTCCACATCATACAGAAGTGGATTGTGAAACTTTACCCACTACCTTCAATATGTGCATATATCTAATTGAGGTCCTCTTCATTGATAGGTTTTGTGTAGGGTATAATATTGATGCCATCCATTGGGATCATCACTCGCTCTTCTTTGTTCTCAAAGATGACATAACGCTTGTTAAATCATGGGTCTGCTTTTATTTGCATAGCACCAAGGGTGGACTAATAGTGTAGGAAAGTTGTCTATTTTTCTAATTCTAGTACCTCAAATTCTCCTTTGAACTTTTCCCCTAAAGTGTGATGCTTGCAACCTTTAAGACTTTGATGGGAATTTCCCTTATTTTGTTAGCCATGTACAACACACTTGAAGATGGATGCAATGGTGGTCTTCCCATTCAATTCCAAGCATAAATTATTAGGACATTGACTTATGCACTTGTATCAATCAAAATGTTACTTACCAACCATCCATCTATAACCACATCTAAGTTACTCTCCTTATCATATTCCTGGTCTTGGGGTGACAACTTAGCATGTAATATTTTTTATCCATCTTTGTTCCTACATGTGGTACTTTATCCCATAACCATTATTATAAAAGAGGGATGATGTTTTCTTACCTAAGAATTCTACATACTTATTTGAGTTCATCCACATCCTTATAAATTACCTCAGTCTATTTGGCACGCTCTCTATCATGTGTTTGTTCCTTCAGGAAACGTATCTCTCCCTGTAGTTCTCTGATCAATCTCATGGTTTCTTTGAAAACCAATTTTTCTACCCTATGTCTATATATTTAGTTGGCTACACACTCTTGTCTCGTATGATGAGTGTATTTTCTCTTCCCTATTCACGTGCATGCGTAGTAACCAATAATGGTTGTTGTTTTGCCACTCCGCTAAATTCTCGGTTGTCATTTTCCCTACATGGAGTGCTCAACATGTATCATTTTTTCTCCCCTAACCTTCTTATTTTTACACATATGTGCATATAATTCTAAGAACTATTCCAATTTGTGCCCCTTTCCATAGTATGTGTAAGACTAGTTCTTCATATAGTCATGTTGATAATGGTTTGGTGACCCACATGTATAGCATGTCCCTCAGCTGAACCTACCTCTGCAACCTCTATGGCCTCTTCCACGATATCCTTCATGGTTTCTCCCACTAATATTATTTTTTGTGTCATTATTATGTCCAAGTATATTATTTTCACTTTATCCGCATTCAAGTCTCTTTGAGTTATTCTCTCGCACTATCCTCGACGCAACCTCATCTCACAAGCTTCATGAATGTGGTCAATTAGCCATAAATTAGTTGTATCATGGGTGTGTGCATAAAAAATATTTAAATACATTAAAACCTTATTTTGTGTGGTGTGCTGCAAAATTAGGAAGTCTCAGACTTCATCGTTTTTGAGAAAAATCTCAGAAGATGCGAGAAGTGGACATAGACTCCTGCATAGACATTTATCCTTAGTGTTCCCTTCTAAATCACATTTTTATGCACCAAATTCCATTTTGGGTGTCATGTGGTGAGTTAGAATATAATTTCTCTAGTTAAGTAGTCATGGCTGCAATTTGAGCTTTGAGGAATGAGTTTACTCTAGTGTCTACGCATTTGACCGCATCTCGCACGTAATATTTCCTCTCAAGCCTCACATAGGTATGTGAACATTTCATGTGATAAAACCCTTCTAAATGGTGTCAATAATCCCCCTACAAACCACTACATATGTTGACTATGGTGGATGTCATATGAAATCTTAGACATCAAAGTCTTGAAATGCACATCATATTCCCTGACACTTTCACCAAACCTTGTTTAATGTCTTTAAGCACATTGATTCTCTTTTGCTCAAATTTTGGTATGTGAAATTTGGCTAGAAAGGTGGCACAAAATGCATCATAGTCCACTGCTACCTAATGTGGGTCATACTTCTTGTACCAACTATGTCTCGCGGCCTTGAAGCATAGTAGTGTATTGACTCACCTTCATGTCTGAGGTTGTTATTCCTTTGGCCCTCCATAAAATTTCACACTTGTGCACATGCTCTATTATGTCTTCCACACCTCAATACTCTAGTAAATGAAGTGATATCTCAAATAAAATATGATGGTGTTGTTGTTTTGATGGGTTAATTCCTTGTCCTAGATTGTTCTCACTTGGTGGTGGACCAGATCCTGACCCCAAACTCCACTAGGGTTACCTCCACTGAGGGAGGACCAAAGCCTCCCGAGCCTCTTAACATTGGGACTAATGGTGATCTTGAAGAATAACTTATTTATGCATCCATAGTATAAATATATTGTGCACCAAATTTTTTCCCTTATATCCCTCTAATAGGATTACTTCCACTAAGTAGAGCACCAATGTTTTGTCTTGATGTTGCGCCTACCGATTACTTCTAAAAACATTTTTGTCTAGCTACGAGATCTTGTTGCACTTCCATAAGTGTTGGATTTATCTATTGTGCCTCTTGTGTTGATACCAACATGTATCTTCCTATATCTCTAAACTAGCGTGGTGATACCTTATTACCTTCTTATTCCCCGTCACCGTGATTATCTTCTATGACAACTTCCGGATTCCAAATGCCAAACGCAAGGGGTAAGGGTCCAGAGTGGGTTAAATGCATGCCAACGGCTCTTAATCTTTCATCAAACTTTATTTCATTAGATGCCGAGGGATCCTCATATTGTGGTTCCCAATATCTAAGGGACATGGTCTTGCATGGTCCATCATCTTCTCGTAGGGTTCTCATTTCTTTCGCTTGAACCCGCTTTCTCTCGGACTTAACGCCTCTTCAACTACCCTCTCTCACACATCATTATGTATAAAAAGTCTCTCTTTTTGTATGTGTCTTCCACTTAGACCAATGTCATCCTTCCCAATCTATTTCCTTTTCCCTATGCGCAGTGGGAGGTCTTATCCTACCATAGGGAGATTTTCCAATCTGAGTTATATCATTAAAATCTTGATAGCTAACAGAGAACACATAAATAAGATCCTTTGGGTTCACAAAGGAACTAAAATTCTACCTCCTCTAGACACAAATATGTTGAGATCACACACTCCAACGTGTAATTACTCAAAATTCCTACCCACCAACAATATACTACTTGCGTCCAAGATTCATCCAAATCAACGAGTGCTTAGTACTTATCCTAGCTCTACATGGACCTTTGTCCTAATCTGATACCTTATCTTTAAAGTATGTACAATTTTCTTAGAAATAAACTGAAGAAGGGCTCATACAATTCAACATACAAGTTATCCTCTTCCCATTTATGTGGATTGAAACCACTTCTAGTGTTGTATCTCTAAACAAAATCATCTTGTCCATCCCGTACTCCAACGCTCAATATTCTCCATCGATGAAAAAATGACATGTGCACACGACATCTTGATGATCATGATTAAAAGAGGTCCCGAAAATGGAACCAAAATGTAGTCTTGGAAGTTAACACCACTTAGTCGGCATGTTGGCACATCACTCAAAATAATGTCCAAGTGCTCACCTAAAGTGTGTGTAACCTATCATGTACCTCTTTATTTAGATCATTCAAGATGTGTAGTCAACATTAATCATTGTGTAACATTGAATAGAAGATAATACAACATAAATCATAATAAATACAATAACAATATGATCTTTGATCATTCATTCCTCAAGATATATAATCAACAACAAGATCTGAATGCCAATAATACCATGTCCATCTCTCCTAATCTTGGCAATCCATATCATATCATCCATTACAAACACATAACATGATCTCACAAAATATTATATACTCAACAACAAGCTTTCACATACTTGACTCTTCTAGTTATGGTTGTCTCTCTAATTACATAGACATGACAACTATATATAGTTGGTGGGAACTTGTCCTTCACCGCTTTACAATGCTTTAATATATTAATAGACTATCCTATACTTATCCTACATGTACCTTTAGTTTGTGCCTTAGTCCTCAACTAGCTATTTTATTTCCATTTATTTACTTGTTCCTTATGTCATGTTGTATTTATCTATCTTTTTCCATGTGTAATCTTTATTTGCCCAATGTTTTGCATGTGCTTTATCCATCTTTAGCATTGCTTTATCCATGCCTTTAACCAATCATAACTCTTGTCTTTCTCTTCACATCAACTTTGTGTTTTTCCTATTTTTAGTTGATCTCTGTTGTTATAGCTATCTCTTATTTTTTATTTTTTCTTGTGTGCACCTCTCACATGTACATTCTTCATGCCTATGTGTTCACCTTCGCACACCATCTTGTACTTGTGATATTTTTTTTTTTTTTCATGCACACCTTCGAGTGTGGATCATACTTAGCCATTTTTCTTTCCAACAAGGAGTGAGGAGAGAAAGAATAGGAACAAGAGGAGTAAGAGGAAGCAGACTCAATGCATGGAAGAGGACACTGGTCCCGCATAATATGATATTACGTAGGAGATACCACGTGAGTAGTACATGATGGGACCAGGCCTCGAGTCTTGAATAAGAACAAGGCCAAGAATATGCTCACCTCCTCATCCTTACATGGTGTAGATAGATAATACCTCAAAATTCATCGTGGTCATATTTCAAATCTATGTGGATGCCAAAGAATTATATTGATGGTACATGTTGAAAAGATGAGAATCCCATGTCGGACGTGTAAGACGTTATCCTTTGCAATGCAAACTCACATGGAGAAGCTAGAGTTTGAATTAAGTAAAGACACCATCGATGAGCTACAAGGGATAAAAACCCTTCAAAACTCTTCAAATTTTGGGTTCAACTCAACTGCCGACGCGTAGGAAAGTAATGCATTAATAAATATGGAAAATGAAGTGGCACATAGAAATATTAATAAGGGATCCATAATACATGACGCACAGAAAATTTTCGTGGATGTGAGTAGAAAGAATAAGAAATTAGCGTTGGAATTAAATAAGGAAAAAAAGAGCTTAGTCGATATAAATAATAAGGTAGGAGAATTAATCACCAACATTACACACTCATATCCTAAAGTAATTGTGGAGTATGGGATTGATAAAAATAAGGAAACTCAAAATTTAAAGAATTTATCAACTTTACTTGATAAGGGTGAATAGATAACATGAACAAATGGTAGAGGAACTGCAAGAGAAAATCAAGAAAAGATTCAGAGGAGAATAAAGGAGTATGAATAACTTGGCATAGAAGTGAAGGGAGCTTCATAGAAGGCTAGGAAATTCTTCATCATATTTGAGGTTACCTCAATTATAGGTGCATGCCTCATGTAAGAGAAAACACAAAGGAGCCACCTCAAGGCCTATTTTTATATGGGGATAAGGTGATGCATGTGAAATTTTTCCAAGAGGTAGAGGTGATGAATAAAACCATCAAGACCAAATGCAACAAACTAGAGTAGAGACTAGGATAATTGTAGGCTATGGTGATGAAAGGAGTAGATGTCCTTGAAGAATTTGCTTCTGAATGCCACATAGTTTTGAAATAACTACAGGAGAAGGCCATAGGAATAACCTAGAGAGCATACCAAATATTGTAGAATCATTTCGAAGAAGGTCAACTAGCACACTCGATGAGTGAAAAGGACTGAAGCAGCCATGAGCATAGAATTCCCAAAAATCCTACAGATACCATGAACCTATTTTTGGTCATACGGAGCAGATAGTTTTTATTCATACATTTTTCATTCAATATTATTTGGGATAATTCCCACGTTATTTCATTTAGGGCTCTTTATTTTATCATTCATTGATTCATGTATTGTTGAGGATAGACAATATACCTAGTGTAGGGTAATGTTGGGCTGAGAAAATGTCTAAGTATGAGGCATGCGCAAGGCCAAAGGATGCACGTAAGGGAGCATGAAAAGATCATATGAAAAGGTTGAAATATTTCATGAAGGAATGTGTGGGTAGTATTGGAAATCATGTGCGAATGTTTGGACATAAGAACAATGGAATCAAGAATTAGTGAGAATTGTCAAGTGGGCTAAAAATAGGAAAAAGTACAAAGGTTGACGTGATCATCAAGGAAAGCCAAAAATACAAAAGTTTGGATATAGCACATGCAGAACTAAGAATAGACATGGGTTATGCATGGACAACAGATATCTATCTATAGCACATGCGGCAAGATTAATGTAGAACCTATTTATAGCACACATGACATAAATATAGCTTCCTAGATAAATTAAACCACTTATAGATGTATGTGGGTTAGGGTCTATTTATAGGAAAGCTTTAGTTGTAAAGGAATACAAGTTATGTATTGGTTTGTTCTATTATTAAAGACTATAGTTTATTAAGTAGTGGAAAATTTCCCACCCTATATATATTTGTCGCATTCATGTAAGAAGTAAGCTTTTTTTCAATATCATTAGTAGTCATTTTTGTCATGGCCTATTGTTCTCAATTACATGTACGAGTCTTCTTAATAAAAGATTGTGTTGTTGGTTATGTAAACTAAGATACATCATGATTATAATGGACATATAGCTCTCTTTTAGTTATGATTGATTGATTGTACACATGTTATAGTAGTTCATATTATTCATATGGTATATTTTAATTTTATGATAACCAAGATTGTAGGAAATACATCTTGGAATTCAAACACAATGAGGGACCCAAGAGAGTTGTGTGTGCTTCATATGAGCACCTAGGATTTACCTAGGCAATGTGTCATTGTGTTTGACAATGCTATGTTGGAACTATACTTAAGTGTGACAAGACAACTCCTCTATAATGGTCATAGAATTATGTAGTGATCCTATAGTCACAACACCCATAATTTATTTGGGGAAAACCCCAAAATTATTCACTATATTTCCATAAAAAAATATAGTGATGACACTACAAGTTAGCTCTATAAGGTAGAGAACAATTTTGTTGGTCAATCAAATTCCTATAAATCATAAACTTATTATAGCTTCATTCAACTTCAAATATAAAGCAATTTAGTAGTATAAATTTTTATCAAAAAAATACACCACTCTCACATGGGTGGAGTTCAAGAAATACCTACTCACCATATTTGGCCCTCAAATGAATATGAGGACTTCACAAACACATTAACTAAATTGAGGAAAACTTGATCTATCCATGATTACTAAATTGAGTTTGGAAAAATAGCCAACCGAACAACAGGTGTTGGGTGAGGAATTATTTAAAAGCACTCATACTTCATCACCCAGGGACACAAAATAGGAAGTGTGTTATGTATACCCATGCAATATCTTTGAGATGATGGTAGCTAACAAAGGAAAATTATCTTGTAAGATAAAATATTGCGTGGATAGATTTCAATCGGTGATTACAAGCTCAAATATGACATGTTTTCCTTTCACTAGGTAGTTGTGACATCGTCTTGGGTGCCCAATGGATTTGGTCATTAGGACCTATCCCATGGGATTTTAGGAAAAAAATACAAATTAACCAGAATGGTAACAAGACCTACTCAGATTATTAGTTCTCACTACATGGATAAATCAGTCTAGACGAGTTCTGTTATGTAGTGGCTCAACTATGTGCAATTACATTGACAAAAAAATGGGCATATGTAACACCCACATAATTATAATTCAATCTTCATAATCCCTCACATTTTTTTACCGAACCTCACAGATTATCACTAGAATGCTCCTATGACCACGCCATACAACTAGCTCTAAAGAGATAACCACTAAACTTTTGAGTGTAACATTACTTGTGTAGACACCAAAATTTGGTCACACTCCCCTTGGTCCCTTGTCAAATAACCAGCTCAAGCATACTCATCTAACCATGGCCCCTTCCACCCCACATCACTATTAATTTAATTAATTAAATTAAATTAATATATATCCTCACAATATTTAATATCTAATTACCTTAATTTCTACCCCACCACCTCTCGTAACACCTTGGACAAACTGTTATAATTCTCTTTGCATTACAAGCGTTGGCATGTGATTTTCTTGAATGAGGTGTGTTCCTTGATTGTTGAAAATCATGCTTGTTATGGATAAATCATTTCTTCTCTTGGATTATTTAGAATGGAATGATATGGCTTGCAAGAATCCATTTTCACTTCTTATTGATAAGCTGCAATCTGATTTTTAGAGTCGCAAACTTATCTCTTTTACTGACTCATCCTTGGATCAATTTCAATGATCCAAGGAATGTTTTAAATCTTCTTAACAAACTAAATGGTAAATTGACATTCATTAGTTGAGAGACATAGCGGACTAAACTTTGTATGTTACAAATTCTTTGGACTTGAGTGAACGTGTCTTCATTTGGTTGTATGTTTGTGCTTTGGTCTTTGAGATTGATCTTTGCAGGACATTATGGGCGTAAAAAATAGTCTACTTCAAGACTATGAAGGGGATCAGAATCCTAAAACTAAAGGACTATCCTAACGGTATCCTAAACTAGGTAAGAGTGCCTACTTCCTAGCTATATCTACTTAATTGGGTTGTAATCTAACCTAAGCTTCTTATTCTATTTTCATTTGGAATGGTGTCCTAACCTAAGCTTTAGTGCTAAATGAATAAGGGAGAAAGTTTTCTAAGGTGATACTAGACTATTTTAACCTAATGTCTAATACTATAAGGAAGTGAATTTAATCTAACCTAAAGTGGGTACTACCTATGGCGATGTTTTAAGACCTAAGGAAATTATTGTTAGATTAACCTAAGTTTTGGGGACATTTATCCTAAACTATTTAAAAGGAACCTAAGGGTCGCATGGCACTAAGGCAACAGTTCCAATGGATTTTATTTGATTTGATTGGGTTTAATGCAAGAGGTACTACTAGTTTGGCAAAGGCCAGTTAACTTTGGTGGAGACTTTGCTAAATTTGGAATTACATGTTAACTTGGAAATGGCATTCGCCAGATTTGTGTGCTAGCAAGGAGACATAAGTGGCGATTTGGGATTAATGGCATTTATGGATCTTGTTTTTGTGTGCAAACTGTCTTGGAAACACGGGAGGTGGGTTTGTGAGAGGTTGTTTGGTTTTGCATGCCTCGCGAATTTTGCTCTGCATGGAGCTATCTGGTTATTTGAACAAGTAGTTCGACTTCTTCTTCTTGGCTATTTTTGGTTTCTCTGGTCTATTTTCAATCAAGGGAATGTATAAGAGGCATTGGAAGAAAAAAATTGGTTGTTGATCTATCGAGGAGAAGAAAAAGGGTTGGAAGCTCGGCTGAAGTCTCCTTCAAATTGGCGCAGAGGCGCTATCGTGCATGATAGGATCTACCCATTAAGATTTTTTGCTTTCTTCTAAGTGATTCATTAGAATAAATCTACTCTCATGAGATAAATATTTGCATGATTTTTCTAGTTAGCTTCTTGCATGTTTTTTTTTGAATCTATGTGGTTTTTGGAATGCAAATCCATTGTTGGCAATGATAGTTTTTGGGAAAATTTCTCTGTGTTAGTGTAATGGTGGCATGCATGTGAAACCTATATGGGAAGCTCTGTATTTCATTCTAAAACTTGTATGCAAGACTGGTGTTGTTTTGAACTGGCATTAGTTGCTTTGTGTGGTTCTGAACCTTTATGGGAGTCTTATGTTTCATTCAACTATTATTTGGAGCCTATGTTTCATCTGAACTAGTATGGGAGCTTCGTGATTCATTATGTGCTCTTATTTGAACTTCATTTTATTTTAGAGCCATTATTAGAGCTTTGTGTAGTTTAGAAATTTTGTTGAAGCTCTATGAGCAATGTTGTACTCGTGTTCAGTACTTGTGTGGTTTGAACTTGTAGTCGAATCGATGAGTTTTGTTCTGTACATATACTCTAAGCTAGAATTTTTATTCTTATTCAAGGATTTGAAAATGCTTGAACTCGTATTAGAGCATTGGTGTGTTTTTCTGAGCTTGTATTTAGGGCTTTGTGTTTTGTTATAGGCTCGTATTTGAACTTCGTGTTTTTATGAGCCAATATAGAGACTTATGAAGTTCTGAACTTTTATTCGAAGCTCATGTTCAACAATGTACTAGTATTCCATTCTTGCGTGTTTTGAACTTGTGTTGGAATCGATGTGTTTGATTCTATACTTGTATTTTGAGTTGGATTTTTGTTGGTATTAAGGATTTGAAAAGCTTTAATCTCATTTATGGACTGTCTAGCTCAAAAGGGTCTTGAGAGATTTTTTTGTTTGAAGTAGACCTGGTAATCTCTTTTGAGATCTTCTTCTTGTAACTTCTTATTGGATTGATTGTGGTATTTATGTCTATTAGACTATACCACCTTCTTTGAACTTGACAGGGCGTGTGAATACGAAGTGTATCCTATTCTTCTCTCCCTGAGTAAACCCGTGTCCTGTTGAAGGCTTGACTATTATTTTAGAAGGATTAAAGGACTAGAATTATATCTTGTTATGGGTATTGATGATTTATAGTTCATTTGGAATAAGTCGTTAACAGTTTTAGAGGCTTCTAGAAATGCAGTATTTACTCTCCTTCTTGTTATTGATGTTGAAACAAAAACTTTCCCTATCATAAGATTTTAACTGGAACTCGAGAGTCTTGTGGTGATTCTGTTTCACTCGAGTTGGAAGTAAGTTTGGGACATTACTTGTCTTAAATGTATTATTTAGTTTTCTTACTCTCTTTTGTTCTTTTTAATTGATTTCCGGGTTTTATTAAAAAGATGGATTAAGTACCTTAGTGTACTAAATTTTGTATACAATATCTCTGTTCAGAATGCTTTGTATTATTATTCTTATTTGGGGATCGCAAACTATTTACTCTGTTGCATCAAGTTGTGGAAGCCTTGTAATAGGATTTCAGTCTTTTGAGTTCGTGAGTTGTATTGATCCTTGTTTATCTTTCACTATTTGTGGATTTCTATACCTTGTTGGATTCAATGAATGAATCTCCAGTTTTAAAGAGAGAATTGAATATGTTCTCTTGGGGATAGTATATTGTTAGGGACTATATTGTGTACTTCATTCTAAGATTTGAATTTGAACTTGAGCTTGGTGAATGGAAATAGGTAAACCAGTTTGTTAGATTTGTAAGGAAAGTTAGAAGTGTGATTTCTTTAACTATGTGTTTGGTTTTATGTTCTCTTTGGGAACTAGATAAAGAATTTCTAAGTTTGAAATAGAAATGGGAATTCATTTCATAGTATAAATGAAATGAATTATAGATTGGGTCCTTTTTATTTGAGATCCTTTTTCTATTGTTTGGATAAGTTCATTTGATTGAACTTTTCTATTTTCAATCTTCTTCTGAGATGAAAAATTTATGGTGGAATGTTTGGTTTCAAATATTTGAATTATATCCTCTAACATATGGGAGTCAGTTTTGACTTGCATGGGAGCTATTTTAACTCTCTACCCTACTTGGATTGATTTGGGATTCTTGTTAGATGCTTTGCCTTAATGTTGAATCTTTATATTGTTATCTTTGAATTGAGGCAGATTCGTGTGTTCTAAACCTGTATTTGTCTTTCAGATGATTAGTGTTTGGGGAATAGCATGTATTGATTCTTCTTCCTTTGTTATATGGAATGATGAAGCATTCTAATATTATCTATGTTGTAATTAACTTTTTTTTCTGCTCAGTAAAGATAAATGTGTATTTCTACTCTTATAGAACTATGAAACAATTAGATGACAAGACATGTTGATTGTTTTAAAGTAATTAATAGGATCAATTAAACCTTATGATATAATGCAGTGTTGTAGATTATATTATGCTCTTTTCTTAAAAGTGAATTCAGACTCTTTTAATGTACTTCTTTTCTAGATGTTATTACTTATGATTATATGTATGATTTATTAATTGTTTCATTAAAGCGAGTTGTTTTAAAGGAACAATTAGTGGAATGCACTTTACTTTAATGCTTAGTGTTTATCATGCTCAGCCTATCAATCGACCGTCTAGCAATTTTTATAGATGGACATCGTAAGTGATAAAAGAAGATAGAAACTTTTATGATGCATTGGCTTATTTAATTTTGGATCTTATGTAAAGAGTTTCGAATCATTCTTTAGTTGTATTGGAAAATAAAAAGTGATGTTCTTCTAAGATCTTAATTCTGATTGACATGTAGAATGTCTGAATTGCATAGTCTTGAAAATGTATACTTATTATCATGAATTGAAAGGTTTTGTGTTGAACTTCCATTTATGATGTGAATACTTTTTTACCGGTATGACAGAAATAATAGTAATATCTTTGCATGTACTCTTTATACCTATTGTATATTATTGTTGTTTTAAGATAATGAGTTGGATTAAGGAGATGTATAATCTCCCTAATATTGATGAAACTATTAAATTTCAAAATATGGCATTCTCTAACTACACAACTATAGTTTAATAATGAAATATGCTTGGGACATACAATTAAACTATATAAGTAACAAACGATAAAAAGGTTATGTTAAACCTAACATCTAACCATGTAGAGGAAGACTCTTCCTCTCTCATGGAATGAAAGATAAAAGGAATAGTGGTTATGATCTTTAATCTTTATGCTAAGTTTATAAATTAAACCCTAGTTGAATCTAGGTGGATGACATGCTTGATTTGGATGGCTAGGATTACATTAAGAATTAAACATTTGATGTTTTCTGTCCTTGTTTTTGGGATAACTACTTGTTATGCCATGTTAACGAATAACAATGCAAACATCAATTAATGAATTTCTCCATATCTAATCAGGCTAATGTTGGATAAATAACTTAAGGAATGTTGGAATTAGGGTTAGGCATGGTTTTTGTAATCTAAATATTAATCCAAATTAATTATGATTAATGACCACTAAGGGGGTATGTACATCTTGATGAATCAATTCTAACGGATGTTGGCACACGCCAATCTGTAGGACTATACCCTTGAGAAGTCTCTGGAATTCTCAAGGATACATTGTTTTAGTTGACATGTGGCAACACCCTTCCGTATTTTTTCATCTATATCTACACACATATGGACTTAAACTTAGTTTCTCTCTAGGTCAAGTTAGTAGCATGTTCGAGATAGGTAGTTGTCTTCTATGACTCAGGGTACCTTAGCACATTCGAATGACTTAGGTCAACCGAGTATGCCCATATACCCTAATTCATCGTGAGCATCTTCCTATAACAAACTATGATGCTAAACGAGGCTAGGGTCAAACCTTGGGCAAGTGGACTAACGATAGTCAGTAAAGACCATTCTAGATAACAGAAGAGTGAGGTGAAGGAAGTATTCTGGAATGAGAAGTATGTCATCTAGGAATAGTAACATGAATAGTATGTTGAAAATCTTTGGCTAAAGTATCGCAAGTTGTTGGTTGCATTGTCATATGTTACCTAGTTTAAAGCAATGTGATGTCAGATGAATATTGGTAACAAATATTCAGATAGGTTCTTAAAACATATCACTCGGTACCCAGAATAGCTTAGAACCAAGTATATGTAGTATACATAAAGTATTCTATACTTTAAGTAAACATGAGAAATGAGTTGGTAACCGAGTCATGGAATGAGAGATCGGTAGTATACCGAGTCATTACAAGTACATATGGTTATCTATTATGAGATTGATTAGCATGGAATGTGTGTTCTAAATGATGTTTTATTTAGAACAGAGAACATTATATTTCAAAAAAAAATCCCTTGTTTCTAAAGTCTTAAAAAGGGAATGTTACAACCTCACCTAGACACCTCACCTGGACACCTCATCCAGCCACCTCACCCTAGACCTATTCTCGGCATGTTTACATAACCAACAATAACTAAGTCTTACTTACCTTAATGAGATAAGATTTGGTCTAACCCTAAAATTAATCCCTAAAATCTCTCTAACCACATTCTCACTCATTAGAAGGGAAGTTTCTGTTTTAATCCATGAGAATAAACAAACTGGGCCAAAAGAAATTAGAAAGATCTGCCCATTTTAGTAAACCTAGGGAATCTCACCTTAACTGACACCGGATACCCTAAACCGATGTCGCTCAACCTGGAACCATCGTTAGTTACCATTTATTCACCCAAATAGCCTTATTTTTGGGTTGGCACATTCTGAGAGAAAGGGAAGGAGATCAAAGCTACATGCAAGAAAAACCAGCATCCTTTCACATATCCAAACATCCAGAGCCATCACCAGACATATATTGAAGCATCGCACTCACGGAATCATTTTGGGAGCCACTACTATGATATCCAACACTATTCTTCTGATCAATAGCCACCTCCATTCAGCCATCAAAATCTACATCACAGTAAGTACATCTCTACTAGTATTGTCTATTTCAGCATAGTTAACTTTTTTCATTCCTGTCATTAGTTTATACTTTGCATGTTCATTCCTCCATTACTTATTAGCTTGTAATCCTACCATTTCCCTTACCCACACCACCAAATCACCATTCTGATCTAATATTTGTTTTTAGTATACCTGAGATCTCCACAGACCTTCTCATCCACTCTTTCAACCTCATTTGACCTCATATCAGCCCCTGCCATTTGATTTATTTGAGTTTCTTTTACCTCGACCATACCAACTTTAGCTATCACAACCGCTTATCGATTCTACCTAAACCAAAGATCGGTCCAGACCTAATCGGCATCGTTCTCTATGTTTTATACCTTGACCAATAACATACCCAACAATCATCTCACCAGTTGACTTAAACAACCCGTAATCCGACCCTAACCACTCCAAAGACCTTGACGGATACCTCATATTTCATATCCAATTATATCCTAGCTTGTTGTGATTGGATTTTCTTATTGTACTTGAATGAGATACCTAAATCATATCAACTACAGTAGGACTTTGTTTATTTCTCACATTAATTTGTTTTAAACATTGGATTGATAGCCATCTAGGGAGTATCACACTTCCTAGATCTAGCACATGCTAGGCACCATTATCCTATATCATTTAACTATCCTTTTGTGGTCTTGTTTTCTATTACAGTAGTTCCTACTAGATAAAAGGAATCTATCACATTCATTTTTAGATCAATAAGTTAGAACGCACGTAAAAACCATCAACCAACCAACATTTAACAGGTATTCCTCCTTGGCCCTTACCCTTATCCATTTCGTCATTCAAAAAGGTTAAGAAAATGGTGAAACATTTTAGCATGCCCAGTGGGACCCATCAGGGGTTCTTATTACATTTTATTCATTCCTAGGCAAAATTTGTGTGTTTTTTTCCCTTCAAAAATCTTACACATTAATCTTCTTCCTTGGTAATCTTCTCTTCTTTCGATTGTTATAAAAGATACACTTTCTTTTTGTGCATTTAAAAAGAACCATTATTTTTTATTTTTGCATTTAGTGAAAGAGCATACCCTCTCCTATTCATTATTTGTGTCATCGAACATAATCTTTCGATTTGGGCTTAAAATTGAATGCATTAAATTCTAATTTGTTGCATTTAGATCACATTAAAACGAGGGCAACCTATATGCTAGAAGTCATGCCCAGCTGATGGTTGACACAAACATTCATAGAAATCACATTTCTCTCTCTCTCTCTCTCTCTCTCTCTCTCTCTCTCTCTCTCTCTCTCTCTCTTACCAAACTTGCATAAAATCAAAATATACACATCTTTCTTAAAAAACATCTTATGCGGGAACATCTGTCAATGATCACATGATCTGATTGGCAGGTACTCCCCAGGTCGTTGCCTCTGTTGAGTCATCATCTCAAAGGAGGGCCTACCCCCACCATAACATACCTGAAACCTATCCTTTTAGATATCCTTCTTCCTAGGACACCTTCCTAACCAAAAATTCTGTTCTAAATACACACAGTCAGTCCTAAATAGCATAAGCTAAACAAACATAAGAAAATAACTGTTAAGATCGTATGTTTTGTTAGCATTCTTCTTGACTTGTGTTTTGAGGTGTGAGACTACGACTCTCTATTTTTCTTCTTCCTTGCACACTCCACCATCGTAGTTAGAGTATTCTGACTTTTTCTGAGTGTGTCAGGAACCCATCTCCTCATTCTCAAGTCTCTGAGTTTGATTCTTCACTTAATTTAATTCACAAAATCCACTTTCTTTATGTCTTCCTAATTTCATAGTCACCGACATCGGTCCAGTGACCGTCACCATTTCACATTTGATGTCATCGGTTAAACCTAACCTCGTGTCACCGCTTTCTAGTTACTTTATCTGGAATAGCCTTCATCACTCTTGTTTTTCTATTTCTCGGTCCTCGTGGCATCATCGTATTTCTCCCATGTTGATACCTACTATCATACCCCATTTTTCGATTGAGAAACAGGGCCCGATTAGTTTGTATTAATCTCAATCAACCAACCTTACATAGAATGGGCTGCAATATTTATAGATATTACACAGCCAAATACAAACATGAAACAAAGTTGCACAGGTGCAACCATTTTCCAAAATACACAAGCTTCCAATAACATCCGGGAAGCACAAATGAATAAATACAAATATACTATTTAAAACAATATAACAACATCTATGAAAGACAAATATGGTTTATGAACCATATAAAAATACATAAAAAATATGGTTTATTTAATAACCATTACTATTTAATTAATAAAATTAATTAAATAATTATACTATGCATAATTAATTAGGATAATAATATTTTATCCTAACATTCCCCCCCTTAATTGTGCATTATCTGAAGAGATGAGGAGAGGAACTCTTTGAACAACTTGAACTTGTCACGTGCAAGTGACTTTGTGAAAATATATGCTCGTTGTTCAGCAGTTGGACAAAATTGAAGCTGAATGTTGTGCTTCAACACATGTTCGCGTATGAAATGAACTTGAACCTCAATGTGCTTTGTTCTCTCATGAAAAATTAGATTGCGAACAATTTTGAGTCCACCTTCATTGTCAACATACATGGTGGTCAGTTTGTCCTGAGGTATTCCAAGTCCTTCCAGTATGTGACGTAGCCAAATCCCTTCACAGACATAACTTCTCTTGCAGAACGATACTCGCTTCACTGTAGAAGAGCGAGAAACAAAGTGTTTTTCTTACTTCCCCATGATATTGGTCTGGATCCCATAAATAATACAAATCCGTGAAGTTGATTTTCTATCATCAATGTTACCTACATGATCTCGAATCCGAATATCTAGTCAAGAAGAAGTTTTCGTTCTTCTTGTATTCTGACCAAGATCCTCCGATCCTTTGAGATATCTCAAAATGCACTTTGTTGCTTCCAATGACAAACTTTGGGTTCCTGCATGAACTTGGATAGATAGCTCACTGCAAAGCTGATATTTGGTCTAGTGTAGGTCAGGTAAATGAGACTCCCAATCAGCTGCCGATAGAGAGTGGCACTTACCTCAGGAGATGGATCTAAACGAGATAACTGTAATCTGTTCTCCATGGGTGTAACAATTGGTGTGTAATCCATCATCCTAAACTTTTCAAGCGTAGTCTTGGTATATTTCATCTGAGAAACAAAAATATGATTCTCTTTCTACCACACTTCTAATCCAAGACAATAGTGCATCATCCCAAGATCGATCATGTCGAACGATCGATTAAGATCTTTCTTCATTACATCGATCATCCTCACTGAACTGCCAGTGATGACTAGATCATCGACATAGACAACAACAATCACCATCTCCCCCTTGCTTGGGATCATATGCATTTCTAAAAATCCATGTTGTACGAGATGCTCATCAATCTTGATGTACCATGCCCGGGGTGCCTGTTTGATGCCATACAGAGATTTCCTGAGTCTGCATACCTTTGTTTCTTGACCAGGTATAATATATCCCTTAGGTTGAATCATGTAGACTTCTTCTTGTAAATATCCATTTAGGAAGGCACTTTTTACGTCCATTTGGTGAACTTTCCATCCAAATCGAGCAAATTAGAGCAAAGATCATCCTGATCATTTTGATCTTAGTTGTGGGAGCAAATGTCTCCTCATAGTCAATGCCTTCTTTTGTGTGTACCCCTTTGCTACAAGTCTTGCTTTGTACTTTTCCACTGTCCCATCTGCTTTGTACTTAGTTTTGAATATCCATCTGCATCCAATGGGTTTCTTCCCCGTGGAAGATCGACAAGCTGCCAAGTGTTATTCTTCATCACCGATTGATATTCGTAATCCATGGCATTTTTCCAAGTTTTGACCGTAGGGCTTCCTGGAATTTAGAGAGCTCATCTCGATTCAATAACTCTACTCATCAAAGCAAAGTTAACTTCTTCTCTTGCTTTACTTTGAGTCTCATGGTCCAGGTGGATGTATCCGGTGGATCATCCAATCTTGCACCTCGTAATGTACATATACACTATTTAGGCATACTTTGAACTGTTCCCATGGGTTTTGGTTCTATCTCGATCAACACCATCATCCCCATCATCACTTTCATCTTCGAGGGAACATCAGCTTCAATTTTACAACGGTGAAAATATACATTTTGTAAGTCCCGAGGAGGAGTCTCTCGCTTCCTTCTTCTCGAAAAACTCAACATCTTCTGCTGGTGTAGACTTTTCTGGTCTTGGGATCCATCAATCTATACCCAAGAGTCTCTTCACTATACCCAATGAAGATGAGTTTTTGACATGTCCAATTTCTTTCTATTCTGTTTGGGTATGTGCATGCTTACTTTGCACCCGAATACTCTGAGGTGTGTAATGGATGGTTTCCTTTTTTACCATGCTTCTTGTGGTGTTATTCCATCAAGAGTAGTTGTGGGTGCTTTGTTCAAAAATACACTGTTGTTTTTACTGCTTCTACCAAAATGTCTTTGCAAGTCCGAATCATCGATCATGCATCGCACCATTTCCATGATAGTACGATTTCTTCTCTCAACAACACCATTTTGTTGCGGTGTGTGTGGAGGAGGCATTTGTCGATGAATCCTGTGAGTTTGTAGGTAGTCTTTGAACTCATCACTGGTGAATTCCCCCTCGATCTAAGTGGAGAGTTTTGATGTGACGACTAGTTTCTTTCTCAACTGCTACTTTGAACTTTTTGAAGGTTTCAAATGCTTCACTTTTCTTACAAAGATAGAAAATCCACATTTTCCTCAAATAGTCGTCAACACAAAGCATGAAGTACTGGAACCCAAAATGACTTGGCTACATCGGACCACAAAGATCGGTATGAACCAGGTCAAGTTTACCATGAGCTCGAAAAGTACTCTTTTGGAATGAAGCCTGTGTTGTTTTCCTACTAGGCAGTGAGGACACTTGTTTGTATCCTTCTGAAGAGAAGGTAGCCCATGTAACATATTACGCCGGTGAAGTGTTTCGAGATATTTGAAACTTACATGACCAAATCTCCAATGCCACAACTTGTCTTTGAGGTGGAGTTTTTAGCCACAAGTGCTTGATCGTCTGTGTGAATGAAATCAAGTTGAAACATGCGTCCCACATTGGAGGATTTTGTAATTATTTTCGAGCCTCTTGATTTATCTCGAATCAAACACATTTTCTTGCCTAATTGACTATCAAAGTCAATTTTTAGGTTGTGATCAAGGAGTTATATAATTGAAAGGAGATTCTTTGTCAACCTAGGGATATATAGGACATCTGATAGTCTGCATTTGCATGAACCAAGGGGTAGAGAAATGTTTCCAATCCCCTAAACTATATATGAAGAATCATCTCCCAACGAAACATGATTTTTTGATGGCGTGTCCATCATTGAAATAAACTAGTCTCTGTGGCCATTCATGTGTTGAGTGGCTCCCGAATCAACATACCAGACATCACTAGATGACGTGGATGGTTCACTTGATTGAGCAGTGAACAAGAAGTCTTCATTGTCTGACTATTCTTGTTGCTCAGCAATATTACCTTGCTAGTGGGGTCTTCTTTTCCAGTTCCCCTTTTTATGCCCGTGATAGTTGTTAGAATGTCCCTTGTAAGATTGTTGTTGTTGTGGTCCAGAGTTGCTTGATGAACCTTTCTTATAAGTGTTATACCAACAATCTTTTAAGTCATGTCCTCTTTTGCAAATAGGACATTGCTTCTTCTGTTGATTGTCCCCGTGATACTGATTCTGATGTTGGGACTTCTGATGGGAATTAGGTTTTCCTTTACCTTTTCCTTTCCATTTTTGATGTGAAGATAGTGCCTGCTCCTCTTCATCATCCTTATTGTGCATTGCTTCCTCTTGTTGTAGTAGTTTTACTAGCTTGTCAAAACTAATTGTCGATTCTGTCACATTTAGTGTTGTGACAAAAATAAGGTAAGAAGAGGAAGTGCTCTCGTAACAATGGGAATGAGAGTATCATCTCGTGACTAATTCTCCTGGGGCTAGAAGTGAAGCCCTTAATTTTGTAACTCTTCTTAAGAAAGCTTCAATTTTCTCATTCTGCTTGAATTTCAGTGTATGTAATCGACTCTGCAAATTCGAGTGACATTCTTGTTCTTGGCCTCATATATTGTACTCAATTTATCCCACGCTTCTTTTGTTGTTTTGGCATCTCGAATGTGGGGTTGCACATCATCAGATACTCCAAACAAGATGATGAGTTTGGCCTTCTGATCTACTTTATCAAATTGTCGTTGTTGTGTTGTATCAGTGGCTGATCTGGTTAGAGTACCATTCACAACAGACCAGATCTCTTCAAACTCAAGTTGTGTCTTTATTTTTTCTTCCATGTAGCATAGTTTCTTCCTCTCGAGTAATTGTGAATTCGGAAGAAAAAAATTTGGGGCATTGGTCCCCATTTTGCAGAGATCACCGACGAGGGTTTGGCTCTTATCACCTGGGTATTAGGTCTCCCAATCTATATATCGTCATTCCAATATACCGAACCTTTCTATATACACGCCCTTCCAATATACCCGTCGGACGTGGAAGAAACTTACCCTTTCTATATACCCAGGTACATGAAAGAGGCGTTAACGTATGTGAAAGAATTCAATACGTGGTACCAAGACAAAGATCTTGATGGGGTCTGTGTGATTATTGATACCGCTCAAATAACTATCCTCATACGTGGCGTAACTTCACTATATACTTGGATAATTTCTCACCCGGATTTATGTCGTGGCAATCGTTCACGACGGATGGGATGGTTCATAATGTGTGCACTGTGACCTTATTACTCCCGCTGATTTAAAGGGACGATACCCAAACGACGTTGTGATAGCTATATTAGGCATTAAGTGCAGTAGTAGTCGCGACGCTTTACCTGTAAGTGCTTCCCAGAGGCACCGTATATACCGAACGCTGTGAATGAGATATAGGATCTCGTGAGTGGTATAGAACCAATTTTTTATTGTTTTTATTACAATTCTACCAGTTTTTGAGCAGTTACAAAGTTTTTAGTTGACTATGGCAACCTGTAAATTAGTACAATATACAGCAGTATACAATTTACATTCAAAAAACTAGAAAATTTGAATGGCAGCAAAAATTTCAGTTTCGCTTCATGGGCCCTAGTGGCCTCCTGAGCCCAATACGACCCAAAATGCTAAAAATTGCAAAAAAAAAGCTGAAAATGCAATTTTTAGATGGGTCTCCTTTTGCAAAAAATGTCTGAAATGAAAAACCAGGCCGAATGGGAGAAAAATATTTTACCCTAAATTAGGGATTTCTCCGCTAAATTTAGTTAGTTATAACTAAATTTAAAATTTCTAAAAGTTATCGGTTCCGCCAAAAATTCCACCAAATTCAAAAATGGATTTTTGTGTTGGGGGTTGGATTCGAACCCCACACCTCCCGCTTCTAAGGCTATTGCTCTATCCACCAAGGCGCTTAGGCATGTTTGAATGTAAAATGCAGCAGTTTGTATTTAACTAAGGAAACAACGACTAACCTTTTTTTTAAAATGACCTGGCAGAGTGGAGGCATCTCGTGGCGCTTGCGTGGAGCTTGTTTGGATTAGGTTTTCGACTTGAAGTGGATCTGAAACATTGTATTTGTATTCATCACTCTTTTTTCTATTTCTCGGCCCTCGTGGCATCATCATATTTCTCCCATGTTGATACCTATTGTCATACATATAGTTTTGTCGATTGAGAAACAGGGGTGGAATCTGATTAGTTTGTATTAATCTCAATCAACCAACCTTACATAGAATGGGCTGCAATATTTATAGATATTGCATAGCCAAATACAAACATGAAACAAAGTTGCACAGGTGCAACCATTTTCCAAAATACACAAGCTTCCAATAACATCCGGGAAGCACAAATGAATAAATACAAATATACTTGTTTAAAACAATATAACAACATCTATGAAAGACAAATATGGTTTATGAACCATATAACAATACATAACAAAATATGGTTTATTTAATAACCATTATTATTTAATTAATAAAATTAATTAAATAATTATACTATGCATAATTAATTAGGATAATAATATTTTATCCTAACAAGTTTCACATATACCAACATTCCTATTTTATTCTTTGAGACTGGTTTTCTTCCACGCTGACCAGATGTCAATTTCAAGCACCCATCATTGGTTTTCCCTCAACTATCACCGGTCAACCTAATCGTCATGGTTTTCCCTAAACCGTCACCTGTCAACCATCGACTCATCGATTACTTGTGTTTGATTTTCAAAATATAGACATTGACCAGATTCACCTCTCGGACCCCATTATTCTCTATTTCTATTGTTTTATGTGTCATCTACAGAATACAGTCTTACCAGGTCAACACTTGTTCACATGGTGTTGACTCACACCAAACTAACGCCCTCATATTCCATGCTAGTCGTTAACCACTCCCACCTAGTCCCTCACCGCCTTCCATCCTAGTCACCCATGGATCCAACCTTACCTACCACCATTGCTATAGGCGATGAAGAGTTTGCACGAATCCTTGATCGAATCCCATGGCCTTACAGTTCTACCTTTCCCACTCTTCCACCCGAGACTCCTCAGGTCAGTTGATATACGACATGCTTGTATCCATCTCTCCTGCCCTTATTCCTACTTCTGCATCAGTCCCTAATAATGTGGTGTTACCCTCACCTGCTTCACCCTCGGTAGTTTTGCAATTATGACCAATACCTACCATGACCGATGCGTCTCATAGATTACTCGTGTATTTCATATTTGTTGTCTCTACATCAACTACTAAGACCATAGCCCAAGATGCACCCATTGTATCACAAATACCCATTGCAACACAACCTCTCGCGGTGTCGGTGACCCCTACTCCATTCCAGAATCTCATCCTCTCCATCCCTCAAACATTGCCCCCAATCGCTACTAGAGTCACGACAACCATCCCACCTACATACACCTACTATCAACAACCCCTATCTTTTTTATCACCCATTCTATATATGTTCCTTCTATGTCAATTCTTTATTCTCAACCTCCCTATCAGGTTCAATATTCGCCCCCTTGTGCCACAGGAGGTTTCCATCCATCACAACCTACTAATGACCTCATCAAGTTGATGATGGAAAAGATGCACACATTAGAAGCATCAGTTTCTGGCTCATGCAATTCCCTCACCTATGATGAAATTTTTAATGAGCCTATTCACCCATCCATTCCTATTCGACCATACCCCATACATTGGGAAATGCCAAAATTCAACTACTTCAATAGCAAAGAAAATCTACAACATTTGTGGTCCTTTAAACATGGGCGTTACCTGATTTCCCACGATGACACTTTAATTTTGAGGACTTTCCCAATGTCCTTGACAAGACCTACATTATACTGGTACAGTGGACTACTAAGACATTCCATTTACTCGTTTAATCAAGTAGCCCAAGCCTTCCTAGATTACTTCTCCATCAACATTGTTAAGAAGGTTATCATGAATGATCTTTATTCCACATGATAATATGACAATGAGTCTATCGTTGACTTCGTCACTCGATGGCACAACCTCATTAACCAGCTCACATTCCAATTACCTCAAACTGAGCTTATAGAACTATTTACTCAGGCAAGCTAGACACATCTCACCAACCCTGCAGGTGTAAAATTTTCACACTTTCGACGAAGCATTCACCATGGCACGGAAATTGGAAATTCGTGTTATCGAAGAAAAGAATATTCAACTTCGTAACAAAGAACACCACGTTTAATCAAATGATGCTTCTTCATCTTCAAACCCCAAAACAACTATTCAAAACCTAAAGGGTCTCGCTAATGTTTTATTTCTCAAAGTCAGTCCCCCTCATCAATCAAACCCATCTAAACCCCCTTCTAGTTTATCTCTTGTCCAAGCTTTCCAGTTCAGATGAGAACAACAAAAGTACACTTCCATAGGAGAATCTTATTCTTTTGTTTTGGAAAATATTGTTAAGGCTAGTGTTATTACCCTTCCACCTATAAAACCACATATTGGTTTTAATATTGAGTGACCCATGCCCGCATGGTATAAGGAACATGAATTTTGGAACTATCATCGTGTCAAAGGTCACAACTGACAATAATTGCATCACCTTCAATAATATCATCCAAGAAATGTTAGGAAATGGAGATCTAGTCTTAGATAGCCCGAATGCACCCACTAACCAAAACTTGCATATCTTTAAGAAGCCATTCCCTAATCATGCCCCATCTTCCAACCAAGTTGGTGATACCTCAAACAATGATAACAATGTTTGCAAGGTCCATGCTATTTTCGATGACATACTAGTTGCTTCCTAATTGCCTCATGTTCCTTCCATAGATGAAATCTTAGCCCGCGCTCCCCTACCTGCACCAGAATCTATTTCATCTACTCCTCTACCCACAAAGGAACCTCCTTCATTTTCCCCTTCACCCGTGGAAGATCCTATAATCAGCACACCACCTTTGACCCCTAAAAATTTCCAGCAGTTGTCAGTGGCACCTCTCCGATGCATAGAAGATGCAGGTCCACTACCTACATCAACATAAGGATAGTCCACTTTTGCTGGCCCATCCTCTCCTCTACCCATAGGGGATACTATAGAAGTACCATTTCCTATAGATGACCATTCACCATCAGACCTTCAAGAAATTATTGACTGATTTCGTCTCTCTTACCCACAGAGTCCGAGGCTAGCCATTTCCCGTATCTCAAACACATCTTACAAGGATTGTTACTCGATCCACGCTGCACCCGCTTACAACAACACATTTTCATGCTTAGCATATCACTTGGACTATGTCGATAGAGCCTTACTTTGGGAACACCTTCTACTTCCTATTTCAACACAAATGCGCTGTCACTCGCTAACACCTCCATTATCTATCCAAAAGTATTTTGAGCAACCAAACCAAACACAACCACAACTATTACAATGCCTTCCACAAAGACCACTCATGGCCCAACTCATACCTTTTCCCATAGCCCAACATGCATCTACACCCAAACCCACACCTATATCATCTCCCTCACCTAAACCTATCACTATCTTAGGGGTCATACCGACAAACCTAGCCTTACTCACCCACCCATCAAATTAAATTTAGCCACATCTTCCAAAACTAACACAAAACTTAACCCACCCATAAAATGAAGATCCAATCTCCTAGACCTCATTTACCAACTTCTCCTACCATGTCATTATTTTCTTCACCCCTTTCGTCCATCCTAGGACCTCACCCCTCGACCCTAGCCAAGAAACCATCATCCACCGATAAGCCAAAAATGAAGCAACCCATTTCCCCATCGCAGACCTCTAATATACCCAAGTGACCCACACAACCTCCACCCTCACCTGTAACCTTCTTATCACCTATACCTCTAATACTGTCAATAACTTCTTCACTACCCATGACACTTCCTTCTCTTTCACTCACACCTCCTGCCCAACCCACACCACCTACCTCCACAAAGCACCTCGGTTACCCCCTGTGGGTAACCTGCCCTCTTCCACCATCGGATTTTCCCTCCACATCTTGTACACCCATATCACCTTTACCTAAAAATATGCAACCTAAAGCTAAAAATCCACTACCCTCCAATAAGGTAGTTAAACCAACCAAACCTTCCATTTCTAGTTCATCTACCATGCCCCTACCCAAGCAGATATCGACCAACACCTAAGACCACACCACACACCAAACTAGTAGCCCAACCTACTCCCCCTCTTGTAAATAATCTTCCTCCATAGTCATCCGTACATGTACCCAAACCCACATTCACCTCCCATTGTGATCCATTAGCAGGGTCCTACGCCAAAATCCTAACCAATCTCCTCGAAACTTTTGTCATCACATTACCACCTCTTAGACCTTACAACCCACTCAAACCCAAACCAAAAGGGTTTGACGAAACCAAAATTTACACCTACCATCATGTGCCAGGACACGATGTAGAGAACTATAAGGCTTTAAAAACCACTCTTGTCCAATTGTGTCCTCCTAAAGAAAACTTTGACGATGATGATCTTCTTGATGAGGACCCCATTTCACCTTCACCAATTTCCACAGATCTTCCCCATTGCCTACTCAATGACCAAAATCTCCACCCCCACAACTCTTTGATCCACCCCTAGATTCAAAATTAACATGGTTCATATAAGAGAGTTGGCCAAACCACCACCCAAATTCCAATGCGCCCTACTCATCTCACAAGGCTCGTATCAACCACTAGGGTTTTATCCCTCTTGCCGCTATACCTTCCATTACACACCCTCTTCATCAACCTCACCTCGACTAACATGATCAACATTGCCACCTATTCTTAGAAGGAAAAAGCAAGGAGAAAGCAATGGCCCATCAACCAACCTCGTACCCAATATACCATCCGCACCTACACCCAAAGTCGTCATTCGAGGTCCTGCGTATATCCCATTTCCGACGGATTCACACATCACACAATGCTAAAGCAAATACACCAATCCCCCTCAAAATGTCTTTATATGACCTCGTCCAAACCTTGAGTCACATCATCAACCCCTCATTGAGGTCCTTCAATATATCAAAGTCTTACCAAATGACCCCACACCTGTGGCCTCCATCATTACCCCTCACCACGTAGCCTCTCTCACTAGGTCTTCACCTTCCTCTACACCTCCACCCACTCACCAAGTGGCCACCCTCAACTTTTCAGATGAAGAGATCGCTCCCTTCCAATCTGATGACCCCGACCCCACTCTTTTCATCTCTGTCTTTATCGATAATATACGCATACGACATGTTATGATCAATGGTGGTGCTAGTATTAACATCATCTCCTCCCATGTGTATGACCAAATGCAAATACCGCCAATTACATGCATGGTAACCCCGTTATGTTGCGTTCCTTCAATGACGCCATGACCTCTACACTAGGTACCATTGTTCTCCATGTCCACATAGATCCCCGCACTATCCTAAAACTTTTCTATGTCCTAGAAGGGGAGTTCCAATATAACTTGTTGCTTGACGACCTTGGATCCGTGTTATGGGTTGTGTCCCTTCGATGTTACATCGATGCCTCAAATTTGAACATGAGGGACATAATTACACCATCCCTTCGACCCCTCACCTTTTAAGACCTGTAACATGCTATATCGACCTAATGATGTGCTTGTACCGATCAAGGCATCCGCCACCATCACCACTTCACCTTCACCCACAAGCCCATCCACTAAAATTGCCACTACTTTTGTTGTATCTAACCTCGCTATCCCCACTATAGTTATAGCCTCTACCACTAGCGCTCATGTTTCCCCTTCATCTAGCAAGCCATATATACCCGCTACCCACATACTAACCATTGATCCCTTAGAAGGTGTTTTTCAATAACTCACTCTGGGGGAATACCACCTATATAATATAGATACCTTCCTCACCCCACAAGAGTATGGGAATCTACGTCAACACCCTAGTTATGACATCCGCATCGGTGACGTTTTCCCTTATAGCCCTCCCTACCTTCACACCAACCTAATGTATGGGGGACTTGATATAGCCACCTATAAACCCGAACCTCTATCCCAAACCCAACCATTTTCATCTAACCTTCACTCCCTCACTAACCACCGCTTCACTCACACTTTCCTCCACCGTGCGCATGTGGAAAGGATTTGGCTTCAGTTTTTATGAACAAGTCTGCCACACTATCATCTCTTGTACATCTAATAAACACAATGACCATAGTGGCATTAGTTTTAATGCTCCATCCTGTAAGAAGGTTTACATCAACCTTATCCAGACAAGAAATATTCCCCCTCTCATTCACCCACATTACCATATTCACCTACGAGTCCATAGATCCCGAATCTATACCTCCTAAAAATTTCGTAAACACCATTTCCTAGGGATCAAGCTAACCTATCAACGTGATGGAGAGGCTCCTATTCTCTTCCATTCTTGTATCCCGACATGATCGATGATGATACGCCTTCAATTAATTTCGTTTCAATGTCGGGATGATGAGTCCATCCTCACCTACCTTGGTGTAGAAACTCTTATATTCATCATTTGTTACCCTCTCGAGACGCAACCCATGTTGAACTAATCGACCATCAAAATCAACATTAATACTCGGGACGACCCACACATTCTAAAGAACAAACGGCCAATCCTTAGATGCTACTCAACAAGAAGCCTTCACCTATTTCCTTCAGACATAGCAATGTATTTTCTTGCTCTTATGATGATATGCCCAAGATGGCGACCCAAAAATCATGGTTCACAATATCATAACCATTCCTAATGCCAAACCCATCAAACAAAAGCTATGGAAAATGCATTCTCACATTGCTTTTCCGGTCAAAGAAGAGCTTTAACCTTCTCTCTTAGTTTCCTTTATTCTACCCATTGATTATTCCCAATGGATTTCTAACATCATTCATGTCACAAAGTGACAGGGGACTTCGCATTTGCATGGATTTTCGTGACCTCAACCTCACCTATCCCAAAGATGATTTCCTACTACTAGGAATTGACCAATTAGTTGATCTCATTGCTAGCCATGAAATGTTATCACTCATGGATAGTTTCTTAGGCTACAATCAAATATTACTAACTCCCGAGGATCAACACAAGACTTCCTTCATCACCCCTTAGGGGACTTTCTTCTATCGAGTCATGCCCTTTGGCCTCAAAAATTGGTGCTACATATCAGCGGGCCATGACTTACATCTTCCATGACATCATGCATCGCATATTAGAGGATTACATAGATGATCTACTTTCCAAATCCAAGCATCAAACCGAACACCTACTCGTTCTTAAATTCATCTTTGACCGCCTCATCAAGTATTGTGTTTGTCTTCAACCAAAAAGTGCATCTTTGTGTTACTTTACGGGAAAATCCTAGGTTTCATCATTTATTTGCGTGGCATAGAATTTGATCCTGCTAAAGTCAAGGCCATCCTTGAAATTCCACCACCCACTAATCTCTGATCAACTTTGCAGCCTACAGGGAAAGTTACAATCAATTCATTGTTTTATCTCCTAACTTTCCGACCATTGTTAACCATTCCATCATCTTCTCAAGAAAGACATTTCATTCAAATGGGATGATGAATGCCATAAAGCCTTTGAATCCTTGAAATAGTACCTCCTTTAACCACCAGTGCTCATTCCTCCTAAGGATGACTAGCCCTTCTACCTATATATTTCCACCATTGACCATTCTCTAGGTGCAATGCTCACTCATCACGAGCAACGTCGAGAGAAAGCGGTTTATTACATAATTCGTACCCTTCTTGACTATGAAACTAGATATACCCACACCAAAAACTTTTCCTAGCCTTAGTTTTCGTTTCCACCAAGCCATTACCTACTCAACCACAAAGCATTCATCATTACTAATACTTGATCCATTACACTACATGTATGCCAAACCTTATCAAAATCAACGTGTCGCACATTGGCTTATGCTTCTGGCAACATCGACCTTGAATTCATCCATCAAAATTCCATCAAGGGCTAGACTATCACCAACCAATTGGCTAATGCACCTATTTCTAGGGAATCAACCCTCTAACTTTGACTTTCCATACGAGTCTATAGCTACCCTTTCCTGGATGAACCCACTTACCAAATGACACTCTTCTTCGATGGCTCCAAGTGTCAGCATGGGGGTGGGGCTGGTGTTATCCTCATTCTACTTGATGGTGAACCTATGCCTTTGTCTTTCAAACTCGGTTTTGATTGTACAAAACAATATTGTTAAATACGAAGCACTCGTATTGGGTCTCCAGGTTGTTTATGCCTTAGATGTTAATTCAATCAACATCTTTGGTGATTCTCAGTTGGTCATAAACCAATTCAACGGTATATACCAATGTCGTAATGAGATACTTCAAAATTATAAGCATCACGTGGACATACTTTTTACCACCTTTGATCATTCGCACTTCAAACCACCCCACGTTCTACCAATATATTTGCGGATACCATGGCCTGCTGCTTCTAAGATACTTGCTTTTCATGTAGACTCTAAAATATTTTTCACCATAAAAAGACTACAATCACCCTTTTATTTGCCTCATGAGGTCTACTCTATCGAACCGCTTTCCCCCGACCCAAGTGACCTTTGGTATAAGCAATATCGCAGACTATGTTTCCTTTCCATTTTATTTTTCGATATCACTTGTAATGGACAACATGCCTTTCTTACAATTGTCTCTCGTTATGTCATCATGGGTGGTCTTCTTTACAAATTCATTTTCGACAAATGATTCTCTTACGTTGCCTTACAAGTTCTGAAATTCCTTACACCATGTTGGCAAGAAAAAAATTCATGTGGACAAACTTGTCAATTTCTTGTCAACGCTCGAGAATCTAAGTCCCTCTACTTAACCAGAGGTGACGTATATGAATGCATGTGAAAAGGTGGATTTCTGTGGTGGCCTTTCAATCGGGGATCAACAGGGGGCACTCCACTTACCTGCAAATGAGAAGCTTAGCAATCTCTTCCTAGAGAAGAATTTTTCTCAAAATCGGGGAAGGGAGTGAGAAAAGAGGTAGGAGAACTAATGCTACATGTAGATAATCAGATTCCTACACACACACTAGTTAGAAACTTCAACACATGCATTCATAAGAAGAAATGAATTTGTAAATAACAACAAGACCAAATAGAATTTATCAATCACAAAGTATCAAGAAATCCCTTAGTCAAAGAAATTTGAAAACTCCTCAGTATTGATTGCTCAAACCAAAGTTAAACATAGTGGAGAGATAGAGTAAATTTGAGAATGAGGGGAATGGAAGAATTTGGTTATCTCCTTTGTTCTCTCAAGGTACAATATACTCTTGAGTTTACAAGATCAATCACCAACACTTTACAATGCGAATGGTGTTACACTTTATAGAATGAGAGGTGACTTATCATCTTCCTCGTGACCTTTCAAATACCTTAATATGACTTAAGACTGTTCATATTTCACTTTAAATATTCAAGTCCCTTTTATAATAGCAAGGTGACTTAATATACATTATATTTCTAAAGTCATTTAAGTCATGTCAAAAAGTGCAACCCTCAACGCAAAAATATAACATTGAAGAGAGAGTGTGTCGTGTATGAGGAGCAAAGAGAGAGAGAGATAGAAGAGGAAGAAGAAGAAGAAGAAGAAGAAGAATTATGCCAAAGGATGAGTTTCTTCAATGGACTTGGATCCATTCTCTGACTGTTCTCCACTTCGTAATCCTAAGAAGGATTCTGACCCATCCACTTTGGCTTCATATCTCCCTCATAAAAATCAACTTACTATTTTTAGTAAGTATGAGAAATCAGTCCTCGATCTTCAATGATATTGCGGCTCGCCTTTCCTCTTTCTCCCTACGTTCCTCGTTCTCCTTGGATCAAATTTCTATTTTTAGCGGTGATCAAGGGCACACTTACTATTTTTAGTAAGTGCCAAAATTTCTTACGTGGATTCTCATTCGTAGTGTACCTCTAATGTCTTCGTCTTCTTCACAGGTTCTCCTATCAATGACTTCCCAAAATAGCAGGTTCCTATGTAGTAGACTGTTATTTTTAGAAAATTTTCCTCTGTAGTCAAATTGACTTGGAACAAATTTTTTTGATATGGTTTTTTGCACAATATCCTCCCTCCGAAATTTCGGGCCACCCGCTTAATAGTCCAGGAGATTTTAAAGTTTTAATTTTCAGACCTGGCGGTGCTTTTGGGTACGATAGCCATTAATGGACCTCAAAATTGCAGGTCTATTTTTCTCCTTTGTTTGCAAAGAAAAATATATTTTGATGTGGGTTTTTTCTTCGGTGCTTCACGTGTAATCTTACTTCGATCCGGAAACTAGTTTGATGGGAAATACCACTTCTTTCTTCATTGAGCCGGAAGGAAATTTCTTCGTTGTAGATGCTTTATCATTGCACATGGGGGATTTTGAAGGGTATTCTTGATGGCCTTGGGTAGAGGAACGCAGTAAAAAAATATATCTTGTTGTTTCATTCATCCGTTTGGGATATTTCTTCAACTTCTCATTTCATGGCTATGGAGTTTTCTCTGTTTTCTCCTTCTGTGCTCTGTGCTTCTCTTTCTGTGTTTGATGAGGATTACTTATGGGACTGCATGATTTCATGGAGTGGGAGGGGAATGAATTTTTAGCAGGTATGGTTTGAGTTCTTGCAATAGTGGAGTGATGGAAAAAATTTGGAGAGGAAGTATGGAGGAATGAAGTGCATCTGACAACTATTAGAAGTTAGAAGCGGAAAAAACGGCACTTGGAAAATTTTCAAAAAGATATACACATGTAGGGCTTGGGTGCATTTTTCTAGCTTGATGTCCTTGACCTCGGGGACATGAGGGATGTCAATTCCATCATGATCAATAGCATGACATGTGGTGTTTGATCCAACGACAGGGAATGAATGAGGAAAAAGTTGATTTAAAGCACTGGGAGCTTAAAGGAGGTCACATTGGTGTCCATAAGACTCCTATAGGGGCTGGTCACATTTTTCAAGGTCTGATGTCCCCCACCTCAAGTGCATAAGGGACATAAAATTCCACGGTGGTCAAGAGCATAAGATGTGGTGCCCGATCCAACGGTAGGGGATGGATGCTCCAAAAATGTACCTAGGGGTTGGGCCGAATCACAGAGTCCGGAGGGTCACATGAGGGTCCAAGAGGTCATACGAGGGATGAGAGGGATGAGATGGCTAAGAGGTGGCTAGGAAAACTTTTCCAACCTTGATTTCCACGACCTTGGGGACGTGAGGAACACAAAATCCCACCAGAGCAATCCCAGTGCCGACATGTGTCCTCCCAAAAATTGGCTAAGTATTGAACTTGTAATAGTGATAACTTGAGCTCCCGATGGACTTTTTCAAACCATTTTATATTATCCTGAATTTTGAATCCTATGGTGGTGGTATCATGTCTTTATTATTCCATTTGATCCCTAAAAAATCATATTTTTGATTTTGTACTCCACTTGTGCCTGAGAAAAACTGCCTGAGACTGATGCGCCAAAGTGTTGTGAAAAATATTATTTCACCATAATGTAGGTCTTGGAATCCTCTTTCTGGATATATTTTTTTCTCCTAACTCCATCCGGAGTTCCCGGAATCTTCTTCTGAAGCCCAGCAGTTGTTTTAGGCCTATGTACCGCCTAGGCTTGTGAACCCTGTTTTTTACTCAAACTACTCCAAGTCTTGCAAAACTTCCCCAAACCTTAAAAATCATTTCTATTATGTTTTAAGGTCTTCATTTCATCACTGTGTTGAATTTTTCCCTTTCATTCCACTCCAGCAAGTTAAATCCAGATCCAAAGGGAAGGCTAGCGATAGCCCTTCCCTATACTGTCAGAAGATAGTGTCTTTTTAGAACACCCTAAAATCACCTAGGTGGAATGAATAGAATTTCCTAAATCACCTAGGGGACCAAATTGACATCAAATAGGGGGTGATCAGATTGACGGATTTGACCTTAGGTGCCTAGGAATAATAAAACATGAAAAATTTGCCATAGGGATATAGTTGTCGTGCTTAGAAACTTCCATTTCCTGTTGCACATTTTCACGACAACACACCATTAAGTAAATCCATGATGGAATTTGTGGAGGTAACTTTAGTTGTCTCGCTATCGCAAAATGCATTCTTCGCCTAGGCTATTATTGGCCAACCTAAACCATGACTATTGTGATTATGTCAAATGTTGCATGAAATTCCAGCAACATGCTAATCTCCATCACACCCCTAGTCATGCCTTACAAGTCACGCGAGACCTTTGGCATTTTTCTTAATGGGGTTTGGATCTTATTGGTGAGATCAACCCCCATTCTTCACAATGCCACCAATGGATCATAACCACTACTGAATATTACACTAAATGGGTAGAATCAATTCCCCTCATTTTCACCAAAGCCGAGAAAATATGTAAATTCAACAACCATAACATCATCTCATGTCACGCTTTGGTCTCCTCACCTGCGTTATCACTAATAACGTAAAAACAATTAAAAAACAAAACCCTATGAAAACTATGTGATTCTTTTGGCATCCAAATCAGTTTCTCATCACCTTATTACCCGTAAACCAATGGTCAAGCTGAATCAACCAATAAAACCTTGAAAAAATTCTTATGAAGGTAGTCAACGATACTGGGAAGAATTGGCATATGCACATTCCTTTCACCTTGTGGGCTTATCGCACTAGTATTCGTACTTCGACTGTTTCCACCCCCTTTTCTCTGGTCTATGGTACTAAGGTTGTCTTACCTCTCGAAGTCCAGATTCCATCTCTTTGCATCTCACTACAAGACATGCTCAATGACGATGAATTTTTCTAGGATCATTTGGCGCAACTTGAATTATTAGATGAACGTCATCTCAACGCTCTTGACCATCTCCAAATCTACCAAAAATGTATCAAACGTGCCTATGACAAACATGTTCACAAACAAACCTTTCAAGTCGGTGACCTCGTCCTGAAGGAAAATCAACATGTAACCAAAGAGGAGAAAATTAAACGGGAAAATTTTCTCCTAATTGGCTTGACACCTATATCGTTACCCATTCCTATGGATCAGGTGCTTATCGTTTGTCTTCACTCAAAGGTAAACCCGAACCTGATCCCCTTAATGCCTTGCATCTTCGACCATTTTATTGTTGATATCAAGTCCTATATCACTTTTTGTCAATTGATCGCTCATCCCTTGAGCATTGTTCACCTTCCATATTACCCATTTTGAGGATCCATGACTAAACAAGAATCATGTGATTACTCGTCACCTTTTAGCCTTGTCTTCAATATGAGTACCATGGCTCTACTCATAGCATGATTCTCATGGATACTTTTCATCTTCTTCAAGATGGAATCCCATGGTCATTCATCACTCGAAACCACCTCTTTCATAGTTAATATTTGTGTACTATGGTCTTGTCTTCTAAACAAGAACCTAATCGTCCTCTATAGTCTTATCTATGACTTAAACGTCTAAAAACAAAAAGTGGTACAACTCCTTGAGTCAAACTTCCAAAAAAAGATGAATCCCTCAAAAGGGACATCTATTCTTTATAGTCTACCACTATCAATAGATTTCTCCCTTGAAGGACAGCTATATACAATCATTACAAAATTAAAAAACTATTCAGAAGCTTCTTGCATTGATTAGCTTCACGAAGAACTCAAGGATATAATATACCCATCCCATATAGACTTCCCGCATCGATCAGTCTATTAACTCAAATAAATAAAGAAAAATATGAAATTTTCATCATGGACTTGCCTATTTTGGATTCTGGGTTTCTTGTTCTGAAATACACGTCGTCGTACACTAAGTTACACTAAACCTCCCATTCTCACATCCTTGTCTTTTTTTCCTAAATTCCTCATTACTCAAGGACTTCTTTGCAAACATGACATTTCATGATCATGTGACTTTTCTTCACCCTTAAAATAGTCCATTATGCAAGGCCTATAGGGTCTTACGTTCATAAGCCCATCTGGGGTATGGTAGACTTAGTAGGGTTCTTATCAATTAAGTAGCTCTTTTACCACCTCTTAACATTCACCTTCCTCATTACTTATCAATTATCATATACAGGACTAGATCCTCGACACCTATATTTAAAAATCACTCAACCATGCCAATCACCTAAACTCAATCATGTATATGACCTACATCACCCATGCCTAGCACCTATCAACCCATTCCGCTATTTCACCATAATCTTTCCTAGCTTATGGGAGATCTACATCAGCATGAGGTCCCTTTTTGTTGGGACTATGTAGGCAGCACTCGAGGGCATGGGGCCTTAAAGGTTAGCTCAAATACTTTCTACCCTAACCAATTCCCTCTTTCTATTCAAATTCTACCCTAGTTAGTTTCCTTTTATATCAATAATTGGAAATTAAACCACACAAACAACAATTGCTTAACATCTTTACCATCATCACTTACACATTCATTTCATCTTGTCTACAATTTCTTTACCGTAATCATACATTTCCCTACAAATCATCTTAACACGATCCACATCATCATTAATTACACAAATTAATGAATTAGAAACTCAATCATGCCTAAGTCAACCTAACTCCATCATGCCTAAACCGACCTGACTCAATCATGCTTAAGTCAACATGACTCCATCATGCCTAAACCGACCTGACTCCACCATGCCTACATGACCTTGACTCTATCATGCCTAATCCACTTGATTTCCACCTATATATATATATATATAAATGAAAATTAAAACATGTACACCATCCATACTATAAATACCATCATCTATAAATCGGAAAGTCTGTGTAAACATACATGTGAACATAAATACAAATAATAATCACAATCCTCAAAATCTCTCATATACAACCTCACCATCTTCGCACGCAAGCCGGTATACATATCAAAAATATGTCAAAAACACAGATACATTGATCATCAATGATGACTAATCATCACCCCACCTAATATCCATCCATGTCTCATTAGTCTCCTTCATCTCCCCTCCGGTGGGGTGCCTCACACATCCTCTCTCTCCACCTCTCCCCGATCTTTCCTCTCGATGGTCCGTTGCTGGATTTGGCCTCACGTGGAACTGGTGGCCTCACCCTATCCCTATCTCAGGGCTCGATGGCCCCCTGTGCTCTCTACATTGTGGGTACATGACTTGGTCCTCTCACTCAAGGCTGTTGTGCTCTATACTCCCCATAGGATAGAAAATATATTCATGTTGCCATCCAAATGTCCTGATAATATCAAACCTTGCCTAAGGCATCTCTCAACCGGCCTATCGGTACTTTCTGTGGTGGTGCTAATGGCCTCGGCCCTTGTACCTATCTCTTGGGACCATGTCCCGCTGGTACCTATAAAGAGGGACCATGTCCCCGTGTTTCGCCTATCTGAGGGACCTGTCCCGCTCCTGCCTATCTCTAGGCTCGAAGAGTCACAACCTATGCACTGTGCGTGTGGGCAACTAGACCTGAAAACCTATAATATGTGCCTGTAGGGCAGCCACCTATACCCCATCTCCATCTCCACCCCCTCATGCAGGCACTTGTCCCTGCACTACCTGGGCCTGTAGAGTGGCCACATATGCCTTTAAAATAGCAACTTGTGCCCTGAGCCAGTCAACTACCCCTGCACTATAACCAACTATGTAATCAGGGTCACCACCTGCCCCTGTAGGGCATCCCTCTGCACTGTGATCGTGGCTAAATCTAGTTACCATGGCCTCGGCAGTACTGCTCGTAAGTGTTCAACCCACCACTATCTATATTTATCTGTAACCCCGACATCACCAATCATCGGTCTCTCACCTGTTCCTCCTGCCCTTTCGGCATCTTTGGATGTGGTAGAGGAAGAGGTCTCTCCATGTCATCCCTCCTATACTATGGGAAAGGTGGTGGTATATCCTAAAGCAGCCCAAACTGTCATCTAATCTTGTCCATAGGTATCATCTCATGCTCTCCTGCATGTCGCCCCTCTATCCACCGAAGCAGTTGTAGCTCCTATAACTCCTCTTCCATCCACCCATATGATGGAAAACCCACATAGGGCCTCCAAATGATGTCCATGCCGGATAACCCCTCTAGCAATCACCTATAATAGGCTACATCATGTGTATCTCTAGCTTCTCGGCACCCCCAATCACATGCACCCATCACCTGTAGCCCACTCAAAGAAAAAACCCGGTTCAATGCATTAGCCTGGGCATACCGACTAGATGCACACATACAATGTGCTCATACACCCAACAATGAAGTAGGAAAGTACAACACATGCTAAACCTCTATAGCCTCCCATAATCCCATAGCTCTTTGAATAATTGTACCAGGAATGCGGGTGCCCATGCAAAATGGGTCCTGTCCTCCACTATGTCATGTAGAACCCCCATCTACGATTGTGGGAATCTCCCACCCTCTGCATCCAACAGTGTAAAGAAGCATACTGCCTCCATCAGCAGAACTAATAGTCTCATCTCCTCCGAATGGGCCCGGTACATATCTCCATAGCTCATACTGGTGCTATAGAACCTCATCTCTGTCAGCACCTCACCAAACATGGTCAGCATCAACTCCTCAAAGGTCTCTAAGGAGATAGAATACACCTACGTACCCACTATTGATATGCACAGGATCTTGTACACATCCTATAGGGTGACTGTGATCTCACCCATCGGTAAATAGAAGGTATTGGTCGTTGAGTCCCATCTGTCGATGAGAGCAACCATCAATCTCGGCTCTTAAACTATGTGCCGGTAGCGTCTGACCCCAATCAGGCCAACCTCTGCTACATGGCATCAGTCATCAGCTATCACACCCACCCGTACCTTCACAAGCAATGGAGGTACCCTATCTCTCGTCCATAGTTGGTCCTTGTCCTGTATTCAACCAATCACACACATTATTAAACACTTGACTTTACCCAACATTGACCTTCAATCCCCCACCCGCTATCTATTTTACCCATTTTTCCTAACCTTTCCCCTTACCCCTCCTAGACCTCTAGCCCTTTCTCCCTAACCGGCACCGGTTACTCCCGACAAATCACCGATTGATATAATCGACACCGGTGCCTCTCATCTCGACCGATGTTAGAGTGACAAGATCGACGTCGGCCATACCTTGGTGCGTTGGTCATTGTTCCCATGCCCCAAGCCTGAAACCCCCATTTTTTCCCCCATTTATTTCCCATTTCCCCTACACACCTACCCAAACCTACCCCAAATTACTCCCCAAACCTTTTTCCTCTACCTATGACCTTTCCACCCCGTCATCCCTCAACAAATTCAACCACACATTTCAAATTCTCTACCCTACCCAAACTGACCTACCCATTCCCTTCTTCTTATATCAAATAACAATGAATGGATTAGATCTTACCTCATCTTGGTGCCATCGGTGAGGTGGCACGTCTAGCCATTGTGCCGGTGGTCCACCCAAACCTTCTCCTACCTTTTCCATGTCCAATCACCAAATCCAATCCTCTTGACCTCCACCCAACCACAATCGATCCCCTTGTGCTCGTGGACCCATCTACCTGGCTCCTCTAACCAACCGGATCTCTCCACCTCAGCAGGATCTTGTCCCTCATCCTTTCCTCCCAAAAATCACAACCCGTTCAGTGCTCTATCATTTTCACAAAATCCAAAACGTACAAATGAATCCATATTATACGGCTTTTTTCTTTTTATATACCCTTGTCTTGACTTTGTGATGTCGGTTATACATAAACTACCATTGGTCTTGTGCCCTAGCACATCGTGGTCGGTCATACCCAAACTAACATCGGTCCGCTACCCTAATAACACGTGATCGGCTTGCCTAGACCATCACCGGTAACATTTGACCGGCATCAATTACTGTCATACTCTTGCCCATACATTTTACCCATTTCAAACCAACACTCAACCAAACTAGCCACCATTTGACCCCACCCACCCTTATTACAACCAACCTCCATGCCTACCTTCCCTATACCTGTCCTTAATTGCATTTTGGGACTTGTTATTTTACCCATACCTCGGCCCTACCCGTGTTGTGACCTAGCTACTTGGACCGGAACATTGTTAGTGACCTATGAAGTCATGTGCTCGCTATACCTTGTGACACTATTACCAATGTTGTTTGACCTAATGACCTTATTTTTCCTATTTTCATTTTGTTTATCCCAACCTTACCTTTGGTGTACCGGAACATACCTAAATTTTCTTGTACTGACTGCAGAAGTACTTCCGCACCGTATCCTATACCTTGGATACTGGAATCACCTCAACCTTGTTTGGATAAACCTATCGAACTTAGACAATGTAGAGTTTGCATGCTCTTCAACCTAGTACTGTGCACACTTTATTTATACACGTGCGTGTGCTTGAATATTACTACCTTTGACCCTAGCCCATTACCTAGATTACCCGATTGGACCTTTTCCCAATTACCCCCATTGTCCACCTTCCTCTTCATCACATCCACCTTTTATCAAACCACTCACCGATTCTATCTTCTACCTCATTTGTTCCTAGTTTGAGGGGATCACCTTCACCCACACATGGGGCAACCACATCTTATTTTTGTTAGCGTCGCTTACCAATACAAGCTACACAACAAAAGGGGCAAAATGTAGACACCAAAATTGGGTCACACTCCCCTTGGTCCCTTGTCAAATAACCAACTCAAGCATACTCATCTAACCATGGCCCCTTCCACCCCACATCACCATTAATTTAATTAATTTAATATATATCCTCACAATATTTAATATCTAATTACCTTAATTTCTACCCCACCAACTCACCTAGACACCTCATCCAGCCACCTCACCCTAGACCTATTTTTGACATGTTTCCATAACCAACAATAACTAAGTCTTACTTGCCTTAATGAGCTAAGATTTGGTCTAACCCTAAAATAAATCCCTAAAATCTCTCTAACCACATTCCCTCTCATTAGAAGGGAATTTTCTGTTCTAATCCGTGAGAATAAATGAACTAGGCCAAAATAAATCAGAAAGATCTGCCCATTTTAGTAAACCTAGGGAATCCCGCCTTAACCGACGCGGTTACCCCTAAACCGATGTCGGTCAACCTAGAACCATCATCAGTTACCATTTATTCACCCAAACAGCCTTATTTTTGGGTTGGCACATTCTGAGAGCAAGGGAAGGAGATTAGAGCTGCATGTAACCAAAATCAGCATCCTTTCACGTATCCAGACATCCAGATCCATCATCGAGCAGATATTGAAGCATTGCACTCACGGAATCATTCAGGAGCCACTGCTATGATATCCAACACTATTCTTCTGATCAATAACCACCTCCATTCAGCCATCAAAATTTGCATCACAATAAGTACATCTCTACCAGCATTGTCTATTTCAGCATAGTTAACTTTTTTCATTCTTGTCATTAGTTTATACTTTGCATGTTCATTCCTCCATTGCTTATTAGCTTGTAATCCTACCATTTCCCTTACCCACACCACCAAATCACCATTCTGACCTAATATTTGTTTCTGAGTATACCTGAGATCTCCACAGACCTTCTCATCCACTCTCCCAACCTCATTTGACCTTAGATCAGCCCTTGCCATTTGATCTATTTGAGTTTCTTTTACCTCGACCATACCGACGCCTTGGTTATCCACAACCACCGTTGGTTCTACCTAAACCGCATGGGTCATGGGTCATAGCCGACCGACATCGGTCTCTGTGTTTTATACCTTAACCAAGAACAGACCCAACAATCATCTCAATAGTTGACTTAAACAACCTAGAATCTGACCCTGACTAGTCCCAATACCTTGACAAATACCTCATCTTTCAGATCCAACTATAGCCTAGCCTGTTGTGATTGGATTTGTTTATTGTACTTGAATGAGATACCTAAATCATATCAACTACAGTAGGACTTTGTTTATTTCTTGCATTAATTTGTTTTAAATAGTGGATTGACAGCCATCTAGGGAGTATCACACTTCCCGGATCTAGCACATGCTAGGCAGTCCACTGTCCTATATCATTTAACTATCCTTTTGTGGTATTGTTTTCTATTATAGGTAGTTCCTCCTAGCCAAAAGGAAGCTCTCACATTCAGTTATGGATCAAGAAGTCTGAACGTGCATAACAACCATCAACCGACTAGCATTTAACAAGTATTCCTCCTTGGCCCTTACCCTTATCTATTTCGTCATTCAAAAAGGTTAATAAAACGGTGAAATAACTTATACATAAAAAAACACTGACTTAAAAAAATGGTCAAGGAATTTCTACATACAGGGGTCATTTAGTCAAGTGTGAGCCCATATTCTTCATACTTATCCTTGTTCACAAGAGACATGGGTCATGGTAGTTATCTATGTATTTTCAACAATTTAACAAAATGACAATCAATAATAAATTCCCAATGCATGTGATTTATGAATTACTCTTATGAGTTGCACATGGTCTTTGTCTTTTGTAATCTAAATCTAAGATCTAACTACCATGAGATTCACTTAAAGGAAGAGGATATCCATAAGATATATTTTCTAACCCATGACAACCATTAATATTTTTGGTGATGCCTCTTGGTCTCATCAATGCACCATCAACTTTCCAAAGCGTAATTAAGAAAATATTTCATCCTTTGCTTTTTAATTTCATCATGGTTTTATTTGATGACATCCTGGTCAATAACAAGACATGGGAAGAACAGTTTTCCACCTAGACGACACCATGCGGTTTCTAGTTGATAACCATTTACATGTTAAGTGCTCTTTGTGATGACAGAGATGGAATATCTTGGTCACATTTCTAGCACCCTAGAGATTAAAATTCCATCCCAAGAAGATTGAAGATAAGGAAATTTTTCTCAAACCTGGCACCATAAACTTTCTTCAAGGTTTTTTAGGTCTTATCATCTATTACCACAAATTTTTCAAAGATTATGTTAAGATTGTGACTCCCTTGACCACTACACTACACAAAAATGTATATGTGGTCTACATTAGTATAGTGCATCTTTAAATTTCTCAAACATCTCAAATTTATAAAAACATTTCATCATTGAAAGTTATGCATTATTTACAAGAATTGAAGTTGTGTTGATGCAAGATGGAAACCCTTTATATTTTATTACCAAGGCCTTAGTAGGAAATAATCTGGCCAAATTCACTAGTGAAAAGGAAATGCTAGCCATTCTTCATGCACTAACTCATTAGACACCGTAATTGTCTTGTCAATGTTTCTACATCAAAATAAATCATCACAACCTAAAGTATTTCTTGGAACACCATGTATCATCACCAAAACAACAAAAGTGGGTATATAAACTCTTGGGATATGACTATGAAATAATGAACAAGAAGGGAAAAGAAAATGTGGTGGCAGATGCCTTAGCGAGATAAATTTGAATAACATGGGACCCTACGTTCCTTATCTTTACCGACCCTTGATTGGTTACGAAATTCCACCGGAATGGAAACAAGATGCATTAGTTCAACAACTCATAACGTATCCTACATCTAAGTAAACATACTCTTGGGATGGTATCTTTTTGCAATATTTGGGCCATTTGGTGCCCTCTACAAATTCCATACTTTAATAGAAACTATTGTAATAAATCCATGCATCACCTTCTGTTTTTTAAGACCTACACATGGGTCAAAATAAACTTATTTTGGGATGGAATGAAAAAATATATCAAACAATTTGTGGTAAATGTGATAGATTTCAACATCAAAAAAATCATTTGGATTCCTAACATTTATAGCCACTCCCAATTCCTACGACAATGTGGAGAGATGTCTGCTTGGATTTCATTGAGGAGTTTCCTAAGTCTAGGGGAAAATTGGTGATCCTTGTTGTGGTTTCCCATTTCCCAAAATATACACATTTCTTCTCATTAACCCATCTTTCAAAGCTTCTATAATGACACAAATTTACATTGATCAATTTTTTTGCCTCCATGGCATGCCATATTCCATTGTTTTAAACCATGATCATGCGTTCATTAGTAACTTTTATAAGGATTTGTTTGAACATCAAGGGACAATTAAAAATTATCTCAACATACCATCTTTAAACAGACAAACAAATAGAGATTTTCAATAAATGCTTGGAGACCTACTAGCATCGTTTTGCCTTGAATAAAATACTTGTTGGGATAAATATCTCCCTCTCGTTGAATGGTAGTACAACACTTATTACCAAATTTCAACAAAAAAATAATCCCTATGAAATTGTACATGGCTAGTCACCACCATCTCTCATATCCTACCCTCTAAATAGCTCCATGGTGTAAATTGTAGATTCAAATATATGTCAACAAAAACTCTACTACAAACTCTAAAGGATAAGTTGGCATAACAAACTCACCGGGATAAGTGGCTTCCTCTTGCTAAATGGTGGTATAACACGTCTTACCATATTTTGAAAAATATGACACCCTACAAAATTGTACATGGTCACTCACCACCATCTCTCATATCCTATTTTCCCGGTAGTTTCATGGTGCAGCAATAGATTCAACCCTATGTCACAAAGAGACTCTATTATGGGCTCTAAAAGACAAATGGTTGTAGACTCAAAACCAAAAGAAGTAAAAATCATATCAAAACCATTTAGAAGGCACTATTACCGTCGAGGACATGACTTTTCTTCGACTCCAACCTTATAGACTTCCTTAACGCTCAAATTTTGTCATATGTTAGCACCAAAAGTTTATGGGCGATGCTCAGTGTTGCAACAAATTGGAAATCCAACATATAAAATAGACCTATTCCCATCTTCCAAGGTTTGTTATGTTTTTCATGTTTCTTGCTTGAAGGGGGTCTTTAGGTAATGAGTTCATGTGTAGACGACTCTCCCGAAGTTGAACAAAGAGAGCTCCATTCTCTTAGAAACTAAGACATGTTGTCCAAACAAATGCATACACTTTGTAGTTATACCATCACATATGGTATTCATCTAATAATTAGTCATACAACCAAAATATGCAACTTGGGAACCTCTCTAGAATTTCCTAAAGCTCAAACTTTGAACATAGAGTTTTTCAAAGGTGGAGAGCATGTTAGGACCTCAATGTCCCAACCATCTATTAGGGTTATAGTTATAATTCCCATATATTGATATTGTAAGAAAGAGATATACCATTTTTGGAATTGTAAATGAGTTATGATCAAAAGGAGGTTTCCTCCTCAAAAAGGTATGCATTATCCGAATACAAGCAAGTTTGAAGCTATTATTTGTGTTCATTTAACATTTTAGTTCTTTTGCATATTGTTATTTTTGTTTTCACTAAGATTTGACAATCATGATCATATCACCTTGCATGTACACTAATGTTGGATGTTATTCTAGGCGAAAAAAATTCCCACTAAACTGAACTTGTTTCCCTAAGCATTTTCCCACCCAAGGAATTCAAACAAACGTTAAACTTTTTCTCAAAAATTAGAAGAACAAATCAAACCAAAAAATACTTTGCATACTCATGGATCAAAGGATAAACTTAATATGCGTAGACATAATCAAAAAATGGCGTGAAAAATAAATCAACCAGCGCAGCAAAATGATTTCCTTGCACGTAAAGGAATTGAATGTACTCTTTTACACTACAATGGTTTTTCTTTCGAAAGAATCTATGAAAAAATAAAACAAACGAACACTTTTGTAACATGAAAAATAGAAAGCATGCAATCTTTGAAATTTACACCTTACAATTAAACTGAATTTGTTTTACATAACATTTTCCGCCAAAGGCATTCAAATTAACATTAAACTTTTTCCAAGAAATAAAAAGAAGAAACGAAGGAAACAAAATATTTTTCGAGCTCTTAGTTTAGACTAAAATTTTAATAGTGAAAGATTCAACTCAAAAAAAAAGAGCTAACCAAGTTCATTTTCCTTCATGCAAAAAAATTGAATCTTCTATGCTAATTTGTAAAAAAATCAATCAAATACAATGGAAGAAACAAAAGAAAAGAAAATACTTGTAAGAAAAGAAGCAACAATTTATTTCACAAGAAAAGAGCCATGGAAAATATGATCACCTATGACGCGAGATGCTTTTGGCATATTGTAAATGCCACATTAAACTTTGTCTCGTACATTAAAATTGAGCTCTTTTTATTTCAGGTAGACCAATGCAAGATTCCCACAACATTATCAACTAATGTATTCATAACTTAATTGATATAAAAGTGTGATAACAAAAAAAAAGGATTATAATGGGTTAGGGAAATGTGTGGGGAAAGAGGAATTCATTTTACTTCCACAAATAAGACTACAAAGGTGGGATAAAATAACTCTGAAATTCACCACAAAATATAGACACCGCCTATTTTTTTATAAAAAATATCTTATATTATATTAAATGTAACATGATACAAGATTTTTCCAATAAAAAAGTGGGCGGTATGAGAACACACCCCAAAACCACAAATAAACTAGGTCAAGCCTAGGAAAGCAACGACACACTAGGCGGTGCTTAGAAATACATCAAAACAAGAGAGCTGGAGTCGGGCCACCACAAGAAACATACCAACGAGAGAAGGGATCGTGGTCATCGTGCCATCCCAAACAGGAGGTCTTTTCCAACATCAAGAATGTCCCGGCCCGATCCAGAAGGCGTCTTCTCTTCAATTTCATTTGTCACCCATGTGGGAGAGATGGAAAGCGGAATCCACAGGAAATTGTTTGAAGGTGGCGGGGGCGAAGGTGGCAAGCCTTACTCATCATGTGTACGTGGCTCAGGAGCCACCGGCGAGCCCTAACCGAGTGAAGATCGGGGGAGCCCGGCCTCGATGGCAAGTTGGTGGAGAGAGCAGGTCCTCTGGGTTGATCGTGTGGGGAGCAACGAGCACAACTAAAATAACACCGTTGTGAGCAGCTCCGAAGACCTCCGTGAGGATAGATACTACAGGGTGGAGAATGCCGATGAAGCAAAGGTGGATCACGAGCAACATTACACGGGGCATCACCCCAATGACACAATAGAGTCTATAGATGTTCCACCTCCAGGGAAACCTTGTTGGCCTGAACTTCAATATGTAGAAGAACATTGGAGATAACCATTGATTTATTATAAACCGAAAAGTTCTGATCAACTTCAGTATTAGCAAAGAAAAAAAGCATTATGTTCTTTCCATAACCAAAATAAAATTTCCCCTCTAAAAGCATGCCAAATCTGGAGAAAATGTGCGGTAATCTAGGGCTATCACCTAAGAGAATATGCTTCCATGTGAAACATTCCGGCCTAAGAGGGATGAAAAAGGAATGAATCCAATTCCAAGCCCACTGGGCCTTGGGGCAAAACCAGAATAAGTGCATTATGGTTTCCAAGTGGCCACAAAAAGGACATTTGGGGATTAGAACACGAATTTGAACCAAAAAGATCCTATTAAAAGACCTTGATGTAAAATGCACCACATAAAATTTACAATTTTTGGCTCAACACAGCAGTGACCAAACAATACCAAATCTCCTTCTCCAACAGGAGGGAGAAGAGTGCAGCCCCCACCTAGTGTTGAGTTTTCCAACCATGAAAAATGTGGGGAGAGCCAACGATAACCTTTGTTGGCCTAATAATTTCGAAATGGGGTATTGACGAACCACTTTCAGTCCGTCCACCAAGGATGGGAGGGGTGCACTAACATTTTATGCAACATATGGTCGGGGACTGAATTGAAGATAACGGTGAAGCTAGCATGATTCTCGGTGATGAGTTGAAAAAGAGTTTTGAACTCGGTCCAGAATACAGGATTTTGTGTGCTTACAAAACAAATCTCAAATGGACCGAATTCCACGCTTGAAGAGCTTAAGCATAGGAATTCTAAGAACTTCGCAATATATTGATCCACGATCTTAAATGACATATGACCACCATAAGGATTGTTGATTGATGGAAAGGCCATTACGGAAGCCGTTGCCTTTCCATTGAAGCCATGGCTTGATGCATTCCCATGCTTTCCAGATACTTTTAAGCACGAAAGTGCCAACAACTTTGATAGGAACTAGAGCAATGAGAAGATTGGAAAAACCCAAGCCTTTCCAGGCGGGGTGGCCATAAGGGAACCCTCCTCGATGCCATGGTGCAAAAGCACTTTGTCCACACTTCCTACCCTTGAATGCATCGAATTATCAATAAGACCCATCCCCCCGAATCACGGGGGAGGCAACAGGTTTCCCATGCAACTCTATGAAATCCTTTGCAAGAAGAGGCATTAGCCCAAAGAAAGTATTTGAGAAGCTTCTCCAATTTCTAAATTGAAGCTTTGGAAGGCACCCAACACGAAGAGTAGTAAACATGGGTGGCCTCAAGGACTTTGGAACAAATTTGGAATTTCCCCACCAATGACAAAGGCCTGGTAATCCAATATTCTAATTTTTTGGCCACCCATTCGACCACATACTTTGCCAGAGCTCCAGTAGGCGACGCCTTTGGAGGAAAAAGGGATACCAAGAAAGTTAAACATTTTGCCATGATATATTATTTTCCAATCAAAGGAGGCTAGCCAATCAAGCACGAGGAGGAAAGATTACCTATTAGCACTTTGTCTTTTCCATTAAATGGAAGAACCAGAGGCTAAATATAAAATATCCAGACAATACATTGCATTGCAGACATTGTTCTCTTCCTCAATGATAGTAAGGAAAGAATCATCAACAAAGTAACCATTGAAAATTTGAGAGTTGTTTGCAGAAGGCGATGTACTTCCCCAGCCGACAATCCCTTGAGATTTGGCTTGAGCCAGAAGATACCCAAAACCTTCAATTTGTTAGAACATAAAGAGCGAGATGCTAACGGGAACCCTTGGTAGATAGAGCGGAATAGGCTGAAAGGCTCGGAGCTATGTCCATTAATGGTGATCTGGGAAGAGGCATTGGCAAAAACATTTGAACCGAATGAATGAAAATGGGGCCAAAGACAAGATCTTGAACCATGGAAAGAATAAATCGCCATTCAATCCTATCATAGGCTTTTTCAAAGTCAACTTTAATGAGCATAGCAAATTGGTTGGATCTACGAGCCCATTCCATGCCTTTCCAAACATCGATGATGTTATCAAGAATATAGCGCCCCTGAATGAAACCATATTGCTCTGGTTGGATAACAATAGGAAGGATATAGCGTAAACGAATAGTCAGGGCTTTGGTGATAATCTTATATGAAACATTAAGCAAGGTAATAGGCCACTAGCTGGTAATTTTCTTGAGATCTCTTGGTTTGGTGATGAGTTTTATATTCCCCTTCTTAATGTGTGTGCCACGCATCAAGTTACTGAAAACTTTCAAGATAAAACTGATGGAGGTCCGGGCCCACAGTGTCCCAAAGCAACTTATAAAACTCGTATGGGAAACCATCACAACTAGGAGCCTTGTCATTAGCCATTTACATGACCGCTTCATGAAGGTCACCAATGGTGAGCATGTGATCGCAAGATACCCTCTGAGCGGAGGAGAGTTTGTATGACACAAAGCAGACCAGACACTAGCCAAGAGCTATTTACCACTCTTTAGAGGGAGCTTGGGCTTGAAACACCAACTTATAATGCTTGACAAAAGCTTGAAGCATGAGTTGAGTATTAGAAACCTGAGTTCCGCCATCAAAGATGGCACGGATTTTCTGAGAAGGGTTCTTGGATTCGAGGGAAAGAAAGAATTATTTGGGTACCTAATCTCCTACTTTACGCCGCATTGCATACGGGCACGAATTTGAGCTCCTCGGCGTTGTAGTTGTCCATAATTTGAATCTTTTGTGAAGCTCAGAACTTGAAATTGCAACATATATGAGAAAGGATTTTCTTGGAGCACCACCACCACTCGGCTAAGAGCGAAGGTGGTAGTGGAGTATGAGCGGTGCCAAATTTTAGCCAACTGTCAACTATAGATTTTAAGGAATCTGGTTTTCCTAGTCATAGCATCCTCCCACCATTGCGTCCAGCTGGCATGCATAGGTGAATGAAAGCGTTGAAAATGTCTTAACCGAGGGGATAGGTTCCACACTCACTTGATATGATTGAGAGTGGGTCCATGTTCCATCAAGGCGGTATTAAGAAAAAACTGGCCTTTATGACAAAAAAGGACGCCTATTTTGCCAAGTGATACGAGAATCGAATGGGGGAGTGGTCCGAAAGGAAAAATCAGGCATGACCTCCATAGGTAAGGAATAAATGTTTTCAAACTCAAAAATCTTGAGTTGACAGCATAGCTCTGTCGATCCGTTTGAGAACCCGATCTAATCCTCCTTGAAGATTGGACCAAGTGAACCACGCTTTAGAGGTGGGAGTGCGAGAGGCATTAGGGTCATAAAACCCAAATTTATTGTGCATGAAAAACCATGCCTCTCATGTTAGTTGTATATCCTTAGCTAGTTGCCCACACTTATCAATGGGCAGCTCAACCATATTAAAATCACCACTTATAACCCAATATGCATCGGGAATTGCACAAGTTATCCACCGCCAAAGATCAACCCTTTCGACCACATCATTGGAGACCATCAATATTAAATAAGACCCATATGACATAATTGGTGGGGTCAACACCATGATCCATCAAAAAAGGCCACCATTTAGGAGAAAAAAGGGAAATTAAACCCCACACCCCCATCATGATTACTACAAAATGTCAGGTTGTCAGGCCAGATGGATTTACAAACCATCTCTAACTGAAAACCTGTAATTTTCACTTCCTACAAAAACAACACATCTAAATTGGAAAACTTTTGTCGAGCATCATGAACAATATACTTGTGGTTGGAGTCTGTAAGACCCCGCACATTCCAAGATATGCAATTCATGGGAAACGGTGGTCAAGGGCCATATTGTCCGAATCCAATCCGTTTAAGGCACCAAACTAGTTTTGCAGAAATGAGCATTGTTGTGCTTCAAAAAGTTGTGCAATTCAATTTTCTTTCACCGGCATATTCAATGTTGTACTCCTCAAAGAAAATCCACACTATGCCTTTGGGATATGATACCAAGAGTGGTGAGGAGGAACTCGTAGCCTTTTGGATGGGCCGTGTGAACCATTGGTTAAGAGCAGCGGTGACTGCGGAAGAATGGAAACATTGCGAACAGAAATTTATCTAGTCCATGAGAACCGAGGCCACCTAGTGCATGTTGGATAATTTAGATAAGCTGGACAAGCAAGCCGGCAAAGACAACAGGTTCCTTAACTCATGGGCTATAGGGTTGTTCCTTAACAGTTGGCTCACACGAACCATTTGAGCCAGGGGCCTTAGATCATGTTTGTTTATTCTTCTTTTCTGCCACCAAATTTTTCCACCCCTCCTCCTGAGGGGGTTTGGCCACTTCTGGAGCCACCTTGGTTGTTGGGTGATTGCGAGGAACATAAAGAGGACAGTCCTTGATCTTGTGATCAGAGGCTTGGCACCGGAAGTAAGTGTTAGGCAGATTAATATATAAAATATGTTGGGAGTAATGCTTGTCTCCCATCTGGATCTCCACGAACTCTTTCAGTTCTTGGGATAAATCCACTTCAACACAAACACGCTTATGCGGATAGGATTTGTAAAAACATTGAGGTTCCATACAGACCACACGCCCAACGGAAGAGGCAATTTGATGAAGGAAATGAACGTAGGGTAAATGAAGGCCAGAAATTCTACCCAGACTGGCACTTTGAGAGCAGCATAATCAAAGACCACAAAGTCTTTGGTCCATGGAGAAAGGACCAACAAAGAGTTTTGAACATGCCAAGTGGTCGAATGGGTCATAATGGTTGGGGCATTGGTCGGGTCAGAGAATTGGAAAAGGAAATATCCTTTGGTCATGTTATGTACGCTCTCGATTCGGATGCCATGAGAGGCCCATGTCGAGGTAATCCAAGTTTTGAACATGCTTTCGGAGGATACTACCCACGAAATACCCAATGACACGAAGCTGCTCTAACCATTGACATGTAGCATTAAACTCAGGAATAGGTAAAACAACATCAGGAGGAGATTCATTACCTCGTGGAAAACCTTCGAGACGAACTTCCAAGGCATTTTGGTGGCGGTGTCATTGTTCAAAGCTCCACTATCTCCGTACTGCAGTTTCAACAACCGGGCTTGAAGTGGAAGAGCTCATTATATAGAGGCGCCCAAAGGGCGAGAAACCCTAGAAAAATCGATAGTATTACTATCCCGCAGTGCTCGAAGAGGCCACGGAATGACAAGTGCACGTGGAGGAAACCCTAGCAAAGCCGACTACAAAACAACACCCTAGTGGTAATAGAATTTCCAATACCCCTAATTTTAATACACAATATACATAAAAATGTGTAATCCATTAAAATGTGTAATCCATTATAATGTTGAGAGGCATCCTACACTAACCATTGAGGTTGGTGATAGTGGGGTGTAATATCTATGAGATTTTAACAACTAGCATTGCACAAAAAGGTGCAATGCATATGTTGATAGTTGAGGGAAATGGTAAGCGGGGAGGCAAAACGATAAATGAAATACAAATGAGACATGGGTGTCTTCATGAGAAGGATAGGCTGACACATGAGGACATGATCTATGTTCTATTGTAATGCTGACCTCCCGGTCCCCTCCACCACATGACCTTCCACTTGAAGACTTGTAGGGTAGTATTAATGTGAGAGTTGTGGTGAAAGGGGAATCTAACATTATGGTCATCGAGAGCTATGTACTTATCGATGTAATCTGGTCGAGGGTTGCACAAACATGGTGTAAGGGTTTGGAGGATGTGATTTATTAAGGACTTTGAAGAAAAGATGATGATGTGGTTCTTTCCCAATTACATGACCACACATTACATCTCGCATAGAGATCAATATGTGGTTCTCTTCCCACACACCCGTTCATGTGTTGAGCCATCCTTCCTTGCGAAATAATCCAAAGCCCAAACACATCTATGAAGAAGGTTAAAATCGTTATTGACAATGGTAGCATTCGAAAACATATTTATAGGGGACGTTGACTTCTCATACTTTTCAGTTGCTCGGTTTAGTAGATGACATAACGTTGTCAAACAAATATTGGATAGCGATAATTTTTCAATATTATCCTCCAAAAAACAAACCAAAGGAATTGTATGGACGAGAAAGATTATTTTTGTTTATTATTTTTATTATATAATTCAAATATAAAACTATATAAAAAATGTCAGCTTATAATTTAAATATGCAAGTCATACATGACAATTATTTCAAGAATTTGTAAATAATTTATAGTGAAAATTATGAAAAATGTGTAAATGGTTGTCAAGTTTAAACACTTCCTCTACAATTTCCTCTTTATTTTCAATGTACGTCTCTTGTACTAAAATTTTAAATATATAGGAAAATTCAATTCTAGTTTTCTCCTCTTTGCTACTATGGGACATGTAGTCATCTAATTCATCGTTGATATGGATATTGTTAGTAGTAGCACCACACAATTTTTATTTAAAACATGTCTATCAATGCAATTATATTAAATTAGGCACGTGAGTAAAATTATTGAAGTCTAAAATTTGTCCTCATTATCTAATTCGAATACTATATTCTTATTTAAATATGGGAGCAAACAAATATAAATATATTTAACGAAAATAATAAACAAAAGCCAAAAAATAAATAACTATTAGCGAGACGTAAATAAATCTTAGCATAAATTTTCTGAGGATCAAAGTCACCTCTTTTTACATTAAAACGGATGTTTTGATGACAAGGATGCACGTGTGACAAAAATAATAATTGTATCAAATAATAATGGAGGGTTCGAGAGAATATTGGGTCCATAAGCTTACGTCATTAAATGTGCAGAGGAGAAAAACTAAATAGTAAATATGCAAATCGGGTCTTAGTTGACGATGTTTGTATGAGCATAAGGGGATTTGATCACCTCCGCATGATCGAGATAGTCACAGACCAATAGGTTTGTGTTTTTGTGAGGTGGTCGACATGGCATTATAGAGGCGTACTTGTCCGTGGAGAGGTGCCCACATGATGGGACCATCTCGGTAAGGGTTCTCTTGAGATGTTATCCCGCTTGGCGAGCATTGTTCATGTAGGATCGAGGTGGTAGGATGATGTTTCATCCCTAGTCGTTTATTTGCACTCAATGACATGCAGTCATCTAGTTCATCGCTACTACGAATGTTGCCAGTAGAGAAGCTCCCCACATTTTTATTTGAAACACACATGTTGATGCAATTAAACTAAATTAGGCACGTTAGTAAAATTAATTAAGTCTTAAATTTGTACTCATTATTACTATCTCACTATCTACTTACAATACCACATTCTTATTTAAATATGGGAGTTAAAAAATATAAATACATCGACAAAAATAATAAACAATTAATAATAAAACCTAAATAAATAAATCTTAAAATATATTTTTTTAGGATGAAAGTTACCTCTCCTTTACATTAAAATGGATGTTTCGATGATAAGGATACGTGTGACAAAAACTAAGGAGAAAAACTAAACAGTAAAAACGTTAGTCGACGTTGTTGGTACGAGATGTAGCGGAATTTATCACCTACACGCAATCAGACGGTCGCATAACAAATCGACGGTGAACGTTGGTGAATAATGACAAATAGAATATGCCACGCCTCCTCATGGAATCATATTTTGATGCACGAACCCATCCGCTCGTGTAAGTGGTTACAATGTTTTCCAAAATGCGAAAACGACAAGCTGAAGAAAGAGACATTTACGAGAAGAGTATGCAAATGTGGAAATCCTATATTTTTGCCTTCCACCTTTTTCCTTACATATTTTCATCTAGAGATTTATCACTCTAAAAAATGGTGAGTATGTTTCTTCCATAGTGTGTAATGCATTTTTCTAAACATTTAATGGTGTTTACTTTTATTTGTCGTTGTTATCGTGTGTAGGGCTTCTTCTAAATGGTAACTTTGAAATAGGCCCAACATTGTCAAATATGAAAGGGACACTCATTTTATGATAGAATTTTCTACCATACTAGTGAGTAAAAGGCTTTGTGGAATACATAACGTCGGAACATAATCCCAAGGATGTGTTGGTGGTCGTCCCTCGGAGAAAACATGCAAACGAGATGGGAAATGAAGCGTCCATTATCAACTACAAGTGAACAAAGGATCTTACAATTCCCTTTCATTTCTTGTTGCTCAAACCTATGCACAATTTGAGACCTTCACTATTAATGTGATGTCATTTTGGAGAGAGATGTCCATACAAAGTCTCTATAGTAACATTGTTTGGGATACATACACGTGGGGTTTCGAGGATCCTTCTAATCTAGTGAGTTTATTGCTCACTGACAACCGTGGTGTGGAATAACACCTTGCTTGCAGATCCGAATGTGTTGTCAGTGTGTGCCCATTCTTTCAAGAAAACAGTGTGATTCCACCGTGCCAAAATGGATAATGAAGTCGGTGAAGGCAGTCAAGTACGTGGACACCTGACATTGCCACTTTGTAGTTCCATAGAGGGACATCATTCATTTAATCAATTTCTTATTGTCCGAATTCTATCTCCACCATTGATTTTCACCAACATAAACCTCACAAACAACCTTTGTTTTTAATAAGGAACACATATCAACATAATATTTAGAAGGAAAACTATTATTTCTAATTATGGTCGGACTAAACCTTCACACCAAAGTGGTTAGTCACTTAAGGTCATTAATATAAGCGAGCCTAAGAATTTTTAACATGGCTTATTGTAAGGGGGATTTAAAGTTGTATGAATGAAATATCAATTGTTGGATAAAGTCTTTGCTTTTCCTTAATTTTATAATTATCTCGCAAAAAGAAAATTGAAAGTGAGATTAACCTCTTTCTTATTTATATAGAATGGAAACAATCAACATCGAAAGAATATGTGTATTTATACTATATAGTTAAAATATGGATGTAAAATGTATTAACCACGGATATGAAACAATTGTAAAAGTAATGACAATTTGAATTTAGGACAACAAAATTTACATCCAAAAGCTTACATCATCAAAAATCACTAGAATGTTGAAAATCTAAATATATGGCAAACATCATCATAAATTTAACATCAAAATGAATACATATTTTAGCTTAATCAAAGAAGAATATACTAATACATATTTTGAAACTTCTTCTAAACCTATTTGACTTGAGTCAAAACAAAAAATGAAATATTAGAATAGACCTATGCTCCACAGGGACGCGTCTCCTGGGTTTTTTAGCTTGTCCTCGTATCGGGGACATTTTGGAACCTCGGGGACGGGTAGGAAACGTCCCCTTCCTGTCCCCATACTCTGGGAAATTTCAGAAATGTTCCGGGTACATCTTTTTGCTAAGAAACGCCGAGGGCGTCCGAAGTCCCTTGACCATCACCGTGGACATCAGGACGTCCCCTACATCCTAGCCTTTAAAAAAAAAATTAAAACACAAATTTAATAAATAAAGGAATGTGGGGGCCCACATTCATTCCTAACTACCCTAAACCTAAACCAACTTCTCTTACAATCAAAACAAAAAAGAAGCTCATTTTTGTTATTTCTCATTTTGTGAAGGAGAAGACAAAGAAAGAAAAGAGCATAAAAAAGAAAATAGAATGGCAATGATAAGAAGGAAAGAGAGAAATATTATACTCCATTAAACGTATGTTTATCATCTTTTGTTCATTTTATAAATTTGCACAAACTTTTTTCATTGTTTCATTTGTTTTTATTCAAAGTTTCAAACTTCACAAACTTAGGGAAGTTTTTTTTTTTTTTCACTTGCGATTGCGGATTGGGTGTTGCATTTCCAATAAAAACAATGAGCAGCAATGAGGGTAGTGAGGGTAGTGAGGGCGAAGAGATTTAAAGGCAATGCAACATAGAGGTAGAACCGAAATAGGATTTCTTCGGGGAGTGAGAGTGTTGCTTTGCAACAATGGGTTCAAATAATCCATTTGATTGCCCTTCTCAACTCCTCAAAATCTATGCAAAGGGCCCATTTAATACAAAAAAGTCGCTTTCACAATTTGCAACAGCCATTGACAAAGAAAAAAAAATTAGGGGGGAGTAGAGTGTGGTTGTGTCATATTTGCAACAAAGAATTTAGGGGCAACTACACACAGGCTTATTCACATATTTTGGGCATAGTTGGACAAGGGGTAAGAGGTTTTGAAAGAATAACATTAGCTGAGAAGGCCGAAGTGACTAGGTTGCACAAGGAGGGTGAGGCAAAAAAAAGGGATGTCATTGGAGACTATGCATAGTACATAATTTCCTACCCAATCTGTGGATGTTGAAAGTAAAATGGGAAAAAAATCTACGAGGAAAGAGAAAGGCTACTAGTACTATTGTTGTGGGGATGTTCATGTGCAATCACGGGAAGTAGTTGACTCTTTTATTGCCAAATTTTTCTTTACCAATGTTATACCATTTTATGTGTCACATTCCCCTTTCTTCAAACAAATGTTCAAAGATGTAATTGTTGTTGGTTCCTCATATGTCCCTCTGAGAACACAAAATACAAACCAGCCTCCTTGATAAAGAATATTCTAAGGTGAGTGTGGTGATGGAGGATATTAGGCAAACTTGGATACGGGTGCGATGCTCTATCGTCATGGATGGGTCGACTGATATTAAACATCGGCCACTCATCAATACCACTTGTCACATGCTCTCGCTTGCCCTTATTTTCTTAGAGCTATTGATTGTATAGGGAAGAGGAAGGATCTGAAACTTCCGGTTTCAAATTTTTAAGGATGCCATAGAGGAGATTGAGCCACCCGTAATCTTGTACAAGTGGTGACCGATTCATCACACGTATGTAAGTTAGCTAGCATGATGGTTGAGGGTGCTTACAAGAATATTTTCTAGACTTCGTGTTGTGTTCATGCGTTGAAAAACGCATTGAAAGATATTGGAAAGATAGATTGGGTGAAGACAGGTGGTGGCGAAGGCTAGACACATACAAATGTTCATTTCAACCATCACACCTCACTTGCTCTATTAAGGTCTTTTTCGAGGAAGGAATTCCTCAAGCACATGACGATAGATATGTCGGCTATTTCATTTTGTTAGAGAGGATGCTTAAGGTGCATGAGGCTCTATAATTAATGATGGTCAATCAAGATTGGGGTAGATGGCGAGGTAAACACTTCGAAGGAAAAGGTGTGAAACAAAAGATCCTCGACGATGATTGGTGGTCCACGGTGAGGTAAGCAATTGCTGATTTTATTTATATTTTAATATTTATCCATGTTTATAACTTGTAAATTATTTTAGTTTTTCATTATTGATATTTTCTATAAAAAATTGTAACTTGTTTACAAATATGTTTGCTCCATCATCTAACTTTTGTAGTGGGGTCACAAGATATGTTGATACTGAGACTCTCTAGTCTTGGAGAGATTTATGAGACATTTGACGACATACTTGGGCAAATGAAGTAAACCATTTAAAGAAAGGATCCTACTTTGGGATTTTATGAGGAGCATATCAAACCCATAGTGACACGGTGGTGGAACATAATGAACACCTCGCTTCATATGGCATCTTATCCTCTAAATCCCAAATGGTTTGCATCACGACACGGAAGAGTGCCTCCATCGATGATGAAGAGGTGAAAGAAGGGTTCATGAAGGCCTTTCAAAATATGTACACGATGAGGAGTCTAAAAGAGTTTGTGAGAATCGAATCGGAAATGATGCACCATGAAGTAGTTGCACTCAAACAAAATCATGATAGCTCTAGCATAATCACAAGGATCGATCAACAATGGAAGAACTTGCTCAACAGAAATAAAGCTTGCACATAGAGGAAAGATAGCGGAGTGTCTTGGCATACTCATAAATCAGGAATAAAAGGGTACATATAGGGTGTTGAGTAACCCTAGTGCATGACACACAAGCAAACCCTAAACCTAACCCATGTGAGATGACCCTCCATATGTGAGTGGAGGACACATAGGATCCCACACACCAACACCCCCCCTTCATCGAAGCTGGGGTAGTGGCTATGATGAGTCGACTAGAACAAGAAGACACTCCTAAACAACTAAGAAAGATGTGTCAATGGGGCAAAAACTAAAGGCCTGATAAGGTGCCCATATACAAACAACATCTTCCTAGAAGAATAAGAAGAAGAGAAGGACTATATAGCCTAAAGAAGATGAGTAGTTGCATAAGACCTCACCCTAAGAAGAGACCATAAGTGAAGAAACTTCACCTCAGTGAAGGGCTTGGTAAATATATCTGCAATTTGATTAGCTATCTGAATGTATTGAATGTCGATGATACCATCATGAATAAGCTCTTGTATGAAGTGCATATGGATCTCAATGTGCTTCACCCACTGATGTTAAACTAGATTTTTGCAAATTGAAATAGTGTTCGTGTTATCACAATAGATAATGGTAGGCCACGAAATTGGATGCCAAACTCTATCAGAATACCCTATAGCCAAACAAACATGGCACAGTTAACTACTCCTCTATATTCTACCTTTGTAGAAGATATCGCAATTACATTCTACTTCTTGTTAGACCAACTAATAGGACCTGAACCAAGAGAGAAACTATAGCCAGAGGTAGATTTATGATGATCTAAGTCACCGGCCCAATTAAAATCTATGAACCCAATCAAGTCAATATCCACCCCTCCATAATAGTGAATACCATCAGTATAGGTGCTACAAACATAATGAAGGATCCGTTTGGCTGCTTTCCAATGCATCTCATGTGGCTCTTGCATGAATCTGGACACGATCCCAACAACATAAGATAAATTTGGTCGAGTGTGAGTCAAGTAAATCAAGCTCCCCACCAACTGTCAATAAAGGGTACCATCAAACAAGGGAGTAGAGAAATCAGAAACCAATGTAACCCTAGAAAGAAAAGGAGTAGGAGAAGAATTGAAATCAGACATCTGAAAATGAGAAAGCAAGTCAAGATCATACTTAGGTTGTGAAATCAAAATTCCCGAGTCAGATTGTGAAATCTGGATCCCAAGAAAGTAATGAAGCAGACCTAAGTCAGTCATGGAAAACTTGTTGGCCAAGGCGATCTTCACATAATCAATGATAGAGGAAGAGTTGCTGTGATCAAAAAGTCATCAACATAGAGAACAAGGATGAGTATGGAATCATCTTGCCGTAGAAGATAAACATTTGGATCAGAGTGACACCTAGTAAACCCTGATGTAAGTAAAAAGGAGTCCATTTTGGCATACCAAGCCCGAGGAGCTTGTTTAAGGCCATAAAGAGACTTCTTTAACTTACAAATGAGGGAGGGATCATGGACATAACCCGAGAGATTGTTGTAGATCTCTTCCTCTAGGTCACCATGAAGAAAGGCACTCTTAACATCTATTTGATGGAATTTCCATCTGTTTGTTGCGGTAATGGTAAGGGTCGATCGAATAGAAGTCATCTTCACAACCGGAGAAAAAGTTTTAGTATAATCAACCCTAGCTATCTGGTAGAAACCCTTGGCTATTAATCACGTTTTAAATGGTTTGACGTCTCCATCTACTCCATACTTTGTTCGTAAACACCCACTTACACCGACAGTTTATCTTCCTTTCAGAAGAGGGGTGAGATCCCAAGTATCGTTCTTCATGAGAGAGGAATACTCCTCATCCATGGCAGAATCCCACTCAAGAATACCAGAAGCCTCCGGGAAATACCGTGGATCGAAGCGGGGCGAAGAAAGAGTGGGGTCCAAAATCGAGAGATTACGTCTCACATCCAAAGTATCTCCAACTAAATCTCCAACACTTTACAAAGTTTTCCTATCCCAAAGAGGACTAAGAGGATCAAGCTCTAAGTCGAAAGATTCATCACACAAGTGAGAAGGGACATAGTCCTTGTCATCACTACTATCATAATCGCAAGACTCAAATGTCTGATGGTCGGGAGGATCAGGAAGAGGAGCACGCTCAACAACATCATCATCTGATGAGTCAGAATCTGAATCAACAAGTTAAAGAACCTTAATAGGTAGAGAAATAGAATTTGAAGAAGACTCATCGAACTTAACACTTCTCTCAATATAAAGCTCATGAGAAGTAGGATTCAACAATCGATATCCCTTCACGTCATCAGGATACCCTACAAAGATACAAGGTTTGGATTTTGGTTATAATGTCTTACGTTTCTTCTTGGGAATCCGAGCCATATCCTTGGATCCGAAGACTCAAAATTTTTCAACATCAGGCTTGCGTCCAAACCAGGATCCAAAGGGTGTCATCGCTCTTATTGCCTTATGTGGAACACGGTTCTTAATATAATTAGCACAATTCATTGCTTGACCCAATAATTCGTGAGGAAGAGACTTGAGTGAATCATATAAGTGGCCATCTCCTTAAGAGTATGGTTCTTTCTTTCTGCTACTCCATTATGCGAAGGGCTATAAAAAATTGTATGTTGCAAGGAGATCCCTTTAGAAGTACAGAAATCCATGAACCTATTGTTTACATATTCGCCTCCATTATCGGTTCGAAGAACCTTGATGAGACTGTTCCGCTTTGTTTCTCAATGAAGAGCCTTAAAGTCCTGAAAATGTTCAAAGACTTCAGACTTAAGCTTAAGAAAATATACCCAAGTATATCGCGAATAGTCATCAATGAAGGTGAGCACATAAAGAGCTCTAGTAAACGAAGGCGATGGAAATGGACCAGAAATATTGTTGTGAACAATATCGAAGGGACGAGTAGCTCTCCAAGCTTTTCCTTTGTCAAATTTCTTTTCAGGATGCTTTCCAAGGGTATAACCCTCACAAAGACCCTTAGAAAACTTGATGTGGGGTAACTCGTTGACCATTTCGTTTTGGCTCAATTGTTCAAGGTAGCGATAATTTAGATGTCTGAAATACTCATGTCATAGCTTACTAACCTCATTTGCATGAGTGAGCAAGGCAAAGGTGTAGAATCGAAGTAAAGTGGGAAAAGATATATAACGGTGAACAGTGATCCTCCTTTCCCTCACCACTATAGTGTCATCATTAAACTCACGAATCACCGAGTTCGAACCAAATTCCACTCACATTCCTTCACCAAGGTGAGTAATTTGGTAAACCGATAGAGATTGGTAAAGAGATCATGAACACTCAACACTTGGTTGAATGTTCCCCCATCCATCTCTACCAATCCACTACTGAAACCGACAACTGTCGTGTCATTACCCATCATGATTTGGGACATACCACAAGGCTCAATGTTGGAGAACTCAACATGTGAAGAAGCCATGTGGTGCGAGGCACCAAAATCTATAATCCACGTTGATGAAGGAGAAACTTTGGCTACAAGGGCCTTTCCTTTCTTCTTATCAGATTTAGACCCTTTTGCAGTAGAAGACTCGGCCTTCGAAGCATTTTGTTTGATAGACTCGGGAACACCTATTTGATTTTTCTCAAGTAAATGAGTAAGGTGGTCAATTTGTTTTCTCATACATAGATGCTCTTTATGACCAAGTTTCTTGCAATAGGAACACAAATACTTGTCTTTATGTACTATAGGCTCAAAAGTCGAAGTGTTCGTGTCAATTTTAGTGTTGGTCTTGGTTTCCTTCTTAGGTTGATCCTTTCTTTCTTTCTTCTTTTCAGTCTTCTTTTCTTTACTAGTACTTGCTACAAGGGCATGTGACTTGGACTTGAGAGACCCCATTTAAATGAGTTTGTCTTGTTCTCGAATGAGTTGGGACGAAAAATAGTCAAAGGAGGGCATATTCCAATCATTGCCCAAGGCAACTTTTGTAGCGTAAAAATTTGACACAAAGATAGAATATTCGGGACCTAACTTAGAGAGAATTGACAAGATCAGTTGAGAATCTTTCTTCTCTACTTGACATTCCTTTAACAATAATCTAGTGTGGACAAACTTAGAGAAGAATGCTTGTAGGTTTTCAAAATCACTAGGATTTAACCCTAGTAGTTTGTTTTCCAACTCATGCGCTCTCATGTCATCTTGTTGTCCAAACATTTTATCCAACGTTGTCCACACAATTAGGTGTTTCGGATGACTCAATGTGGAAGAGCAAGTCAGGAGAAACAGACATGCAAAGAAGACCTAAAGCTTCATCACTACGGTTTAACCACTTATATTTTTCAGGGTCGTCGTCTGGTTCAGTCTCAGTTCCCATGGTGATGTGGAACAACCCTTTACCCCTTAGTTTCATAATCATTTTCGATCTCCATTCGAAGAAGTTGAATGGCGTAAGCAAAGGAATTGAAAGTGCATCCATAGTGAAGAGAGAGAAAGAATGCAAAAAGAAACTCAAGAATCACAACCACCTAGGACAATATAATAACCCCCTGCTTTTGGCACTTTATAGTTTAGTGTGTTGAATACAATCGGGTCCGAGCATGCGTCTTGAAACAGTTGGTAACTCGCCTTGCAATCAGCGTAATAACGCAGCAAGAGAGGAGACCAAAATCGTGTTTTGTGGAGCACAACAAAGTGATACCGTATACAAGCATAATTTGTAAAAAAACTAGGAAGGAGGTGAAATCAAATCCTGGTTGTGAGAAAGGGCGTCTCACGTTGCAAAAGATACCCCCTTCTGCAAATTGTGGTGGATACGCTCACTAGTTGCAAGCAATAATAAGGGTAAATGCAAGTTTTATATGAACTCAAGATGAGTCTCGATGATCTTCAAAACACCAGAAAAGTGCTCGGAAGGCAAATAGGTGCTCAGAGTGTCACTGCACACTTGAGCGCACGATTAGTAAAAAAATTGACAATAACGCCTAAAAAATTATCGCTTTGAAACGTCCAATTTAACTAATTTAAAGCAATTAGGACTTTTTTTTAAATGATAAAAAAACGTTAATTAAAAGATGATTTTAAATTACTACTAATCGTAATGAAGATATAATTAAGGTCGTAATTAATAAAACTAGATTTAATATAATTAAATATAATTAATTACGAATAATAAGGAAACACTAATTAAGATCTAATTAAAAATAAATCCTAATTAAATATTTAAATTTATTTCCCTTTTTAAAAAATTCCCACCTAAAAAAGCACCCCGAAAAGAATTCCCACCAAAAAGGAAATTTTAAAAAAACTTACCAAAAATGAAATTTTTTTAAAAGACTTACTAAAAAAACTTACCAACTTACCATTCGGGTGAATCCCGAGTTGGATGGAGGATCCCACGTTGGGGTTGGAGACCGTTCGGGCGCGGGAGGATCCCGAGTTGAGTGGAGGCCATTGGAGGTAGGCTCAACACATGAGCAAGCCGGAGCGAGGCTTAGGGAGGATGGGCTCGGGGCTCGGGCCACGCACGGAGGAACCCTAGAGCGGCACACGGGAGCTAAAGGCCTGAGGTAGAGGCTAGTGAGGTAGGGGAGGAGCTCGGGAGAGCCGTTGGAGACGGCGGCGGCAGTGGGAATGATCGGGATAGGCTCGACACGAGATGGAGTCTCGAGTGAAACAAAGACGAGGGTTTGTGCACGGGGAGGGGGAAGACTCGGCGAGGTAAGGAAGGAAGCCGAGGGAAGCGGGAGGGCTTGACGTGAATCGGAGTGAGAATGCAAGCCCGTGGGTGAAGAACACGACCCCGGCCAAGCAAAAAGCGACACAAAAACATGACTCGGCCAAGAAAAACACAGGCCAAAAGAGCTCCGACTGAGCCAGAGAGCTCGATGGAGAGTTGAAGGAGCTCGGTGGAGTAGAACACCAAAAACACACCTTCAAACCGAAATTTTGAACTTGTATTCTACAAAACCAAAGCATGCAAGAACACAGAGAGAGAGACCAAAAACAAAGATCTATAAAATTTCTAGGTTAGTAAAAAAATTTAAAAAACCAAAAAATAACCTCTTAGTTTAACTGATATACCAGATTTAGCTGCGGTTAGCTAAATGTAGTTGTAAAACCCCTAAAAGCTTCAGGAAACTTGCACATGCACGAAGAACACATCAAAAAACACTTTCCAAGAACATCTTGTTAAATATGTTAGCAATAAATTTCCAGAATATAACGATCGAAAAACTTGCACAAGGAGTAAAAAAATGAAACCAAGAGTAATCACAACTCAAATGACGAATGCACGTTTACCCGATCTCAGCTCTGATACCATGAAAGAGTTTGCAAGAATCGAATTGAAACGATGCACCATGAAGTAGTTGCACTCAAACGGAATCGTGATAGCTCCAGCTGTAATCACAAGGATCGATCAACAATGGAAGAACTTGCTCAACAAAAATAAAGCTTGCACATAGAGGAAAGACAAGTGGAGTGTCTTGGCATACTCATAAATCATGAATAAAAGGGTACATATATGGTGTTGAGTAACCCTAGGGCATGAAACACAAGCAAACCCTAAACCTAACCCATGTGAGATGACCCTCCATATGTGAGTGGAGGACACATAGGATCCCACACACCAACACACTTTATGGTGGACCCAATGGCTATCCTTTGTCAATCTTCGTGGACCAACATTCAAAGAAACCGAGGGGAGGATAGATAGAGTTACATTAGCTCAAGTAGACCCTATTGGATGGTGGACATGGCATGGTAAGGATGCACCGGACTTGAGGATTCTTACCACTCGCCTCCTTTCACGGGTTGTCATTAATTCTTATGTTACATATAGGAATTAGTCCACATATGGCTTCATCCACACGCTTAAGAGGAGCTAGTTTACCTCTCGACAAGCAAAAGTTAGTAGTTGTGCATAGTGCCTTGAGACTTTAGGATCGGCGGACTCTGGATTGACAAACTCCTTACTATCGTCAAACTCCGGTGCTGCGTTGGGATGATGATCCCAAGATTTTGCACAAATTGATGAGTAGGAGGCACATGTGGGATTGGTTGGGGTTCCATTGGATGAGGCAACCCCTCATAGTTCCAGTGACTCAAACTCAGGGTTTGATTTTGATGCCACTTTATAATATTTTGATTAGGGGAGCAATATATTTTCATTTTGATTTTCTATGTTTCAGACATTTTGTAGCCCTTGGGCATTTCATTGTAATTGAACCTTGAATCTTATGTGAAATATCAATTCAGCTCCAATTTTATGTATTAAAGTTCTATAACGTGTGTGATGAATGCTTTAAGTTTATCAATGTTATGATTTATCTGATATCATTATAATTTATATATGGATATTTGAAATTTCCTATATTTTTAAGGTTGAATCTCATGTGAAATCTCAATTCAGCTCTACTTTTATGTATTAAGGTTTTATAATGTGTGAAATGAATGCTTTATCAATGTGTTATCATATGAATATTTGAAATTTCCTAGATTTTTAAAATTTTCCCTTATTTTTAATAGTCATCCCCTAAAAAGGCCTCCAAAAAGTATGTCCCTAAACAAGCCCCCTATCCCCTCATCGTCCATGTCCCGAAACTTGGTGGAACATAGGAATAGACATGATAGTGCACGGATTAATGTATAAAATATTAAATTAAATCATTACATCACCATATTCAATAAAATTAGCAAAATATGTAGCAAAAGACATTAAACAAGAGAGAACAGTCTTTTCATTATAGAAGGAGAGTGTATACATTATATATTTCATCATGATGAATTTTCTAACCTATATTAAAGAGTTGGACATCAACACTAACAAGGAAAAAATAACGAAGCAACATCGATGGCTCCATTGTAGTCGTACATCAATGCACCCTTTCCCACTCACAACATCCCTCAATTTTCTAACTGCAGAACCCTTCACCCAAAAGAGGCATGCCTATCAACATAATTGTTGTTCAACGTTAAATTTAACATCCATTTGATTTTTATTTAGTAGTTTTTTCTTCTTGATTGGAGAAATTGATTGAAAAATAGTAATATCTTGATGGTACTATAAAGTTTGAACACTTTTTTGCAAGAAAAAAAAATCAAGCCTAACGTGGTGTTGTAAGTAGATTGAGCTCATTTCTCACAAGTCAATAGAAATTTAATAAAGAAAATAATGGAATTATTAATCAATGTGTTATGTAACAAATCCAAAATAGATGCCTTGATATTGATATCTCTTAGCATTTTTTAAAGAGATGTATTTAAGACATCTAAAGTTATTTATAATATATTTTTAAAAATGCAAATAATCAATTTTTATGCTTCTTTAGAATAAAACAACAAAAGTATGTAGCAAAATATAGACACCGCCTACATTTTATGCACATTATCCATAAAAATATGTGGTCCATTATTTATAATTCATTAAAAGAGAATAGGTCAAAGCCATAAACTCGAGGAAAATCGGCGTCCATTCTTAGGTATCCTACTTACCTAACAAGAAAGATGCGAAAGAACTTGTTCGATCTGTATATACACTCTAAAGAGGACTTGGAAACAAGATCCACAAGTGAGATAACCTTGCAAGGGTTTGAGTAAATTCTCATAGGACTACAACCGTTGTCCTATCAAGGGTAGGAGAGGCTAGTAAAGGTTTGTCCAAGCACCAAGAAACGGTGGAGTATAGGAAAATTCAAATTCTATATTTAGGTATCCTACTTCTCTAATAAGAAAGATGCAAGATAAGTTGTTCAAATTACAACTACACTTTAAAAGAGAAATTGCAGATCAAATGAGTGCGATAACCTTGCAAGGGTTTAAGTCATTTCTCACATATTTAAAAATGACTCATCAAGAGCATGAGAGGTTGGTTGGGGTTTGTCCAAGCACCTAAAAACTTGATGAATAAGGGCGCTCGTAAAAACACCTACTAAATCAAAAATTGAGAAGATACATAGTGCGAAGTGACCTTGGAGGGCTACATAAACCCAACTAGTGGTGATAAAAAATGTATTCTAAGTGGATTAAGAAGTGATGAGCTTATGTTGTCAAAATGTCAACCATTAAAATTAAAAATCGACCTACTCTTAACATGACATTAACAAGAAAAACCAAAGAAATTGTACTACCCTTAGTCTTACAACATGAAAAACAAAATATAATGTGATGTTCATGTTGAAATTGAAATACTACAAATAATTATACCTTAGCTCACTAAATTTTTGTTTCAAACTTAATAGTGTTATCACAAAATTACAACACCCCCGAATGGCCTGATTTGTGGATGGGGCATTCGGTGTAACTTGTGTAACATTGGGTCATCTCTCAAGTTGTGGGACTTGCGGGCTTGAGATAACCCTCTAGAGAAAGTTGGTTTTTCTCCTAAACTACCCGACTAACTACTCCTAATGCAGGCAAGACTATCTAATCCTAATCTAACTTTCCAAGAGACTAGGGAGAGAGAATGCATGAAAATAAATCCTACACTAATACAAAGTGGTGATACACCAAAAAATGAGGGTGTGAGAATAACTTCCCAATGTGTAAAAATAGGAATGAAATGCAAGTTAGAAGGGGTGATAACAGTTCTCCACAATCTAACAAATCACAACACCATTTCTATGCATACACAATAGTAATGAATCTTGCAAGAGCATAGAATAGACACAATACACCTACAATAAGATTGAAGAGGCAAGAAGAATGCAAACAAACACAGGAAGGGAAGGTACATCCACAAACTTGCATCTATTGCTTCATTGATATGCATAGTTCAAACTTTTACAAATGAAAGGCCTGGATCACCATGCAAGGAGTCCACTACAAGGGCCTACTGACACATTGGCTTCACAAAACAAAAATGACAAAGTTTTGCTACCCAAAACTATCCTGTTTAACAATGAGCCCAACACTCCAATTTATAGAATTTTGAGAGGAGAGAGAGAGGATGCAATTCCCGAAATTCCCTTTCCAACCGATTATAAGTCATGATAAATGAGGGTGGTTGGTGATTTTGGACCTAAAAAGAAATCTCAAGGTGTCCCATAACTTGCAGCAGTGAAAGAATGATTGCCCATGCTCATTAAATGTTTTTCCAACCACTTTTCAACAACCAAACAAAATTGGGCTCGTTTTCCTTAAAAAACACCATCAAAACTTCATCAATTTATAGATTTCTTTATTGTTATGCGTCGGGCTTGGAGCCATGATTCCAACGAGACCAATTTTGTGAAAATCCATTGAAAATTGCTCAAGTTATGACCTTTTGAGTGATCGCAGCCATTTTGAGTTTCACAGGTTTAATTGTTACTTCCATGGGACTGTGCATTTAATCTCTAGAGCTATGGATGTTCACTCTCACTATTCACCAACCTAACCTCACTAAAAATAAGAAATCCAGTTTTTTTGGCATAGAGGATGTCGAGACCTTTCAAAAGTCCAATTTTGTCAAAATTGGAGCTCTAGGTCAAAAGTTATGCCCATTTTAAGATCATGGTCAGGGTGTTCCACGCGGGCTCTCACAATCTGCATTAAACCATTTTCCCTTTGCATTGCGGGTATTGCGGGTTTGCGGGGGACATAAGGCACTTGGGTACAAGGGTCGCTTGGGCCTCCAAATTCTGTTTTATCCGCAATACTTTGCCTCCTTTGTTGTGCGGCAATTTCGCCTCCGCAGGAACTCATGTCTCATGCACAGACTTGTGTCGTTCGGGCCCCGAACTTCCGCCTTATCTCGCAATACTCTGAACCCGCTTCAATTCCTTTACAATCAGGTAAATTGGGATTTTGGGGAATTTGTGGCCCAATGGAACTGGACCGCCCAGGCGTTCGAGACCCGATTTACCCGCAAATCATTGTTTCTTTAGCATTTCGGACCCAAGTCGAGGGCGAGGAACCCTAGTTCTGTCTGCAACCATTCCACCCGCAGCCCCCAAACCCGCAATACATTAAAATAGGCCTTTTCCCCATTTCTCTAATTTTTAGCAAATTTTCACTAACTCCTTAGATTTTTCTTGAATAGGGAAGTTAGAGAAAAGCAAAGGGGTGCCTCCAAAATCCAATTTTTTTGTTTTCACCATTTCTACCTGTTCAAGTTTAAAGAAATTGTGTAAGTTATAGAATTTACCTTGAGGGTAAATTCGAATAACAAATAGTTCCTTGAAATTTTGTATCATTTCTATCATTGATATTAGAAACTTCGCTTTAATCTCACCAATTGCTTAAATATCACAAAATCATAAACAAACTAATTGTTATCATACAAGGAATTTCAAACTTTTACACAGCTTAGGCATGAATTTATAGTCATGCATGCATACATCCACTTCAAAAAGACACTTAACTAAATGGAAGAATTCATTGATAGTGTCTCTAACTAAATGCATTCTGATTGTCCTTTCAAACTTTTCACAATTATATATCTAATTTTTGGATGTTGAATTTAAATCAAGGTCAAGTCAAAGGAAACACCAACATGAAAGGAAGCCTAAGTAAGTTAATAGTCTAGCTTGTAATGGAAGCTTTCATAACTCCCAAACATAGCAACATAAGGAGTGTTGGCCACTCTAATGAGATTGATTGAATCCCCACTCCTACCTAGTTGATGGCAGAGTGTAATTAGAAAGAATAAAAAAGAAACACCAACTTCAAGTATTATTCAAATTATGCTTATCATTAAAAGTGAAATGTCGTATCACTTTTTAAATCTATTTTCGTTCAAAGATTAAATTTTTATGCCACAAATTAAATATCTATATCTTTACAATTTATTAAATCAATTTTAGTTTAACACTAAGTGTCTATGCTACATACTCAATCTACTCAATATCAATAATAATCTTAGTTGACATTTAAGATAAAAACGCACACACACATATATATAGATATATATCATGTCTTCAATTTTATCTTAGTTCAAGATTAATTGCCTATACCACTTCAACATGAAAATATAACTAATATTTGTAGAATAATTATTTCACAAATGTGTGAGTTTGATTATGGCTTGTACTTGCTTATAAATTATTGATGTCCTTACTATGAAATCAATTTAATGGATATATATCTCTTCTCCTTATAAAACCTCCTAATAACTTTAATGTCATGTGATCATAAAAAATTTAGTATTAATTAAATTCAAATGATTAGTTGGGGTTAGACTTCAATTTGAAAATAGTAGTATTACCATATTGGTTTTCTAACCCATTTGAATGTTATTCTACACCAATCCAAACTAGAAAATGTATTAGAATATGTTGTATATTTTACATATTGTATACCCAAGAGTATTGTACACTTCTATCATGAACGTTAACGAGGTCCCTATTTTCTCGGAGTGTAGATATACAATTTTTATCTATACGTGTATATGGGTGGTGTCATAACCCATGACTTACGGTGAACCATTATGGGTTGTTTTGTTAGCCTGTGGTTTTGGTACCCATGATCTTGTAAAACCACTTTGACGGTTTCTGTTGAGGTGCTTACATATAATTGGACATGCATTAGGGTAGAGAACTTGAAAGTACAAAGATTGTATCGTAAACGATTAACTTAATACAATAAGAAAGAGAAATTATTGTGCTAAGTTTTTTCCCTAAGGGTTTCCCAAAATAGATCTTGTGTATGTCATATTTGTTTCTCTATTTATCTTGAAATTTTTGTTAAGTATATATTTTTATTTATTTGTTTATTGGATTGATTTTGTAATATCCTCTTTTGAGATATTAATCAAATTTTATTAATCTACTTAATGAAAGTAAACTTAAAAGTGAAACCCTTACTGATTCACCTCAACTAACTTCGAGTGTCGGCTCCAATACAACCTAAATAAGATTGGAGTGAGCCAATGTAAGGGTTCAGATGGACTATCTAATCGGAATTAACACTTCTTTAACCAATTAGATTGCATAAGTAGAAAAATAAATTAAAATCTGTTAAAAATTACAGTAAACTTCAAAAATTAATCTCTTCCTTAATATTGATTTTTTTGCATGAAACCAATTACAGATGGAAGATAAAATTAAGAGCTTTCATAGGAACCAACAATCAGAAATTTCACCCACTCAAACCAACCCCCAAATATGCGAGTAATGTCGCTTGCCCCAGGGTTAGAGACAAATAATTAAATTTATTCAAGCTCTTTTTCCTTCACTTCCCAACCCAATAAATGTTGTTTCAGATCTGCAATAAATAGTTTATAACAGTTTGGAAAACCCTTCAAAACCCTTCCAAAACACGATTAATAAATGCCTGGTAGGTCGACTTGCATTAAATAAATTTTAGCAAGTTAGTTAAAAGCCAAAATATTATTAAAATGATCACAATATGCCCCAATTAGATGCAAAAATAAATCAGATTGTAACCTTCTTGTGTAACCTCATAAAATCATGCCAAAATGTTTCATATCAAGTCGATTTGAGCTTACTAAAAATCTGGAATGAACAAAAAGTGTTTGAGCACTTGAAACACCTCCAAACAAACTTAAAATTACCCTAGGCAAGTCGATTTCATCAAGGAAAAACCAGCAATTTATGATAAATTGCATTCACCATAAATCACTCTCAAAACCCTCTTAAAGCAAGTTTGAACTCTTCCCAAAAATGGCGACTCACATATATGGAATAAAAATGCACATTACTCATCAATTCATAGCTCTCAAAGAGCACACACACTTCACAATTTGTGGTGTTAATAAACGCCTTTTATTTTTTATCACAAATGGACATACATCTCTCTTCAAATATGAAGATAAGTTATAATAACCGTTAACATGCGAAAATGAATACTCATTATTTTCTTTTATATATTTTCCTCTTTCAATATTCAATGTTCATTCTCTATTTTTGGCATCAAAATCTATGAAAAAATCTTTATTTAAAATTTATCTAAAAATGCACTCAAAACAAATATTAAATGCATAGGAAAAGTAAATCAAATGGGGCCCATATGAATCGACTCATGCTTGAAATAAATCAATTTATTATAAATAACAATCATTAAATAATTTCCAGAAAAATACAACTTAGTCACTTTATTCACCTTCAAAATAAATAATTATTATCCCAAGGTAATCGATTTTTCTTTCTTATTTTTTATTTACACAATTAAAATATATTTTGAATTTTAATTTTACATGTGCAAATTGAATTTTCCTTATTTTAATTTTTATTTAAAAGGGGACATTACAAATTCTCTTCAAAATGTGCATTAGATTTCTTTTTTAGTAAAGTTGTAAGGAATTCAATGTTAATAAAATGGATAGTTAATGGTATTTAGATATATACCAATAAAAAGGTTTAACAACTACACATCTACTTCAAACAAATAGACAAGTAAATAAATTTAAGAGTGTATATCAAGTCATTGTAATATCTAGTAGTATTCTATGAGATGTTTATTTCTTTTGATCCGAATACGAATATCGGTATTCAATTACATTCTAGTCCATAAAATAGAAGGGCATTGGTTTCAACTGTGTATTAGTGTCATCTCAATTCCTCACACATTTCCTCAAATATCACTATGTTTCAAAGAGGTAGTCTATCGTGTCATCTCCTCAAGCATTTCCTCAAAGACCACTATGTTTCAATAGTCTATCGGTGTCATCTCCTCAAGCATTTCCTTAAAGATCGCCATTAACTATACATTCAAGGTGGAGAACAAGAATGTGACACAGTAGATAAAATCCCATGGGCATGATAAGCGAAAGCATGTGTATTCCATAGAAGATGTCACATGTTCAAAAATGGAGGGATATAGTTGTATGCCTTTTTGAAAAAATATAAAGTAAATAGAAAAACAATCCCCTTTTGGGGTTCCATGAGGGTAGGTCTCATATACAAAATTGGTATCTTACTTTGCAAGATCTATTACCTTTTATAGACTTTGAAGAATGTAGTACACTATATCAAATGCAAAATTCCTAAGATTAATGTGTACTAGTGGTAACTTATTCAAAGGATCGCTAATCCTTTAGCACCTTGGTGTAATATGCAAGCTTTGGGAAATTCGTAAGAAAACATGATTTCCTTTTACACGCCTACAAAAACCATGAATTAAAGATCTTGGCATTTTGGAATCCATTAGAAAAATCATGAAAATAGATTGAGAGGAAGTTTCCAATATTTGCGCCACAATGTTGCAGAAATGTTTCATTTTCATACAATGTTTAGCAAAATGCTTATAGATTGCATGAACAACATTGATAGTTTTCTTTATTTTTCATAAAAATAAAAATAGCTTTGTTTATAAAGATTTCCCGTTGCCATTGATTGAATCATGCACAACAATTTCTCCAATTCTCAACATGTTGCTAGAAAAACAAATGCCGGCAATAATTATCATCTCACCCCAACGCACATCATCAAAAGAATTATCTGTTTGGAAAAAGCATGCCTGCAATGTCATTTCATGTGTATGTTTCCATTGCCAAATTGTTGAAAAATGCATCTCCAATTTTTGTAGAAAGCCTAATAATCTCATTTATGCACTACCACATTAAACATTTCCCGCTAGAATCCAAAGCAAATTATTGCAATGGCCTTACCTATTACTGACATGTTAAGAAGAAATCGCAATGATTTTCGATCAAATGTGAAGGAATATCCTATCATTCCCCGCCAACTTGCTTCAACATATCCACCCTACATGCTAATAGGAAGATTGTTTGGGAAGCAAGCTTTGGCTATTGACATGGAAAAATCCCAACAAATCTTCCATCTTAGGGTGGCTTAGCTCTCAAATAATAGTTTAGGGATAATGCCCAATAGATTACATTTTCCCGCACACGATTAGAGTTGCACAATATGCCACAAATATAGGAATTTGAGGATGCCTAAGTAGGAATTAGTCAAACATTTAATTGAGTGAAAGTAAATGACACCGCAACTTGAATAGTCATGGGAGGTCACTCATGCACTGCCATTGGGATGAACTTAAAACTCTTTGAAATGCTACAATGTCTATGAAGTATGGTAGTTGTCTTTAGAAATTGCGAGACCACCATTTATGGACTGGAAAGAGAAATTCTCAATACTAAGTCATCTCTCTTCCAAGATCGTCACTCTATAAGAAAAACATTCCAAGTCAATGCTTTAAAATATTCAAACAAAACTTCTACTTGGGCTTGAGTGGGCGTTATCTATAGTCTGTCACACATAAGACATCCTTGACAGACAAATTTGATTTTTAAATGAAGAAATAATTCAAAGATAAACAAATAAATGAAAGGCAAACAGAAACCAATTAGTTCGATATAACATGGTCTTTATTTAAATTGTGCTTTGCGTGAACAAGATAAAAAGAAGTGTGGACTTAATCGGGCACTCCACCGGGGGATGTCATCGTTGGAGCTCAAAATTGCACCCTGCTCCATGGAAGATTTAGAATTTTGAGGCAACATGTGATTGTCTCCAAGTGTGGGACTCGCGGCTTGAGACAGACCTCCGAAGAAGGTCGGCTTCCTCGGTTCCGCGGATTGAAAAACCCGCAGAACCCAACCTACTTCTAATGCTAAAACTACTCCTACAAATAATCCTACACTAATATTTCCAAGGGACCATTGGAGAAAGATGCAAGAGACATGAAGAAAGCAAAAAGGGTGGTGAAAACACCGAAGAGAAGGTTGATCACTCTCCACAAGGGGAGGAAAAGGGAGAAAACATGGGAGGAGAGGGCGGACAAACATGCCACAAACCAAAGTCATGTAGATTAAACCCTTCCTCACATTTACAACACACGAAAGTGGAGAAACCTGCAAGTATGAAACACGCATGGCATGCCAAAAGAAGAAGAGCAAGGCAAGGACGCAAAACACAAGTATAGGGCAAAGAATAGCCACAAACACGAGATGTATTGTTTATAATATGCACAAGCATTCACATCCATGGCAGAAGGCGAAAATAGATAGCAGAGACCAAGTTCGAGGTCTGAAACTTGTGGAATGTCAGCTATCATTTTGGCATGGTGCCATTACAACAAAAGAGAGATTCATTTTTACAATGGATGAGTTCCATACTTATTGAGAATGAGAAGAAGAAAATAGAGGAGAGAAGGGCACCAATAGGAGAGATTCCACCACCAAGGACCAATCGGCATAGATGTTTGCAAGAAGGCATGGGTGCCTGACATGGCTCCTATCGCACGCCATCAGGTTTTGCTAAAGAAGAAATAGCGTCCATACTTCATTAAATTCTTGTCGGTGGAATGGTTGAACGTTGCTTCGAACAAACAGGCGTGGCTTCAAGGTGCCCTATAGAATTTTGATGTTTCGCTCCGATCTGCAATCTCTATTGTGTCTTTTGAGAGCATCACACAATTTTGTATACATTATACCACCCACACTCTACTCCTTTGTTCATCCGCATGATTTTCTTTGATATGCAATTTTGTTCTGTTGTGCAGCTTTGAATGATGTTTTGTATGCTTTCCAACATCTTCTCAACACTTTGTGCCCTCCATTCACACTCAAACCACAGCGGAAGACTATCGCCTTATTCTGCGGCTTTTTTTATTTCCTCTTTACGTAGACCCTCGTGGCTTCTCTATGCTTGCTTTAATGCATGAAAACCTTTTGCAACACCCACAAAGGTCTAATTCTTTGTTGCACAAAGACATTTTAACTTGTGAGCATTTCTTTTTGTTTCGCGGTCTTGGAGAATCCACAGAACACTAAGTGTTTTACGCCTTTTGGACTTAGCCGTGTTCCCTTGTTCCTTGCTTTTGTCATGCAACATCGAACTAAAACTCCTTTGTTCTACAGGTTAGGAAAATACGTGGAACACTACGTTTACGCACTCCGCGGAACATTAGGATCCTTTGTTCTGCGGTTTTCCTTAGCCACAAATCCGCCTAAGTGTCTCGCATGCTCATTCCTTTGTTCCGCAGGTTTGGAGAATCCACGAAACACTTGGTTCCTCCATTTTGCGAAAGACTAAATCAATGTCCCACGGCTTTTGCTAAGCTAAATATGGTTAAGTCCATCTTGATGAGTTGTTCAAAATTACATCGGGTGTAATTTTGGACAATAGGCATCATGAAGAAATTTTAGAAAATAAACTATCGAAGCGCACAAAAAACTAACGTACCCTATGGCATTCAATTTAATTATTAGTACTCACTTGTTCGAGAAACCAAGACATCTTAGTTGCTTTTGTCTCAAGCAACATTCCAAACAAAGATGCCAATTTTTTCCCAAATTACAAAAATTCTATAAGAGAGGAGAGAGAATTTCAAACGTAAAATAATGAAATATTTTAAATGGCAATCCTCTTCCAATCCTCCACTCTAACTAGAATTCTTGACATAAGCAAAAGCATAATAGCTTGGAACGTGCTACGTCAACACATCACCCAGAAATTCCATTCCGTTCACCTCATAATATGACCTCCAAAAAATATCTTCAACCATAAATTCCATTCAGTTCCTTTTCAAATTGATTGAAATGGAATTCTCTAAAACTATAATCACACATATGCACAAGCTTAGAATACCTTGATATCCATATTCTTTTAAATTAAAACCTTTGTAGAATATTGTTTGCGGTAGAACACCGTGACAGACCTAAGATTATCTACTAAAATCTTTATGACAACTAATTATGACTATATCATGGTTTTTGCATGCAACTCATGCTTCCGAACCCGAGTGTAAAAATGCTACGTTCCTTTGTGTCAGGGGGAAGAGGAAATGCAAGTATGCCTATAAATGCCCCCAAAATAATAAGAATGATATTTGAATAGGAAAAAAGCATTTGGATGGAGATAGAGGACTCGAGGCACATGGGCATGTACCCGTGGAAATAGGTAAAATGAGATTTGTCATATTATTTATCATTTATCGGGAAAAAAAAAAGTCATGAAGACCACAATGAATAATATAAGGTGCGGTGTCGCCAAGACATTATAACTTTTCATTGAGAACAATAAGAAATTTGTATATGGAGACAATAATTTGAGATATATGACATGGAGGCATTGATAATTAAATGTTAGGGAGGTCACTTTGCAGTATTGAAGGTCAACTTTGTAGTATAGAAGTGCAAACAATGGAGGAAATGGCATAATTTTGGCAAGTAACATCAATGACATGACTAAATCCATACCAATAGATGGTCATGTGAAGGGCAGGGGAGACCACTTGTGAGAAAAAGAAGTGTGTGGAGAGTAGTTTAGTGGTGACAAGGATTGATATGATTTGAGAACAAAGATGAGGAGGATTAATGTGAAAAAATGTACAACTTATTAGGCTTTGAATCTAGCAAAGAAAGAAACGGGAAAAATAGCCAAGTAAACAAACAAAAGGTTACAACAGACATAATTGACCAAAGTGGGCCACAGGGATACGAAAGAGCATAAGTGAATAGTGAATAATTATGCAGAGTTTAAGGATGCGGTATCCAAAATACCGGAACTCGTTGATTAAAAAAATGCATTGGGCATAATATGCCTCGATAATGCAATTGCTCAAAATAGCAAAAGCATCTAGGTTGAAAATACATGTATGCAAACGTCACGAAAGTTATCAAAATCCACTTTTAAGAAGTTTTTAGGTAAATAAGGAAGAAACTTGTGATGGCCCGCTCCGCGAACCCTAGTCGCGGCTCTCCTCTGCGTGGCCTTCCCAAGGTTGTTGATACTAGTGATGGCGCTCATGTCCATGGTTCCTACGACAGTGCAGCTTGGATGGCGGGCAGATACAAATTGTTCCGAGCTATTGTGTCGGTCATTCAAAGGGTGGGTCTACCCGATGCTCATTCCACCTCTGTGCCCTCTTTCTTGCATGTGGTGGCTTCCGTTGTTCCATCTTTTAAACCATTCTCTGTTGTAAAATCCACTCCCTCGAACTCCTTTAGGAAATCGGTCTTTGGAGTTTGAAGTTTTTTTCTCCAACCAGGGTTTGATCTGCCGTTTCAACGGCCTCCGGGCTGGACTGTCGCTTCTTCACTCGTTGATCTCTTCGAACTGGCATCCGCTCTTGTCTCGGTAAGGTGGACATTTATTCTTGTGCAAGGGGTTTTTTTATTGTGGTTTTCAATTCTGTTGAAGATAGGGATTCTATCCTCTCCAAACTGTGGGAACTACAGAATCATCACTTGCTGATGAAACTGTGGTTTCCGACTTTCAATCCCCTCACCGTTGCTTTCAACGTCAAACTTGTCTGGGTTCGCTTACCTCATCTCCCATTGCAGTGGGGGAGGAGTGTTTGATTGATATTGGCAATGCTTTGGGCAAGTTCTTATCCATTGATTCCAAAACGGAACTCTACACTCACACCACATATGCGCGTATCTTAGTGGATCTAGATACTTCTCTGGATCTTCCAGCTTCCATTGATCTCAAAGTGTTGAATAGGGTTTGGTCACAACCTCTTGACTACGAAGGCTTGCCCTTCAAGTGCAAAAATGTTTTGCCCTCGGACATCTTGCTTCAGCTTGTCAGAAAGTCAAGCAAAATTTTAAGGAAAAAGTTTCTTGGTGGAAGGATTCCCATCCCAACCTGTTGGTGGTTGGGAATGATTCAGATTCATTTTCGAATGATTCAACAGGGGCTAGTGAGAAAGTTCAGGTTGACAATTAAGACTCAAGTTTCCCCCACAGAAATAATTGGGTCGAAAGGTGGAACAGAGGTGACACTCCTTCGAGAACGGAGCCAATTGTAGGAACCAAAGAGGTTTCTGATATTCGACTTCCATTACATTCAGATGAAAACTCAAATCCTAATCAGAGTGATGGATGGACAGTCGTAAATCGAAAAAAGAAAGGTATTCCTCTCCACAAAATGAGATTACGATCTCATGATTGGGATCCTCTGGAGTAATTTATTTTTGTTGCAGTCGAGTTGCTTCAGCTTCTCTTTTTCCCTCTTCTCTCGTTCTTCATTTTTGTGCCTTAATGGCCTTCTTTCTTTTGTTGCCTACGGGCTTTCCCTCTTCTCATGTTCTTTACTTTTGTGTCTTAGTGGCCTTCCTTCTTTTGTTGCCTGCAGGCTTCTTCTTTGTAGTGTTTCAATGTTTTATCCCGCCTTAAGGGCTTTTGTACAAGGATGCGGATCCTTTCAAAATCCGCACTTTTACACTTTTTCCAAAAAAAAATACATGTGCGCAAATATAAGTTAAGTTGCAAATTTTGGTGCACATGTGAAGGTTTGACAAAATCTCTCGAATGGCTCCCCCGAACTTATCATATTGTCTTGTTCAAGACAAACTATTGTCATGTCTCTCCTAGGTTGGAAGAAAAAACTATTCCCAATCATCCATGAGGAGCCTTTCGCTCAAGCTCAATTCCAACCATGATCTCAACTAAATGTGGTTCTCACTCAAACCCCATTCCAATCACAAATCAAAATTGAGTTCATAACTGGGGTTATTACCAAACCTAGTTCCTGCCATCTAATATATAACTGCAATCACAGCTAACATCCTTATCCCCCTAACAAAAACCCTCCAAAATCGTATCCATGACGCAGACGTATAAGTTCTCTTAAATAAGTACTTTCTGAGCTAAGTACCGGAGAACTGGCTTCCACTTAGATCTTGACATAAAAGAGAGAGAAAGGTAAGGCGCTCATCTGAATCAAATCTAACTTAGGATGCCTGGCACTTAATTAGTAATGCTGTGTAAATCAATTTGACGTAAATTTTAGGTGCTCATACCAATCCCCAATTTGATGCCTAACATAGAGAATAATTGGAATAGAAGGTATCGTGCTCAATTATTCATCCTGGATCTTTCACATGTAGCAGTTTTGGCTATAAACTACTTTTACAATTGTTCCGTTGACTGCAAGGCATTTTTAATTTAATGAGTTACATGACTCCGTCAGCAGTCCTTTTCAACATTATATAATTTTGTTATGCATAGCCGAGCACTGGCATCTGTCCAAAAGAATGGTTGATGCATCTTGTATGGTAAAGTTAAAGTGCATTTTCTGCAATGAGTACTTCTGCGGCAATTTTTGTTTTTCTCAACTCAGATTCTTGATTATACAACTTTAACACCTTGGTGATGTGCTAAATTACTGTAAAGCTTTCTGTAATTTATGCATGATGAGTTTGAGAATTTCAAAGTTCTCAAATTATGTCTGACCTGTTTGGTAATGCACAAGTCTCTTTTGACATCTTTCTTCATAACACTGCTCCCCTCAGGCAAAACCGATGTCTCCATATAGATGGCTGAAAAGTAGGCCTCACCTTTGGTGGCTGGTACCAACATAGACCAAGAAACTTGTGAACCAAAAATCTCAACAGCCAAGATTCTTCCTAACCTTGTCACATTTGGCCTGAAATTCTACATTTTCAGTCTAAGCTAAAAAGTTGCCACCATTTCCCCCAATAATGGGGTTGGTAGAAAAGGTAATGAAAAGGTAAATGGCCCTCGCCCTTTATCTTGGGTAAGATAAACACCGATGAGGTTTCAAAGGGAAACCCAGGTCTTGCAGGAGTATGTGGTATTTGCAGGAGGGAGGATAAGCAACCAGTGTTTCGGTATGCTCACAGATCAGGTATTTGCTCTAACAATGTGGCAGAGATCTTTCTATGCAGAAGGGCTTTGAGGATCGCATAGAACAGAGGGAAACCGGTGTTTTGGTATGCTCGTGGGTTGGGTATTCACTCTAATAATGTAGCAGAGGTTTTTTCTATGTGGAAGAGCTTGAGGATTGAAAAGAACTACTGCATGGCTCGGGTCCTGATCATAATTGATTCGCAGATGTTGGCCTTGCTGTTTAATAGAACTTCAGATAAACTTAAAGTGAGTGATTGGCAGCTGAAACCTTTCATAGAGAGCATCATGAGTATCCGAGACACTCTGCCTCTTGCCCACTCACCCAGATATATTATGTTCTACGCGAACATAACAAAGTTGCAGACTAGTTATACAAGCTCACCTCTTCACTTAAAGCTAAGGAGATTTTTATGAGACCACTTGGAGATTGGCGGATGACAGGTTTAGAGCAGTCCTTACTCAAAGACTAAAGTACTGATGATAAGAAAAGCATTTTTAGGATAGTAACCTTTTCTAATCACCATTGAATGAAAAGGTCGAGGGTCCTAAGTTTATAGAGATCTCTACAGAAATTTGGTTAAGAGATGAGATTCACGTCCCTGGTGTTACGAGTTCACCTTGGAAATAAGAACATAATCACCATGGCTATAGTTCCCATGCATAACTGGTCTCGTACTAGAAAAGTGGCAAAGTGCAAAATAATGACATAACCAGTTTCTATTAGAAAGGTGGCAAAAGCACTCACAAATTCAGAAGATTGCTGTGTGTTGGCAAAATATGGCACTTGACAATAGTGTGTGGGACAAAGTCCCTCCTCTATTGTAAGAGGGGGCGCCCTTTATTGAAAGCCAAAACAGAACAAGAAAGAATATGTACAATATCTACACTAACTTGTAGGGGTGGGATTTTACTCCCGGAGAAAGGAATATAAACTGAAAATCAAGAAGAAAGGAATGTGAGAGAGAAGAGGAGAGGAAAACTTTCATTTCGAATTAGTAGGCCCAAAGCCTTATTCTACTTTGCAAGGAGATCATTTAATATAAGAAACACTTCTCATTGGAATCTTACATGCATGAAAAGAATAAAGAAAGGAAAACATTTGACATAAGAAGTAGAACACATGCTATCACCAAAGAGACCATGACACAAAGTTCAGAAAATCTCATTGTATTTCTTCATGAGGATGAATACAAAGCTTCATACACTCTTTTCTTCTCAAACAAGATCTTGTACAAAATTTTGGACAGCACAAAGTCTCCAAAAATCTCCCCAAGTATCCAATAGTGCGAAAATTCCAAGAGTCTCAAGAAGTGTCCAAAAGTCTTTTTACAAGATTTTGGACAGCACAAAGTATTTTCAAAGATCCCTAAAGAAATCTCCTAATGAAGCCTATCAAAGTAGTCTCTCCAATAAGTCAAAGTCTCCAGCCTTGCAGAAGTCCCTTACAAATGGCTCCAAAAACATATTTATAGCCAAAAAGTAACCAACTTTTTGTTATATTGACCAAGTCATCAAGTTCACTAAAATAGGAAGTTTTGAATAAATAGGAGGTCGAGGGCAACAGCCCTGCAAGGCCCGGGGCAGCGCCTTGGGCATGTTCCTTGTCATAGTACAGTGTGGGGTCTGAGGGCAATGCCCAGGATGTGTTCCCTATCATGTTACAGACTACAGTGCGGGGTCGAGGGTCAGCTCCCCTGAAGCCAGGTACAATTTGAGCTTCTCACAGCCTTCACAACATACTGATTTTCCACAACTTCGTGCCTAATACTTGCATTTCGGGATTTGGAGTCAAGATGCAATTTGCATTTATTTGCACTTTTTCTCAAAGTCTTTGCAAGCCTGAAAATCCATCAATCGGAAATAACCCTTGCTCCAACAGTCAAAATCTTCGATGCATGAACTTGGAGTTGTTCGCACTTGAAATGTCTGTCAGGGAAAAAGATGTGTTTTGTAGTTGAAAGTTCTGCCTCAAGGATTGGAACTACTCTAGTAGTGGAAAAGTCCGAGGTAGGATTTTGAGTTGTTTTTGCAATCCAAACTCCGACGCAGGGTTTCGGGGCAGCTTTTGCAGCTGAAATCTCTAACACGCGGTTTCGAGGCTGCTATTGCAGCTAAAACTCCAACGCGGGGTTTCGGGGTTGCATTTTTAAAAACCAGTCGAACCGGAACATGAACCGGCCAAGTCATGGCAAGTTGCATTTATACAGTGCTGGGTATAAAAAATTGAATTTTTTAATTAAATTTTTGTTTTTAATAAAACCTAAACCCTAATTTCGTGCCATTTTGCTATAAACACCTTTCTTACATGTTATATAGTATATACATGAGCAAACTTTGCATATTTTGTGTGTAATTGTTGGAATCATGGTTTCTAATCTTTCAAATATATTGTTTTCATTAAAAATGTAATTTTTTATTGTTTTTTAGTAAATCGGTTCATAAAGTTTGAACCAATCCAGTTCCGGTCCAGTCCAACCCTCGACCAGTTCCGATTTTTAAAACATTGGTTGCATTTACAGCTGAAAAGTCCACTACAAGAACTCGGAGTAGCTTTTAAAGTCCGAATCTTCACCACGAAAACTCAGATGCTTTTGCAGTACGAAAGTCTGTTGTGGGTAATCGAAGTTGCTTTTGCAATCCAAAAGTCTAATGTGGGAGATCCAAGCTGCTTTTGCAGTCCAAAAGTCCGTTTTTCTGTCTATAGCTTCCAAAATTCCGCCTTCTCCTGTTTCCTTCAAAACTCAAGCAAATTTTGATTTCTTGAGGCCCGCAGACTTATAAGATTCATTTCGCAATGTCGAATTGACTGAATTTGATCAATTGCAATCAAATTTTCTTCGTGGACTCAAATTTTCACCAAAGTTCAAATTTGGGGACAATGCTATGTTACACCAAGTTTCCGAGGTAGGGACTGTAAGGGATGGGGGAATGCTTTTCCAGGACAATTTTTTGGGAGGCCATTTTTTAGGGGACAACCATTAAAAAGTAAGGAATTTTTTATAATATAATAAATTTTAAATATACAATAACATTGATAAGACATTCATCAAATACAATAAGAACCTTAATACATAACATTAGAGCTGAATTGAGATTTCACATGAGAGTACAAATTAACAAAATTAAAAATTCCATTACTTTCATTGTCGATATATATATATATATATGCAAATTACAACAAAATGCCTAAAGGTTGCAAAGTTTCAACTACAAAATGGCAAAAATAAAGAAAATTTGCCTCTACCCCTAATCAGATTTTTCATTAAAATTGGAGTCTAAATTTGGGTTATTGGCACTAAGATGGACTGCCTCATTCAATGAAACCCCAACCAATCCCTATAGTGCCTCTTCATCAACCTTTGTGGCATCTTCAAGATCAACATCCCAATGAGCAGCTAGATTCTAACGACTATGCCTCCTCATCAATTTAAGTGGCATCTTTGGGATCAACATCCCAACAGGCAGTTGGAGCCTAACAATACTCAAAAATATGTCAATCTTGAAGTCACAAGGCATTGTGCATAGCCACCAACTTCTCTACTCACCAAGAGGTAAGTCTTCCTCTTAACTGATTGGGTGAAGTTGTTAGTGTGGTTGTTTTAGGTTTAAGGTTGGTGTAAAGGCGTGTGGGGGTCCTTGTGGGGGGAGGGGTGGCATCCCTTTTTCTTTCAATTATACGTTTTTAATGCTTTTCTTAAGTATATTGAATGTTTTGAACATTGATCCTACTATATTTTTCAAGTTTTGTTTGCATTCATGTTGACATGATATTCATATATCATATGTATGGCAGCCACATAATCAATGAAAATGTAATATCTCAAATATATCGAATGTTTTGAACATTGAGCCTACTATATTTTTCAAGTTTTGAATTTGTTATGGACTAAAAAATGAGTAAAATGAGTATGTGTGTGTGTGTGTGTGTGTGTGTGTTTTGTGTGTGGTTTAATAAATATGTATGGACGTATCCAAGACATATCGTACCCAAGGGTTTTTTAAAATAGACATATCCACGTATCGAACCCGTACATGTATTCTAGCAATGTAGGCAAAAGATCTCTACTCCCTTGATTCACTTTCCTTGACAATCTTCGCAAGATGATATCTGATAACGAAATGAGTGCACATCATGGCTAGCAACGCACTCCAAGATCTCCTCGATGAATGGGGTTGGTAAAGCATCATAATACATGCATGTCTCATTCATGGCGCAATACTCCAAACAAATTGAATTTGCCTCTTATTTCATCTGAACTGCCATAGTTCTAATCCAATCTGATTCCTCCAGAGGTAAAATTCACCAGCTTTCAACATTTTATCAAGAGCATCATTCACTATCGCTATGAAATTAGGATTCATCTAGTACAGATGTATCTTAACTAAATCTTAATACTGGTGCAGTAGTGCTACCGTCTCAATTAATATTTATAAGTAGATTGGCGAAACTAATTGACCATTATTACTCAACTTGGCAATTTCTAACATCTCCAAGGCAAATCCCAAAACAGAAAGCAAAAGAAAGGGCTTATCACTAATGCCGGCCCTAGAGTTGGATGATGATTGTTGTAGCATTAATTTTGGGCTTTGACCATCCTATTTGTGTGATTTTAGTGATTTTTTAGTGTCGACCAAGCTTTTATAGGAAATTCTGTTGTCTTGACTTCTCTGCTGTTGCATTGGTTTCTCTGTTGTTGCTTCATAGACCAAAGAATCCAAGCCAGTTACCAGTTGAAATGTTTCCGGCATTGACTAAAGGAACAAAAAACAAATTTGTTGTTGATATAGTGGCATGATACTTACACGGAAATGAAATAGCATCACCAAAGTGTAAGTTTTTCGCAATTTCTTGTATTTAAAATGGAGAAAACTGTTACATCCTTAACCTATAGTGTGTATTGGGATATGTGTGGCCAACTTGTGACTAGGATACTCTTTTACGTAGGCAAATGATAATTTATATATCTTTATATTGGTAGTATGGTTGGTCTATAAGAGTATCCATAGCCAAAGTAGTGTATCTATAGGAGGCAGTGCTTAGGATTGGAGGATCAAATTCCTAATTCCGTTCTTACTGTAAGGCTGTCGAGATTGCCCCTTGAAGTGGCTCAGTCATATATCTGCTCTGCTATCAATCTTATTGTGTGTATCTGCTCTGCTCTTATCCTTGAGGGTTTCTGCTGTTGTTCCATTCATGATATTTATATTGTAATTCACTGCTGTGATTATGCTTTGCCTAAGTAATCTCATTATAAGTCATATCAGAGCATTCGATTTGGGCAATATTTTAGCAGCGCATTTGGGCAGTAAAGGAAGCGAATAGAGGGAAAATCTGTTTTTTTCTCTTGCAAACTTTTTTTTGGGTCTGTCCTGTCTTTTTGGCAGGTCCAAATCGGAAACATCTTATCGAGAAGGAATTTAAGGTTTTCATCTTCACCAGGCAGATCAGTAACCCTATATCTGAAGTCTTTGCATGGCAGGACTGCAAACTAGAGGTCTACGAAAGAATTCAGTCACTGCAGGATAACAAAGAAGAGATGGAGTCGAATACAAAATTCAGTGGAACTTCTGAGCTGGGGTTTTCTTCAATAGAAGACAGAGTGAACAAGCTTCATGACAATGTGCAAAACATGCAGTTTGAAATGGCAAGAAAGGGAGATGTAGACAACATCAATCAACGATTGGATCGGCTCTTGCATAAACTCAATCAGCTGGTGACATTGCAAGAGAATCCGCAAAACTAGCCATAGTTCACCAATGCCCAACCCTAACAAAGTGCATCTTCTAGCCAGCCCAGTCCAAATCCAAACATAGGGCAGCCTCAACACACATCTTGCTGCACTTTGGGACCTCGGAACATCAAACCAAAAGTGGAAATGCATAAGTTCAATGGAAAGGATCCCATCACGTGGATCAACCAAATGGGAAAAACAAAATCAATGTACATCAGATCCCTTGCAGACGGAAGGTTACAATGGCATCCTTATAATTGGAACTTCAAGGAATTCATTTGGTATCGATGGTTGTGTGCTCAAAAGAAGAATCAGTGTCAACTGATCAGTTTTTACAGAGGAATTGTTAACGCACTATAGCAAGTTGCAACAATGCAACAGAGAATTACTTCAACAAGTTAGCATAACTGTGACAAACAAGATCAATCAAGGATTATATTTAGCAATTCCAGAACCTATCCTTACGAATGGAAAGAATCACAGACGCGAACTAGAATGACTTGTTTCTTGGCAGGCTTAAGGATCATGTCAAACATGAGGTATGCATGTTTAATCTACTTACTGTATCTGATTCTATTCTCACGGCATGCTAGGCAAAGAAAACAGCACTAGCCAACAAAAGGCAGACATCCACAAGAATAAGAGAACAGAGAATTCTGGCACCGTCATTCCCTCAACCTACCAGATTGTCTCCTCAACAAATTGAAGAAAAAAGCACAGAAGGGTTATATTTTGACCAGTCTAGCAAATACAGTCAAGAACATAAAGGTGCTGAAAAGAAGTTCTAGATTGAAGGTGTCAATGAAGAAGAGAATCAAGAAGTAGCATTAGAGATTGTTGATGAGCTAAATGAGGAATCTAGAAATACCCAACTATCTCATGCCATGCATTTTTCAGCAATAGCACCCCACAAACCTTCAAGGTAGTGGGTTTCCTCAAATACATACTGTGGCAATATTGATTGATTCGAGATGTACTCACAACTTCATCAACAATAAGTTGCTTGCACTTATAAACTATTTTTTTGTTCTGCAATCGCCATGCAGAGCAAACATTGTGTTGGGAATCTAATGGCTCCCTACCTTGGAAATGATTGAAACGAATTTCTTGGAATCAAAAGGCAGGGCATTTGAACTATGCGGGTTGCATGGAAAATTTCCGCAGTTAGTGAGTTCTCATTGGATGCAGAAGATTCTTATAAAGGGAGTCGATGGTTTTGTGGCACAACTATCTTCATTAGAAGCCCAACTAGCAAAGTTCCTACACCGCTAGATGTGCAGGCAATTGTTGATGGTCACTAGGTAATTTTTGGAGATACATCACAAGGACAACCGCCCCAAAGGGATCATAATCATGCCATTCAACTAGTGTCAAGGACCCAACAACCCAACATAGTACCCAAGTTGTAGGGAGACGCATCTCGTCTCATCTAAGATGCGAATCGAAGACAATAATGCATCTCGATACAAGACATGGGTACAAAAACATCTCTCGTGCTCGTAGAGGCCCTTTAGATAATCAATGTCTCCTACGAACCCTAATATTGTTCCCCAAACAAAACCTTAAAAAATTAAAAAAAATCCTAAACATCGTCCCCCCAACAAAACCTTAAAAATTAAAAAAATCCTAAAGGCATTTTTAATGCTATAAAAATACATCTGCTCTACATCACACCATACAACAATCAACGACATTCAAAATCATGCTTGAGGAAATCGTGCTTTAGTGCCAAAAATTGTACGTGCAAAGGCGAGATCACCAGAATTGCTTGTAGAGATCGAGGGAGATCACAAGAGATCGCTATTAAAGATCGGGCGAGGTAGCAAGGTAGGTTTGTGAGTTTGAATGACAATTTGCCATTTTGAACAAAGTGGTGGGATTAGTAATGAACAACACTTGCCATTCAAACAGCAAGTGTTATATTTTTTTAATATAGTTAAGATTTTAATTCTTAAGTTATAGTTTTTATTTCACTTTTTAGATTTTAATTTTGTGACTTTTTAGTTTTTAGCAATTACACAAGTTTTAATTTTTTTTTAAATTGATTTAGTTTTATAAATTTAATTTTATGATATCGAATATTGTAATTAGTATCTAATTTTATTTTATTTTTAATCATATAAATTTTACTTTTAGTTTCAATTTTTATTTTTAGATTTAATTTTAAAATATAAATAGATTTTTTTAAAATAATAATCTTTTGTTATTATTAATTTATCCATTTGTATTTTTGTTTTTTGTATCTTTTCCACCTTTGTTGTGAGATGCCAGAAGGAAAGATGGACTATCCCCCTCTGGAAGCATTGTAATAAAATTACAGCAAGTAAAAGGAGTGGAGGAACAACATTTATCACCTACAAACTTTGCAGGGAAGTCCTTTATGAGCACTTTCACTAGGTTGAGGGCTCACTTTTTCACACGAGGGGAAAAGGGTTGAGGCTTCCTCAGATTAGGACGAGCACCATGAAACTATGAGGGAAAAAGAAGAGAGTTGAAGGTTGGGGAGGGAGCCTAATTTAAGCTCTTGTGCTTCAGAAATGTTGCAACTTAGACATAGCCTAAGGGAGACAATGAGGAAACATAATCAAAGTTAGACGTGTCTTCTAGACATGTGTCGAATGCGGACATCCTGCGGATCTTATCATAAGAAACCAAACACTAGTATTCCAAGCCCCATTGGCGACATGTTCCATGTGAATGGTTGATATGTAATCAATGCAACGATTGCACATTGCTTCTATGTAACTAGAATACCATTCAATTTGCACGATCATCTTATTATGAGGAGATAGTTCATGCAATTAACAATGGATTGGCAGAGTATAAACCCCTAGATATGAAAAGCTTCGCACAACTCTAATTGACAAAGAAAAACAAGGATAGAACAACGAACTACACCAATCAAAAGAGTGGTCTTCATAAAGATGAAGCATTGTGATGGACAATTGGATTGATACTAGAAATCAGCCACTTTTAACAATTATGATGGCTTGTACTAAAGACCCTTAATTTTTTAGGGTAATAGATTGTTCAAGCCAAGAGAAATATAGAGTTCCCGAGGACCAACTGTGATGTAACTGAGAATGTGGGGCATCACATGGTATCCAAGTTGTTACAAATGTTTCCCCAATTTGTAAAACATCCAAGTAGTTACAAATGATGCCTCGATTTGGCTTGTTAATAAAAATATATAATCATGTGTTTTGGACATCATATTGTGTGCATGCATTGAATAATGCACTCAAAGACATTGGCATGTTTCAATGGATTTCCGAGTTCAATGAAAAAACACAGGAAAAAACAAATGTTCATATGCAATCATCACCACACAAAGCAATATATCGTAGATTTGCCGAGATGGGTTTGCTTCTTTCATCATTCTTCTTGATCGTCTTTATGAGGTCAAAGGGGTCGTATGTTCCCTTGTAGTGAGTGATGCATAGGCAAATTGGAGGCAATCTATATTAGAGACTGCAACTGAGGCGAGGCAGATGGTCCTTGATAATTGTTTTGGGGCTAACGTCAAATTTGTTGTTGACTTCATCCAACCCATTCGTGAGGTGATCCTATTTGTAGATTCAAACAAGCCTTGTTTAGTGAAAGTTTATGGAGAAATTGATTCCATGTGTGAAAGAATATGTAAAGTCCCAAACTTAAAGGGCCATTCTCTTATCCTTTGATTGAGGAAAAAATACATAAAAGATGGAACAAGCTTAATACACCACTTCATTGTGCTTTCTAAGCTTTAAAATCAACATGGTATGATACAAAAGTCACCAAGGACAGGGCTCCTTATGAAGACAGAGAGGTAGTTAAGGGATTTTGGGCTGCAGTGAAAAAGATTTGTAGGTGAGGAGAGGAAGCTTCTACTATCATGTCTCAGTGGAATCAGTTTTCACGTGGGTGCAGTTAGTTTTCTATGGTGGAAGTTTTGAACGATATGTGTGCAAAGGAGGACCCAATAGAGTGGTGGTGTAACCATGGCAGTGAAGCACCTGAATTGCAATCATTTGCAACACAATTACTCTCACAAGTTGACAATTCTTCATCTTGTGAGAGGAATTGAAGCACTTATAATTTCACTCATTCATTAAAGAGGAAATGACTAAGATCAAAGAAGGCAAAAATAACTTGGTCCACATTCATATCACACTTTGCATTCTTTCTTGTAGAGACCCAATGTAAAAGGAGGGCCTTCGGCAAAATTGGACCAAAACCCATCAGATTAAGAAGCAAACAGAGCCATGAAGGATGAGGGGTTTAAGGCAAATGGCCTCAATGATTTACCCCCTGTTCAATTGCCTGTAGAGGACTCAGAGTTTGAGAGTGATGCATATCTAGAGAGCATGCTAACAAAGGACCAAGACACTGATGACATATCTAATGCAGCAAATATATGATTCAGACTTACATATTTTGTTTTTTTGTATTTGTCGGTATTTTAGTGTTTTGCAATCTAGCAATCATTAGTGTAATCTTGATCCTAGATATGATGATATGAGATTAAATGTCAATATAATATTAATTAGTCTTGTGATTGTCTTTTGTCGACATCTAATAAGTTATTTGGCAATTTCTTTACCTTAAAGCTTAAACTCTAAGAGTTTAAAGCTACAAAGTTTAATGCATTTTTATTTTCACATTCTTTAAAGTATTATCTAAAGCTTATATATATATATATATATATATATATATATATATATGTCATCCCCAGTACCCATCTCATATTTTTCAAAAAGGACATGTCGGTATCCGTACCCATCTCCCTACACATGTACCCATCTCTTGGAAGCTATGGTCACACCTTATAGGTACCCATATGTATAGAAGAGTGAAATTGAGAAGATGGCAAAGGGTTGTCGGAGGCAAATATTTTTTTTTTATGATCCAAGGTTTTTTGACTGGGATCCTACCCAGTTACAAAAGGCCCAAGCCAAGATGTTCAAGAAAAACAACATACAAAATTACACCAAGCACCACGAAGGAAGAGTAATACAACATGAAACAAGGGTGCTGCAATGCCACAACAACAGAGCAGCAGAACTCCAGTAAAACCAACACACAACTACAACAAAACATCAAAAACAGGATAATTACAAAGAGGAGAGCAAAACAGAGAAGCCTAGATCCTATCTAACCACTCCTTGGTTGTCTTAGTTAAGTTCTTCTTGAGGCTTCCCAGATTTTCTTTGATATCTTTAACAGTAGTTCCATCCTTAGCCTTTTCCTTGCCTTTAGTGGATTCAAGAATGGAGGTGAAGCTTGATAGGATGTCAAGATTGCCCTTAAGAACCGAGAGAATATCACATTGCCTGTTTCTAATCTTTTCTTGTTCTTCTTCAATGGCTTTAATTCTCTTTTCCATTTCATCCATCAAATGCTCATCTTTGCTCCCACTTTCCACTACAAGTTTGTAACCCCTAACATTATCTTTCAGAATCTTACATTCTTTCCTAATCCAGTAATCATATCAAAGTGCAAGCGAGCTCGGCCCTGAATCCTTTGGTCTTGGTGCTGGTAAGGTCCTCTTTTTCACCCATGGATAGAAGACTAGCAGAGCATCCACATCTCCTCAAGAAGTAGGTCACGCAGACGAAGGGACGTGGTCGGGTTTGCCCTTTTGCTCCTAAGAACACGGCCGGAAGGAGGAGGAAGAGGAAAAGAAGCAACGCAGGATGGTGTTTGGAGGAAGAAGGGGAAGGGGGACCGTGGGGGGTAGAGGGGGACCAGGGGGTGTTGACAATGAGGAAGTCAAAATGTTTATAGAGCAGGAGGATAAGGGTATGGTGAGAGGGTTTTGTGCGCATTTCCCAAGGCGGACCAAATTCACAGAGTGGTCGAGGGATTGAAGGAGGTAGAAAGGAAAATTAACCACAATGTTCCTTCTAAAATGATTCAAAAACACAAGATGAAAAAATCGGGGTAACTTTGAACCTCCCATCCAAAGTAAGATATTTCATGATAACCAAACTAACCTTGTCATATGGTTTTGGAAATGAATCTCTGAGGTATCCACTTTTGGCTTCAATCAACTCTTCCTCCCCCTCAAGAAATTTTGCCTCCTTTTTGTCATAGTTGTTCTTGAAAAAATGCATACCTTTTGGGTGGAGACCAAGTGACCGCCGATATGGTTTCCTCAGTAATTTGGAACTCCCTATTTCTGTAGCAAATCTTGCGACCATTCCAGTTCTGGAAAAATTGTTGCGACATGTGGTAGTCGTGGCCCTTCACTACATTCATAAAGTGGTTGAACCCACCCTTCTTCAGGATCTCCCAGACCTTAGAATCTTCCTTCCAATGGTTGCAATCAATGGGCTCCACTTTGCAAATGTCTCCCCATGGCAACCAAAACCCTAGTGGTGCTAGAAACAGCAGTAGAGAAGAACCAAAGGAGAGAGTCAAAATGCCCAATGCAAAAAGTGCCTTTCTTTTCCCCACGTTCACCAAGTTATGATTGATGGCTCTCCTTTTTAATGATGAGTTGGACATTATTAGGCAGAAAGGAGTTGTCCCAAATTTGAAAATCATTAGCACTGACTCCAATGTTAGCAAGGGAGTCCGCTAAATAGTTGCCTTCCCTATAAGTATGAACAAGAGTATAATTGGGAAAAGATTTAACAATCTGAATTGCCTCATCTATGATTTTTTTAATAGACCAACTAACTTGAGCATTTCCTTTGAGGCAATTGATGATATTCAATGAGTCCCCTTCAATTATGATGTTCTGGATATTAAGGGAGTGAGCAATTTGAATTCCCCACAACGCTACAAGGGCTTTGGAATAATGATTTGTGTGAAGTCCCATGGGTCCCGCATAAGCAACTATAATTTGCCCAGATCCCCTAATACATCCACACCCCCCAAGCTCCCAGGGTTCCCTTTGTTGGCTCCATCAAAGTTAAGCTTATAGGAATTTAGAGGGGGAATCCAAGAAATCAAGGATCTGTCAATTTTAGGAGGAGCAATAGGAATGCAAGTATTAGATATATTCCATTTCTTAAGTATCTTACCCTCTTGTTCATTTTGGTTGAAATTCTTCTTAGGCCTGAACCTGAGATATCATATTTAATCCCTTCCATGAGTTGGTTAAAGAGCCTGCTGATAGAAGGATTTTTGTTGTTGAATATGCTTTGATTTCTATCTTTCCAGATGAGCCAAATGATGTGGGGAAAGGACAACATCCAAATTCTTTTGACTATCATGTGCCTGAAAGGAGAGTGCCATTGTTGCCAAGCTGAGAGGATGGTATCAGGAAAGACCCATTTAACTTCCATCAACCTGAAAAAGGAGTTCCAAACTTCCTTAGCATAGTTGTAGTGGAGAAAGAGGTGATTAGTTGTTTCTTCCGTAAGCTTGCAAAGGTTACATCTATTAGGAATATGTTGTCCTCTTTTTATCCAATTGTCAGTAGTAAGCATTTTATTCTGAATGCAAAGCCATAGGAATAGATTAATTTTGGGGTCAGATCTTTGAACCACACTTTGCTCCACTCAATGGTTGAGGGGTAACCTCAGGATCAGAGAAAATCATGTATCCACTCTTAACGGAATAGGAGCCATCAAAAGAATCCTCCCAAACGAGCTCGTTTGTTGAGTCCTCTGCAACAAGATGGAAAGAGTTAAGAGAAGTCTGAAGAAGTTTCGCGGGTTCTAGGAGATGTTGGTCAAGAGCAGGGAGCTGAATCCAACTTATACCATCTGCATTGTTTTGGATGTATTTCTTGAATTTCTTTCATAACAAATTTATGTAAGGGCTTTCCAGCTACACCCAAGTTGCATTATTTTTGATAGGAGAGTTCAGCAGCCACTTGTCCTCCCAAAAGGAAATATTTTCCCCATTGCCTAAATTCCATTTGCTGCCTCTTATGAGTAAGTATCTAGAGAAAAAATGGCGTTCCAAAACTAAGAGCCACTAGGCAGGTCCTCCTTATGAAGCCAGTCATGTCCACTAGTATTTTCTAAGTATTTGGCTCTAATCAATCTGGTCCAAGGAATATCTTCATTGAGAAATCTCCATCCCATTTTAGCTATCAATGCTTTGTTCATCCACTAAATTTTCTTTATGCCTAGTCCCCCATATTTCTTAGGTTGACAAACTTTGTTCCAAGAAACTAGGTGATATCTATCATGCTCTTCAACCCCACTCCAAAGAAAGCATTTTTGTATCCTTTCAATTTTTTCAATGACTTCCCTAGGGAGTTTGAAGAGGGACATAATAAAGATAGGGAGATTCTATAAAGTGTTATTGATGAGAATGCATTTACCAGCTTGTGAGAGAACTGCACCCTTCCAAGCAGCCAACTTATTGTGAAATCTGCTAATAAGATTATTCCAAACTTCATGAGGATTTTACCATGAAAGAGAGGCATACCTAGATAAGTAGTTGGTAGAGTGTTGATGTTACAACCAAGGATCTCAGATATCTTTCTTTGCCTTATGTCAGTGTGTTGATGAAGTAGAGGGAGCTTTTATCAAAGTTGATAACCTGCCCCGAGACCTCCTCATACTTCAAAAGAATGTCCTTTAGTCTTGTGGCTTCCACAACCGAGACCATGAGAATGAAGATTGTGTCATTAGCAAAATGCCGATCAGCCACTTTGAGCTGAGATAATGACGGTTTGAATCCTTTGATTTCTCTTGCTTGGATAGCGTTGTCAACTTTCCTACTCAAACTTTCAGCCATTAAAATGAAGAGAAGGGGAGACATTGGATCTCCTTGCATGAGGCCCTGCTGCTCTTAAAGAACCCTGTCGAGAGATCATCTCCTTCCACGAGGCCCCTGCTGCTCTTAAAGAACCTTGTCTTGGAGATCCATTAAAAGCAAAATTTTAAGAACATAGGAGAAGAGATGCAAAAGCTTTTTTCATATCCAATTTTAATTTTCTTGAATTTGTTTGTAAAATCAAATTTTTCAAGAACCTTGTCAAGAAATCCCCACGAAACTCTATCAAAAGCTTTGTTCATATCCAATTTTACAATCATTGCTTCCTCTTTGAGAGAGCGTTGGTCTAAAGTTTGCTTTTTCCATTGAGTGAATAGCTTTGTGGACCAATATGATTCCATCCTGAATAATTCTTCCTTTAAGAATGAAACCACCTTGTTGTTGGGTGATAAATCAGATTCGGGAGGAGCTGGAGTCTTGTAGATAAGATTTTCTTGGAGCTGGAGTCTTGGAGCTGGATCGATAAGGTTGGAAGGAATATTGTTAATGAAGTCGGTTGGATCCCCATCTTGACAATTGTCTCTATTCGGCAGATTTTTGTAAAACTTCACTGCTTCCTCCTTAATGATGGTTGCATCTTTGCTGGTGTCCCCCTCTATGGTCGTGACTTCATTGATTCTATTGTAGTTTATGTGACAGACCATAGTCAAGTGAAAGTATTTAGTATTCCAATCACCATCTTTGAGCCATAAGGCTCGTGACTTTAACCTCCAAAAGGACTCCTCTTGAGCTGAAATAGTATGATATTCAGCTAGCAGGTCTTTTTCAAGTTGATAAACATTGCAGTCCATTCCTTCTTCTGTGATCTTTTTTTCAAGGTTAGTTAGATCCTCCTAAATTTTTTTTTCCTTTCAAAGATATTACCAAAAACTTTTTGTTCCATACCTTGATTTGTTTCTTGACATTCTTAAGTTTTTGCACTATCACATACATTGCAGATCTGGATACCTGGATATTTCACCATTCTTTAATCCTTTCAAAAAGGGTAGCAGCCATTTTTCTCTTTCTCTAGGAAGTGCAAAACAAGTGGATTATGGTCTGACCCTATTTTGGAAAGAGTTGTAAGTCTGAATTCTTGAGATAGGATCCAATCAGTGTTGATGAGGGCTCTATCAAGCTTAACATGTATCAGATCAGCTCCCATGCGTCTGTTGCTCCAAGTAAACTTGGCTCCTTCCAGTTCAATGTCCATGAGGTTTGTATCACTGAGGAGTTCAGTAAAGTCTTCCATGCTACTGTTGTAGTCTATCCTTCCACCTTTTTTTCAAGAGAGAGAGTATGTATCAAAGTCCCCATAATCAGCCATTTGTAATCCTTGCAAGTGCTTCTGAATGTTTTGAGATCATCCCAAAGCTTTTTCTTGGTGTTGGTACAATTAGGGGCATAGATGTTTGAGAAAATCCAAAGATCATTAGGATTACTAACTAATGAAAAGAGAATCGCCAAATGGCTCTTAGTCTCATAAATAACTCTGCCATTGAGATGCTTTTTATCCTAGAGGTAGCAAGTCCTCCCGAAGCACCATCCGAGCTAACACTATAGTAATCAGACTGCTTCCAAAAATATTATGAACCATCTTCATAGTGTCTTGTTGAAGTTTAGTTTCATGTATAGCAAGAAGCTGAGGCATGTTGGTTTTCCTAAAAAAAATAGAGTTGTTTGCTTATGGTTACCATTCAGGCCTCTCACACGTTCCAAGAAATGACTTTCATTTCTTTTTAAAGAGATTTCCTTGGAACCATGTCCAAGGTGAGTTGGGTTCCTTGAGCCACATCTTTCTCTGTTGCCCTTTTTCTTTGCTCTCCTAATGTGGCTCTCCCTTTTTGTTGTTAGTTCCCACATCGGCAGTAACCCTGCGAGTCTTGACTCTGGATGAACAGACACCTGGATCCTCTTTTTCCTTGTCTTTTTCTGTAGCAATACTAGGAGTAGAAAAAGAGGTTTAAGATAACTTACATTTTTATTTATGTCAACATTCTCCTTATCTTGCATGGCTTTGGTGTTGTCTTCGTCATCCTTGTGCAAGTGGGGAGAAAGTAGAGGATTCTTCCTCTGCTGCTCCTTGGATTCTTCTTCTTTCTGCTCAATCTCTCCTTCTTCTAGACCAGATTCAGTCTCACTCTGATTTAAATTCTCTTGTTGAGGTGTATGAAGACCTTTCGCCCCTAAACTAGGGAGAGACATATTCATAATCTTCTGATTTTCCATAGTAGGAGTCTTTGACCCCTTAGAGATATTGAGAGAGTCGCCAATAGTTTCCAGAGGGTTTAAACTCAGATCCAGGAAGATATTGATATGGGAGAGAGTCCGTTCGACTCAAATCCAGGATGAGTGATATCTGTTAACTTCTCATGATTTAAACTCTCTTCTTAAGACAGAGTTTCCAGGGATGGGGCCTCGTGTTAAGATGGAGGGAGTCCCTTCGACTCAGATCCAGGAAGAGTAGGATGCGTTGTCTTCTCATTCTCCATGGTTGGAGTCCTCAACCCATCAAATTTGATTAGATCTTTACAGGGGTTTTAGGCTGCCATATTAGTCTCTTTTTTACTGATGCCTCTCAACCCCCTTAAGATCCGACCTCCTTTCATACTAGGAGTTTGGTTCTTGTTCTTCCCTTTTGCTGACTGCTTATGATCTTCACCTTTACTACTCTTACATGATTTGTGTCCAAGCTTGGAACAGTCCTTGCATTTCATTTTGAAGTCTTCAAATTCAATTTTTTGTTTTTTGATCCCCACAGAAGAATGTAAGGTTATGTAGCTAGGGAGATTCTGATTTTCATCCACGGTAATGCAAAATCTAGTTGCGTTTAGCCTAGATATGGCTTTTTTAGCCCCATCAAAACCAATAAGAGTGCCTATGGATTTTGCAATGGATGTCAAAACTTGCTCATTCCAGTATTTAGGAGGCAACTCAAGCAGCCTAACCCATATTGGCATGTCTTTCATATTTTCAGTTTCAGGGTTGAATCCAGGAGTCCACTTCTTAAGATAGAGACCCATATTACCAAGAAGCCATGGACCTCCTACATACGCCTTAGCCCAGTCCTCCTTAAGGAAGAAATTTATTAAGAAGAAACCTCTGATCATCAACGAGATCTCCATCTGGGCTTTTGGTGTCCATTTTTGTTGGGCCCAACGTTTGATTGTGTCAATGTTAAGGTGGGCTCCAAGAAACTTGCCAATGGGGGACCCCACATGTCTGTTAATGGTCTCGTTGATGATGGAATCTGGAAACTCAAAGTTCAGGTCGCCATCAGTCCCTAGAAAGCACATGATTCCTCCTTTTTGTTGATCTGGTCTTGAACCTTCCTGACCTTTTTGTGGGTCTAAATTTTTGGGATTTTCCTTTGGCTACATATGCCCACGTGGTCCCCAATCCACCTATGCCAAGGGATTGTTGTATCGATGCAGATCCATCAAGATTTCCAGATTCCTGCCCATTTGCATTCAAATAATCGTTCAAGATTTGGTTTAACGTCTCTCTCTCAGCTTGCTTGTCGCTCAGCATGGTCACTCAATCACCTTTTAATTATTGGAGGCAAATATTATTCAGCATAGCCAAAGTGTTTATTCCTCTCCGATGGTGATGTGTAAGAAGCATGAAATATGGCACATGTCTAGACTATAGAGAACTCAATAAGTACACCATCAAATATTAGTTCCCAATTACAATAACTAATGATTTGTTAGATGAGTTACATGGTGTTGTTTATTTTGCATAACTTGATCTTTGCTCAGGCATCCATAAGATAACTTTCAGAACCCATGAGGACCACTATGAATTTGTGGGGATGCCTTTTTGTCTCACAAATGCACCATCTAAATTTCTGAATTTGATAGCTTTGTCTTTACGTTGTTTCTTCGATATGTGTCTTGGTGTTTTTATGACATCTCAATATATAGCAAAACATGGGTTGAACACTTGTGGCATGTGAATCAAGTTACCAAAACACTTGAACAACATCAGCTTTATGCCAAGCATTCCAAGTGTGCTTTTGGAGTCAAGGAGGTGGAATACTTGGGTCATTTGTACATAAATTTGAATTGGTGTTTTCTATGACATCTTGATATATAGCAAAAACATGGACAGTACACTTGTGGCATGCGAATCAAGTTTTGGAAACTCTTGAATAGCATCAGCTTTATGTCAAGTATTCCAAGTATGCTTTTGGAGTCAAGGAGGTGTAGTACTTGGGTCACATTGTATCACATCATGGAGGAGGGTATTTAGGTTACATTGTATCGCATGAAGGCATCAAGGTGGATCCTTACAAGATCAAGGCCATGGTAAAATGGAAAGTGCCTAGAACCTACGGGCGTTCTTAGGGCTCACAAGTTACTATTGTTAATTTGTAAAAACTTCAGCACCACTCATAGCTTTATTGAAGGACCCCTTCCATTGAAATGAGGCAATCACCAAGGCATTTAAGAAGTTGAAAGAGGTCATGTGCACCACTCGATTCTAGCTACCCCAGATTTTTCTGAAACCTTCATTGTTGAAAACTTGAATGTGATGCTTCAAGGTATGGCATGGGAGTTGTACTCATGCAAGAGGGACAGCCCATTGCATTTGAGAGTTAACAACTCAAAGGTAAGAATTTTTAAAGCCCGTTTATGAGAAGAAAATGATGACTATCCTTCATGCAGTCAAACAATGGAGACCATATCGATGGGAAGATATTGTAAGGTGAAGACAAATCATGATATAGTCTAAATTACTTCTTAGAACAAAAGTTCTCATAAGAAGAACAAAAATGGGTCAAGAAGATGTTTGGATAAGACTTTGAGATTGTCTACAATAAAGGAAAGGATAATGTAGTGGTTGATGCGGTATTCATGAGGGATGAGTCCACATTGGCACTATTGTGCACCATGTCCATATTGCATGCAAATTGGATGGGTAAGGCAAGATCATAACAAGAGAATGACACAAATACATAGAATCCATTCAAAAGCTCCAACAAGATTTGAGCATGTCAAAAACTTTTGTGTGGAAAGGGGCACTTCGTAATATCCCTAAAAATAATTTCTAACAAATCTGGATATTTTGTTAAACCCTAGGGCAGCAATATTAAAAATCTAACTTTTATAACAGCAGCGATAATCTGATTTTTATATAAAAACAGCGAACCATAATGCGTAAAAATCAGTCTTTTATTTATTGAATACGAACCAGCTACAATAAAAATACCAGTGTCTTAATACAATTGTTTGGAGCTGAACTGGTGGAACACTTGCACCCTGAATTGTCACTGCAACCCCTAAAATGGAATTGCCCAGCTGAGAAGTGAGGGATTTTGTCCTCAAATCTGTGTGTAAAGGAGGGTTTTCGTCCTCTATTATGGAAGCGAAGCGGAAGCTACTTGCAGACAAAAAAATAATTGATGAATTTCCAAGATGTTTGAACAATAAACCCCAAATCTGCCTTTATAAGCTTCAATCCTTCTCCAAAGTGGGCACCCCCTTCTGGAAATACATGCATGCTCCATAAACAATTAAAAATAATATAATTCCTCCTCCATGTTGGCACCCCATCCTAAAAATAGGATTAAACAAATTTAAAAACACTTTATCCACCTCCCATCCTAAAATTAGGACTTCATGCAACCTTCCCTAACTTTGGCGCCCTCTTTATTTATTAATTTTAACTCTGGTGCCCAATAATAGAAGTCAACCTTCTATTATTATTTTATTCTATTAATGTTTTTTGGATTAAAATATAATTTAAGTGTCCTTTTTCAATTAAAATATAAAAATATATTTGGAACACTTAAATTAATTTACTTTTCTTTTTTAATTTCCCCTTAGCCTATGGAAAATAATAAAAATAGGCTCAAGTATTCATAATTATTAATTAATTAATTCTGAAAAGGGGACATTACAGTCTGCCCTTCCCAAATTGTTTGCCCTCAAGCAATTGCAAGTCGGGATCCCAAATCCACCTTGGGAATTTGCAATTCCCAACCCTCAATGCTTCATGTGATGTCGGCATAAATGATTGTGCAAACTGTCGCTGTCCAAAAATTGTTGTCCAAATTGCTGCCCAAATTGCTTATCATTAGTTGTTGATCTGAAAATTTCAGCAAGCTCAATGCCAACATTAGTATTTGTTGAGTCATTTTCCTTAGGTGCATGCTTTATGCTACAAGTTGTATCCTTCACCCTATCTTGAAATGACATAATAGGGAGCAACAGATCTGAAATATTCTTATACCTTAGGTTGTAATCAAAGTGCTCACCTTCTTGTGTCGAATAGGAATTGTTGAGATACCCTCAACACCTCCATCTTTGGGACTCAAGACTCCCGAATTAGTGCTAATCAAAATGTTCTCCTCCAATGCATATCCATCCATAATGCTACTCTGAAAATCAATCAATGGCTTACCCTTTGGAAGTTTGGAGGATCGTTCATGATTTGGTGCATCTTCTTCCATCTTGAGCTCGTTGCATCCAACAAGTGATGTCCTTTCGCCCTTGACTTCCTCACTTTTATTTGTACAATTATTCTGCAAATCCCCTTCATATGGCATGAACACAATCTTTGGGAGATTGATGGGTGCTTCTTGAACAGAACATCTTTTTCAACTTCCTCTTGTATGGTGGATTCCTTCATGGGTTGCTTCCTCTCAATTTCTTGTAGCACTAATTGTTCTTCTTTCTTCTTCAACCTTCTTATGTATTCACACAACCCTCTTTTATTTGGATTCCTCATTTTGAGTAACTCCAAGTAATCATCAAAGGAAACTTCAGATTTAAGATAATCAAGCATCCCTTGATATTGGTCAAGGATTTTGGGGGCCTCAAGTTTGTACTTTTCTATTTTTACCAACACCTCTTGAATGGGATCTATATTTTCTTCCCGTTGTAAGAACTTTGCTTGAATAAACATGGTCATGGATTCCTTCTCTATCTAATCCACAAGTTGGCGAGAATATTGTCCGTCTTTTCCTCAAAACAACCCCTGGATCTTGCTGCCTTAATCCTTCCTCTAGCTATTTTAAAGCTTTCTTTTTCTCCCTTTGCTAGTACCTGACTTCTCTGTCACTACCCTACATGAAGCTCAAAGTTACAATTTTTTTATTTCGCTTCCACAGTTGGGAGGAAATTTGCTCTAATACCACTATAATATCCTTAAAAATAATTTCTAACAAATCTGGATATTTTGTTAAACCCTAGGGCACCAATATTAAAAATCTAACTTTTATAACAATAGTAATTTGTTTTTTTATATAAAAACAGCTAACCATAATGCGTAAAAATCAGTCAATTGGCTCATAAGCTCGTCATATCATTCCCAATTTGATGGGAAAATTGAGGTGGTTCTACAAGTGCTTGGAGGGTTCTCTTCGTTATTTTTCTTCAGATAAACGGGAGAGATGGGTTCAATGGTTGCCAATAGCAAAATGGGAGTATAACTCTTTTTTCCATACCTCATCCAAAATGTCTCTACTTTTAGCATTGTATTGGTCCTACCCACCATCGATCACCTCATCTTTGAGGATACAACCAAAGGTTCGAGTAGTCGAAGAACACATTCAACGCTAGCAAGTTATTTGAATGAAGCAACGAGCTCACTAGCACCGCTTCAAAAGTCATTTTCAAGTAGGAGATTGAGTTTTTGTGTGATAACCATATAAGAAAAAGTCCTTCCAACACCAAAAGAAGGATAACAAGCTTTCCCTTGAGTATTTTATCCCTTATTGGATCTTAAAGAAGATTGGCAATGTCACATACAAACTGGAGCTACCTCAATCAATGAGAACACATTCGAGTCTTCCATGTTTCTTACTTGAAGAAGGTCGTTGGACAGATTTTTAGCCTAGAAAAAGTTATTAAAGCTTGATGAGGAAGGTAAAATCATTTTGGAACTTGGGAAAGCCTCCAAATACGCACTAAGAGGTTGCGGACAAGGGTGATTATAGAAGACTTGATCAAGTGGAAGAATTTGGCCGATGAGGATGTGACATGGGAGGATGAAGCGTTCCTACGAAGCATCCGGTGATCGTGAACATTAAGGAAAATGTTGGTTTGAAGGGGAGTCGCATGTTATGTCCTTAACCTACAACGTGTATTGGGATATGTGTGGCCAACTTGTAGCTAACATAACCTTTTACTTTGTCATATGACAATTTCTATATCTTCATACTAGTGATTGGGTTGGCCTATGGAGTATCCAAAACATAAGTAGGGTATATAAATAGGGGATAGTGGTTAGTATAGGAGGATTATATTGCGAATTTTGTTCTTAGTGTAAAGGTTATGGATCAATCATATATTAATATTTCTTGTATACTGCTCTGCCATCAATCATATTATGTGGATCTACTTTATTCTTGTCTTATTAGTGTGAGCTATTGCTATTATTCAAACTTCAAATTATGATATTTCTATTGTAATCCATTTCCGTAATTTTGTTTTATCTAGTGTAATGTCCATTTTTCCCACTTGAGGATCAGAAATTGGACTTCTTGCCATTCCTTCTCCATGGCAAAGAAGTAGAGGAGTTGGAGGAGAACATTGAGCTTTCATTTGCTTTTGTTTTTCTAATTTTTATGTTTTATAGTGTTTTCCCTCTTGAAGCAGTTGGTTGGGTTTAAGGCAAATAAAGAAGCTTAATGAAGAATTATAACATCTCTTATGGGTCGGCCTTATCTTTCCAAGCTTAGGCGCCAAAGGAAGGTTATAAAAGGAGTCTTGAGACTTCATTTGGGCATCAAGAATTTGGCGCATTTTCCTATTTGGGCATTGTGAGTTTGTTGCTCCATGTTCTTCCACTTGAGGACGAAAACCCTCTTGTGTGGCTTCCTAGAAGGCCGAAAAACCCTTCTAGTGGTTTTGTTGAAGGACCAAAACCTTTCAACATTGATTGAGAGTGAAGATTATTTCAGATTTGAGGAAAATATTTAATATTCAAATTTTTATTGGCATTGGGCAGCTTTATCTTCTCATTCAAAGATTTCAGGATCAATTTTGAGAGGATTTCCATGGTTGGAAAATTATGATATTGGTCTCATTTGATTGCTGGTATTTTTATGATCATTTTGAGTATCCATATGTGTGGAGATTCCGTGTTTTCTTAAGAGCTATTGAATTTACAAGTTTCCACTTGTTTTTGTGCCATAATAAATTCCAGAAGTCTGAGTTTGATGATTTGATCACATTCGGATTCTAAAATCAAGGGCAATTTAAGGAATAACTTCTCATAATTTTTGAGTGTTTCTAAAGTGGATTTATCTCTCTCTCTCTCTAGTCGTTAGGGTTTGAGAGTCATAAAAATCAGATTTGTTTGTATTGGGGTTTGAGCTAATTTCCTTAATTTTCAGTTTTATCCCCAAAAGGGACATTAAATCTAAGTAATTTCAATACTCAAAACTCAACAATTTAAAAACAAAAGATGGTATTAAAAAATTATCCAAAATATTTAAAAAATCCCTTTTCCATATTAGACTTTTTTTCAATTGCATGCAGGTTTAGCTATCATTTCCGGATATTGATAGCATACTAAAAGGTATATCTAAGCAAAACAGTTTACGGATCAAAATGTTATAATGTTTTGATGCAGGAGCATCACAGGTCTAAGGCAATCCTACTCAATTTTGCCAAAGTATGGGTGCGCGCAAGAATGAAGACGCAAGAAGTGAAGATGAAGGGTGCAGCAGAGTAGAGGGCGCAATGGTTTTGCACAATAACTTGGAAGGAAGGCATAACGCACAAAAGTGTGGATCGGTGTGGAGAAGAATTGGAAAGGTGCTCGGAAGGGTTGCGCGAAGTGAGCGAGCACTTTGCACAATAGAAATCAGCTAAGGCACGGTGCGCGAGGGTGTATAGGTGAAGTGGGCACATGACTAGTGCATGGTAGGCTTGCGGAAGGATAGGCGGAGTAGAATAGGCGCGGAAGAATAATGCACGGTGGTGCGCGTAAGATTTTGGTTGGGTATCGAGGAGTTTTGGCTCGACTTGACAAATTAGAGGCGCGTAGAGATTACGAGGAGTTATGCGCAATGGTAGAGGGTGAGCCGAGGGTGCAAGAGGACACAAGGATTATGCAATAGCTTAGATAGCAAAAAGGCATGTGAATAAGGTCCAAAACCCAAAAACAATGTGCGAATAGAGTTGAAGGTGAGACTCAAGTAACCAAGTGCACAATGGAAGAAGACTAAGGCGCGGAAAATGAGTGTGAGAAAAGAGTGCACGGTGGAACAAATAGTTGGCAAAAACAACAAAAGATGTCGAAGGTGTCTAAAAAGGATGCTAACAAGGATGGAACGATCAGAAGAGCCAACGGCCGGATCGGCGTGGCGAAGCAAGGCGCGATAGATCGAGCATTAAAGGAGCTCGAATTCAAATTTGAATTTGAGCGGAGAATTTTGACATGTCTAAAAGGAGCTAACCTGCCCAAAGGCAAATTCAAAATAAGAAAGAGATGCGGGAAAAAAGAACAAACGAGTGCGCGGCTATTTAAGGAGGAAGAGTCCACCGGTTTCGAGGTTGTTAAAGGAGGATGAGTAGTGTGGCCAAGTCTGGAGAGCATGGGTCGTTGAATGTGCTTGTAAGCACACAATCTAGTCTAGAATAGGTCTTAGGGAAACACCAATACCATAGAAGCCCGTAAAGCTCCATGTAAATGATTGTAAGTTCTAAGAGAGCGATTGCATGTAGATGTCGTCAAGGCCATTGAAGAAATAGATGAAACATTAACAATTTTCATCCCGTTGTGTGACTTTGTAGGCACTACGGGAGTACCCATCCACCGTCATGTTTTATGTTACTACAGAACATGACCTTGTTGAACTTACAATTATTTTAATTCATTTATTTTATTAAATTCAACGTTTTATATTTTGGGATTGACTATTGAGGATAGTTACAGCAATTTCTAACTTTTGGGCCAGCAAACTTGCAAGGCAGGGTGGTAAAAGGCATGATAAGGCAGTAGTTCCATATGGGATGGCATCATTGCAACAAAATAGTCGGTCAACAATCACGTATGGATAGTGGTAACAATGACAAAGGCCCTCAGTCAGCAGTCTTGTAAGTGGCAGTAGCTGATTATTAAGTCCTGTAAGTGGCAGTAGCTGATTATTAAGTCCTGTAAGTGGCAGTAGCTGATTATAAGCCCAATGGTCCCATCAGGGATAGTGGCGGGTTATTAGCTAATGGTCTTGTAAGGGATGGTGGCAAATTATTATGCAGGAGTCCCACAAGGGATGGTCTACAATTTGAAAGCAATATTGAATTTAATGGTAATTATAGCAATAAATTTTACCTTTGTCAAATCATATTTGATTTACATTGGATGCAATTTTGATGAGGATCGATAATGGGGACAAAATTGGTTGCAATCCCAAATTATTGATGCCTTATGGAAATGGATGTCAAGGGGATGTCTGTCCCTAGAAAGTGGTTTAGTGATGGTCTCCACTCATTACAAAGAACTGGAGAAATACAAAAAGCACGTGTACAAAAGCAAAGACCTTCCTATGACAACAACAAAAAGACCCAAAAAGAAAAAAACTAACAAACTCTGGCATATCAATTATGACTCCGGTCAGACACACACTTTCAACTAATTTATATTTATGAAGTAGTTTGAAATTCCAGTATACTTTTACATCCCAAAGGACCAATAACAGAATGGCACAATACATTTAAACAAAATCCTAAATAAACAAGATGCTTGACCAAAACTTAAAGCCACAATGCACAATAGTTTTGCCCCACAAAACGACATCTTAGAAGTCTTTGAGAAGCTGTTAGAATTAAGACGAACAGGAAACCGAAAAGAGTGTGGTGAAACGATTAAAAACAATAAAGTGAGGATACTCAACCTCCATAAAAACTACTAAGGGCCTTTCAACATAGCATTGCATAGGCAAGAAGCCAGAACAACCCAAAAATTCTGGCTCAAGCCATTTCACTAGCTCTCAAAATGTGTTTAAACAACCCTACAAATCACCCTTCCATAAAGCTACCATAGAAAAAGGATGATCAAAAGAAATTCGGAAACAGTCAAAACAAGAAAAACAGACTCTGCCCGGCACAAAATTCAAGAATTGATGCTCAAACAACGTCGACTCCAAATAGCAAAAGGTTGGAAGAACAACATAAGAGAAAACAAACCAACTTTAAAATTATGAATCCTAATCAAAAGAAATTTGGAAACAGTCAAAACAAGGAAAACCGACTCTGTCCAGCACAAAATACAAGAATTGATGCCCAAACAACATCAATTCCAAATGTAGAAATATTGGAAAAACAACATAAGAGAAAATAAACCAACATTAAAATTATGAATCTGAGATAACAAACATTGTTTATAAGGATTTTCTAGATTTCTGGTGCACACATAACCATCTCCAACAAAAAGCTAGCATCCCCCTACAAAAGAATCAATGTACACAATACATGATAAAATTACCAAATCATGCACAATCCAAAAGTGTGATACAACTAGTACAGATATCTTAAATACATCTATCTAAAAAACGCCAAGAGATATCAATCTCGAGGTGCATATCTTGGATTTGTCGCATACCACATTGATTAATAACTCCATTACACCCTCCACAAATTCCCATGGACTTGAAACAGATGGCCTCAATCTAGCTGCACCACTGTGTCAGGCTTGAAAATATATTTTCCTGAAAAAAAGGGGCTCCAAACTCTACAAAATGAAAAGATATTACAATTTCTCAATCGATTTCCAAGCAAGAAGAAAAAACTTCTAAATGATGTTCAAATGGATGTCAACTTTAAAGTTGAAATTGCCATATGAGAATCAAATAGACATCAAATTTAAGGCTGAAATTGACATATGACAGTCAAATAAACATCAAATTTAAGATTGAAAGTTCTTAAGATGGTCAAATGAATGTCAAATTTAAGGTCGGCCATTAATTGTTAACATCTCACAGACATTACAGTCCACTACCACCACCCCGGATGCCATTGTATGACACCTCTCAGTGTAATGACCACATAGACTTTGACCTTATAAAACTAAGTATAGACTTTCACCTTATAGAACTAACTACATATGACCAAATATATTCATGAAAACGAAATCCTAACACATTGAAGAGATTATGTTCTTGCAACAAAAAGGTTAAGTTTAATATGAAAATCCAGCTATATGAAGAAGAAAAATGATGATACTATATCCCTTGTATCCCACATTTAACTAAAGAGATTAGCCAGAAACCATAACCATTTCTACAGTATTTATAAAAGAAAGCACATACTAAGCAGAAAAGAAATTCAACGCTTTATTCAACTAGTATGAGGACACTTTTTAGACAGGTTACTACTAGGATTACCACCTAAAAGGATCATGACATAGAACTCAAACCAAACACAGCCCAACCTTTAGACCACCTTATATACTTGGATAAGACAAAAAGCAAGAGATAAAAAACAAGTACAAGAGTTGATACAAAGACGGTACATAAAATTTCCAAAAAAACTTTTAGCACAAAAGTCTAAGAAAGGGAGGACGAAAGTTCGAAACAACAAGGATGTCCACAAACTATAGAGCCTTAAAAGAGGATAAAATAAGAAAATTACCCTTTACCTAAAATAGATAACTTACTAGATTCCTTGAATGGAGCCAGTGTCTTCTCAAAATATGATCTAAGAAGTTGCTTTACCTACAATAGATAACTTATTAGATTCCTTGAATGGAACAATAGCCTTCTCAACCATAGATATAAGAAGTGGATAACCCTGAGTAAGATCAAGGAAATAAATATACCAAGGACATCATTTTTATATTCAAAGATTGAAACAAATTCTTGCTTATGCCCTTTGGCCTCACAAATGCACCTGCAACATTCATGAGAATAATGAAAATCATTTTATGCTAGTGGTATATTCGGGCTTCCATGGTGAATGAGAAGGCTTATTTTATCCCAATGAAGAATCTTTACCGCCAGCATCATTATAGCGGACTTTGTTTTTGGAGTTCATTGTTATTTAAGTATAGTTACTGTCGTTTCTTTGTTTAGGGGCAACCATGTTGCAAGGAATGGTGGAAAAATCATGATAAGAAAGCAGCCCTACAAGGAATGGTCGCAAAATGCCATCCTATGAGGGATGGTGGCAAAAATCATGATAATCCATTAGTCACCTAAGGGATGATGGCCATTAGGACTAAATTAGTAAATACTTAGCCAGCAATCCAGTAAACGATGGTGTTGACAATGATTAACACCTTGTGCCAGTAGTCCTGGATGGGATGGTGGCAGCACATCAGCCAACAGTCCTGCAAGGGATGGTGTCAGACACATCCAGCAAACCCACAAGGGTTGGTAGCCAAGACTTGACTAGCTGTCTCGTAAGGGATGGTAGCTAAATTGAAATTAAATTGAATGTAATTGAGATGGTTCATTGAATATTAGACATTGGTGTTGCAGACATTGGGTAAGCAAAAGCTTTATGCCAAAATAAGTATACCTTGTACCAGAATATAATTTTGGAAGCAAGCCTACTTAAGAGAGAGAGAATATTTCCACTGTCCATGTAGGATAGTTATAGAGCTTCTGGATTTAACTGTGTGTGATATAAAAATCACACACTGTTAAATCCAGAAGCTCTATAACTATAGCAAGCTTACTTGTCAATCCTCAGAAATTTTCAAACAACTATGGAGTAGTAGATGCCCAAGAATGTGATAGAGATGCAAGTAGCCTCAAAGGTTGCTAACAGAGATCCGTGGACGGCTTCTCTCAAATTTCTCAGTTGATAACCAACTTGCGAAAGAAAGGGAAGAAGTGTGAATCAACGCATCAGTGTAAAGAAAGCTTCAAGAGCTGAAGAGAAGATCCGTTGATCTGCAAATACTAGAAATGTCAAATCCTAACTATTGTCTTCCAGTGTGCGCTAATGCTTGTATTTAAGGGTCAAGAGGACTACGAATGTAGGGCAGAGAAGTGATGGCATATGAATCTTGAAAGCTAATAACTCATGAATGAATTACCTGACTCGAGACTTGAGTTACCAAACATACATGCACACACAATAGATGTAGCATGATTTTCTTACTTGGGAGAAAATTTGAACCAAAGATGGATCATCACATTCTGTGGTAAACTTTACACCAAGATAGAAAAGATGGGAAGTTTTTCAGTGGGTAAGTTATTCAGGAATTTGTGTCAAGGGGGAAAAGAAGCCCAAGTAGCAGATGCATTGAGTGGTTGCAAATGTCTAGTCGCAATACTGTCACAAAGACCTTTGCAGGAAGAAATTTTGAGCAGTTTGAAGGACAACAAGCATCATGGGATGATTAAGCAACTTTTATGCAAGGCAATAATTTAGGTTATGTCGATATTCAAGAAGGTCAGTAGATGGAAGTTCGTTGCTCGTTACAATTATCAATATGAAGCAAATATTCATATCATGATTAACAAAGTGGAAGTATTCATGTAATAATTAGAGTGGTTGAGAAAGTTTATTATGTGTGAGGCAAGTGACTTACTAATGCGGGAAATCCAGGAAGCCAGAAAGTGCTTATGGGGTTGAAGGACTCTGATGGTCATCGATAAAACATTGTCATCTAGCAGGCTTGTTGCAAACACGACATTCTGCAACAAAAGTGGAAAGAAATTGTACTTGGTTTCACAGACAGTTGATGAGTGCACAATGTTGGTTATCAGCAGTGAATTGACATAATCAGTTCATTTCATAGTGGTACACCAAATGTATGATGAACAAAATATCACAGAGGTCCTGGACTCCTGGTAGAAGAAATCTTCAAACTAGACGAAATTCTGAAGAAGCTGATATCAGAGCAAGATCCCAAACTTACCTCAGATTTCCAGAAGGAGCACTTTCCAAAACTGGGTTTGAACCTTAATTAAAGACTACACCATAGCTTAGTATCCAGAGACTGGGAGTCAGACAGAGGGTGAACTCGATACTTGAAGATATAATGACAAGGCATGTAATAGAGCATCCGACCAGACAGATTGAATTTTCCTACAACGAATACAATTTTCTTTTGGTATGATTCCATTTGAAGTATTGTATAGGAGCAGGTGCAACATACCAATAGATTGGGGTAATCACAGGATCACCTTCAGACCAAATATACTCAAGGACATTAAAAGCAGATTCATTAGATGTCGAAAAATCTAACGGAGGAGTGGGATTGTCAGAACAGTTATGTCAATTTGTGCAAGATCAAGCACCAATCCAAGGAAAAGAAATGCACCTTCCTGAAAATCAAGCTGAGTAGAGTTCTTCCTATATAGGGAAAATGACCAAGATGGTGTCATGTTACCATGGAAGTATGGAACCCTCGGAAATTCTTGAGCTTCGTGCAGCTGTCACCTGTATATTAGCTTCACATGAGAGCTTAGTAAAATACATATGTTTGTCAAGTCTCTTACCATAAGAAATGCAGTAAGAAACTCCTAACGTGATTAATTGGTCTTTCATATTGGTGGAATTGAAAGGAGATATAATCTCTAAAGTAACCAATATATTGACAACACGAAAACTAAGATAGTGGAATCGGCTAATTGCTCTAACAAAGATGCAGTGGAGACACTCTGGACTGAATGAAGCCACCTAGGAGCTTGAAGAGAATATGAGGCTGCATTTTTGCTAAATTGCTCCAACAAACCTTGGGCTTCTGTAAGAGGTAGGAAATATAGTGCCATCACACATAAGCACCATTTTGCTCAAAAAGATGCTAGTCGTGAAGACCACAATAAGCCATTAAGGTCAGTGTTGCCAAGATAGTGCTTAATCTACTCTAGAGGCAATAAATCACGTCTCGCTCAGACATCAACCAATGATTTGTTGTGGAGAGAATCGTCTGCAATATGTCATCGAGACAACAATTATGCATTATATGCCATAAAGGTACTGATTATTTAAGTGCCGCAGAGGCTGATTGTGAAAGTATTGTCACAGAGATAAGCCGGTGTCATAGTGAATATTCTGAATCAAGTGTTAAAGATGCACAGGTTATGGTGAACTACAATCTATGGATGAAAATGCAAAGTTCACCAAGTGCTATTATTGACACAGAACACGTGGTTATCAATAGATGGTCAAGTGATTGTAGGACCATGGAGGATATGCGGACAAATATAAGTCCTGGGAGAGATCCTGTATGGTAACAGATCACATAGACTAATTCAATTTGAGAATAGAGAAGTAGTGTACTGATATACAAGAATGCACGGCTTGTCAGGCTTTGGATCGGAAAAACAAAGCAATATGAAAAAGGCCTAAATCCAAAAACATGGGGATATTATGACTGTCACAAAAGAACAAAAACTAATATTGCATAGATGGCAGATTTGAAGGATACAAGATCCATAATGCTGAGTTGCAGAAATGCAGGAAGCATATTATGTTGCAGGAGCACAATAGCACAAAATGACAAACAAGGATAAGCATAAAATGCACACGCACCAATAGAAGGTAAGTTGTGCAATTAGGAAATATTGTCTGGGAGCAACCAATTGAGGTGCACAAAACTCAATAAGTTGAGGAAACTATTGCTGTATTGGAAGCATTCACTTCAGGACTAGTATAAGGCGATTGGGGAAAGTCAAATTCTGACCTGAGGGAATCCTGATGAAAATTATATTAATTTATTTCAAAAATCGGTAATCCGAAAATAGCAAGGCCAAATTTGGGAATTCAAGCCTGCAATAATTAAGCCAAAATAATGAAAATTGGCCACACAATATTGCAACCACAACACAAGTTGCTAAAAAGGGAAAGGTTAGGGACTAACATAGGTTGACAAAAGGCAAGAGCTAAGAAAATAAACCAGATAGAAGGATGGAATGAAAATAAGGAAACGTAAGAAGTGTTCCAGGGATGGTACAGCATGACAATGCAAGAGAACTTGGCAAGAGAGGCAGAACTGTTGAAATAGTTGGATTATAGATCTGTCGAGGTATAGGAGCAATAAGTTCAACAATCATACACGTCCAGAGTGAACTACCAGGCACCAAACATTACGATATGAGTAACAGAGACTATATATCAGCTAGAATAGAAAAGGGCAGTGCGCCATTTAGAATTGCCAGCATTGATTGGGAGAATGAAACTTCATCAGAATTTGAGAAGTTCTATATAAACCCAAAGAGAGTTAAAAGGAAGTATCAACGTGCAGATACAAGACCGTTAAACTGCCACATTAAGATCTGATCTGGGGCAAAGAATATCTGGAGTAATGGCACTGTAATGTTGAGATCAGAATAGAATGAGATTGTATGTGGTCAAATCATACAAAGGAGAACATTGAGAAGACACTCTGTATGCTGTGGAGAGTTATAACTATGATCTGACCTATGCTGCAGGTCCACACAACATTCAGCACCTTGCCTAGCCAATGTGGCGGGCCAGAGAGCTGAGCCTGCACTGCAGACACATTTTTCAGCACTGTGTTTGGTTGAGATTTGGTTTCTCTGTGGAGGATTAGAGTAGAGGCCACTAAGGCACTGGTTACAATTTGAAGCGCCAGAGCAGGTTTGCAAAATACTTTGCTATGATGATCATTGTTATTCATACTTTACAAAAATATATGGAACTGCAACACTAATCTAGTTGGTGGTTGGCTTGAGGGTGACAGACTAATGGAAAAGTTAGACTCCAGTTACGCAGCAAAACTGAGCCATATCAGTGATGTTCTCAAATTGACATTGTACTCTGATAGAAATTTTATCTGGCTATGTCCATAAGTGTACCGAAAAGATAAATAGAAAATGCTCATTTCTGGTTATCTTAAATATGTGCATGATTAGACGTCTATTCCTTTAGATGCATCAAATTCCCTAGTGCAGAACTGTATATGATTTCTGTCACTTAGCAAATAGGAATTTGGTTAGCATTTGGGGATCGGGCTCAGAGTTTGGTGAAATGGGGTGCTGATAAACTCCATGCTCTCAAGTGCATGAACGTGATATTTGTGATTTTTTCCTTTGTAACAATGAACCATATCTTTTAACAAAATAAAGCATTGCCATACCCTGTTCATAAAATCTAGGAGAGAGAAAATTGAGAAGAAGTATGCACTGTTATTTAGATAATCTACATAGGGGTTATAGGAGTACTTCCACACTCGTTCGTAAAATTGGATAAAATAAAAATAAATAAATTTTTCTCAAATTAAAATCCAGTGCATTCCAGTTTCCAAAACCCTCGTTCATATATTTGGACAAAATGAAATAAATTAGTTTTTGGCAAATTAAAATCCAGTGCATACCAGTTTCAACAATCTTAAAGTACATGTTGAGGAATGCCGAACAGGGCATAGGGCCAAAAGCTAGAAACAGATTTAGATTATGGAAAACAACACAATCCTTCTGTTTTCCCTGCTTCCAGACACCCAAAAATTGCAAAATAGTAGCCAGGTCAAAAAGATATAAAGGATTTTATGTTAAAAAAAAGCATTAATAGAAATTTAATATTGGGAACAAAATTTAAAATGACTCACAATGAGCAATTTATCTGATTCTATACCTATTTGGCCTTGAAGGACAACCGTAGCTGGATGTAGTGCCTCGTGTAAACAATTATCATCCACTCGTTCATTCAACAAAGTAACTGAAATCTAAGTTACAAAATAAAAATAAGTGAACAAGCGCCCTTCTTGTCAAGGTTCTAAAGTTGTCCCAAACAAGTGGCAGATAGACGGACGGGCCTGCTTTCAACTCCTGGAATCACAAGAAAAGTGGGATTATTTCATTCAATCTTAGAAGCTTTTACTTGGATTTCCTCGCAACTTAATTTCAAAACAATCCTAAAATGAATCAAAATGTCTGAAATTAGAAGGTGAAGAAATGCTTAGAAGATTGGTGTGATTTACATTCAACGCCAGCTTCGGCCGCTCGCCTGGGCTTGCTTTTGCGCCTGCTTCCATTCCTTGCCAATGCATTTGGTTTTGTGGGCTCATCCACGACAGATCTGGCTGATATTCCATTTTTATCAGCACCCAACTCCGTGGTATGACTATCTGTGCTCTGTGAAACGTGCCTTTTTCTCTTCTTCCCATTCTCAGTCCCCTTGTGTTCCTTGGCCGGTTTTAAATCCTCTTCTCCTTCGGCAATCATATTCTCCATCTCCTCTTCGTCTCCATCTACGTCGTCCTTAGTCCCCTTCTGGGCAAGAGGGCGCCCTCTTCTCCTGTAAGCAGGAATAGAGTCCTCGCCTCCGCTTCCTGGATCCTCGTGTTTTGAAACCGATAATAGTTTCTTGCCTTTGCCTCTACCTCGGCCCATGAGACCACCGGCAGATGAGGATGTTGATGAATGGATCTGTACAGGAAAGCGATCCAGGGGGCACCGGTGTGCTAAAAGCAGCTGATTTGAAGAAAGCACAGTGATTTAGTCATTACTTATTTTCTTAAATTAAAAACCATACAAACTAGCTGTCGGGCCGGCAAAGTTTCTCATCCATGCCTTGAACAAACCAGGGATTGGCCGGTGCCACTACAAGCTTATGTTAACTGAATACCACCTTTAGTTGCAGATGTTAACTATGCATTTACCATAACAAACTCACTGAAAACAGCACAAAGCTTGATTTCGAATTGGATATCAAAGCCGAGGCTGTAATGTCGTCGGATGGTCTGTAAGTACTATTAGTATTTATATATATGAGAGAGAGAGAGAGAGAGAGAGAGAGAGAGAGACTGCTCGCACCACCAGCCCAGGCTTGACGCCTCTTCCTTCCTCTGAAAGTTAAATGCAGTCATTCAAACATAGGTGTGCCCTCGTGGATTTGTTGATCCCACGTAAGTGAAATCTGAGAAAAGGAAGGGAGAGTGTCGCCTCAGACTGTGTATGTAGTTACTACTTTAGTTTTGGCTTTGGAAATGTGCAGATCTATATCCATGAATGCCTCTCCACTTGCTTGCATTGTGCATAAGTTTATTGGTTTCGTTTTATTTTCCTTTTATCAGTTCTTTTTCCACGTATGGATGGGATGATGTGGCCAAGGAAATCCAATTGTCATCCAAACAACCACTTGAAAAGAAAATCGTTATGAATTTGTAATTGGGGAAAGAGGACTCCCCCAAAAAAATTGTCGTCAACGCCACGTGGCAGCCCTACAGCACAAGAGCCCTTAAAAAGGTCAAAATCTTATAGCGAACCGACAAATAAATCTTACCACACAAAAAATTGCATGTAGCCATGTGGCACGTGATCAAAATTCCCTCCAATCCAAACACAAACGCATTCAATTCACTTCACATCACCCCTACCACTTTGTCAGCCTTCACCATCATATTGCATTGTGCACGAATGTCGCATACAATGTTGTCATCAATCTGTTTGTGTTTACATTTGACAAAGATGTGCACTATGCAATAGGTTAACGAACATTCCCAACACTGTCCACCCCGTAATAGAGTCGAAAAACACATGAAAACCAAACATGGCGAACGAATCCGATAGAGGTCGCACTCTGCTTGAATTGTCAATCTGGGTCATGAGGTGACCATGTTTCCATAGTTGTTTGGATCTTTTCTCTATAGGTTTCATGCAATGAGCACATTGGCAAGCAATATTAGGATTACAAACGTATATTCATTCTATATTGAGTTGTTTCAGTGCATGTTCTTGTTTAATCTTTCGTTTGGCACAAACTTTGTTGATTCATGTTATTTTGGCCATTTGTACACATTTCTACACAAGGTTACTCTGTTTATTCCCTCCTCGCCACGATCTATGCCAATATGGTGTAATAAATGTCCAAAAATAGGGTTTTTTCATGCATGCGTCTTATAGTTTCAAAATACAATGTTGTTATTGAATATACAAATTATTACCGAAAATACACTTATATTTTCATATATACTTTTCAATTCAACTATCGTATCAACTAACAAATGGGATTTGTTTTGACCTAAGTTTTTTTCTAGCACACACGCTTCACTATTGTTTTTAGTTTATTTTAGTGTTTTTGTTTATCCCTCCTCGTCATGAATTATGCTAATATAGTGTAGTAAATGTCCCAAAAATAGGATTTTTCACGCATGTGTCGTACAATTTCAAAATACAATGATTGTTATTGAATATACAGTGTTATTATTGAATATACACTTACATTTTCAGATATAATTTTCAGTTTAGTTATCATATGAGTTGACTAATGGGTTTTGTTCTAACCTAATGTTTTTTCAAGCATGCATGTTGAACCATTATTTTCCAATGTATGTTCACTTATTTCAATGCATTTTTCAATCGTTTGTTCACCACAAACTCTTATAATACGGTGCAGTAAATGTCTATAAAAAATAGGGTTTTTTCACGCACGTGTCTTCTAGTTTCAAATTATAGTCTTGTTATATAATATACAATGTTCTTATTAAATATATTGTAGTGCCCACCTCTTTTTGACATTGTATTCTAGATTCGACTAACTTATATTTTGAGCTATCATGTTGGTATTGAGACTATCATACTATGTTGATTTTTATTCAGGTACATGATGTTTAGACTATGATGGATATATGATGTATATTGTGGTCTTTACTAACTTGTTGACAAGATATATGATTAGTTGTTGACATTACATATTTACATCATATTTTGTTTATCACTAACTTGTTGGCAGGATGTGTGATTATTTGTTGACACTTTGAGCCGTATGGCGAATATGATATTGGTGTTATTTTACGATGATTTGGTTGTATATGTTTTTGACTTCTATGATGCTTATGGTAGCATATATGATGTTTAGTATTGTGCATAGCTTGTTTTGGGGACATACGCACCTCTCGTATTGGATTGATGTTGATTGCATTATGTCGTGATTTGGTTGATTGATATGCTTGGATGTTGCATTTGTCGAGTTATATTTTATTGGGCAAGATATGATTCATGTGCATTGAGTGTGCAAATTACAGGGTTGGTGAACGTGGGTTTCAGGAGATCACTCTCATGATTGGCACAATTGGCCATTGGCCAAATTTTATCCCTCCCTTTTATTATTGTCGTCATATGATTAACGTATTTAATTTGTAGCTTTTGTGGTAGTTTAATCACTCGAATTGTTATTATTTTGTAGTTAATCAATCACCTTATCTTTATTGTTATTTCTTATTGTGATGTTAGTTAGTTTATATTGTTGGTGATAACCTTGTTCAATTTATCTAAATTCTTGTCTTGAGTTTCTTAAACTTTATTTGAGTTTGATGTTGGTTTAACTTGTCTAATTTTCCATTTGGGTTGTTTAATCATGCTTAGGAAGAATGAGATTTTAGGGAAGTGTGCAAATCTTGGAAAGGCTATTTTTTCTTTGAAAATATCCCCCAACCGCTACACATGGGTAAGGTAGACTATTTTCAATCTGCAAAGGGTCATTACCTCTTTCCCATGAGCATTTACTCCCCCATTTTTCCATTATGGTTTTTATGTTTTCCAAGTTCGCTTAAGGTGAGTGGATTCACCTCAAGTGGTTGAATGATTCATGTTGCTTTGGATTTGAGGTGAGAGGAGTGACATGACATCTAGTAGGATGGTGACTACATGTCACTTAGGCCTCTTCCCATTGGTTTTCTTGTTGGTGGGTTTTGCTTATTTATTCTCCAAATTGGAGGGATTGGGGTTCTAATTTGCTTGGGTCTTATTCCAATTTTTGAATTTGGGGAGCTTGGTGTTTACTTGAAGATTGATTTTGGACTTGCTTTGGATTGGATTAGAGCTTGTAGAGCTTGGAGTTATGTGTGGATTTTGAGGTAGGTTTTCTTTCATGGAAGCCTTTGAATTTTGTTGGTTTGATGGTAATTTTTGTGAGAACCAAAACTTGTGTTTTTGTCCAATCCTCACCTTTTGGGTTGTGGATTTTGGGACTTAGTGAGGGATTTGAGGAGCTTCCATACATAGGTACTTTCTCTCTCCTATGGTGGAGTGGGAGCCTCCTTGCTATGGTGGAAGGAGCTCCTCCCATCCTTGATTTAGGGAAGCCAAGAAGGGGATGAGCTTGAAAATCCTTAACAAGGAAGAGCTTGGGAGACATAAGATTTTATGGAGGTATAAGTGGCTTTCGAGGCTTGATATATATATATATATATATATATATATTACATTAAAAATATATATTTTTTCTAAATACCTAATGTCTTACATGGGTTTCTACCCTCTCCCTATGACACAAAGTGGATAATGGTACTCCTTACTTTGTAACAAATCAATACACCAAAACCGCAAAGCATTAGTGAATTATCACATTAGGATCATAACATCCCACCATGCTTCGTAGCCCGAACCTTGGGCTAGATTTATGCCCGTAGAGCGAGACCACGTCCAACCCTCATGAGCCCCGGTGAACAACTGCTGCTGATGTCGGCATAGCCACCCATGTTCGACTCAAACACAGGTGGTCGCTTTGATAACAAATGTAATGAACCATTGCATCAAAACCTCGAGGCATTAGTTAATTCTCACACTAGGATCATTACATACTTTATTTTCCTTAATTTTGGTTTTGTGGGCTTGAGTTTTACATTGTTTTTATTTAGCAAAAATATAGAATTATTAAACCCTATTGCAGAGTAACTGATGTAAACTATGATATACAATTGCTAAGTACAATATGACACAAGAAAATAAGTAAATAATTATGAAACCCTAAGCAAGAGATATAGAAAAGGTGACTTAGCTAATTTACGCTTAATCTGGAAGTTCTCTGGACTGGGAAAATTGTTGAACAAGAGGTGAACAGTGTCATAAATTCTTAGGATAAATTTTGGTTTACACGATTAAGGCCAAACACGAGTGCCCATGACCCGGACATGAGTGCCCACGACAGATAGGGCGTATGGGCGTGCAGACCTCTTTTCGGCGCATGTGACTATGAAAATGGTCAAAACTTGATCTTTACTATGTAGCATAAGTGTCGCAAATATTCCTTATTGGTCGACTATGTTTCACTCTTTGATCACTAGGGGTACTTATAACTTGCAAAACATCTATCACTGCAAAATCCCATAAACCGCATCAAACCTAAAAAGAAAGATGCAATATGGGGAGTTGGTTTGACCTCGGCAGTCACCCTGAGAGTGAATTTATGACTAAGCACTACACTACATCTCAGACTCCATGCAGTTCTAGTGAGTGTGTGTAAGAATTGTACCCTAGGATGCCCTTGTGCAAGTGCACTTAATAGTGGGTTGTACATCTAGATGTAAGAATATAATAGAATGTGTGGATGGAATTAAAAACTTCCCCTTCCTATGTTGTGTATGCAAAAAATGTAATCCCTTATCCTTTGAATGGATGTTTTAGAGTGATTTAGGTTCCTTTTAGATGCAAGATTAGGTGATTGTAGAAATGAAGTGTTTAGTCCTTGATTTTGAACACATAACTATGTATTTATATGATTCCCTTGTTTGAATTTTGTAATTGACAATTGGAAGGCCGACCCATAAGTGAATAAGATGTCCAAAATATAAAAGTGACCCAAAAGAAGTGAATAAGGTGAAAAAGGGTCGGGGGCACACAGGCGCTACTATCCTAGTTGGGTGTAGGTGTCAGAGCCATAAAAGATAAATTAGTAAAAATTAGACTAGGTTGTAGGGTGTGTAAGACCGAATAGAAAACAAGAAACACAAAAATATGTGTTTAGGACCTAGAAATGTACCCAAGTGTGTGATTTAGTGTCTACATTTACCCCCACTTTATGTTGTTGAGTGAATACTCGATAACATAAAGTAGATAAGAGATGTGTACCTGATAACCATGTAGAGCATGTGACGAAGAACATGCCAAGTGGACAAGTGAAGCATGGAATGATGTAAAAATGAAGCGTGGAAACTAGGAAGAGAAAGTGACCCTAGGGGTGTATGTGTATGTGTCGTATTGTGTTGTACCTATTGTTATGCTTGTTGTTGTGCTTATTATTGTTACTTCTTGTAAGGACGAACCTACAAAAAGAAGAGCAAGAATGTAGTCAAAGTCTTGTATATGATAAATCAGATAAAAGTGTGTATAAGTATGTAAAAGTATGTAAAATGAAAGTGTGCACTTGATGTAGAAGAGTGTAAAAGGATAAAAAGTGTCCTAAAAAGGCTATACAGAATGATTTTTGTGTGATCTCACACCAAGAGCAAGTTTTTTGGGAAATCTCATGTTAAGAGCAAGTTTTTGGGCGATCTCATGCCAAATGTGATTTTTTTGGGAGATCTTGTGTCAAAGAGCAAGTGTTAGGGAGAGAGGTCTAGTGTTACTCTCCTTCCATGACTCTGCCGATAAAACGCCACTATGCATATGGTGTGTTCATGTTTCATTCCTAATGTCCCCGATTTGTTACAATGTATTAATTGTTTTGATTGAAATTGATTGTAAGAGATTACATGCATGTTGTTTGCTGGAGGACTATGCATGTACTATAAAACTACTTTGTAAATTGTTATGAACTTTGTTGATATGAGAAACTAGTTGTATTCTCCCCCAATACATTAGTGCCTAGGGGAGGACAAAAGCATCCAGAACCTTTGGTGTATGTGTTGTGTTGAGGACCCAAGTTAGATTTTGGGTTGTTACTCTGTTTTCTTATTTTGATTATGTGTTGTATTGTATTGTGTTGTAGCTTTGAGCTGTTGTATGGGGTGATTTGTTCACCCAATGTATGTCCCCCTCATTTGGGGTGCATGCGACATCGGTAGGAGTGTGTGGCCCAAAGAGAGGACCTGATGTTGAACTAAACTATAACCATGTAGTGGGGAGGGGATGTGCATGGTAGAAACCAAGGCACATGAAAACAAAGTGGCTAGATACATGTGTTAGTATAAAAAGTAGCAAACATGTCATAGAAAAACAATGTAACAAGAAAATGTGCATACAAGATAGATGTGAAAAGCATGTTTTAAACATGGGACATCGCTCACAATGTCACAAGACAATTAGGGCTGAAGCGGCCAACAATGTATAAGCAGTGATCAAACAAGACATACGGAATAACCCACAAACAATGGTATACAAGCGAAAGCAATGACAAGAAAAATGTATCAAACAACCATGGTGGCAAATAGTCCCTGTAAGGAAAATATTGCACATGAAGCACCCGTTAGCATGTTAGAAAGATAAAGAGTATGTCAAAGCATGTATTTATCAATGGAACAAGTAGTCTATTATTAAGAATATGAAGTAGAAAATGATGAATTAATAAAGACCTATAATGTGTAAGAAAGTAGATGCGCCCAGGAACCTCGGTGGGATTGGTAAGAGGTATAATGACAAGCATCATTGCAGTGTGTAAGGACCTATAAGAAATCTACATTCACTCCAAAAGACCAAGTGAATGTGTATGTGTAAATAAAAATATATTGACATACTAAGTATCTGTTTAGCATGGGAAACAAAGTTTACATGTAAGTAGAATAAGCAAGCAAGATTAAGTGCAACCAAGATATGTAGTATGTAGTGTATGAGTGTGATGGAATGGTATGCAATGTGAATGTGATAGGAGTAGCGTGCCCCCCAGAGATGTGGATGAGTATGAGATGGGGTTCATTTATAAAATATCCCTCAACAATCAAGAATGAACCATAGAACAAGAGTGTGCCATCGAGAAATGGTTTTAAAATGTGTGCTAGAAAGATAAATCATGAAGCATAGAGCGTGAAGAGTGAATGTGATGAGGTTAGTTTTAGATTTGTACCCTTAGCAGTTGAGTATGAACCGTGGAACTAGAGTGTGTCATAGGATAATGATGATGTAAAATGTGTATCAAGATATGAAAGAGAGACTAGATGCAAAACACGAAGCATAATGTGTATGTGTCGAGACTATAAAGAACTAGAAATGCTTGAAGGGGAGAGGAAAACATGATGCCCCCAAGTGTAATGAGGATAGACAACTATCAATGATAGTGAAGGGCAATGGCCCTCCACCCAATTTCGAGGAGATAAAGGTGTGTGACATGAAAGAGGGATATGTGAGAACCGATATCAAAACAATGCACCACGATGAAGTTACACTCCGATGGTAATGTTGTAGCTCCAACACAATAAGCAAGATTCGAACAATGGAAAGAATATGCAAATAAGAAAACAGTATGCTCATCCTCATAGATCGAAAAAGGAAAGTACAAATAGGGGTGTTGTGTAATCTCCATGCCTAAACAAGGAAAGTAACTCCTATGATGCCACTGATGCATATGACATGACTGCGCATATGACACCACTAAAGGAGGAGTTACAATTCCAAATAAGGAATGTAACTCATATGACACATTGACACAAATGACAATGACATATTTTATGACATAATCTGGCACTTGTCATTTTACTCCCTAATATCCATGACTCTCGCAAGGTGAGATGACTCACCATATGATGTGGACGATGACTAGGAAAGTCACACACACCAACACCCCCTTCATCAAGCCGAGGTAGGGTAGAGGTCATGGTAAGACATAACAGAAAAGAAGACTCCCCTAGACAACTAAGAAAGATGTGTCAATGGGGCTCATCAACTAAAGGTTTGATAAGGTGCCCATATACAAACAACATCTTTTTGGAAGGAAGAAGAGGAGGAGAATAACTATATAGCCCGAAGAAGATGGGTGGCTGCAGCAGACCTCACCCCAAGAAGAGACCACAAGTGAAGAAATTTCACCTTAGTGAAGGGCTTGGTGAATATGTCTACAACCTGATCAGTTGTCTAAACATATTGTATGTCGATGATGTTTTCATGTATCAGCTCCTATATGAAGTGCATGTGAATTTCAACGTGTTTCGTCCGCTGATGTTGAAATGAATTTCTACAAATTGAGATAGTGCTCATGTTATCACAATAGATAATGGTAGGCCATCGAAAGTGGATGCCAAACTCTATCAAGATACCCTATAACCAAACAACTTATGTGGCAGCGTTAATCTTGCTCCTTTGTACTTTATTTTCGTATGGCAATGGTGTTCTATTTCTTGCTTGGATCAACTAACAAGACTGAACCAAGAGTGAAATTGTAGCTGAGAGGTAGACTTCTGATGATCTAGATCACCGGCCTAATCTGAGTCGGTAAATCTAACCAAGTCAATCTCAGTCCCTCCTAAGTAATGAATACCATCTATGTGAGTGCCACGAACATAGTGAAGGATCCACTTTGTTGCTTTTAAATGCAGCTCATGAGGCTCCTGCATAAATCTGACACGATCCCGACAACATACGATAGATCTGGCTAAGTGTGAGTAAGGTAGATTAATCTCCCCACCAACTGTTGATAAAGGGTATAATCAACCAAGGGGGAAGAGCAATCAGAAACCAACTTGACCTCGAAAGAAAAGAAGTAGGTGAGGACTTATAATCAGACATGTGAAACTAAGCAAGCAAATCAAGAGAGTACTTAGGCTATGAGATCATTTAGGCTGCGAGATCATAATTTCCAAGTCAGATTGTGAAATCTAGATCCCAAGAAAGTAATGAAGCAATCCTAAGTCAGACATGGAGAACTTGTTGGCTAAGGAGATCTTCACAGAATCAATGATAGAGGAAGAGCTACTCGTGATCAACAAGTCATTAACATATATAACAAGAATAAGCATGGAGTCATCCTACCACAAAATATACACATTTGGGTTAGAATGATACCGAGTGAACCCTAATGCAATTAAAAAGGAGTCCATCTTGGCATACCAAGCCCGATGGGCTTGTTTAAGGCTGTAGAGAGACTTCTTTAACTTACAAACGAGGGATGAATCATGGACATAACCCAGAGGTTGTTCCATATAGATCTCTTCCTCTATCCCCATGAAGGAAGGCACACTTGACATCCATCTGGTGGACTTCCCATCTGTTAGCGACATCGATGGAAAGGGTCGATAAAATGGAAGTCATCTTTGTAACCGAGCAATGGTTTCCGAGTAATCAACCCCAGCTACCTTGGAGAAACCCTTAGCTACAAGCCACACTTTATACTTCTCGACTTCTCTATTGGCTCCATACTTTGTCCGATATATCCACCTATACTGAACAATTTTTCTTCCTTTCGGAAAAGGGGTAAGATCCCAAGTGTCATTATTTATGAGTGAGGAATACTCCTCATCCTTAGAAAAATCCCACTCATAAATCCTAGAAGCTTCCTAGAAAGACGGTGGATCAAAAGAAGAGGCGAAGAAGGAGTGGGGTCCAACGAAACTCGAGCGAGTACATCTCTCATCTAAGGATCTCCAACTAAATCTCCAGCACTTTGTAAAGTTTTCTTGGCCCAAAGAGGTCCCAAAGGTTCAAGCTCAGATTCGGAAGATTCTTCACTCGAGTGAGAAGGGACATAGTCCTCATCATCACTACTGTCAGAATCAGAAGACTCAAAAGTTTGAGGATTGGGAGGAGCAGGGAGAGGAGGAACTCACTCAACAACATCATCATCTGATGAGTCAGAATCTAAATCAGTGGGCAAAAGAACCTCAGTGGAAGTAAAAGTTAAGGATGACTCATCAAACTTCACACTCCTCTCAATATAGAGCTCATGGGTTGTAGGGTTCAACAATCGATATCCCTTCACACCATCAGGATATGCGACAAAGATACAAAGTTTGGATTGTGGATCAAATGCCTTGCATTTCTTCTTGGGAATCTGAGCCATAGCCTTGGATTTGAAGACTTGAAAGTGCTCAATATTAGGCTTATGTCCAAACCAGGCTTCAAAGGGTGTCATTCCTCTTACTGCCTTGTGTGGACATGATTTTGAATGTAACAAGCACAATTCACTTTAGCTTTAGCCCAATACTTGAAGGAAGGGACTTCAAGTGAACCATAAAAGTAGCCATCTCCTTTAGAGTTTGGTTCTTTCTTTCTGCAAATCCATTTTCGGAAGGGTCAGAAGCAATCGTACGCCGCAAAGCAATCCCCTCGAAGTGCAAAATCCTCAAACCTATTGCTCACATACTCTGCCTCCATTGTCGGTTCAAGAACCTTGATAGACCGTTCCACTTGTTTCTTAGTAAGAGCCATAAAGTTAAAAAATGCTCAAAGACTTCAGACTTAAGCTTAAGAAAATATACCCAAGTATAACGTGAAAAGTCATCAATGAAGGTTAGTATATATAGAGCTCTAGTGAAAGAAGGAGATGGAAAGGGGCCAGAAACATCACTATGAACAAGATCTAAGGGACAAGTAGCTCTCCAGGATTTTCCCTTATCAAAGTTTTTTTCAGGGTGCTTTTTGAGGGTACAACCCTCACAAAGACCTTTAGAAAACTTAACTCGGGTAACTCGTTGACCATTTTGTTTTGGCTCAATTGTTCAAGGTAACAATAATTTAGATTCCCAAAATGCTCATGTCATAGCTTGTTAACCTCATTTGCATGAGTGAGCAAGGCATTAGGCGTCGAATCAGAAGAGAAGTGGGAAAAGGTATACAACTGTGAACGGTGATCCACCTTTCCCTCAGCCACAATGCAGTCGGCTTTAAGCTCATAAATGATCACCGAGTTAGGACCAAATTCCACTCACATTACTTCACCAAGGTGGGTGATTTAGTAAACCGATAGGAGATTGGTAGAGAGATGGGGAACACTCAACACTTGGTTAAATGTTCCACCTTCTATCTCTACCAATCCACTACCGAAAACCGACACATGGGTGTCATCACCCAGTGTGATTTAGGACATGCCACATGGTTCAATGTTAGAGAATTCAACCTCTAAAGAAGCCATGTGGTGTGAGGCACCAAAATCGATAATCCAAGTTGATGATGGAGCTGATCTAGCTACAAGGGCCTTACCTTTCTTCTTTTCATTTTTATACTCCTTTGCTTTAGAAGACTCGCCCTTAAGAATTTTGTTTGGGAATTCGGGGACACTTATTTTATTCTTCTCAAGTAACTGAGTTAAGTGATCAACTTTTTCCAAAAACATTGATGCTCTTTATGGCGAATACTTACAATAGGAGCATTTACACTTTTCCTTCTTCGCTTTAGGCTCAGAAGTCGAAGTGTTAGTGTTGGGCTTAGCTGGGGTTTGGTTGGTCTTGGTTTCTTTCTTAGGTTGGTCCTTTGTTTCTTTCTTATTTTCATTTTTCTTTCCCTTATTCACCACAATGACATGTGACTTGGATTTTGGAGTCACCATTTAAATGAGTTTGGCCAGTTCTCAAATGAGTTGGGATGAAAAACTGTCAAATGAGGGCATTTCCCAGGCACTACCCAAGGCGGCTTTCATAGCGTGGAAAGTTGAAACAAAGAAAGAGTATTCATGACCTAACTTAGAAAGAATCGACAAGATCAATTGAAAGTATTTCTTCCCAAACATCTCATCGAGCATTTTCCATGCTCCATCGGGTGTCAAGGAAGTTTCGATGTGGAAGAGCAAGTCAAAAGAGACGGACATACAAAGAATACCTAAGGCTTCATCACAACGGTTGAACCATTTAGATCTTTCAAGTTCATCATCAAGTTCTATCTCTAACCCCATGGTAACATGGTATAACCCTTTACTTCACAAAGCTGATATAATTTTAGATCTCCATTTGAATAAATTAAAAGGTGTGAGCACCGGTACTTTAGAGATATCCATAATGAAGAGATAGAACCAACGAAGGTAGAAGGAAGGAGAGAGAAAGGAAACAACCACCCCAGAACAATATCACACCCCCTTGAGTTTAGCACTTTATAGTTTAGTGCATTGATTACAATTAGATGCGACGTGCCTCAAGAACCTGTATGTCACTCACCTTGCAATTAGCGTAATAACGCGCAAGAGTGGAGACCACAATCAAGGTTCATTGGGCGCAATAGTTCAACACCTGTAAGCAAGCACAAGAACGAGTGAAAATAAGAAGGGGAAGAGAAGGCCTTGTGAGAAATGGTGTCTCATGTCGCACGAAAAAATCCCTTTTCGTTAGATTGTGGTGGATGCGCTCACAAGTCCATAAGAAATAAAAGGGATAGTACAATGCTCAAGATGATTCGAAATGAGTGACACAAGCAATACAATGACACCCCTAGAATGTGGCACTTTATAAAATAGTGCATTTACAAAACTGATAATCCTATCATGTAGTGTGTGAAAAAACATGCAACTTTGACTAAAGAAGTTCTCAAAACCGAGAAACAAGTCAAAAGTTATAGCAAAAAAATGATTCCCGTAACTGATGGAAAATGCCAATAAGTCTTGCAAACAGATTAAAAAGTGCCCTAAACACATGCAAAGGGTGTCGTATGTGTGCTCATTGAAATGGCATCAAATTTTAGATAGGGTTTGTTTTTATTGTGAGGGGGATTAGCCTCCTGCCAACCCCGAACCTCACCCTCCGTCTTCGACACTCGAAGGAAGGATAATAATACAAGCAAAATATATCCAAAAAATGCCAATGAAATAAGTGTTTTCACCTTACAAAAAGTGTGAACTAGGTTGATGATACTAACCAAGCTGAGTTGATTTAGAGGCTAATGCATCAAGTCGAGAGAGGTAGGCTGATCCAAGTGGAATCCAAGACTCGTGGAACAATCTGGGGATGCCAAGTGTCCGTGTGTGGAAACCAAGTCACTGAGAGTAGACCGAGTCACCGGAAAGAGATGAGCCAAACAGTCAAGCCGAGAGTTTGTAGGTGCCCGTGAGTTGATGTGTGAGGAGTGGGTGAACCATTGAACCCCAAACAGAGCACCGAGAGGGGACTGAGTAGCCGACGAGAGAGACGTCGAGCTACCTAACTGAGTCGGGCAGTTGGTGACTAGAGGTAACGTCAAAATAGTGCCGAAGACATTGCAAGCGGGAAACCGAGGTAACGGATGTCGAGAACTTGGTGAGGCTGAGATGCGAGCAAGTTTAGACCATGAGCATGTAGTCAAAGATCACTAAAACACCTGAAACATGGTAAAAATGAGAACGACGAAGCGAGAAAAATAATGATCTTGTAGATGTTTAAACCATAACCAATGCATGAGTAAACCGATACACAAGCACGATGCAAGTTACATAAATGAATAATGCATAGTCGAGCTATCAAGATAGAGTTAGATGTAATACAAAGTCTACAGAATAGTGATATAAGGAAAATACGATGACCCCAAGTTGATCACGACAGTGGCAAGGTAAATGCAAGATGAGCATGTTCCACCAATGCATGAGCATGTAATGCCGAATCACAAGGAGTGGAGGTTGAAACATGAGTTGAGTTACAAGCTCATAGCATATACTTCCACGTAGAGAGAAACCCGAGCTAGAGTCAAGGCTGATACGGTTCCTCAAGCAGGTTGCAAGGAAAGATGTTCCTAAACAATACAAGCCAAAAAAACCAGTGCAGAGGTCGACGAACTAAAAAAACCCACAGATGTTGAACAATGCACAAGTCAACAAAATGAACCACAAGTCCATGCCAAAGCAAAAACAAGCTCATGAGAATAGAAGCAATCACGAACTCAACAACTGATAATGCAAATCGACCAAAATACCTTCAAACTTGCAACTACTGAAACCTCAATGTGAGGTGAAGTAATAATCGAAAAAACTTACACAAGGAAATAATAAGAAACCAAAAGTAATAAGCAACTGATTAACGAAGAGTGCACGTTTTACTGAAGCCTCGTGCTCTGATACCATGAAAGAGGGATATGCGAGAACCGATATCAAAACAATGCACCACGACGAAGTTGCACTCTGATGGTAATGTCGTAGCTCCATGTAATAAGCAAGATTCGAACAATGGAAAGAATATGCAAATAAGAAAATAGGTCTGCTCATCCTCATAGATCGAAAAAAGGAAGTACAAATAGGGGTGATGTGTAACCCCATGCCTAAATAAGGAAAGTAACTCCTATGACGCCACTGACACATATGATGTGACTGACGCATATGACACCACTAAAGGAGGAGTTACAATTCCAAATAAGGAATGTAACTCCTATGATGCACTAATGCAAATGACAATGACAGATTCTATGATAGAATCTGACACTTGTCATTTGACTCCCTAAGACCTATGACTCTTGCAAGGTGAGATGACTCACCATGTGATGTGGACGATGACTAGGCAAGTCACACACACCAACATGACAAAGCTCTAAGGTTGATGGTGTATGAGAAGAAGGATGCACATGTGAAGGAAGCCTATGTGGTGAAACAGGTGGTGAACACCTATTGCAAGGAGACCTATGATGTGAAGGAGGTGATGAGCACTTATGTGAAGAAGACCTAAGAGGTGGAGGTGGTGGACACCTATGTGAAGGGGTTTCTCGAGTAGGGTCCTTATGTTGATGAGATGGACTAGTGAACCTATGAGGACAACAATGTCATGAAGTAGGATGTGTGTAAATAGGAGAACTAGGTGCTAAATGTGCCTTAGATTTGAGAGGTTGTGGAGGCCTAGATATTGTAGCTAGTGGAAGAATGTCATCAAGAGGAGGTAGAGGTAATGGTGTGCATGGTGGAATGCCTTTAATAGTGAAAACTTGGTTATTGTGTATGAACTTGAGACACATATGATTCATGGATGGAATAGCTTGAGTGATGCAAAGCCAAGGAGACCTAAGATTGTGTCACAACCTTTGATTGAATATGTCATAGTGAATGACACGAGCATGGTGAGAGTTATAAGCGTAACATGCATCCTAATGTAGCCAAAATAATTAGGAACTGGATATGAAATAACAAATATTGGACATTTGATAGCCATAAGAAGTGCAATAGAGCACACACTGATAGGAGCCTCTGGATAGATCATGGTATTATTAACAGTGTATGAACCAATAGAAGTATTGATGTGTAATGAATCAAAAGAGAATGTTACATGATAATTGTAATCAGAAAATGAAATAGTTGGTGGTGATGCATCAACAAAAGTGATAAGAAAATCAAGGGGCCCTGATGAAGGAGGGGCACAACACGATATGTATGATTAATAGAAGAATCTGAAGCTTGTGTATCGTGCTTAGGCAAAGGGTCATTGAAGATTTTGAGATTTTTATTATCATTGACCGGTTTAGAAGAAGAAGAAGAAGAAGGAGCAGGAGCTCCAGTGAATTATTGTCAATAAGATCTTGTATGAGATGTCTGAGTTTGAAACAACGATCAATGGAATTCCCAATACATTGATGATAATCACATTTAGCATTTTCATCATAATTGTGGCCACGAGGGTGAGATGGATCAAGATTGAGAGGTGGTGGAAGAGTGATGAGATTGCTTTCAAGAAGTTGAGGAGTAGAAATCAAGGCGCATATGGTAATTTAGTGAATGTATGCTTTGGAGGTTGTCATTGAATATTTTTAGGAGGAGAGACGACATTGATAGTTTCCTTTTCTTCAGTGGGCTTAGGATATGGCTTGAATGTTGATTTAAATGGAAACCAATTAGAATACGATGAAGAAGTGTCTTGATATTTGAGTTTGCCCATAGAGAGTAGTTTGACTTCATGCATTTTGAACATATGACGTAGTTGATTAAATGAAGGAGAGGTCTCAAAGATGAAACTCTCCTCAAGCAGTGGAAAGAAGATTTGAACAAATAGATCTTGTAGTTCTGAATCAACAAGTACAATACTCATCTTAGCTAGATTGTTCTTGTAATGTAACACATAGCCTACTAGATGTTCATTATATCGTTGTTTAATTTGAGCCAGTTGTGAAAAAAGAGATCTTAGTGTTGGTATTGATTGAAAAATAAGCAAGAAAAACAATGGATAAATGTGTGAAAGAAGTTACCAAATGAACAGGTAGATCATAAAACCAGCACATGGCGTAATCTTAAAGACTCATAGGGAATAAGCGTTGTGACAAAAAAATAGCACCCTAGGATTTGTCGATCAGATCCTACTTTTTGATAACATGGGATGATCTCACAAGTGTGGGACTTGCATAAATGAGATCAACCTCCAAGAGAAGGTTGGTTCCTCTACCTAATCCTAATGCTAAACTACTCCTAAGGAAGGAAATATAACTATCTAACCCTACTCTAAATTTCCAAGGGAGGGAGGGAGGGAGAGAGAGAGAGAGAGAGAGAGAGAGAGAGAGAGAGAGAGAGCATAAAAGGGAAATCTTGCACTAATATAGGTGATATTACCAAGAAAAGGGTGGAGATACACTCTCAAATGAGGAGAATGAGAAAAAATGATGAAAGAGAGGGCAGACATAAGTGCCATAGTCTAACACAACCTTGAAACCATCATATCCATGAAACACAACAGATTTGAACCTACAAGGAGAATAAAAGATGCACAAAATACCTACAAATGCAATGAAAGGAAAGGGAAAATGCAATAGAACATAGCTAGGGCATAAAATAGCCACAAAACAAGTATTTTATTGCTTTAAAAGGATGCACAATACATTACAATGAAGATGAAAGGAAAGGTTTGCCATGCAAAAGCTCAAATCCGAGGCTCGCAACTCATACACATAAGTGCAACACTTGAAAGGGAATGTACAAGCATTGCAGAATGTCCAACCCTTACAAATGAGTCTCACTTTACATTATATAGAAAATGGGAGAGAGAAAGAGAGGGGAGAATATAGGGAAATTCGAATTCCCCTTTCCAACCACTAATAAGGTGCATTAAATCTCTAAAATCAATGAAGGGCACTCTGCCAAACTCATTCCCTAATGTCACTTTGCTTATGGAAGAAGAAAAGGGCACCATAATTTATTAAAAGCGGTGGTTGAGCTACCTAGAATTATACATTTCAATGTTGTAGACGTTTTCTTCTTTTCACCAACCTTCTCTCACCTAAATTAAGAAATACATTTTTGTGGCATGGAGGATGTCGAGAACTTTCAAAAAGTCCAATTTTGTAAAAATAAGAGTTCATGGGAGAAAGTTGTGGCCATTTTAAGTTCGGGGGTTGGGGGTCAAAACTAGTTCCCTTCTTGACTCCACAGATCGCATTTAATTCATCTTCTCCTTTTCCATGCATATGATCCAAATTTTTGGGGTATAGAGGGAACTCGGGAACTAGGGCATCCTGTTCCTTATTTCTCTGCACTGACTTTGTCCGGCAGAGGGTCTCCATTCACTTCGTGTTGCAGATTTTTTTGGGGATGCAGGGAACTTACGTCTTGTTGTTTGTAAAAATAGGACTTTAATGCAAGCAACAGTCAGGGGATGAAAGTCCCTCCTCTTTGATGGGAGAGGTGCCCTTATTGAAAGCAAGCAGCAAAACTATTCACAAATGTACAATTTTCTACTTCAATGAGGAACTCTGATATCATGAAAGTGTTTTAATGCCAAGATAGATTATCAATACAAAGGAACAAAAGAACTAAGGGAGGGAAAAAGGTAGAATATAATAGCACCCTTCAGGAAGTATAGATAGCAAAATAGTTCCTTATAAATGCTTTGAGAAAGGACAATATATAGAACATAATCATTCATATTAAAACCACTAGATGTTATTTCACAGACACAAAGTTCCAAAGATAACATCCACAAGAATACAAAGCTTCTTAATGCAATAAATTAATGATTCACAAATTTCAGACAGATAAGAGAGAATAAATAGATGCAGATAGAAATAGGAAGGGAAATCTTCTGTATTGATAGCTTTTAATTCTTTTACACTTTCAAAAATAATCAGAGTTCCAGCCCCTTGGAATGGTGAGGAGAGCTCAATATATAGCTTACAAAAGTGGTTACATTTGGTAACCGTTTCTTTTAACCAAAAGATTAATTAAGGAAATGCACAATACAAAGTCCTTAATTAATTTACAAGGAGATCCAAACTATAGATAGAAAAGGAGAGTCAAGAGCCAGAAGCAGAGACATCTGGTTGTGGCGGAGGAGGGCCCACTACTTTGAGAATCTGATGCCTGAATCTCTTCAATGCTTCCACTATCTCCATGCCTCTTGGAATTGTTGTGTTAGTAGTAGCATGAGTCCATGTGCCAAGGCATTTTTCCATATCTTTTTCAAACTCGGTATGCTCTAGATACTCCTTATTAGCCTCAGCTATAGCTGAATGGAGAGAACAAATGTCCTTCATTTTCTCTTTTGTGATTGACTCTTCTTTGAACAAATCATCCTTGACAAAGGTTTTGAACTGAGCCTTGATTTCTTGAAGAGAGAAGGATACACCTGTAGCTTCATCCTGAAGATGGCAGTGGATATCTTTGAAGGCAGATAAAACACAAGTTTTAAAAGACTCCCCTTTTTGCCATACATTCCTTAATTCTCCCAGTGCTTCTTCCAGAACCTTTATTTTCCATTCAATGCTAAAGATCCATGTCCTTGACAGGTTATTCTTGACATCATCAAATACATTATTGGCTAACAGGATCCTCTCGTCAGTTTGACCCATTAGATGGAGATCTGCAATACACCCACTCTAGACCATCAGCTCCTTGTCCATAGCTTTGATTGAGGAAGTGAGTTTCTGTTGCAACTTGATCACCTTCTCATTGGTTTTGAAGGCTTCCTCAATGAAGTTTAAACCTGCTATGATCATATCATCTACCATGGCCTCAATATCCTTCCCATAAGTAGAATACTTATGTATGTCTTTGATGCTTTGAACCTCATCTTGGCTGAGAACAATGGGAGGTGGGAGAGTAGCCAATGGAGTTGGATCCAAAACTTTATCTTTGGCCAATAATGATCTGATAAAGTTGGAAAGAACTTGGTTTTGTTCTTCCAACTACTCCATGGTTTGCTTGCCTTTCTCAACCCGTTCAATAACCCTAGTGACGGTTTCTGAAGGTTATGAACTTCACTCTCAGGTGTAGATTCTCCCATTGGAATCCTTGAAAACTCTAAGTTAGAGATCAAAAGATCTTTTTCCTCTTTGTCCACCTTGGGTTTTGCAACCTCCAGGAACTACTAGCCTTGAGCATCAGTTACCATCCTCAAAGTGGTCTTTGATTTCTTTGTTGGAGGGGAGGGGTAGTACCAAGCAGAGTTGCCACAACATCAAAATTAGGCCCTGTCAATCTGGAGGAAGATCTCTTTTCCGATATCAACTAGGGGCTGCACCCAGGCAAAGGAAGAAGAAGAAGAAACAAAAGAATCAAGGGACCCAAGTGCAAGTGAACTCATGGCACTTAAATTATGGACCACTTTGTTGTCTCTAGTGGGGAAATGAATGGAACCTCAGGAATTTCCTTTGCAGAGGAGTCTGCTAGACTTGGAGGTTCAATTCTTGATCCTTCCTTCTCCACCTCAGCAGTGGTTTCAGTGGTTTCTTCTAGTTCTTTCATCTCCTCCTCATCATCATCATTTAGAACAATAATGTTCTCTGGCCCAATAGGTAATTCTGATTGCTCCAGAGAAGTTTCTTCCTTAACCAATTTTGATTCTTTTTAAGAGGCCTATCTCGAGTATCTCACTTATATTCATCTAAAATCCCGCTTCTTAAACTAGGTGACATAAGACAATGTAACCAAAGAAATTGCGATACTTTGGCCAAAGATTTTAAACATATTGTTCATGTTTATATTCCTAGACGACATACTCATCAAATGGAATACGTCCTTCACCCTACTTGATTTGTTATCTAGAATGGTCTTCACTAACTTCTGTCAGTCCACTTGTTCAAGGTTTAACCCTAGCCAAGGTTAGCAACATGGCCTAGTGTGGAGGACTGCTTACGGTGACTAAGGGTATTTAGACATACTCAATCAACTTGCGTTGATTGGGCGTGTCTATTTATCCTAAGTCAACGTGAGTTGACCTCGACACTAGGTCATGCCCCTATCTCTACCTAGGGCAGAACTATGATCAAGTCAGAATTTATGTTAGTCTAGATGAATAAACTCGAAAGGGTGTTGAAACAGTCAACTGCAACATAGTATCCTCGTGAAGACCCTAGTCTTCCTAAAGGTACTTGCATTGTAGTTGGTGTGTGTCAACATCCATCTGAGGTTTCCTCATATGGACAAACATACCTTAGAAATTTAATGACTTATTAATTACCCCATTAAAGATTAATTACAGTAACCCTACCGAGCAACTAGGTTCATTGAACATTAGGGTTCCAAGTTAAAACTACAATTAGAAGTAGGTATGCAAATACATCTGCTCCCTAATCATTTCATAAGTTATGTTTTTATACCATTAACATTCTGATTTATGTTTTACATAACATATCCAACACACATTAAAGAGATGTTTGCTTACTTACTTACCCAAACCTTAGCTTACTTAAGTTTTGAGTAAGTTCTTTTTATATTAGACTTCAATGGAATGAAGTCTAATCCCATTTATTTTCCTTTCCTACATTCCTATTTTGGTTAAGGAATTCTTCAAGAGGAAGCACACCTTCCACTATCCAAAGATAACATTCAGATTCATTCCCAAAAGGTCTTAAGACAAGTCTATGATTAATTACATGGTAGTTGTCTTCCCTTTTTCCTTATAGAGGGTTAATGTTCATTTAAAACCTTGTAAAATAACATCAAGTTTTATCTTCATTCAAACATTTGAATTAAACATAGTCATAGTGTTATAGTTGGATAACAATGCAAGAATGACAACTTATTAAGTTACATTTTCACTAGAGAGGGTAGCACATCTAGCACCCCGATCTCTATTTAATCTATTCCAAACCAAGAGAGTATGTTACTAATAGAAAAATAGAGAAATACTTAACATTTCCATTCACATAATGCCCAAAAAGGTTACACATCAAGTACAAGAAAATTCACAAATCTTTCATTCATCAAGAGGATTCATACATTATAAGTCCAAACACTTCAGACATTCCTAATGTCAAACAACAATAACAAGATCAATTACAAGTACAACTTTCTTTTTCCATCAAATACATTTCAATAATGAACCATATTTCATCATAAAAATATCCAGTCTCTTTGATAAACAAATGTAACTTCCTATAAATCTTTTCTCCTTTCATCACTTACGAAGTCCATCTGCAAAATTGCTAGCACAAGTCAGTTCATTGAACTAAGCATGATAAGCACTAAACATTAAAATGATGTGCTTTTAGCTAATTATTTCATAAAGAGAACTCTGTTGTTATGAAACAATCCTGAGCAATTCAGAAAGACATAGCCAAAAGGAGTTACCATACTCAAATAAAAGAGAGAGAAAAAGTGATAAACCATAACAAAAGTAAGAATAGGTCATGATATAAACAACTTCAACCTTCCATACTATTGTCTTTCATCAAATAATTAAAACAATAATTTAGATAAGTAACATTTCATCACAATCCCAATATTATTTTCATACATTACTTTACATGTTTCCCTTCTCAGTTAAACCTATTTAACATAAGAAGACAACTATCCTAACTATCTTTTAGGCATAGTTCAACAGTAGATAAAAACAACAATACTTCCATCTTGACATTTCATTCACCTAAATTCATCCTAAAATCTGAGATGCCAATAATCAAAATTAAAAACATAAGAATAAGTTTAGGATGATCCAAACAACATAACTTAAACGTATCTCGACTTGAGTATCCTAATACTAAAATTCATAATTCAAATCCAATTAAGTTAAAGTCCAACAACTAAAACAAACCTCATCAGAGGGTAAGATCAAATTAGCATGCAATTGGGACTACACTCAATCCCCAAAAAGATACAACATTACCATCGTTAAGTCAAGAGAGTATAATGGTAAGGTTTAACAATCAACTTCAACTCAATCAACCATCCAAATATTTTCTAATAAACACAAAGATTTACTCAAAATATTTCCAACCAAATGCAATAATCCATCTAATTATTCTCTACTTCAGCTATACTACCCTAACACAACCTAAACTCAATCTTACCAAATAGGTCCAGGAGTTTAAATAACGAAACAAACCAAAGAATGACAACACCTGCATCTAGTTTGAAGTAGAAAGAAGATTAAAGGAGAGAGAGAGAGAGAGAGAGAGAGAGAGAGAGAGAGAGAGAGAGATTACTTCCTTGTAGTTCTAAGCATGATTAGAAAGAGGCCATTAGATAACCAATAACAATTATTGACAAGCTCATTCTATACTGTCCCATACCAAAATTCCAACAGAGAACTAATCAGGGATTGAATTAAATGTACAACTCAGGATAAGAAAGAACGATGAGCAAAAATCATTCATTACCCATCAACATATGGTATTGATGGTTTCAATATCCACAAAGACAGCAAGTAATTATTTCCCCAAGTACTCAGAAAGGAACGAAAAAGATGACAGAAGGATAAGTCTAAAATTGACTCATAAACCTCATATCCTTGAAGAAAATATGTGAGCATAACAATATATCAAGCCCAGAGTACGCATTCCTTTTCACAGAGATACATTAGCCTTAGTTCATAAAAGAACTAAAAACGAGTTTGATGGCCCAAGGCCAAGAAACAGCTAACTAAAAACAATGTCCATAGAACTACCCAAAATATCAAATAGACAACAACAACTAAAAATAGTAAACCAATACCCAAGGGAGTTTTCCCTCTTACATTTAAATGCCATAATTTTCCATTAGTTACCGAAAACTCAACAAAATAGAAACTGAGTACATTTCCCTCATGGATTCCAATAGTCAGGCTTAGTGAACCGAACAATTTCACGAAAGAGCGAAAGTAAATATTACAAACTTAAATAATAATCGAAAGAACTAACAAGTCCATGAAACGTTAAACACTTGCTAAGTAAAACCCAACAATTCAATTTTCCTCAATAAACATTGGAGCGAGACGATTTATCGAATAGGGAGATTAAAAACAAAACTCAAGATTAAAAACACGGATGTGATAAGAAATCAGACACATTCTCCATTTTGATCATTCCAACAGAACTCAGAAGAATATGCTAAAGCCAGGGTCATAGAATTTTATTCCCTAAAAATATTCATGCAAGATCAAACAACAGTCAAGATATTCACACAGTTTATCCTCTGAAGTGTTACAGCGGTGGTGATACAAGATCTCTCAGAACAAGTTCCACAAATTTAAGCAACCGAGTTACTTACAAGTTTAACACAACTCAAACAAGAGTATAAACAATTTTGACTTCATCTCAGGCTCATGCAGAAGGAGTAAATCATAACCCAACAAATAAAATTAAGAAGAATGAAACCCAGATCACACTTTCCTCATACAAGTGGAGTTGAAACAACATTCACATAAAACAACACCAAAAACCACATGCAGAGATGATCTAAACAACCATGTAAAAAACTATATTGTTCCCAAGAAGAGCAGAGTTATTTTAATGAATCATTTAAGTAAAAGCAAAACAACTTAATGGGTACAGCCTATCATGCCTGATAGAGCTTCTCCTTCAATGATTCACGAGAATATCTCCAAGCGTAACTTCATATAGCTTCTTCTTATACATGAAACGTTAACCCAAATTTCACCCCTTACCCTTTCTTCTTATAGTTTTCATAGTGTCCATTAATAGCTCTATGCTATTAAAGAAATAACATCACGTAAGAAAGAACTGGTGGTTTGAAGAACAAAACAACATCATGTAGAGCCCAAGCTCGAAACAACAAAAGATCAAAACAACTAAACCCCTCATGCACCTTCCTAGGTAGTTTTTGCCAAATTCAAAAACATTAAATGCAAAGGACTGTCAATTCCCTCCCATTTCCACACCACCACCATCTCCATATTTAGCGATGACTAAATTTAAATTTTGCATGCAACTAAACTCGGTGGAGGTGCCAACTCAACCTTCCCTAAATTTTCTCATGCCCATGCCAAAGTTGGCAGCACCAAAGGATAAGACTGCCTTAACTCACAATTAAATGTCTAGAAAATGATGCCACCAACCAACCCAATTTCCATGTCATCCCTTAGGCCCCCTTAGGTTAGCCATTCCCATAGTTAGGTTAACATTAATTTAGGAAATCAACATAGGTCCATAGGTAGGTCTTTAGTTAAAGTCTTAACATTCTAATTAACAAAAGATCATAGAGACATAGGTTAGACTTAGCTTTAGGCTATAGTTACTAACATTAAAACATAGTTATAATAGGTTCCCAATCAAAGCAATCATTGCATGCTAACAAAAGAAGAACCAACCATGACATCAAAATTCAATATACAACAAGGATTTGAAGACTTCATCCTTTCCTTAAGACAAATCGAGAATCCGAGAGATCACCTGATCTAACTGACTTGGTCGTTATGGCCACAAAGTTATGAATTAAAATCATACCTTGGATCAATGGAATTGATCCAAGGTAATGTTGTTCTAAAAGAAAAATTTATGAAAACGAAACTAAATTTCTCAATTCAAGCAGCGAATTAATTCTACATAAGGAAGTGGATTGCTCCATTAAATATAAAAACATGACAGAATGTACTTGTTCAATCGATGAATTATTTTCTACCAAAACCATAATTTCCAAATTCATAAGAGTACATCGTCTTAAGACAAAATCACATGTCAACGTTTATACCTTCTAAAGTATAAGTCATCATAGGTACCAATCATGTTGGAGGGGTTACAATTTTAATCGATTATAACCTTGTCCAAGTCCAAATAATCACTATAAATTATCAAAATACACGAAAGGGGGATTTTAGATAACAATAACTTAATAAGAAATGAATGATCATCCACATAATCCAAACATGACACATGAAATTCTCATAAATGCTCTTGAGGGTCTCTATGGCCATTAAAAGTGGACAACTTAGGGGTGAAAAAATTGAGAGGAAGGCGATATGCGAAATGGTGGGTGCGGAAGGAGTATGAAGAAGCGAGGAGGAGTTAAGATATGGAGAGGAACATGAAGTATCTTGTTGAATTTGATGGATTTTAACTTGTAGATCCTGATATAGAGAATCTAGGTCTTATAGATCGAAGAAGAGACTTGTTGAGTGTGAGAAATAAGAGGCGGAGTGAAATGGTTAGTAGGAGTAGGAACAAACATGGGAACATTAGAAGTAGGTGGGAGGGTATAAGAAGGAGGTTGTGTTGCAATATGAATAGAAGCAATATTAGAGATAGGAGGCTTAAGCTCAGCTAGATTGGTGGTGTCCTCACGAGCAATGAATAAAAGTAGATCTAAATCTTACGGATGTTAAACAATATGAGCATTGAGATCACAAAGGTCTTCATCAGAAAAGGGTTGATAAATTTTAGACATGGTAAGAAGATGATAATATTCCTAGAAGCTAGGTTGTTCGAATGATGGGTTCACAAAATGATTTAACAAAAATATAGATTTATTAAACCATATTACCGAGTAATTGATGTAAACTATGGTATACAATTGCTAAGTGCAATATGACACAAGAAAATAAGCATGAAACCCTAAACAAGAGATATAGAAAGAGTGACCTAGTTGATTTACACTTGATCCAGAAGTGCTTTGGACTTGGAAAATTGGGTAACATGAGGTGAAACAGATGTCGTAAATGCTTAGGATAAATTCTAGTATGCGGGAATAGGGTCGGACATGGGTGCCCAAGGTAGTTGGAGACCTCTTTTGGGCACCCGTGTATTGTGAAAATGGTTAGAACTTGATCTTTATTGTGTCACATAAGTGTCACAAATATTCCTTGTTGATTACCTGTGTGTCACTCTTTGATCTCTGAGGGTACATGTAACCTGCAAAACAAATATCACTTGCAAAATCCCACAAATTGCATCAAAACTAAAAAGAAAGATGCAGGGAGTAGGATTGACATCAATTGTCACCTCGAGAGTGAACTTATGATCTGAGCATTGCACTACATCTCATACTCTATGTAGTTTTAGTGAGTGTGTGTAAGAATCGTGCCCTAGGATGCCCTTGTGCAAGTGCACTTGATAGCGGGCTATAACTAGATGTAAGAATGTAATAGAATGTGTGGATGGAATAAATAACTTCCCCTTCATATGTCATGTATGTAGAAAATGCAGTCCCTTGTCCCTTGAATATATGCTAGATGGATGCTTTAGAGTGCTTTAGGTGCCTTTTGAATGCAAACTTAGGTGATGCTAGTAATGTTTAGTGTTTGGTCCTTGATTTTGAACACATAACTATTTATTTATATGATTCCCTTGTTTGAATTTCGTAATTGACAACTGAAAGGCTGAACCATAAGTGAAAAATATGCCCAAAAGATAAAGGAGACCCAAAAGAAGTGAGTAAGGTGAAAAGGGTTAGCGGTGCCCATAGGGGACATGGGCGCCCGAGCCTTACTATCCTAAGCCAGGCACTAATGTCCTGAGCCATAAAATATAAATCAAAAATTCGGCGGGGTTGGAGGGTGTGTAAAACCAAATAGAAAACAATAAACACAAAAAAGAAGCCAAATACAGTCTTCAATTACTATTTTTCTTTCTTAGGAATCATATGAATGCTAGTATGTGTTTAAGACCTCGAAATGTACCCAAGTGCATGATTTAGTGTCTATAATTGTGTGAGTTTGTAAAACCCTTGTGCAATCTTGAGAAACATATCCTCTCTCCCATGGGATTGGGGGAGGCTAGTATGCCCATTGATTTATTTTTGAGCATATTATGATGCCTATGGTTGGGTGGTAAATCAAACATTACAAATTTAAAGAACTTGGAGCACGTAGGAGAAGAGTTTTGGACCAATTTGGTTTTGAGAAATTGTTTAAAATTTTGGCATATTGTTCCCTCATTTGGGGAGGCTTGTATACTTGCATTTTAAAGTTTAAATTGGTTGTATTTGATTATTCTTAAGAAGGCTTCATTGTTGGAATAAATTAGAGACTTTAAGATTTTAGTTTTATTGTGAAACTAAAAGAGAAAGGTATTGTTTTATTTATGTGATATGGTAAAAGAAATCATAGTTATTGGAAGAAACTAGAAAATTTAAGACTTTCGTTTTAGTGTGAAAAGAAAGAGAAATGTGTTGTCTTGCTTATGTAATATGGTTAAAGAAATTGCAGTTGTTTTGGGAATCTTTTGGAAAGGATTGAAGGAAATAAGTTTTTCTTTGCTCATACTTAGTAAAGAAATATTCATCCTTGAAATTTTAGTTTTCATATTTAACTCTAACTTAATGGAGTATCAATCTTTCATTCCCATTAGAAATATACTTTTACTCATCTTTTTATTCGTATATGTGTGTGTGTGTATGTGCGCGCACACACACACACACAATTTTGTGAAAAACGTTAAATATAATAAAGATCCAATCCTTATTGTTGTTTTTATAGAAGTCTAAACATATATTTTTATATTATGTTTCATCGTTGTTGTGTATGAATTTGACTATCCATACTTTTTATATATATATATATATATATATATATATATATATATATATATATATATGTATCTGTGTGTGTGTGTCTGTGTGTGTATATATATATAATTTTCGAGATTTGTATATTGTTGGCCACCCATGGCTACAACTCGTGTGTTGAAATAATAATGTTAAAGCCAATACAAGATGTTTATTTCATGTTTAAAAAAATATTTGTACACACACACACATATATCCCTATTAATGGGTCAGGGATGGATTAAAATCTTCTGTGAGATGGCTACAACCAAATGATGGTTGGGTAAAATTGAACTTTGATGGAGCCTCGAAAAACAATCTTGGCACTACTGGTAGTGGTTGTATAATTTGAGACCCGCCCAACCAACCAATGTTCATGATGGCCCCGATTGCGGTTGGGTAACCAACAATGTAATCAAGGCTACGCCATGCTTAGCGAAATTTTTGAGCAACACTGGAGAAAAATTTGGATCAAAGGTGATTCTCAAGTGATCATTGAGGCTCTCAAATCTGATTAGTTGTGGCTTGGAAGTTGAATAATATTATATAGGAATCCTTATTTTGGTTAAATGGATATGATGAAATTTGCTTCTCTCATATTCTACGAGTTGGGAATATTCCCGTTGATCTTCTAGAAAATTATGGGGTTGGAATGATTGCAAAGGAAGGGTCTCATTTAAAGGTATGGTGGGAGAAATTCCCAATGTCTTTCCAAAGAGCCTTGATTAATGACTTAAATCATTAATCCTCCCTCCATATGTCTTTTAAGGTCCCCTCTCGGGCTGTTATCCCTCACAAGTGTAGATTGGATGTTAAAGAGGGGGATAAATTATGAGCTTTTCTTAGCTTGGGTGGCAATCACTCCATTCCCCCTAATATCTACCTTGGTTATTTTGGATTTTGACATCTTCATTTCATGGCAAAGTGGGAGTTTCTAAGTTGGATTTTGTTGGAGCCTATGGGTATAGGTTATTAGAGAGGCTCTCTACTAGGCCATGTTGTGCTATTCATAGGTCTCGGTGGGATATTAGTAGTTTGCCAATTCATGGGGATACGACGAAGCTTCATTCGAAGGATGGCTGGAAGGTAGGATTCAAACCTGCTTATGCGGCATTGATAGTCCAAAACATGGGTGGTTACCAAAAAATTGGACGAGATTGAGGAGGAGGAAATTTAGAGTCATTTGCATGGCCTCATGCTTGACCCTCAACAATCTGTGGGGTGACATAATGTCTTTGATGTGGCCCAAGGCATCAATGGTGCCAATTTTATGTCAAATGCTTAGGGGAAATTCCTTCTTCACATGGACCATTCGGAGCTGGAGTTGGCTGAAGATAGGAGGGGTGTATAAGCTATGTTCAACTCTTATACAATCCTCAAATCCCTGTAGGCACTGACGACCAGACAAAAAGCAATAGTAGAGAATTTGGGATTTGAGATCCCACCAAGTCGTTGTCAATTTTCCCAAAGGAGTCTCTGCAAGTGATTATGATCAGGCTATGTCTGTGGATTTTGATGTGGTTTTCCTTGGTTGCAACAACGATGAATTCACTGGTGATGATAGCCTACCATAATGTTCTAAGTGTTTTAAGTGTTATGCATCTCTCAAATTGTATACAACTTGGCTATTTTTGTAGGAATAGGTTGGCTAAGAGGGAAAATTCTCATTGCCATACTCTTCCACCTTTTCATGTTAATATGTGATTATGCTAAAATGTGGTATCATAGCTAATCTAATGCAAGTTTACATAAATAAAATGAATAATGAAATACTCAAATAATACCTAAGCAAACTAAGCTAGAAATTATGAAACCCTACCTGCAAAGAGGGTTAGAAGGGCCTTAGCCGATTCACGAGAGGTTTTTGGATTATTTTGTAGTGGGGACCGACCAACAGAGATAAAAGATTGTCACATAGGAGCTCGACAAATATGGTAGATTTGACCGGACGAGGGTGCCTCGAGATGGATAGGGGCTCCCGTGGGTGCCTTGGTATGAGTTATAGGCATCATGGTCTACGAAATGGTCAGAACCTACTTCTGATATAGTTGTTAGATAGTGCACTTCTTCACTTCTTGTCACATGTATGCCATTGAACTTTGTTGTATGTCATTGTAATCCTACAATAGATAAATCACCTACAAAACCCCAAGTGAAGCATCAAAACCCTAAAAAATAAATATGCATATGAAGGGGTTAGATTATCCTCAATTGCCAAATTGATGGACTTATCACTGAGTGTTGCACTACATCTCAGACCCAATGTAGTTTTAGGTGTGTGTGTGGAATTGTGCCCTAGGTTGCTCTTGTGCCAGTCACACTTTGTGAAGTAGCAAACAAGTAACTAGATGTAGAATGTAATAAATGTGTGCATGGAAACAATAGAATCCCCTCCTATGAAGTGTGATGCAGATGAACCAACCTTTGTGCCTTGTGATGGAGCTAGATGGATGCAAATGTAGCTATAGATGCCTTTGATGGATGCAACCTTAGGTGGTGATAGTAAGTGCTTAGTGCTTGGTCCCTCATTATGATCACATAACTTTATATTTATATGATTCCTTCACTTGAACTTCATAATTAACCCCGAAAAGGCTGACTACCAAAAATATAAGATGCTCAAATGACTAGAAAGGAACAAAAAAGTGAGAGTAAAGTGTAAAGAGGATAGGGGCATCCTAGAGGGGATGAGGGCGCCCGATGTCTTTGGCGTCTGCTAGGTGCTCCAGTCCGAAAAGGTGAAACTGAAGTATGAAATGACAAATGAGCCAATAAAGGTGCAAGACCGAAAGTAGAAAATAAAAAGCAACAAAATATGGCTAAAGACATGGGTTAATCAGTAATCTTATTGCTTAGGAATCATATGAATAGCAGTATGCAATCAAGACTAGATAATGACTCAAAGTGTGTGATTTTGTGTCTACATTTGCCCCACTTTATGTTAGTGAATAGAATTCTCAGTAACATGAAGTAGATAGAGATGCATACTTTATATCCATGTAGATCGATGTAGAAAGCGTGCGAGGACTAAACAAGGCATGGATTGATAAAAAAGATGGCACGTGGAGACTAAAGATGCCAAAATGTAAAAAAGGTGATGAGAGTGAACCTAGGGTGGAAACACTTGCGCAAATGTTGATGTGTTTGTGATGTACTTGCATGTTAGTGTGATGTTGTTGTTGATGTTGACTATTTTCTTCCCATATGGATGGACCTACAAAAGAGAAGATAATCAAGTAATCAAATATGCATGTATATGTGTAAAAATGTGTGTAAAGACGCATGTATGTATGTAAAAACATGTAATGAAAGTATGAAAAATGAAAAAGGAACATGTGCACTTGATCCGTGATGAGAAAAAGGGTGTAGAAAGGATCCTATCGATGAAGTGTGATTTTTTGGGTGATCTCACGCCACTTTGGCCAAGAAGTGTAGGGAGGAAAGTCTGATTTATCCTCCAACATGTAACTACTTCCCAAAACTATATATATCTCTGGTTTTTTGGGTGATACGATGTCAATGTAATGGAAGAAGTGTAGGGAGAAACTACCGTGTTGTCTTCCAACCTTTAATCTGCTTTTCCCACTTTGTATAAAACACCACTAGAGCTGGTGTGTACCCACGCATGTGCTAAGGACAATCTGCCTTGTAAAATCCGTTGTGTATGGAGTTTTGTAGACTGTGTTGAACTCAATCGCTATGTAACCCACTATGTCATGGACAAAAATGAAAATTGAATTGTACCGGTACTATGTTGTGTACTTGTGTGTAAACCCAAATGATGCCCCCTCTTTGGGGTGCATGTGACGTCACTGTAGGAGGATGCAGCCCCAAAAGAGGACCAACCGTTGTAACTGAAATTGTGCTCTACATGGGGAGGGGATGTTCTTAGTAGAAACTAAGGCACATGCAAACAAAGTGGCTAGGAAACAAGTGTTAGTACAAACAAACATGCATGTAGAAGACAAGTGTAAACTACACAAACAATGTGTAAGTAACCATTAAAAACACCCAAGAAGACAATATAGACCGTGAAGAGCGGGTTGTAAACATGGGACATCACTCACGATGTCGCAAGACAATCAAGGCCGAAGAAGCCAAAAGCATACAAGTGTGCACATAAGACAAAAGGCAAAGCCCACAAATAAGAACAACTAATAAAGCAGAGACAATATAACAAAAAGTATGGAAGCAAATATCCTTGCATAGGAAATGTTGCACACGAAGCACCCCTTAACATGGTAGAAAGATAAAACTTATGTCAAAGCGTGTGTAAACCAATAAAGTAGTGTGTTATGAACAAAAATGAAACAATAGCACGTGTAGTGTACAAATGTGGATGTCCCCCTATAAAATTGTAGGTGGAAAATGTGTAGTGATGACACGGGTTCATTTTAAGAATATCCCCGAACCCCAAACCAGTTTGAATGAAAGGCACATTTGTGAGATTCCAAAATCAAATTTTCACTTGGTTTTTCGAGCTGGAGAAATCAGAGTTCCAGACATGGTTACACCATTGACGCGTGACAATACGACGTCAATAACCATCCTTGATGCGCATCGCCAAGACAATGTCAATGATCCCATTGATGCACGCCAATGGACTCTATCAATGACGCGCATCAATGGCCTGGCCTCGAATCGACGCTGATGGATGCGTGCGTCGGCGGCCAATGGAACTGTTGATGCGCGTCAATGGGATCTGTTGACGCGCGTCAATGGGTTCTGACATGATGCGCGCGATTGACGCGAATGGGCTCTCTTGACGCATGTCAACAAAGTCAATCGACATGAGCGCGCGCGCCAACACATCCCATTGACGCGTGATTTGGCCTATAAATACCCTCCCGCCGGTCATTTTCTCATTTACACTTTCCGGCTCTCGATTTTTTTCAGGTATCCCTCATTGTCAAAGACGCAAGCACAACTATAATGTCGACTTCACATGCTTCCCAACCGCAAGCTCAGAAAAAAATCAAGAAGAGAATCCAATCCAATCCACGGCAAGATCATCTACAGGAATCCCTTGTGCCCTCACATCCATACTATTTTAAAGATGTCTTCCAATATAAAGATTTGATGGATGCGTGTGAGTTTACAGGGCTCGTTGATATGCCCCATTTTCAAACAGATCCGATATTTTTGAATTACCTTCTCTCATCCTACAATTCAGAGGATGGCCTTTTTTATGTGACTCTGAATGACGGCCGAATGTTCCAATTCAGTATCAAAGAAAATGACATCCATCGGTTTACGGGCCTTCCATTCAGAAATTTACCAATTGTTACAACGAAGGCAACACTCCTAGAAGAAGACAAGAAATTTCTCGAATCAACGTTCGGTTTCCATGTTGATTGTAAGTATAATTCGTTTTAATTCATCATTTTTATTCTATTTTTTATTCTGATACAATTTGGTGTTATAAATTTATATTAATTTCACTGTTTGGCATTTGCAGCTCATGTCAATAAATCCAGCGTGGTGTGGATACACAATCAATTACACACCACTTTCTTGCTGCAATGATTTCATTTTTTCAATCCAGAATAGTTTTGCAGGGTCGCCAAACAGATATACCAAATTGGGCCATTGCATACATAGTTGCCACTATCTCAAAACAAAAATTTGATTGGTGCACCTATCTATAAAAAAAAAGAACTGACATAACAAATTCAAAACTTTCAAAAAAACCTGTCATTTATTCCACAAACTATCTCCTCGGCCTTTATTACGAGGCACTTTTAAATTTAAAAGATAAAAAAATTCCTACTTGCACTGACGAGGAGTTGATGAAGTTGTCAATTCCATTTGAAGAACAACAGGTATAAACTATTTAGTTTGTATTTCAATTTTTGACATTACACTGCATAGTTATTAACAATTTACATTTTGCAGAGAAGATTTATTGAAGCCCTTCCCCGAAAAAAGGCGTTATCAAGAGGAAGAGGCCAACAACACGCTGAGGCTTCGGGAGACTCCCAATCTGAAATGGAAGCTCACTCCTCTCCAACCCTCAACAGTTTGAACTCGTTAAACACCAGAGAAGTAATACCTTCTCATATATTATTTACAAATTCCAAATTTGTATATTTATTTTTCAATTTAAATTTTAACCAAATGAATTGACATAACATTTAATGTTGATGACATTGTAGGGACTTTGGACCATACACGTGTTTCGAAACTCAACCTTCTTCCCCAACTCACTCCATATAGTCACATGCATTCATATCTTCTGAACAACCACCACCGAATACAACTCCTACACGGCCACCCTTAGCACCGCGAAAAACTACCCCTCGACAACAAGGTACAACTTTTCGATAGTACGTTTAATTTCGTAGTTTTTGCCTTTTTGGATTGTTTTCCTATTTTTCATGTTTTTTCTTGTACTTTTCAGCACATTGCAGTCCTTTTGATCAAACAATGGCACCAACACCCACTCAACCAATCATTTTTAAAATGCCAACCAGAGGAACAATGAAAAAGAACATTGGTAAACGCATGCCAATTGCTCCGGCCCCTAGCGGGACACTAAACATTGCCTCCTCCTTTCAAATTCCAACGCTCTCACTTGGTGGCTTGCCCAGTGCAACGGGCATATCGGTTTTGAACAATATAAATTTAGATGAAGATTATTTGGGCATTGATAGCAATGACCCAACTGGTTTTTTCAATACCCGTGAGATGATTCAAGGCCAACAGGTATACTTCAATTTAAATATGCTTTACAATATTGAATTACATTTCAATTTAAATTTATTTATCTAAATCTTGATTAATTTTATCACAAACAGGATCAGGCCACCCAAAGGCAAAAACAAGTAGCAGTTGATCTTGCTGAAAGCCCCCATACTTCTCCAGCAAGATCATCTTCATCAGATTCAGATAGTGAACAGTTGCTACCTTTTCCTTTGGAAAACTTAATTGGTTATGATTGTCAATCCCATGTCAGTGAGTTTATTCTACCTCATATCAATCAGCTTATAGAATGGGAGAGAAGGGCTAAAGTTCTTATCAATGAGATTATTAGTCATTATGAAAATTATTGGCAAAGGGATAGTTTATACGCTATAGTCCAGAATCAACCTGCGAAGATGGATTCCTTACTTACCCAAGTAAGAAGTGGGACTGTCACGTATAACAACAACTATAAAGACAACATTTTGGATAAGTCATTAAACAAATTGGAAAATATTAGTGCCGAGGCCTAGGCATATTTTAACAAATGGTCTAAGGACAAGGATCTGGTAGCAATTGCAAATGCCGAGAGAGATAGAGCGGTTGTAAGTACTATCACTTTCAAACAATCATTCTTGTTAATTTGAAATTTTCATTTTTTAGTAATATTTTGAATTGACATTACTCTTTTTGTGCAGTTGAAATATGAAAATTTGAAGAGTCAAGCAAAGGTATTCCAAGTTCACTTGGAAACAACGAAGAACAGTTTATCCGCAACAAAGAATTTGAAGGAAAATATTGTTTTGGTTAACAAACAAAACAATACACTAAAGCGGATAATTAAAGAGCACGGCTTCGACCCTGAAATATTATTCAAAGCTAAGGCAAGCAAGCTGATCCAAATTTGTTGTCGCATGGAGATGCGACAAATCAAGAAGAAAGAATTTTAAAAATTGGACAGTGTTGTGGAAGATCTTATAAGTTCTGGGGTTATTTCAGCTGTTGGGGAAAGGGGTACAACCACAGGGGAAGAAACCATTGGGGAAAGGAGCACAGGAGTAGAAATGGATAAAGAAAAAGAGGGTTGAAAACTTGAAACTTTTATTATTGTGGAAACTTTAAATATTGAGTGTGGAAACTTTTAATATTGAGTATGGTATTTGAATTTAATTATATGGATTTGATAGCCTTTTAAAATTTGAAATACTATATAATCTTTAATTTTGATTGCATATGGATTTGATATGGAGTTTATGCTTTTTGGTTTACTCTTAATGGTGATTGCATTAGATGGGGATGAATCATGATGATGTATGTTTCTTGTTTACTTGGATTATCATGAATTGTATGTATGTGATGAATGATATAGATGATATAGATGATGATGAATGATGATAATGGATAATTGTTTTACAAACATGGAATGATGATAGATGATGATGAAAGATGATGAATGATGATAATGATATGATATATATGGATGATGATCAATTTAATGTGGACGTAGATTTAGCTTCAAGCACAATAATTCTTCTTCTCTAGACATTTAAACTTGTTTTAAGATAATTCTTCTTCTCTATACTTGTAATGATATGATCATAATGTCATTAGAATGGATATAGATGATAAATAAATGGAATGTGTTATAATGGATATAGATGACATTAATGATTAGAATGGATATAGATGAAATTAGAATGGATATACTTGTAATGATATGATTATGAATTGTTTTAAAAACATGGAATTGTTTTAATAAATTTAAATTAGATAAATAATTGTTTTAATAATAATTGTAGTGTCAGGACTCAGGATTATGATAATGATATGGTGATGATATGATATATATGGATGATGATGAATTTTATGTGGACGTATATTATAAATTGTATAATGTATCGTGGATTATGAATTGTATAGTATAGAAATATCTTCCTCTGTAAAATTCAATTGTCATTTTATCCCACAGTTAAAAAAATATATCAAAGCATTTTGCAAATATAAAAAATAAATTAAACATAATTGTAAGAAATCAAGAAAGAATCATCACTGGTAAGAAATTAAACATAATTGCAAATATGATAGGGTTTAACTTACCTCTTGTGTATTAGATTGTTGTGAAATCATCAATGGTAATGTGCTAGATCTTTGTTTTAAAAAAACTCAACACGAGAAATGGATTAGTAGATAGAGGGGTGAGTTGCCTGACATTGTCAGTCCCGAGAAGTACCAGCTTCCTCGATGGATGTCAACCCACATTTTCCAAAAAATAAAAGATTGTATTTGAATAAATGTAAATATATAGACCTGTAACATCTTTAATGATAACAAGAGCTGAAAAAATGTAAAGTAACAAACAATAAGATTAAGGTGAAGAAGATACCTATTTAAAATTGAAATCATCACTGGTAATGTGCTAGATCTTTGTTTTAAAAAAACTCAACACAAGAAATGGATTAGTAGATAGATGGGTGAGTTGCTAAATAACTTCCTGGGATGGATGTCAACCCACGTTTTCAAAAAAAAAAAGATCAGATTTAAATGACATTGTCAGTCCCGAGAAGTAACAACTTCCTCGGATGGATGTCAACCCACGTTTTCAAAAAATAAAAAGATTGTATTTAAATAAATGTAAATATATAGACCTGTAACATCTTTAATGATAACAAGAGCTGAAAAAAATGAATAGTAACAAACAATAAGATTAAGGTGAAGAAGATACCTCTTTAAAGTTGAAATCATCACTGCCACTGGTAATGTGCTAGATCTATGTTTTAAGAAAAATCAACACAAGAAATGGATTAGTAGATAGATGGGTGAGTTGCCTGACATTGTCAGTCCCGAGAAGTAACAGCTTCCTCGATGGATGTCAACCCACGTTTTCAAAAAAAAAAAGATTGTATTTAAATAAATGTAAATATATAGACCTGTAACATCTTTAATGATAACAAGAGCTGAAAAAATGTAAAGTAACAAACAATAAGATTAAGGTGAAGAAGATACCTATTTAAAGTTGAAATCATCACTGCCACTGGTAATGTGCTAGATCTGTGTTTTAAGAAAACCCAACACGAGAAATGGATTAGTAGATAGATGGGTGAATTTCCTGACATTGTCAGTCCCGAGAAGTACCAACTTCCTCGGATGGATGTCAACCCACGTTTTCAAAAAAATAAAAATATTGTAGTTAAATAAATTTAAATATATAGACCTGTAACATCTTTAATGATAACAAGAGCTGAAAAAAATGTAAAGTGACAAACAATAAGATTAAGATAAAGATAAAGAAGATACCTATTTAAAGTTGAAACAATCCATTATCAATAGCTTCATCAAACTCGATGTTGTCTTCTGTAGAATGTGACGATGAGCCAATTACACTCTCAAGGTTGGGAATATTTGTACTTGTAGTTGTATTATTCACACCTCTTCTTTCACAAAGGGAATTCCAATGCGCAATTGCTCTATCAAACGGAAAGGTTTCGATGGAGTATCGAGAAACATAACACCTCATGCAACTTTCCAGATTTTTATCCAACCTGTTTCTCAGTTTTGATTTTATAAATGATAATGCACTGAAAACCCTTTCATCCTCCACAGACCCCAAAATCATTGTTTGGCATAACTCATATAATCTGAAATATTCACTGATATCTTCTTGTAAGATAGAACTTTGATAGATTCCTCACCACAACCTTGTAATAGCACCACTTTCAGAAGGTTCATCTAAAATTTTATATTGGTTCCTCATTGTTGTTGCAAAATTTGTTGATTGAAACTTTAATAAATCAGCATTCAGTATACCTTTGATTTCCATACCCTTGAGCTCTGAAGTCTTTGTAAATTGTTCCATTATTGTACCCATGGATTTATGGAAATGCTTTCTGACAAAGTCTGCACGGCCACCTTCAGTATTCCAAAAATTAGGATTCATCACACCCATGGCTTCCAGAATTTTATCTTTACAGAAACGTTCCCTAATTTCTGATGACAAGGTTTCTAATTTTTTTAAGCTTTATTCTTGTTTCAACTATAACAGACTCAAAGAGATTACGTGTCACGGGAACATCTTCTCGTTCTCGATCCTATAATATCTTGACGTTTTTACAAAATGTGCAGTGGTATTTCCCTCCCATTAACAGTGATGCAGAGGTGATCGTGGATATTAAATCTCAAAAAGGTGCTAGGATTTTTAAGATCTAATAAAGCTTTCCAATTCTCAAAAATAGGTGCATCAAAACTATCTTGGGAATAGTACAATATATCAAGACTTTGACATACCATTTTTCTCATCCGTATAAAATCCACAATATAGATTAATCTTCCTGCATGCTTCATCAGTGTATTGATCTCCTTTAACATTGGAAGAATACCAACCAATGTAAGCAATGTCTCCAAATCAGTTAAACGGAACAACAAGTCCCTCGCCCTATCAACTTCATGATGGTATTTGTGCATGAAACCAACCAATGAAGGATACTCCTCACGAACTCTGCATGCAGTTCATACAAAGAGATCCATCTAGTCTCGACATCCTTCAAGTTTTTTGCCATCTGTAATTCCAATTGCAAATTTTTGGAACTCGAGAAATCACTTTGGGCTGCTTGACATATAGGCATGAAGTTCTCTTATAAGGTCTTCTAATTTAGCAACATTTTCGTGGTTGCTTACCATTTTATACGCTAAATTCATTCTGTGAGCCATACAGTGAATTGGTAGCATATATGGGGCCACTGTTGTTTGTAATCTAACACACAACCCTTGTTCGGTGACCCTGCATGACAGATGCACCATCTACTCCAACGCATACCAACTTCGTAGCAATTTCATAATCAGTCATTCCAACAATATCTTTCAAATGAGAAACAACTATTTTATGTAGGTTTTCGGCATTGCAGTTTTCAACCATTTTCATAACACCCAACAGATGAGGTGTCCTTATATGATTTTCTAAAGTATAGACGTGGATACATACCCATGCAGTGTTGTCGACTGATGTCACTTCATCAATTGAAAGAGAGATAAACTTTTTTTTTTACATTCTCTTTCAAATCTTCCTTCTCTATCATCGAAAGGCATTTTGCCATTTCCCATCCACTACTTTTAGACCAATGAGACTGAGGTACATTCAACATTCCATTAAATTGATACAAAACTTTGAAATCGAGGAAATCCAAAATCGGTCTTCCTTTTTTTAGTATGTGAAATAGAGTAGAGAATTGTATGAATTTTGCATGTAGATTTGTTTCTTTCATCTTACCAATATGCGATGTGATCGTTCCTCCCTTTTCCAAGAGATGTCTGTGTTTTTTCTACTCTGCCTCATATTCCATGCTGCGTATCTAACATGCATGCATTCTTTTTCAGTTTTCCACCTGTGTGTTTTGATTTTCTGGCCATCCGCCCCCGTTACAGTCAAATATTGTTTTCCACAATGTTTTTCTATAGTGTCCAGCTTCAGTTGCATTTTTTGTTGCTTTCCCAATTTCCACGTACATATTGTACATGTACATTCAGATGGGATCTCTTCAGAATTAGATGATTGTATAGGTTCAATAAACAGAAATTTAGCTGCCCAATCAAACTTGTATGTCCTGCCAATGGTCCACATATTCTTGTTCGTTTTCAATGCTTTACTTTTTTGAGTAGAATTTTGAGCAATATCACAATCACCTGGTTTCCTCTTTCTTGGACCGGAGTTTGAATTTGATTTATGTGTTCCATTTTGCTGAGTATTTGTATGTGTGATATCTTGATGCACTTCTGGTTGCACCCCAACAGGAACAATATCTTCAAGATCTGGCATATTATCATAGGTTTCATTTGTTTGACTTTGATACTGTGTAGAATGCATGTCCACCTCAATAATACCTTCCACACAGTCAGTATTCTGATTCTTTGTGGTGGCATCTATATGGTTGGTATTTTCAATATCTGTATCCACAGAGTTTCCAAAATACTTGAAGAGTGATTTCTGAGATTTCTTACTTACTTTTAGGTTCTTCACATTCTTTGAGCTAGCACCTTCCATTATTCTGAAGAGAGTCCTACGTCAGCAAAAGAACCAAGTAGTGACTCTATCCACTGTCTGAGGTCTCTGTCACACATCCCTATCTGAGGTCTCTCACACGTCAACTCTACACTTGTCACGTGTCAACTTCCTATGCCCTATCATGTGTCCACTGTCTAAAGTTACTATCACGCGTCAACTCTACCCTTGTCACGCGTCAACTACTATGCCCTGTCGCGCGTCAACTCTCTTTGTCACGCGTCAAACCTATTTCTTTTTCGCGCATCCAATATCTCTTGTTGTTGCGCGTCTCTAATAACTCTTTGTCACACATCAACTATGTCCCTGTCACGTCAACAACAACAACTAACCCTCACAGAGTAACAACAATCTCTCGGTGCTTAAGAGTATGCGAGTTCAAACTTCACAGTATTGGTAATTTGGTAAGCTACTTGAGGTATACTACCCATATGAATCACCTAGGTTTTTATAGGAGATGTTTTCAAATGAAGGCACCCCCAAAACAGGACCCGCTTCGAAAAAATCACCTTTTCAAATTTTCCTAATATGAAAATATACTATATATTAAAGCGTATATCACTAAGTGATGATCAAAACAGGTGATGATGATGCTAGAAAAGTGATGATGTAACCTTTGATGCGGTTTATGAGGCTCATATGTATAGGATGCCCTCAAAAGTCAAGTGTGAACCAAGCACAAGAATTTGTTATCGTAATGACGATGGATGCGTATTGATATGTATGTGCTAGTGTGTAAATGAGATGAGTATATGATGTGTGTCGATGCTTGGGGGTATAGATGTAATGCCCCCAAGTGTACTATGATGATGGAGATCTAGCCGAAGATGCTAAATGGATCAATGTAAGGAGTAGTTTCCTTAACAAAAGTGAGTGGGTGTTGAGGTGATAAAGGTGTGTGGCCATCAAATGGTTCATCGTCATTATAAGCTTCATCTAGGTCCCAGTCATCGACATAGGTATTGTCTAGAGTAGACAGGTGGAATTACCAATTTAACTATAGGAGGTGGTTGTTGAGCATGACTTGGTGATGTCACGATACCTTTAATGGAGGAGGAGTGATCTCAACCTTAAGAGGAGGTTGCTGAGTTTGAATTGATAGCACTATAGATGACTGAGGAGAAGGAGGTGACAGAAGACAAACCTTAAGAGGTGATTGTGTAATTTGAGTGAGTTGAATAGGTGGTGGTTGACTGACCAAAGAAGGCACATGAGAAGTGGTAGTATGATGCTCATTAGATGTATAAGGAACAAACTTAGGAGCCCATTTGGGTACAATATTTGTAGGTGGGCATGCAAAAAAATGTTATGTAGTGAATGAGATAAAGCCTTGACACTCAAGATGTTTGATTCGTCATTGTAAAGCATAACAATCATTGACATTATGTATATTGATGCGATGATAATGGTAATATGGCCGACCTTGATATTTTGTTAGCCGATAAGGAAGAGAATAATGAGTAGGTGGTAAAGTGATCAATTGATGACTAAGGAGCTTAGTAAGAATGTTATGTTGCTTGATATTGTGATCAAAGGTAAGAGGCTTTGGTAATGGTATGAAGTGAGGCTCACTAATATGATCACATGTAGAGACATAGAATGAAGATGAGATGGAGAGGGAGAACAAACATGAGCCTAAGAAGCATCCTTAATATGTTGGATTTCAGATTTGAGAGATGTAATTGTGGATTCCATAGCCTTAAATTTGTCTTGAAATAAAGAATGAAGGGATTGAATGGATGCCAACATGGGTTGATTATATAAAGGATCAAAAAGACTAGGGTCATCAAATAAACGATTAAAAATAACACTCACTTGATGTGGCAGTGTATCGCTAGTGAGATAAATATTGTTTAAAGATTTTTTAAGAATAAATTGAAAATTAGGATGCATCTCAAGCAAACCAGACAAATAAATTTGAGGAATTTTGGGATCCATGATAGAGGAAAATGAGGATCCTAAGCGTGAAAGCATTTGGGTTCACTAAAATTATTATGCTAAAATGTGGTATCCTATCCTAATCTAATGCAAGTTTGCAATAAATAAAATGAATAATGAAATACTGAAATAATACCCAAACAAACTAAGCTAGAAAATATGAAACCCGAATGTGCAAAGAGGGTTAGAAGGGCCTTATTTGACTTGCAGAGGTTTTTTGGAGCATGTCACTACGAAGACCGACTAAAAAAAGATAGGAGATCATTGTACAGGAGCTCTGAAAATTACAGATCTGACAGATTTGACTAGGCCGGGCACCTAAAGGGATAGAGGTGCCTCTGTGGGTGCCTTGGTCCAGTTCTAGGCACCCTGGTCTTCGAAAATGGTCGAACCTACTTTTGATATGGTCGTTAGATGTCTACACTTCTTCACTTCTTGTCGCGTGTATGTCGTTGAACTTTGTTGTATGTCGTTGTAATCTTGTAATATATAAATCACCTACAAACCCCAAGTGAAGCATCAAAACCCTAAAAATAAAGATGCATATGAATGGGTCGATTGTCCTCAAATGTCAAATTGATAGACTTATCGGTGAGAGCTACACTACATCTCATACCCAATGTAGTTCTAGTTATGTGTGTGGAATTGTGCCTAGGTAACTCTTTTTCCATTCACACTTTAAGAAGTAATCATCAAGTAACTAGATGTAGAATGTAATAAATGTGTGCATGGAAACAATAGACTTCCCTCCTATGAAGTGTGATGTAGATGAACTAGTCTTTGTGCCTTGTAATGGAGCTATATGGATGTAAATGTAGCTATAGATGCCTTTGATGGATGCAACCTTAGGTGGTGATAATAAGTGCTTAGTGCTTGGTCCCTTATTATGATCACATAACTTTATATTTATATGATTCCTTCACTTGAATTTCATAATTAAGGTTGACTACCAAAAAGATAAGATGATCAAACGACTAGAAAGGACCCAAAAAGTGAGAGTAAAGTGTAAAGAGGATAAGGACGCCTAGAGGGGACGAGGGCACTTGGCACTGTCGTTACGTTGGGTACTCTAGTCCATAAAAGGTGAAATTGAAGTATGAAATGAGAGATTGGGCCAATAAAGGTGCAAAACTGAAAGTAGTAAATAGAAAGAAACAAAAGATGGCCAAAGACATGGGTTTTATCAATACTCTTCTTGCTTAGGAATCATATGAATAGTAATATGCAATCGAGACTAGATAATGACTCAAAGTGCATGATTTTGTGTCTACAATATGTAATATCTCTGACCGTTGAGATGATCTACGTTATCTCTTGCAACTTTATTGTAATTTTTGTGGGCTAGGGCCCTTTCCTTAGGTTATATATATATATATATATAACCCTGGATGTTATATTTATAAAAATAACAATAAATCTTCAAACCCTTATTCTCGCAAAAAAGATCTAGATGGAGAGATTTATCTCCATTTTACTTGCCTTAAAAACTCCATGAAAGCTCCAAAAGGAAAAGAAAAAAACTTGTAGACAAAATGGAGGAGGAAGAAAAGGATTTTTCCTTTGTCAAAAATTTAATATACGAGTCTATATAGAAATCTATGGTTTTCATAGTTTTCATAGGATCTAAAGGATGAGATAGATCTAATCCAAGGGTGGGAAATGGATGCTCCATTTCCCACCCATTTTAATAAACATTTTTGAATAATTATAGTCTACCTCTTTAATATGTTAATGTATTTAATTAAACATATGGGCCATTGAATTGTTATAGAGATTAAATTATATAAACATATGGTTCACTTATCAAATTTATGAATTGGAATTAATTAATTAATTGTTAGAGAATATAATGCTTGAGAGTTTAGTTAATTTACGGAAGTTAAGCTGTTCTAATTAATTAAATCGACAATGTACTTTACTGAGAATTTAACTAGTTTAAATTAATTAAATCGATTAATTTAATTTACAAAAGTTAAATAGTTTATTAAATTAAATCGATTAATTTAAGTTACGAACTTAGATGGTTTTATTAATTCAATCAATTTAAGGGAAAATTTGTTTTTCCGTTTAAAATTTTATTAAAGTAGAGAAATTAAACTAAATTCATTTAACGATGTTTTGGGAGATCAAAACAAATGGAATTTAGTCTCTCCAAACGTAAAATTTTTACGAGCATTTGAGCCTAGCCTTGAGATAAACCTTACGATGTCTAATTTAATTATAACTTGCAACTCAAGTTTCTTTTAAGGACTAAAAACATTATCCCAAACTTTTGATTTCTTTGCGATGCTTCTTTTTGCTCGTTCGGAACATGTGCTACATATATAGTATTATTACTTGAATGTACACTTACATTTGCGGATATACTTTTGAGTGTAGTTACCATAATAACTGACAAACGAGTTCTGTTCTGAACTAATGTTTTTTCAAACATGCATGTTGAATTATTATTTTTCAATGTATATTCACTTATTTCAGTGCATTTTTAATCATCATTTCACCACGAACTCTACTAATATTAAATGTCGTGTCTTAGAGTTTCATTACACCGATTTTTTTTTTGTACATGTTCTTATTTTTAATATATATTGAATTGTTTCAGTGTATGTTATTAAAATAAAATGTTGTTATTGAATATGGAGTGCTATTATTTAATATACACTTATATTAGCGGATATATTTTTGAGTTCAGTTATCAAAACAATTAATAAATGTGTGTTGCTTTGAATAATGTGTGGATATACATTACATATGTGAAAATACTTTTAGTGTCGATCATCATAATAGTTTGAAGAATATTTGAATATATAAAAGTGTTGTGGTTTTTTCGGATAGTTAAAACATGAATATAAATAAGTGATGTGTTTGTTTATGCAATTAATATTTGAATATCCAAGGTTAAATTTATATTGACTTACTTGAATATACACTGGAATTATTGAACATATATTGAATACATAAATGTAACTTTGTCATTTTCTACTATGTATTCTCTTGTTAGGTGAATCATAGTTTACTATAGTTGATTTTAAATGTCGTGTCTTAGAGTTTCATTACACCGAATTTTTTTAGTGCATGTTCTTATTTTCAATATATATTGAATTGTTTCAGTGCATGTTATGAAAATACAATGTTGTTATTGAATATGCAGTGCTATTATTTAATATACACTTATATTAGCGGATATATTTTGAGTTCAGATTACCAAAACAACTAACAAATGTGTGTTGCTTTGAATAATGTGTGGATATACATTACATATGTGAAAATACTTTTAGTGTCGGTCATCATAATAGCTGAAGAATATCTGAATATATAAAAGTGTTGTGGTTTTTTCGACAGTTAAAACCTGAATATAAATAAGTGTTGTGTTTGTTTATGCAGTTAATATTTGAATATCCATGGTTAAATTTATATTGACTGGTTGAATATACACTGGAATTACTGAACATATATTGAATATATAACTGTAACTTTGTCATTTTCTACTATGCATTCTTAGGTAAATCATAGTTTACTATAGTTGATTTTGGCATTTACTATGGTAATTAGGTAACTATGTAGTTTATTTATTTGTTATATGGTTTTATAACCACAATTTTCCTATTATATTCCTCGGTTTAATTGTTACGTAGTTGTAACAATTATTTATGTTTGTATTCTATTTTATTCGCTTCTAGATGCATTGTTGCACCGTGTAAATTATTTATTTATTTGTATCCAACTATCCAATATCTATAAATATTGTAGCCTGCACTATTGTAAATGATTTTCCCGAACATTAGTAAAATTTTCAGGCTTCCACCACTTTTCTACAATTTCATTTGGTACCGAGAGTTGGTTAATGCTGGACCTACGAACAAAGAAAGTGTGAAGGTGTGGAAAGAGAGAGAAGAAGAGATAGGTGTAGCTTGGAGAAGCATTTGCACATTTGGAGAGCTTGTGTAGCCTCCTGCAACTTCCCAGCCCCATCCATGCCTCCCCATAACCTTTTGTTCCATTCCAAGTGTTTGGAACACAATTTTGTTTTTGCACTGGTGCCCCCTGTACCAGGAAAAATTTACTTTCAGCAAGAAAATAAATCTAGAGGTCTGTTGATTCCCTACCTTATTTGAAGGTCTCGTGTCTAAGTTTGGAGCATTGAGCTCCCTTTCAAGCAATCTCGATCTCACACCATGCTAGCTCGTGGCATGTGCAAGTTGATCCTTCATAGTAGAGTCGAGTTGTTCAAATGTAAACTAATTTGCTCATTGTGAATAGGTTTATCTTTGTATTGGGACTCCACCGAGCCTGATTTTCGTGTCACACTACCGAGTTTTACATTGATCGGAATGAGTTACTTGAAGAATCGTGTACATTGTTTTGCATCAAGCCATTCCAAATGGCCTAACACCATTGGAGCCAGATTGATCAAAGCGGTAGAGGAGAGTTTTGATTTCCACTCACCAAACCGAGTTGAAAGACGGGTTACATTGGCGAGCTATTAATCTCACCTTTGTTTCCAAACCGAGATGCTTGCAAAATTTGAGGCAAGTCTCAATCGAGCTTTGTAACATTATGGGCGTGTTGACCCTTTGTCCACCGGATAGGTGAGCCACTCAGTGACGAGCTTCTTGAATGCAACGTCCAACTCAAAGCAAATACAAATGGTGTTGGATCCTTCATAAACATACACCCTACTCCACAATTCAGATCTCCATTGACAACCCCTGCAATTCATATCAAAACAATGACAGATCAACCAAAACATAGGCGGAGGAAATAGATAATAATACAAAATAAACAACAAAATCAAATAAGTGACATTCAAATAACAAATGACGGATTAAAAACACAAAAAATGAGATCAAATCTCTTAGATTTTCCTCAAGCGGATACCTAAACCAACCGCATAACATCCAACCACATGGATTCAACCACATTTGCCCATTACAAGGTCAGTCTATTTAACAATATTTTAAATAGAAATTTTTGATTTAAAGCCCACGTGCTACTGAAGTGTTAAGTTGGTTTGGTGGAAAGAATTTGGAGTGGTCGATTAGAGGTTTGACCCCCACCCTTAGCATTTTATTTTATATATATTGAGAATTAGCGATAGACTTAACACAAACTACCATCTTTAGAGGCTTAAAACAATGCTAAACCCACTATTTGTAACCAAACCCCCAACTATAATTTATCGGTGAAAACCCTTAAAAGGGCAATTTTATTTGTCTCCCACATTGCTTATTTTTTCATTTTGAAAAACATTTGCTAAAGGAGGGACACCTAAAATTGCAATTTTAGCCGCTTTTGTTTTGTTGTTTTTTGCTTAGTGAGCCACATAGTGCTCCGAGACCACCGGGCCTTGCAAAGCATATTTTTTTCCCTGCCATTCATTTTTTCTTCGAAATTTGGATGTAATTGTATATTTAGAGTGTATTATACTAATTTGCGAGTTTTCATATTCAACTGTAAACCATTGTAACTACTTTAAAATTGGTAGAGATTTGTAATAAAAAAAAAAAAAAATTGGTTCAGTATCACTCATGAGACCTTTGATCTCATTTACTGCAACATTTGGTATAAAAATGTCTCTAGAAGCGCTTACGGGTAAATTCATCACAACAATTACTGCACTTAATGAATAATATAGCTGCAATAATGTTGTCTGGCATCGACCCTTTAAATTGATGGGGAGTAATAAGGACACACAGTGCACACACTTTGAGCCCTCCCATCCGTCTGTGAATGATTGCTTGATGTAAATTTAGGCACTAAAATTATCCGAGTATATAAGCGAAGTTACATGCGCATATGAAGATATTTCTTTGAGCCAATGTCAATAATCACATAGACCCCTTTCAATATTGTCTTGAACCACATATTGAATTCTTTCACATACATTAACACCTCTTTCACGTCTTTGCAGAGTATATAGAAAGGGTGAGATTCTTCCACATACTGACGAGTATATCGGAAGGGCGCATATATAGAAAGGTTCGGTATATCAGACTAATGGTATATAGATTGGGAGACCATATACCTCGAGTAATAAGAGCCTTACCCTTTGTCAGTCGATTCTGTAAAATGGGCACCAATGCCCCCAAGTTCTTTCTTCTAGACTCATAACTCCTTAGAGGAGATAACTACGTGAAATGGAAGACAAATATCAAAACACAACTTGAGTTTGAAGAGATTTTGAATATTGTGAATGGTTATATAACTAGATAAACAACTAATACAACCCAACAATGACAGCTTTATAGATCCAATCGAAGGCCAGTGATAATCTTGTTTTGCAGCATCCGATGATGTACAACCCCACAATCGAGATGCCAAAACATCCAAAGAAGTGTGGGATAAGTTGATCACAGTGTACGAAGCTAAGAACAAAAATGTAATACTAAATTTGTAGAGTCAATTACACACACTGAAGTTCAAACAAAATGAGAAAATAGAAGCTTTCTTGCGAAGAGTTGCAGAATTAAGGGATTCACTTCTAGCCCTAGGAGAGGAGGTCACTGATACAACTCTCATTCCCATTTTTCAGAGAGCATTCCCTCATTCATACCGCATTTTTGTGACAACACTAAACTTGTAAAATCAGGCAATCAGTTTTGATAAGTTAGTGAATCTATTGCAACAAGAGGAAGAAATGTACAATAAAGATGATGAAGAGGAGTAGACACTTTCTTCTCATTAGAAATGGAAAGGAAAAGGAAAAGGAAAATCTCATCAAAAGTCCCAAAATTAGCATCAACAAGGGGACAAGCAACAAAAGAAGAAATGTCCTATCTACAAAAGAGGACATGAGTTAAAAGATTGTTGGTTCAATACCTATAAGAAAGGTTCATCAAGTAATTTTGGACCTGAACACTAGCAATGTCACAAGGGACATTCAAACCGAAAGCACCCTATAATTTACAAAGCAAATTGCATGGCTAAACAAGGAAAGCTAACACCATTGTCATCCATCTAGCTAAGGTTATATGTCCAAGAATGTAACATTAATATAGAAGCTTAAAAGAATGCTTAACTAGTATGAAAACAATACAAAATCTAACTAAACATGCCTAATAATATGCTTGAATTACCTAACATGGGCCTAAATAGACCTAAGAGGGAAATCAAATGGTTATGGTTACTACTCCAGACAAGGTGAAATGGCCTCTCCAAATGACTACTTGGCCATTTTGGATATCTATATACTAACCCCATTGAAGGCTTTAAACAAGGATTAAACTTGGCTATATATCATATTTATTATATGAGATCAAATCAAAGCATGGTGTAAAGTATAAAGGAATGAGGTGCACCTTTTTTATAGTTTTCCTTTTGGGAGAAACTTGTATTTTGGTGCATGTGAGACTAAAAGCCCTAAATTAGATTAGAATTGCTAATCATGATTAGGCCTTGCTAATCACAATTAGTGAATTACCAAGTGATTAAGAGGTATGGAGCCTTAATCAACCACTTAGGGTCAACTAGGAGGCTAGGATAAGATTTTGAAGCTTGTTGAGACGTTGTGGAGGTGAATGGGGTGATTTTGAGTGGTTGGAAGAGGGGTTTGAGTCAATACTAGGGTATATTGACCAAATCAAGGGCAAAATAGGCTTAATTAGCTTATAATCGCTAATTGTCTATTTTGAAGAGGATTTTGGCTTACTGATTTGCCATAAAGTGGCATCTTGAATGTGAAAGGGGTTACACAATCAACAACGTGGTGTTAATTGGCTAAATTGGCAAGACATGTTAGTTAATGAGAAGAATAGGAGTGATTTGCATGTGTTTTGGCAATAAGATTGCAAAAGCGGAATTTAGGTGTCTACATTTGCCCCTGTTTGAGGTGAAGTTAGTGACTTCACTTCAAACATAGTAGACAAACATAAACAGGTGGATTTTTGAAGAAAAATTAGTAGGATGAAGGATGCCCCCTCGAGTGTCGATGGGGTGATAGAAGAAATCAATCGACGATTGAAAATATGATTTGAAATGGATAGAAGAAAATAGGTTAGAACAAGCGTGAAACCCTTAGGCATTGAGAAGGAATGAAAATAGCGATAAACGTGGTTGTCTATTTCCCGAGATGAGTTTTTAGGAGAAAAATTAGTAATGGTAATAAATGCTAATGGAGAAGAAATGATTAATGGAGAAATATAGGACAAGCCTAATCTTTGCATTTAACCTTTCAATAAGCAACCTATTTATATAATTTTTCCCCTAAGTCTACATCATCAAATTTTATTTAAAATAAACAAAAGTGTAAGATAACATGAAAAGCTAAATTACTAACAATTGTTTACTGCTAAAAATATGTAACTCCATGTAACATACATTATGCAATGCAATACGAGAAAGTAAACCATCATATGTAACAGAGAAACTAGTACAATCACACGTACTCAAACAAATAACGTGTTGCACCCATGTTTTTGTTATCAAGTTGCAATTCCCAAATGTTCATGTTGTAACGAAAAGGGTTAAAAATGATGCCCCAAGCAATAACACATGCAATGGGAAAAATGGAGGACACAAGTAGTCCTATGGAAAAACTTCATGTACTACGATACGAGTCTTTAGCACCTCACTTTGTTGTATGAGAGTAGAACGTAGTATGCAACCAAGTTTTTGTTAATGGGGGTAGATTACGATGATCCATAAGTCATTTGAGACCAAAACAAACAAGAACGTAGAAAGACTCTTTTGTAAGACATATTTCAATGTGCGAGGATGATGCAATTGACATAGGTTTCAGCTGCATATATGTTGTTTACCATTTTTTTCTATTTTTTTGAATTTTTACATTTTTTGGATTTTTAGTAATAATAATTTTTGTTTTTTTAAATTTTTATGAAACAAAATATTATTAGAAAAGATAACGAAGTTGCGATGGCAATGCTTAAAAGTGACCGAAGGCAAAAAAATGCCTCGAGTAGTAGAAAAGGCTGTTAGGAAGCAAAAATATGCCCCAACATAGCAAAAACATGCCGAAAAATAATTATTTTTAAAAAAATCATCGCAACCAATGTTAGAGGAATTTTAGAAGATACACGGCGGTTTCGAGGCACTTTGGGAGCGAGAAACACACTGTGGGAGGTAGAAATGAGCATATAAGCCACCGCGGCAAGTCATTTTACCACATTTTCTTATCATTTGACTACTGAATTGATCTCTAACCTACGAGAGGAAATGGTGAGAGTAGTGAATCGAAGGCATCATGCATACCTCATAAGGGACTACTTGAGACTTCCAACAGATGGACCACTGGTACCCAATTCTCTCATTTACCCTAGTAGTTCAATTTTTTTAATTTTTAACGAAAAATATGCATTTTTAGGTAAAATTTAGGGCAAAACTAGGGGGAGAAACCTATGTTAGGTGTGTTTGCAATTTTTTTTGTTTTCCTTGACAACATGGGCGCTTGGGCACCTATGCTGAGCAACTTATTTAATTTTTGTGAAATTTTTGTACCAGTATGGGCGCCTATACTGAGCTATTTTTTTGTTTTTTTGACTTAGTTGGCGAGCATGGGTGCCCAGGCGCCTGTGTTGAGCCATTTTTTTGGTTTTTTTAGTTTACTTGGTCACTATGGGCATGTAGGCACCTGTGTTGAGCCCTTTCGACATTTTTTTGGATTTTGTTGGCCAACATGGGCACCTAGGCGCCTGTGTTGAGCCAGTTTGATATTTTTTTGACTTTTGTTGGCTAGTATGGGCGCCTAGGCGCATGTGCTTGAGCCACTTTAGCATTTTTTTGACTTTGTTTGGCTAGCATGGGCACTTGGGCACCTATGCTGAGCCACTTTGGCATTTTAGTATTTTGGTTGGCCAACATGGGCACCTGGGTGCCTATCTGAGCCACTTTGAAAGTTTTTTGACTTTGTTTGCCCAACATGGGCACATGTCTTTGAGCCACTTTGGCATTTTAGCATTTTGGTTGGCCAACATGGGCACTGGGTGCTGTCTTGCTTGAGCCACTTTGATAGTTTTTTGACTTTGTTTGGCTAATATGGGTTCTGTCTTTGAGTGACTTTGGCATTTTAGCATTTTGGTTGTTGCTAGCATGGGTGCACAGGTGCTGTCTTGAGAGCCACTTTGGTGAATTTTGCAAATAGTGAGCCAAGAGATGGGTGCAGGTGCTTGTGTCTTAAGCCACTTTATTATTATTATCATTTTTGACTTTTTGATTATGTGGGAGTGTGCAGCGCGCATGCCGAGAGCATGACACTGGTGCACACATAAGGGAGGGCGTTTACACATAAAAGACACTCTTAATTTTTTTAGGCCAAAAACTTAGCTTTTTGTTTAGCAAACCCCTGATAGAAGAAAAATGTGAACCATAAAGAAATTTAACAATGAGAATATAAGAATAACACACTAAATTTAGACCTTTTTAGAAGAAATTGCATGGTATAATAGAAAAATAGACTACAAAAATTGACTTATTTGGTTCTGAAGCTGTATTTGGATGTGCTAGGGATATGGGAGTGACATGCATGACTTCATACTTTTGAGGTGACACTTGGATGTTTTAACCGGGTCTTCCTAGAGATTACTTTGGAAATGATAGGCTTATCTTACATAACTGACATACCCCATATTCCTTTTGATCATAGTTTACTCACAACCTTAGCTGAGAGATGGCGTAGTGAGAGTCAAACCTTCCACTTCTGATATGTGAGATAAGTGTGACACTAGAGGATGTGTGGCGGATCCTACGAGTTCCGATCCAGGGCCATTTGATTACCTACGATGGTCATCAACACTTTGAGTTGAGCATTATATAGCCATGATATTTGGATTGACTAACATTCCCTACCAAGGCCTGACAACTGTGGTTAGGAGATGCATGGATGATGCATGTCTAGGATGGGTACCTGTATACTTATTAGCGCTTGTTAGTGACATGTTCTTTGTATGATAAGATTGGCACTCGATCCTCCCTAGGTCTTATTAGAGTGATCCACCCTGCTTGATTTAGGCGAGTCTACCACTAGGGTCAGGTGTATACTGGCTCACTTATATTATGACTTACATTTGATAGCTTATCATGGTCAGAAGACAATAGGCCATGCTAATTTGCTACAAATTTGGGCTTGGGACCACATTGCCATTGGATGTCCTTTAGGAGCATTGAGAACTTGAGTTCTTAGAGAGCCTTCTCTCATGGAATGGGTTCCTGATGGAAATGATGTTCCTAGCCACATGGGGGATACCAATTACTTATAGCGAGCATTTGACGAGCTATAGCTCCACATGATTATTCTGTGACCATACAAGCTATATCAGTGGCCACATGATGTAAATGAGTTAGGGATGGTAGTAGTAGATCACTTTATTATTGGGAGCAGGAGCCACGTCTTAGAGTGGTACAGGGTGGACCAAGTTCAACACCAACTTGGTCTTATTCAGGGGATTCTTGGTGATGAGATGTGGTATGTGCACCGATATAGAGATATTTTTGACATGGGACCACATATTAGGTTGGACCGAGCCCTTGCTAGCTTTTCAGAGGTAGTCTCACAACCTTGGGTACAACAGAGCAGAGATAGTAGATCCAGGTACTACGCCATTATGCAATGTGGTATGCGCTAGTGTTTCCACATTGATTATCCATTCCTCGGAGATATTGATCGCAACGAAGCGTGATGAGCAGGCTCCAGATCCATCGATAGAGGCACAAGCACAGAGATAGGTAGTACCATATATGGGGGTACCATTATAGGATCCAGTGCAAGGACCTTTATCACCCCCTCATGCAAGTCCACGACATAGTCCACTAAGGGGTGGAGGAGGGGACTGACATGATGAGGATATGGAGGATGATTTTCTAGATATTCAGGATACATAAGCTATGCCTAATATAATAGATATGCAAGATATATAGATATATAGGATACCCAGGTTATACTAGATACATAGGTTATATAAGATACACGAGTTATACCAGGTACACAAGTTGTACCAGATACACAAGTTATTGCCTTACAATAACAATTTCAACATGTGACAACTTTGCAGCTTCAGATGGTAGTTGAGAGGGATTAGGCTATTACTGAGAGGGATAGGGCCCTTGTAGATGGGGACAACTTGCGATAGAACTATACCAGGCCAGGACTGAGTGAGATCAAGCCTTTTTAGAGTGAGATCGAGTGATGGTAGATAGCCTATAGTCCTAGGTAAAGATAGATTAGGCTATAGTAGAGTAGAATTGGCTACAGGTAGAGTAAGGTCAGCTACAGATAAAGTGGGATAGAGTGATAATAGATAGCCAAAAACTACAAGTAGAGCGAGATCAAATTATGGCAGAGTGGTCACAACTATGGATAAATCTAGCCAGCATTAGGGAAGAGTGTGATACACTACAGCAGGAAGATACGTCCTCGGGATGCAACTGATGATTGGTCATAGTGCTATTGTAGTAGGTGAGGCCACTTACTATAGGATGTAATACTACACAGTTGTTCTCGGCTGATCGAAGAGTTCCTGAGTATAGTCATATAGTAGGTAGCAGGTCTCGATCTAGATCCCATAGACCATCCCAATCAGTGTGATCTGTAGAGGGTCCTTCAAGACAAACGTCTCAGAGCAACATGGGTCGATCCCAACTGGTTAGCTTAGTTTGATGCGCTTGAACTTGATGTAGCTCCTTCTACTCATTCAACACCTTAGATGCCCCCACCTAGCAGTCTTCTTGGACTGGCAACCCCGATGTGGGTGAGAGTCATGGTTGAATTTCTTATTGACATGCCAGATGTATTACTTTCTTTTGGTGTACTGACCTCATGATGAAGGCATAATTTTATATGGATGTATGTATATTGTTTTTTATCATGCCTTGTGATGAAGGAACTTTTTGTATAGATGCCCATGATGACTTGTTATATCAGATGTATATGGACACTTATATTTTTGATGATATATATGATGATAGATGGATTACCGACGTATCACATGTTGTATGAGATATCATGCTTAATTTGTTTCTTTATGTTTGTATCACCTGTTAGATTATGAGATAGCCTTAGCTGATATCATATTGTATGTTAATGAGATACTTTGAGTAAAACATGTTTATATTTTTGATATTGGTGTGGGGAGGATAGATTTGTGATCATGCGCAACCCCTCTTGCCCCATTGGTGATACAATACTTGATGATTAGCTTTTAGTATACATGCGTGATGTAGACTTAGCATATTTTTGATATATGATGTATAGATGTGATGGATATATGCGATATGATGATGAAATGATAAGACAATGTACAATTAAAAATTAACAAGCACAAGTTTAAACAAATCTAATCAAAGCAACACATTTATTTACAAGTATGCAATACAAAATGGACTCAATGCAATACACTACAAAATAAAGTGATATTCAATCTAAGTAAGCAAGTGAATCCAATTTAAAGCATACAATACAAAAATTAATGCAACCAAAACCATACAAACCAACAACTAAAAGTAAGCAAACCACTACTTTGTTTTTGTGGGACAATTTTGGGACGTTTTTTTGTTGTTTTTGGTCTTTATTTCTAAGACAATTTTCTATTGTTTTGGAGTTTTCTATGAAACATTTTTGAATGTTTTGGTTTTTTCAAGGAACATATTTGTATGTTTTGGGATTTTCAAAAGTTATATGAATGTTTTTGATGTTTTCTTAACAATTTTCCAAAGCAAACACACAAGAAAAGAAAGAAACATAGATGCCCCTAGCGTTAGATGGGATGTAAAAGGTTAAAATGCCATGTGGTATATGCCAGAAGTGACATTGCGAAGCTTCCCCTAGCGTGAGGTGGGTTCATTCAATGTTAACTTTTCTACACTCAAAAGGGTAGATTAGTCGGATAAGGGTAATGAAGGATAGACTCACAAGGGGCTCAGACGAAGGTAAAGATCAACTTGGGAAAAATTTCCGTACTCCTTAAACCTAGACTACTTTTGAACAACGGATCCTCCCTTGGCACCAGAAGGTAGTTTTCACGAAAGGACTTGTCCAAAGATCCACCATTTCATGGTTTTCATTATTGGACGTACCTGTTTATTTATCTTTATCTTTTTATGTTTTTATACTTGTTTTTTATTTACTTTTCTTGGTATTTTGTAGAGACCCCATACTTAAGAATAAAAGCGCTTAAGATGCATTGCGTTCATGGGTTCTAAAAGCTCTTGGCCATCTGAATAGACCAACTCATATGCACCTAAACCGAAATTAAACTCGAAATTAGAAACGATAATGTATAGTCCTAGCCAGTTGGGCTCAAATTTCCCTTTCTTTTCTCGATCTTTATTGGTGTTCTTTTGATTCTATTTCAATACCATGTCTCCTACCTCAAACTAACGAGGTATGACCATCTTGTTGTATCTGTCATACTTGATCGTGATACACTTTTAGGTGATTGAGGGTGCGAAGGAATTTCTCATCTAATATCTCCAACTCTTCGGTCTGCTACTCTATAGTCCTCCTCTCTTCATTCAGGTAATCCCTTAGCTCGATACGCAAAGAAGGGATCTCGATCTCTAAAGGCAAGATGGCTTCTAAATCGAATACTAAAGAATATGGAGTTGCACTTGTAGGAGTGCGGATAGAAGTTTTGAATGCCGAGAGGCCCATTACCTTGAGGGTAATAAGGGGTTGAAAACTTAAGGGAAATTTGAAAGCGTTTGCAGAGTGCTTTCACATTTTTTTATTTTTGAACGACTTACCATTATCAGTGATAATGTAAGAAGGAATATCATATCTATAGATGATATGATTCATTATAAACTTTGAAATTTGGGGACCATCTATATAGGCTAGAGGAACAACCTCTACCCATTTTGTAAAGTACTCAGTGGCCATTATAATGAACTTGTGGCCATCCAAGGAGACATGATTAAGTTTCCCTATTAGATTGAGACCCCACTTTGAGAACAACTAGTGTGTCGTGATTGATTGCAAGGATTGTGCCGACACATGTATCAAATTTACGTACTTTTTAAAATCCACATACTTCTTCACATGTTAACAACAATCATGTTCCATGGTAGGAAAATATTAGCCTACTTTGAGTATCTTCTTTGTAAGGACAATACCATTAGTATGAGCTCCAAAAATGTCCTCATACACCTCCTTGAATGCTTGGATAGATTTATCGAATTTAAACAATGCAAAAATTCCTATCGTAGCCTCGGCAGAAGAGGGTGCCCCAAAGTACACAGATAACGGGCTATATGTTGGATGAGGTTGCACTTTTCAGCATGGGATATGTTCATAGGGAAGGTTCTATCATGGAGATAATTGAATATTTCAGCGTACCATGGTGAAAAGGGACCAACAACTTCACATACTAAATAAGAGTCTGGTATGTTGTACACTATTGTTATTAGATTTTCAACAAAGAATGACATATAATTGTTCTCTAGTGGAATTCTCAACATAGATCCTACCATAGCCATGATGTCTATCACTCTGTTATGAGCTCTTGGTATTTTATCAAATGTTATCTTCTCAAAGAATTCTTTCAAGGAATCTACCATTATTTTATATGGAAGTAACTTTTCATCTTTAACTTTATATTCATCTGTGACCTATTTGATAATAAGCATTAAATCACTAATGCATTTTACTTTTATGATATCCCATTTGATGGCCAACTTCATTCCTATAATGAGAGCTTCATATTCTACTATATTGTTCATGCAAGGGAATCCAATTCAAAATGCATGCGGAATCAAGTCTCCATGGGAGTGATTAGAACAACTCCAACACCTGAACCATGAAATTTAAAAGAGCCATCGAAGTACATTTGCCAAAATGTAGATTCTTCGAGGTACATAATGGATGCATCTGGTAGTTCTAGACTCAAGGGTTTAGTACACTGGTAGTGGAGCTTCTGCTAGTTGATCTGCTAACACCGTCCTTTTACTAAATTTTGATGAACGTATTCAATGTCAAACTCACTTAATAAGATGATCCAATTAGCCATCTTTCCGGTTAGTGCTGGTTTGGACAATAAATACTTCAAAGGGTTGAACTTTGAAATAAGATTGATTTTATTGCTAAGCATATAATGACGTAGCTTCTAGAAATCAAACACCACGGTTAAGCAAGCTTTCTCAATTTGTGGATAATTTAGCTCATATGCTACCAATGTCCTGCTCAAATAGTACACCGCCTTTTCTCTCTGTTCTTTGTCATACTGGGCTAATAATGCTCCAATTGTAAAATGTGTAGTAGAGATATAAAGTAACAAGGGTTCTCCTGCCATGGGTAGCATGAGAATAGGGGGGTTGGCCAAGTATTCTTTTATCAAAGCAAACACTTGTTGTTGTTTTGGTCCCCAGTTAAAATTAACATATTTCTTAAGAAGATGTGTAAATGTATGACACTTGTCTGCTAGTTGTGAAATAAACCTTCTGATGGCCTGAATTTTCCCTTGTAAGCTACATAGTTGTCTGATATTCTTAGGGGGAGGCATTTCTGTGATAGTCGTAACCTTTGCAGGGTCCACTTTTATTCCTCTATGTGACATAATGAATCCTAATAATTTTCCAGATAAAGACACCAAAGACACACTTCTTTGGGTTAAGTCAATTTATAATCCCTTAAACGCCGAAAGATACGTAGTAAAATTTTTGGGTGTTCCTCTTAGGTTTTAGATTTAGCTTGATGATATCATCTACGTAATCTTCATTGATGTCACTTATCATATCATGAAAGATTACAGTCATTGCTCTTTAATATGTAGTGCCTGTATTTTTAAGGTTTGAAAGATATGACTAGGTAACAAAATGTCCCCCATGGAGTCGTGAAAGCCATCTTGTGATAATCTTCTTCTGCAATATTTATCTAATTATAACTTGAGAAGCCATCCATGAGTGAAAGCATCTCATAACTTGCTGTAGAATCAATAATCATGTCGATGTTTGGAAGAGGAAAATCATCCTTAGGACAAGATTTGTTTATATCCCTAAAATCCGTACATACTCTAATACCAACTAGCTTCTTTTGAGTGGGACCACATTGGATATCCACTTTGAGTAGTCGATAGGCCTAATAAAGCCTACTTCTAGTAACCTTTCTAGCTTTGCCTTTACCAATAAGGTGACATGAGGATGCATCTTTGAGCTTTTGTTTGATGGGCTTGACATCTGGGTGTACCATAAGATTGTGCACCACTAGTGTAGGATCAAGTCTTGACATGTCCATGCATAAGACCACATGAAGATGTTTGCATACTATTTTAAGAGTTCTGTAAATGTTTTTGTTCTTTGGCTGAGAGGGAAGCTCCCATCTTAACTATCCAAGACAGTTCCTCCGTGCCGATATTAACATCTATTATATCTTCCACTAATAACTTTGATTCATCCCCCATGCATGTAGGATCAGGAGAGGATATTGAGATCCTCCTCTATCACATGTGGCTCAGGGATATCTTCATATTGAAGTGGGTACATTATCTTTTCCATAGGTTATTTTTCCTATTTGTCCACAAGTGCCTCAAAGAGGTTTTCACTATAGGACTTCCCCCTTTTATTTCCACATGGCTTTTCTTCTGGGACTTTTAACCTTGCTCACTTTTTTACTTAAATTTCCACACAACTTTACTTCCTCTCCAAAGTATGCACATGCGTTAAGATGAATGGAGAACCCCTTCTTGTGATCATTTCTTTGAATGTTGTCTCTGATTCCCAGGAACTCACCAATGGCCTCATCATTACGAAACATGTCAATAGGCACATGTTTTTTTTTTATCCCAATTCACAAGTGATGGGTAAGTGAGGGTTAATGATTGAGTTATAGGGGATTTTGTGGGTATAACAGGGGTTATATTAAGGATATCCATATTGACGAATAGGTTCGTAAAGGTAAGGTATTCGTAAAGACTACATCAAGAATCTATTTCACTTTCGTTTCCGTAAAAAATTATTGTCACTCTCAAAAGGCATACTCATCATCTGATGAGTGAGACTCATATAAATGGATTCCTATACCTGATTTACCTACTATACGTCGACGTATTGCAAGAGCTTATAATGGACCCTATTCTTGGAAGCCACAATCACGTCCTTTATACCCCATGGAAATCATTATCTGATTAGGAATGGGATACTTAGGTGATTTATAGCATGTAGCCATGTCATTATCATCCTGGATGAAATACAATGTCCATAAGAAGCCTTTCGTATTCTTCTTTGCTAGTCATGAGTAAATTTATTGAAAGGGCAAGCTTCTCTTGATCTCTGGACTTTAAAACATGACCTACCATGTGTTTGGGCTGATAGCAGACCATTGTGAACCATTAGGGATTGTTGTAGATCATAATCTCCAAAACCGCTTGGCTTGACCTTCATTTTTCATGTAGACAAAAGGAGTTTCTAAGGTGGAAGCACCATTTTCATTGATAGATAGGGTATCTGGATCCACTCATGAAGTGAGGGCCTTTGACTAGATAGGAATAGTGATCTCCGTAGATGGACACTTATAGATTGTAGGGAAAAATCCCAACAACAATCTATAATGAGAAAAAGGTTGAGGGCCCCCATGTGGTGAGTATATGTCCCTCATATTGTAACTTTAAACATTGATGATACGTTGATGGCATGACTTGCATGGCATGAATCCATGGGAAACCGAGAAAGATATTGTAAGGGAGTTCCAGGTCTAAGACGTGGAACTTTGTATCATGTGTTATGGGACCCACTTCTAATGAGAAAGTGATCATTCCAGCTGATTTTCGTTCTTCATTGTCATATGCCTTAATGGTGATGACCTTTGTTTCTAGATCAACTTCTATGTAACCTAGTTGGCAGACTAGTTTAAGAGTACATATGTTAAGACCCAATCCGCCGTCCACAAGCAATCTCTTAACCTTATTTCATTTGATGATAACCTCAATATGCAATGGTAGGTTATGTGAAGGATCTTCAACTAAGGCTTATGTAGTGTTGAAGGTTATGTGCTCGAAAGGAACAAGTTGTGCTACCATGGCTTGTAAATGTGTTGGGTCAACATCAATAGATACTCCTAATCATTGTAAGGTTTTGTAAAGTATATCCTTATGGATGTTAGATATCTTTAGAAGGTCTAAGATGGAAATCTTATCCGTAGTTTTTTCTAGTTGATCTAACACATCATAGTGACTATCTTGAGGAGGAGGGGGTAGGGTTTAGAATTTATAATGAGGTGAGCCCACTGTGTTACCACAACACATTCTCTTGTCTTGATTCTAACTGTATTAATTTTCTCAATGAGGGGGTCAACACAACCTATCAGGGCATCAAAATGGCCTTTGTTTGACATATAATTAACATTCTTATGATGAGACCATTGTTCCTGATCCGAATTTTTCTTTTCTTTGTGATTGGGAAAAGGCTTTTTTAAGATACCTAGTTTTTCATTTGGAGATTTTATAGCTACAATGGAATCTACTTCAATATCACCGTTGTTGACTAGGTCTTGAATATAGTGTTTTAATCTTAAACACTTGTCTATTTTGTGACCTTTTACGTGGTGAAACTCATAAAATTAATTCTCCCTAAACCATGATGGTTTAGGTGTATCATCCTCTAGGGTTGTGTTTCAAGGTACTTTACCATGTTTACGACCTCTAACTATTTTAGTATAGACGATATGGATTCAGATAGAGGAGTAAAAGTGCGGCGTTTATACTCGGTGGGTGGATTACTCTTTTCAAGTTTCAAAGGTGTTATGTTATGCATGGCTTGCACCCGTATAGAGTCTACTATCCCATCACTAATGACATTTTTGTTTGTATTAAGAATAAAATTTGTTTTATCATTAGATTTAGAATCGTTGTGTTCACAGGAGAAAGTTTTTAGAGTCCCCCTAACTAACAATGCCTTTTCAATTTGACTCCCTTTTTCTATTACATCTTCAAACATGTTACCACAATGCATTTGTAAGTGGAATGTAATGTTTGGATGGAGGTTGGGAACAAATATGCCTATCAGCTGCTTTTAAGGTAGGGAAGCGACTAGCTAACCCTCTTCATCTTTATAAAAATGCAACGAAGTTTTCGTTGTTTCATTGCTTGGTATTGCAGAGATCTAACATAGTAACATCATTTTCTATATTGAAAGAGAAGTGTCGTATGAAACTCTCTACTAGTTATGACCATGTTGATATGGATCCCTTAGGGATATGCACAAACCATTCTAGCGTCGTTGCTCCTAAAATTCATGGAAATAAGTGCATAAGATAATTCTCAATGAATGTCACCTTTTGACATGCCATATAAAAGTCTTTTATATGATCATGAGGGTCACCTTTTCCTTTCTATTTATCAAATTTTGGAAAATCAAAATGTCTTGGTAAAGGTACCTGCAACATGGCTTTGTCAAATGGGTAAGGACATAACTCATCGAACTAATACTTTTGCTATTGTCCTTCGGTTTGGCCCTCTCGTAACACTTGAAGGGCATTCTTCATTGTTGACCACTCTTGATTAAAAGTTGATCTTGCATGGGTGGCATAAGCCTATATGAAGGATTAAATCTAGGTGTTTTCCCACCTCTATTTTTTGTGAGAATCTCTTCATAGGGATCTCTTTGTGCTTCTTGTTGAGGAGTGTGTATTAGGAACTCATGAAAGGAAGCCTTAGGTTTTGTCTTTGGTATGGATTGTTTCAAAAATATTGGTTGTTCTTTTTGTATATGCTAAGCCAAACTTGCCAATTGACAAGTGAGGGCTTGGACCTGTTATTCTAACATAACCTCTTTAATGGGTATTTCATGACGATCTTCGTTAGGAGGAGGTTGTGCATGATGAACATGTTATTCATGGTCTTCACAACAAATTTTAATAGGAGGTAAATGATAGTCTCCATTATTTTTGAAAGGTACTTCCTCATTATTTTGTCGTGCAGAAGTAGAGGCATGACTTGGGTTTAATATGTCATCTATATGATGACGAGGATGTTCCACTTCCTCTTCCCCTCAAACCATTGTAGAAATGAGAGAAGGGTCCACCATGGGAGGTAACCTAGCTCCTAGTTCCATAACATGCATAAGAACCTCATGTTTTTTTTTGAAAAATGTAATCATCAAAATTGGTAGGAGGACACTCTATATTCATACGAGGAGACTCTTCCTCTCCACCACTATGGTCAACCATGATGTTATCCTCTAAAAGAGGGTTGTCACCTCCAAATATATCAGTTCCTAATCTTCGGGATCCCATCCTCGTAGTAGGCATACTCAAGATAGGAAATACGACATGAAGAATTTCCACTAAGGTTTACTAAAAGAGACCTTAGTCAAATTTGTGTAGCGTAACGACCCTAAGTTGTTAAAACAAGGTGACTATAGAATAACCACAAAAGTGATAGGTCGAACAAATGTACGAATTAAAGAATAAAAAACAAGCTACCCTAGTAAGGTAATATATGACACAAGTTTTCCTTAGAATAATACAATGACGTATAATGCTCAAAATTTAGTTACACCAAATAGTTTATTCTCTAAGATTTCATCTAGATAGGTTTGCAACCAAATAGTGACAACACAACATCACCAATTAGGTCAAGTTTGCAACAAACAAGGCCTAAATGATAAGAAAATGTTGACGCGATCTTTTAACAAGATATAGTAAAAACTAGTTTCTAAACACTAACAAAGTCCAAGTCTCGTAAAATGGATGATAATAATGTGAGCAACATAACAACACTATTTGGACACGTGAACCAAGATTTTGGGAAAGCAAGATTTCTAGTGTCAAAATTATGTTATCGTGATGCTAACAATGTATCCTCAACACTCACAAAACTTAAGACAAAGTTAGGATGTAAAACTACGTCTAAGTATAACAAGAAATTGTTATGCGTGTGAACAACATAACTCTACAATATAGAGATTTAGGTCTAATTTCACAATGGAAACAAGACATAAATATCTCAATTGTATGGCTATAATGTGGGCAACATAACAACTCAAAAGAAGAAAAATATGAAATCACCTAACTACGATGATAATAAGTCTCAAATATGGGTTTTGAGACAAGGGGGCCTACTAGATCGTGAGTACGTACCATGCACACTTTCAACACTTGCGCTTCGACATTGTAACCTAGTCGCACAAGTAGAATACAAAAATGGTGGAAATGCGATATCTAGCGGTATCTGTATATGTTGTTTCCCTTTGTCCAAAAATGGGCAACAAGAAAACAAAGGTGCAAACCAAGTGGTGTAGAAATAAACTTGGTGTTAGTTTGGCGAGAGTTTCACCTTGTCTTAGGATAAGTCAAAAACTAGGAGAAATTGACACCAAGAAGATTTTGTAATGAAAATCACATGGTTTAAAATTTAAGATATTCTTTCTATTTTTCAAAAACAAGAGTTTGAATCTAACAAAGTTTTCACTTTGTGAGAGCTCTCAAGTATACTATCTAAGAAAAAAACAATGGCTCCAAGCCGACAATCTTCCTAGGTGGTTCTCTCTCTAGGTGTCACAAGATATCTAGAGCAAACTTGATTTACCAAGGTTTCCCAAGGAGTATCTTGGCTTTACTTTACCCCCTTCAGTATAATGAGCACCGAAGTGCGTTTAGTTATACTTTCACTGGGGTCGTGATACAAATATCTTTGATGCTAATATCACCAAGGCATACTAGACAAGTCGGTAGTGTGGAGCACTTTCCTGTTTCATTCACAAGGTTCCCTCTTGCATGAACTACTTTAGGGTTCCTAGGACCACCCCCATTGTTGTAGCTTAAGGCTTATGCCAAAGGGGTTATGTCCTAGTTGAGCGGATGAGCCGTAGCTCTTAACTGAAACCTGCAAATACAATGTGATGATTGTGGTGTATTTTTTATCTTTTAGACTTAATGTGGTTTTTGTCACACTTCTTTTGGCAACCTACAATCACATGTGTAGTTAGAAAAATTGTTTAGGTCCTTCACACAAATGGTTAGTAGTTCCAAAATATTCACAATATCATAGGAAAATAGCAATGAAAAATGCTTGTAAATCAACTAACTACCATCAAACTTTGTAAAAAAACAAGGTTTATTCCCAATTAATCCAAGTGCTTCTTAATGAAAGACTAAAATTGATTTTGATTCCCAAGATCACCTTAGGTGCAAGGGAAGAGCATACACAAATTTTAGCCTTGATTTCTTTATTAAGTGAAAAAGCTCTTAAACTAAAAGATTAAGTACATGAAAAAAATGAAGGTTTATTCTCTTAAGCACAAAATGAATGATAATTGTTCCTACTTACTCCTAAGAATAAAAAGAATGGTTTAGAGGTGTTTTTGGTTCTCAAAATCACACTAGGTGCAAGAGAAGAGCATACACAACTCTATTCCAAACTCAATCAAAGTTTGAAAACACAATCACTCCTCAAACCCTAACCCAATTTACTCAAATATCCCTTATCCAACCCTGGGAGAATTTTTTTAGGAATATTGCTCTAAAATCATTAATTTGACAAAAATAACATCTAAAAACCCTTAAAAACTGATAGGAATCATAAAATTGAAGTTATGGAATTTTGATAAAATTTTACCTTGATGCATAGGCACCCCTACTAGTGCACATGTGCTCACAGTCATGCACATGCACTCACATTCATGCACAGTGTGCTCACAGTCATGCACAAGCACCCCTCTATCATCTTTCACATAGTCAATGATGCACAAGTGCTTCCAGTGAGGCACAGGTGCTCACAGTCATGCACATGTGCCTTTTTCTGTAGATGGTCAAAAATATGAGTTTTGAAGCAATTTTTTAAAAAAAGGTCCAATCTTTGGGATTTCTTGGCAATTTTGATAGGGCTTCACCTCCTTATATCCTACAAAAAGAAAGAAAACACAACTTCTACCACTAATCTAGTTGAAACAAATTTTAAAAATGGAAATTGATCTAAAACTTTGAAAATTACTCTAAAACTTTGAAATTAATCTAAAAGCTTAAAATTAATCTAAAAAGCTTTAAATTACACTAGAGAGCTTGAAAGGAAACTACAAAAATTGAAATTAATTTAGGAAACTTGAAACTAATCTAAAAATTTGAAATGATTTTTTTGAAACTAAGTTAAAAAGCTTAAAAACTAAATGCAATGGGGTATAATCCCACCAAAGCGAAATTAAAGCACCCTAAAATTTACAAAGCAAATTACATGACTAAAAAGGAAAGCTAACACCATTTCCATCCATCTAGCCAAGGTTCTAAGTCTGAATGTAACATTAGGATAAAATCTTAAAAGAATGCTTAACTAGTATGAAAATAATACAAAATCTAACTAAACATGCCTACTAATATGCTTGAATAGCCTAACATGGGCCTAAATAGACCTAAGAGGAAATCAAATGGTTATGGTTGCTACTCCAAACAAGGTGAAATGGCCTCTCAAAATGACTACTTGTTCATTTTGGATATCCATATACTAACCCCATTGAAGGCTTTAAACAAGGATTGAATTTGGCTATATATCATATTTATTATATGAGATGCAAATCAAAGCATGGTGTAAAGTATATAGGAATGGGGTGCACCTTTTTTATAGTTTTCATTTTGGGAGAAACTTGTATTTTGGTGCATGTGGGACTAAAATCCCCAAATTAGATTAGAATTGCTAATCATGGTTAGGCCTTGCCAATCACAATTAGTGAATTACCAAGTGATTAAGAGGTATGGAGCCTTATTCAACCACTTAGGGTCAAGTAGGAGGATAGGATAAGCTTTTGAAGGTTGTTGAGACATTGTGGAGGTGAATGGGGTGATTTTGAGTGGTTGGAAGAGGGGTTTGAGTCAATACTAGGGTATATTGACCAAATCAAGGGCAAATAGGCTTAATTAGCCTATAATCGCTAACCATATGTTTTGAAGAGGATTTTTTCTTACGATTCATTTTAAAGTGGCATCCTTAATGCAAAATGGGTTACATAATAAACAATGTGGTGTTAATTGGCTAAATTGGCAAGACACATTAGTTAATTAGCAAAGAGCACTAATTATAATGGAATTGGGAAGAATATGAGTGATTTGCGTGGTTTTGGCAATAAGATTGAAAAAATGGAATTTAAGTGTCTACATAAGCGTAATCAAGGGCATAAGAAGGGGAACTGGAGAAGAAAACCCCATCAACAAGGAAATATAATTGTACAAGAAGAACATTCAGAACATGAGTACTTCTTATACACTTATCATTCTAGTGAACCATCCACGTCATCTAGTGATAGTTGGTATGTTGATTCGGAGCCGCTACACACATGACCGGGAAAAATCTTTGGTTTACTACAATAAGGGACATGCCTTCGAAAAACCATATTTCATTAGGTGATGATTATTCATACATAGTACAGGGGATTGTGAACATTTCTCTACCTCTTGGTTCACGTAATTGTAGACTCTCAGATGTACTATATATGCAGGTTAACAAAAATCTACTATCAGTTAGTTAGCTTCTAGATCACAATCTAAAGATTGAATTTGATATTCATTCCAATAAGAAAATGTGTTTAATTTGAGACAAATCATGAGGCTCAAAAATTGTTGCAAAATCCTCTAATGTGGGACATATGTTCCAACTTAATTTTTTCCACATAGATGATCAAGCACTTGTGGCTAAGAATTCTACTTCTGCACAGTTGTGGCATCAGAGACTTGGTCACATCCGTTTCAAGTATCTTGAAACACTTCATCAGTACAACATGGTTAAAGGATTGCCATCTCTCTAGAAGGATACAAATAAGTTTCCTCACTGCATAGTAGGAAAACAACACAAAACTTCATTCCATAAGAGTACTTATTGAGCTTGATGCAACTTAGAATTCACTATAAATGACCTAGACCTACGCTAACACATCACTCGGCTGAGTTGAGCGCTCACCCAAAGCACGCTAAGGTAGCAGTACCTCTTTAGAGTTTCTTTTATAGAATGTTAGCATGATAGTGCATATGTATATTCAAATTCATAACCAACAGTAAACAATCCACAAAGTGTATAAACCAAATCTAGATATTATAATATATAAAGGATGAACTAAATAATGACTATACCAATATTTACCACGAAGAACTAGTTTGAGTCATGTCCAAAAACATTATCCAACTAATATGATCCACTTTATTAAGTATCTTGTAAAACACAAAAGCTTCATACATTATAAAGGTATCTTTATGAGTCATGCACGTGACAAGGCGAACATCATAACTCTACAATAATTAACTCTCTTTTAACCGTGCAAATCAATAAATACATATAGGGGTGGGGACTTGCCCTTCACCGCCCATGCACTTTCTCAAAATAGGCCACATGCTAAATAATAGCCATGCGCCTTTACAAAAGGATGCAAAACCATGTAAGTGTTCTAACAATAGACTTCCTATAGTTAACTCTGAGTAGAAATCCTATTATTAGCCTAAACTATGCATGGCGCTTAGCTGATGCTTGTTCCCAAAATACCATTGTGTGGACGAAAGTCTTCATGTCTTTGTGTGCCCAACACGCTAACTCCAAATATCCTAGACCCACAAAATGGGTAACTTCTAAACTCAAAGTGTTATGGTGCATGCTTGTTTTGCAGTTCTTCCATGCATTTAAATGCACCTTGCTCCCGCGTGCACATCCTTTATGTGTCTTCACTTTAGAGAAATATTCCATTTGCTCAACATTACCCCACACTAAAGTACATTACGACCCTAAAATGGGTAATTCCCTCTTATTTCTCTGACAACAAAGAATAAATAAATGAAAGAATGAAGTTTTACTCTATAGTCCCCTCTTCTATAGGTAGGATCAACTCTAGATATTCACCCTTAAGCTCAGCTTCCAATGTTTTCCAGTCACTCAACGCATCCCCTATTTTCCTCAAAATGTCTGTCACTATGGCATCTAATTCATCCTGAGTTATCTTCTCTTTTTCATTTTGTAGCACTTGGACAATATTGGTCATACCTGACACCATTCCTTCCATGAAATCCATTTTCTGCGCTATAAGTTTCCCAATTTCATTGATCTGATCCTTGTGTGGATCTTGGGTTGCTGTGAGGGCCTCACGCTTTTGTTTCACTAGAAATAACCTTTCCGTGTGCCCAAAGTGTCTTATCCATATGTGTTTGTATGGACCATGCAAATTAATTTCTAGTACATGTAGTGGCCATCTATGGATCCATCAAATCCCATACATATAAGTCCTTTAGCCCTACGGTGCTATGAAATTAGGCACGTATAATTTTTCTTGGTTCTTCTACATACCCCATAACAGGATCCATGTATTCCTTGTTCACCTTCCCCTCCTTCGATTTCTACCCCTTAGGAACCCTGGGCGCTAGAGTTTGGAGTTGGTCCTTCACCTTCTTGAGTGGTGTGGGGTGTGCTAGATGGCTCACCCATTTATGCTTCTGCTTCCTTTAACCCCTCCTTATCATTCTTCATCTCCTCATCACAAGGCTCCTCTGTATCCTTAGGTTGTACTTAGGGTTCTGGCCGACGCGATCTCCCAGAGTCATTATCCTCATCATCCTTGAGCTTCAACTTCCTTAAACTCTTCTTTTAGGGCCGAGGTAGGATTCTCAGATGTTAAATTTCCAATTGTATGCTTCCCCTTAGGTGGGCCTAGTAGCATGAATTTGTTCTCCACATACTTTCCATTTTCTAGCCTAGGCTTAAGCTGAATGTAAATTAGCGTGGCCCCACTATCGCCAATGGAAAAGCTTACGGCCTCATGGTTATATCATCTGAGATGAACCTTTCAATGTAAGTAGACCTACCCGGGTATCTTAGGGTATGGTAGTCATAGTATACCTTATCTGCATTGTATAACAACCGGTGAAGGTCTAAAAACATGTGAAATATGGCCTGGAAGAACTGTGTCTTTGTGAAGGCGTATGGTAGTTTGCACCAGGAATCCATGTCCCATCCTTCATCGCAAAGCATATGATGTAAAAGTGTTGGTACACTACAAACTATACTAACTTGCTTACCACTGAGGGTAGCTCCTTAGGAATTCTCCATTCCTCTTCGAATGTTGTACAAAGTTGGTCGTACCACATCTCTTCCCTTTGCTTGAATGGGCCACTCATAGATCCTTCACATAAATATTTCTCAAACCTTTATGTGAGAGACTTATTCTCTACAAGATACTCCCAAATCTTATTCTTTGGCCCATTGGGCACTCTAATTTCCAAAAATGGCGCCAAAGATTATTTTCTCACCTTTATGCCTCCTCAATTATTGTATCAACTATGTATCCTACCAAATTGTATATCTCTCCCTGTGACATCCTCTTAGCGATGTGGAGCCACATGGTGTTCACTTGTGACCATCTCTCCTAGTCATTCAATTTTATAAGCGGTGTGCGGCTGCCTACGCACAACAAGATACTTCCTCATTTTGTAGATGTCCATGCCGCGCGGACCCTTTGAATAACCTAGCTCCTTGTTGGTGGCAAAATAGCTTCCTTTTCAGTTAAATCACTACTAATTTCATACCTATACCCTTTAATCCTATCAAGCTAGCAATTAAGGGCGTTGTGATCCTCATCTCGCCACCTAGAAAAATAAAATAAGTCCTCATGGACTCTACTCATGAGCCATTGGTAGAGTTTTTCAAGTTTTCCAAAATAAGGGTGTAAACATCAAAATTAGGTCACACTCCCCTTGGTCCCTTTTTGAATAGCCAACTTAAATATATTCACCTAACCATGACCTCCCTAGCCCACATTGACAATTAAATTAATACTCATCCTCACTTCATTCATTATTTAAATACCTTAATTAAAACTAATTTCCACCTCACCCCACCACCTCACCTAGACACCTCACCATAGACCTATTCATAACATGTTTCCATAACTAACTAAGACTTAGCCCTACTTACCTTAATGAACTAAGACTTAGTATAACCCTAAAAGCACATGCCTATTCTTCCTCTAACCACATTCCCACGTATCTAAGCGCAACGTTCCATTTAGACTGACACCAACTAGCAAAGCTATAAAAAGATAGCCAAGATCTGCTATTTTAGGCAACCTAGGATATTCCACCTTAACCGACACCGTTCAACCCGAAACCGACGCCGGTCACCCTAAACTTTTGTCGGTTACCTTATAACCATTTTGGTAATTTTGTTTTAGAGGTTGGCCACATTCTCGATTTTGGAGCGAAAGAGATCTCGTATGCGAAGAAAGAACTAGAGCCCTTTCACATGTCTAGATAGCCATAACCAACACCAAGACTAATCAGATGGCATTTTGCATTCACAATAACATCCTGGGAAGCACTACCGTAGCACTGAGCACCATTCGATAGATCAACCGTCACCAACATCTCCAACCACCTATCCACCACTATAAACATTTAGAATAAATCTTAACTCCAAGTAAGTTGGTTTCTCCTCTGTCATCGATAGTTATATTCATTATTTGCTTTCATCTATTCACTATTCTTACTTAGATCTATCCCTCAACTTCCTCTCTATCAACCACCCCATAACACCCTACCTACATTTCACAAAATCCTATCCCAAAACCACCTCCCTCCCCATAGACCTTACAAACACCCTCCAAATTCTCTGTACAATCATAGAGAGGACCCAAAACTCATTCTACAACACCTTCCAGTTCCCCACAGTCATCGACATCGATTAACCCTAACCATGGTTGGTTAGTCTTATACCGACGTTGGTCTTCTCAATCAAAATAAATCACCGTGGATCACACCCACCCCAACCTAACAACTCAACCCTTAGCCTATCCTAAACCTCACTCAAAACCTTACCACACCTATTTTGGACCTGTCACCTCACCCTCCCCCATAGAGACCTTTCCAACTCTCTGTTTCAAGATAGAAGAGAGCCCAAACATCCTCCACTTGACTCCCTACCACTTTTCACAGTTATCGACATCAATCACCATAAACCGGTATCGGTCCTACCTAAACCGACATCGGTCACCCTAACCAGTGTTGGTATCTATGTCTGATAATATTGTTCCAGACCAACAACCTAAGTATCACACCCAAAACAACCCAAAATCTCACCCAACCTTACCAAGACTCTCGCATGCATGACCTATAGACCATGTGCACTACTTGTAACTTGATCCAGTCCAAAACCTTTACTCGTATAGTATTTTAGTATTTAATCAGATGAAAACTAATAATAATATAAGGCACCCAAATAAGAATGCTAAAGACTAGATTCTTTTACTTACATGTTTAAGTTGTTTTATATTGATTTATAAACAGTGGATTGACAACCTTTTAGGAAGTATCATACTTCCCGGATCTAGCATATGCTAGGTAGTCCACTGTCATATGCTATTTAATCCTCTTTTTGTGGTCTTGTGTATTTCAGGTAGTTCCTCCTAACCAAAAGGAAGCTCTCACAGTCAACATTGGATCAAGAAGTTAGAATGCGCGCAACGACCTTCAAATTGACCATCACAACAAGTATTCCTCCTTGGCCCATACCCTTATCTGTTTCATCTAAAAACTTAAAGAAAATGGTGAAACATTTTGGCATACCTAGTGGGACCCATCCGGGTTCCTTGCATTTTATTCATTCCTAGGTAAAAGTGGTGTGTTTGTTTCCCTTCTGAAAAGCCTACACATTAATTTTCTTCTCTGGAATCTTCCTTCTTTCTATTGTCTAAAAGCAATTGTGTTTTTGGTGCTATAAAAAGAATACTTATTTTCTTTCATTAGTATTGCATTAGTGAAAGAGCATCCCTCTTCCTATTCATTACTTGCTACATTGAATATCACACTTCGATTTGGGCTTAAAACACTTGCATAAGCATTATGATTTGTTGCATTATATCTCACATTAAAAATGAGGGCAACCTATATGCTGGAAGTCATGCCCAGCTGATGGTTGACACAATTGAACCATAGAAAGCACTTGCTTCTCTCTCTCTCTTTGCCTAAACTACACAAATTTGAAATTTATACATCTTCTTAAACAACATCCCACCCGGAAGAAGCTGTCAACGATCACACAATCAGAGGATTGACAATGGGCACCTAGTTGGTTATCTTTGTCTAGTACCCCATCAGAGGACGACCCGCCCCTGCCATAACATAACCTGAAACCTCACCTTTAGAATTTCCTTCTTTGTAGGAAGCCTTCCCAACCAAAAACTCTACTCTAAATTCACGAGTTAGTATTTTAAATAGCATAAGCTAAACACACTAAATTCACTTGTTGGATTATGTATTTTTCTTATCTTTGTGCTTGACTTGTGTTTTGAGGTGTGAGGATATGATTCTTCATTTTCCCTTTTTTTCCTTTCACACTCCACCATCACGGTTGCGGTATTATGAAATTCTCGAGTGTGTCAGGGCCTCATCTTATCATCCCCAGACTTCTGGGTTGATTATTCATCCAATCCAAATTCACAAAAAATCATTTTTTCTTCATTCTTTAGATTTCATAGTAATTGGCATTAGTCCAAATGAATGACGTTGGTTTATATCTCACCGTAATCAGTTCACCTAACCGGTGTCGGTTCCTTGTTCTTTTGGGTAGTTTACCCAAAAGATACTTATCTCATCTTCTCTTATGTTTAGAGTTTTTGTGTATCATTGTATTCTCTATACTCTGGTAACAGTCATCAAATACAACTTTCCTTTTGGCATCATCGGTTTTACGCCTCATTTTCTAAAGTTGTTATTTTCTCACAATAACCGTATCGGTTCCTGTAACCATTATCGGTCACCCTTAACCGCCATCGGTCACCTCGTAACCATCATCGGTTAGTTCAACCGACGCGTCGGTCACTCTATTTTGATTTTAATTAAAAAATTTACCAACTTTCCCTCTTAGAATCTATTTTGTCCCATATTTGCTATTCCTTATGTCATTTATAGAGTACATTTCACCTGATATACGTTGATTCACATGGTGTTGAATCGTAGCCAAACTAACACCCTCATATTTCACACCAGCCATCAGCCACTCCCACCTAGTCCATCATCGTCATCCATCCTGTCACCTATGGATCTGACTCAACTCATCCCCATTGGTACCAACGATGAGGAATTTGTGAGACTCCTCGACTAGAATCCCGTTGCCCTCTAGTACTACCTTGCTCATTCTTCCACTCAGGATTCCTCAGACAATTAATATATGGCATGCCCATATCTATCCCTCCTGCTCTAGCCCCCACTTCTCTATTAGCTAGCACCATCTTGACGCTTCCCTCATCCACTTTACCACATGTGGTATCTCAGATTAGATCCCACAACTACTATAACTGTAGCATCTACGTCATCTATCGCACTGGGTGGCATCAATTTCCCCCGATAGCCTCTATGAGTATAGCCTCATTTACACCCACCACTTCACATATACCCATTGCTTTGTAACCACCTTTGGTATCGAAACTTACACCCCTTTCCAAAGCCTCGCCTTTCTATCCCACACTCCTTACCCCCAACTAGAGTTATTATGACTACTCCATCCACTTACACATACTACCAATAAGCCACTAGAGTTGTTATGACTACTCCATCCACTTACACATACTACCAACAACCCCCAACCTCATCCATCACTTATGTTGGCTATGTGCCACCTACATCTATTCCTCCCACACAGTTCTCATACTCAGTGCCACCCTACACTAGCATACCACCAACCTCATACATTCAACATCAACCCCCTTTTTCTATGGGGGATGCCCATTCATCCCAACCTACTAACGACCTCATTAAAATGATGATGGAGAAGATGCATACCTTAGAAGCATTTGTTTCGGCTCCTTAATTCTTTAACGTATGATGAAATCAGAATGTGAGCCTATCCATCCATTTATTCATATTCATCCTTACCTAGTACATTTGGAAATGCCTAAATTCAATCGCTTATAGTAAAGAAGACCAACAACAACACTTGTGGTCGTTAAAACATGGGGGGGTTACCTAATCGCCCACGATGACACTTTGCTCCTACAAAATTTCACAATGTCCTTAACATGATCAGTATTGGATTTTTATAGTGGACTACCTCGACATTCTATTTATTCCTTTAATCAAATAGCCCAAGATTTCTTAGATCATTTTTCAATCAATGTTACCAAGAAAGTAATCTTGATGATCTCTATTCAACCCGATAGTATGAAGACAAATCTATCGCAAATTTTGTTTCCCACCTTTGGCGAGTCTTATTAACCAATTGACGTTCCAACTACCTCGGACTAAACTTAGTGAGTTGTTCACTAGAGCTTGTTCTAGACATATCTCACCAAATTTTCCAATCCAAAACTTCGAACCTTTTATGAAGCATTCACCATGGCCCAAAAATTGGCAATTCGCACCATTGAAGAAAAGAAGGTCCAATTACGGAACAAGAACACCCAATTCAAATCAAATGATTCTTCTTCATCTTTAAAACCTTAAAATAACTATTAAAATCCCAAAACATCTCGCCAACGCGGCGAGTCCTCAAGATGGGTCCACCTCATCCTTTTAATTAGGCCCACCTTCTTCCAATATTTCTCCCGTCCATGCCTTTTAGCTCGGTGGGAACAAAGTGGAAATACACTTCGATTGGAGAGCCTAATTCATCAGTCTTGGAAAAGCTTCTTAAAGATGGAGCCATTACACTTCCTCCCATAAAACCTAATACATGTTTCGATCCTGCTCGTCCCATGTTGGCATGGCATAAAGAACATGACTACTGTAATTATCATCGCATTAAAGAACATAGTGATGGTAACTGCATAAATTTTAAAAACATTGTTAAAAGATGATAGACAATGGAGACCTTCTCGTGGACAACCTGAATGTGCCAATAAATTAAAATTTGCACATCTTCAAAATTTTTTTCCCTAATCATAAACCATCATCTAATAAAATTAGTGAACCTTCATCTAATGAAAACAATGTCCGTGAAGTCCACGTAGTTTTTGATATCATACCGACTGTTCCTCAAAACCTACCTACTTCATCTATTGAGGAAATATTGGCATGGGATCCTCTACCCACGAGAGGAGTCCCCCTTATCTCCCTTCTCTCTCAAAGAGGAACCCACACTTTCTATTGATGTTGTTTCATCATCTGCTCCCGACCCTCTTGAATCGTCAAATTTTTTTGTTCTCCCATCCATAAGAGAATCATCATCGCCTTCTCCTCTACTAAGGGAGAAGTCTACCTCACCCAACCTATTGTCTCTCCTACCCATGGGAGGCTTGTCAGACATGCCACTACCTATTGGGGGCAGTTCCTCCTCAGTAGCCTAGAACCCCATTGACATGATCTCGACTCTTTTACCTACAGAGTCCAAGGCTAGCCAATTCCTTGTCTCGTAGACATATTTTATAGGGATTTCCACCCAACCCATTCCATCCTCTTCTTCAGTAGTCCCATTTTCATGGCTAGTCAATCATTTGGATTACGTTGATCATTTCATGCTCTTGGGACATCTTCGGCTCCTTGTTTCAACCAAAATGTAAATGTTTCTTAAGGATAATTCCATGATCTACCCAAAGGTATTTTCAGCAACCAAAATACACTGACCATGCCGATTGAAACGAATTCTTCTTCATCATCTCTACCTACATCCAAACCTTTACCCATGACCAAAACCATTTGAAAACTTGAAATCCTACTCACACCTATCCCTCACCATATCTAGACCCATCACTACTTTGGGTGTCATGCTAACATCAATCCTTACTCACCCACCTTGTTAGACTAGACTTAACCGCATCATCTCAAACCCGCACCAACATTATCCCTCCGCCTAAAAGGAAAACCCAACCTTCTAGGCTGCATACACCGGTCTCACCTACCACACCTTTGTCACCTTCCCCTTCTCGTCCATACTAGGGCCTCATCCATCAACCTTGACCAAATAGTCTCATACCCAAGGCCAAGTCAAAAGCTAAACAACCTACTCCTACCTCACGAGCCTTTGTTACACATCATTCACCCAAAACCCAAACTTCCTCACCCTCACTTGAACACTTCTTGCCACCTATACCTCCACCAGTTACTATAACCCCAACCTTGCCTATACGACTTCAACCAATGTCATCTACCCAACCTCTACCAACCACCACCACCGCAACCCGGTTGCCCCCATGGGTAACCCGTCCTCTTCCACCATCTGCTTTCCCTTCTACATCCCGTACTCCTATGTCACCTTTACCCAAGAAGGTGCAACCCAAAGATAAGAACCCACTACTCTCTAATAAAGTAGTCAAACAAACAAAACCTTCCAATGCTAGCTCTTCTACCCCACCTTTACCCAAGAAAATGCCATCAAAACATAAGACCCTACCACTCATCAAATCAGTAGACCAACCCATTCCCCCTCCTATAAAGCCTCTTCCCTCACAATCATCCACACTGTACCCAAACCCACACTCACTTCCCATTGTGATCCGTTAGCGGGGTCCTATGCCAACATTTTAACCAATCTCTTAGAGACTTCTGTCATCACATTATTGCCACTTTGACTTTACGATCCTCTCAAACCCAAACCAAAAGGGTTTGATGAAACCAAGATTTATGCCTATCATCATGTGCCAGGACATGATGTCAAAATTGTAAGGATCTGAAGACCATTCTTCTCCAACTTTGTCCTCCTAAACAAAATTTTGACAATGATGACCTTCTTGATGAGGACCATGCTCCACCTTCACCTATCACCATACATCATCATCCTTTACCCATTCAGCAATCAATATCTCCACCCCCACAATCATTTTTCCCACCTCCAAAATTCAAGATCAACATGGTCTATATTAGAGAGTTGGCCAAATCACCACCCAAATGTTAGTGCACCCTACTCATTTCACAAGGATCTTATCCACCGCTAGGATTTTTCCCCTCATGTCATTATACCTTTCATGACACACCCTCTCCATCCACCTCCCCTTAGATTAACATGGTTCATGTTGCTACCCGCACTCAGAAAGACAAAGGAAAAGAAAAAGAAACTAACCCATCAACCAACCCTATACCTAATATACCATCTACACCTGCTCCCAAAATCACCATCCATAGAACCACATACCCTATCTCTGACGGGGTCACCCATCATGTAATGATCAAACAATTACATCAGTCTCCTCTAAAGATGTCCTTGTATGATCTCGTCTAAACTTTTGAATCTCATAGACAAGCCCTTATCAAAGTTTTACAATCCATTGAAGTTCTACCCAATGATCCCACACCACTGGCCTCAATTATCACCCCTCACCATGTGGCCTCACTAACCAAATCAGCTCCTTCTTCTACCCCCATGACCACTCCTCACGTTGCCACCCTCAAATTCTCTGATGAGGATATTGTACCTCTCCAGTCAGATGACCCTGATCCCACCTTATTCATTTCCATCTATATCGATAACATACGTGTATGATGCATCATGATTGATGGTGGTGCTAGCATTAACATCATCTCCTCCCACACATACAATCAAATGTGTATCCCTTCTAACTATATGCATAATAACCCAGTTATGTTGCACTCTTTCAATGATGCCATCACCTCCACCCTTAGCACTATTATCCTTCACGTTCGCGTAGGCCCTCACACTGTCCCAGAACTATTCTACGTCTTAGAGGGGGAGTTCCAATATAACCTATTACTCGATAGACCCTGAATTCACATCATGGGTTGTGTCCCTTCAACTTTACATCGTTGCGTAAAATTCAAGCATGAAGGACATAACTACACCATCCTCGCCGACCCATCACCATTTAAAACTTGTAACATGTTGTATCGACCCAATGATGTACTTGTACCAGTTAAGGCATTTGTCACTACCCCCACTTCTCCTTCACCCATGACCCCACCCACCAATGCTTTGCCACCACCTCTCCCACATCTAACCCTGTTATTCCTACTACCGCCGCAACCTCTACAGCTGACCACTCTACCTCCCAACCAATTGATACCCCTCCTGTCCAATCATCTAGTGAATCATCTATCTCAACTACCCACATACCTACTACCGATCCCTTAGAAGGTATTTTTCAATGCCTCACTTTGGGGGAGTACCACCTATACAATATCAACACATTCCTTACTCTGCAAGAGTATGGAAACCTACGTTAGCACCCTCATTATAAATACCACCTAGACGAGGCTTTCCCTTATGGTCCTCCTCACCTTCGCACTAACCTAACGTATGGGGGACTTGACACTGCCACCTATTCACCCGAGCCTCCATCCCAAACATAACATTTTCATCGACCTACAATCCCTTTCTAACCATTGCTTCACCCACACTTTCTTCCACCATTGCACATGGAAAGGCTCGCTTTGGTTTTTATGAACAAGGCCACCATATTGTCCTTTCTTGTACCACCCATAAACACAATGACCATAGTGGCATTGGATTTTCCACGTGACCTCCCAAGAAGGCCCGTGTCGATCTCATTGAGGAAGACAAACCTTCTCCAACTCATTCACCCATGTCACCATCTTCACCCACAGAGTTCATAAATCCCGAATCTATTCCTCCTAACTTTTTTTTCCGTAAGAACAATTTCCCTAGGACCTATGACCTATCAACACAATGGCGAGGCTCCCTCTTCTCTCCCCTTCTTGTATCTTGACATGATCGATGATGATACACCTTCTATTAACATCATTCAATGTTAGGATGATGAGTCCATCCTCACCTACCTTGGTGTGGAAGACTCTTATATTCACCGGTCGTTACCCTCTGAGACGTAAACCATGTTGAACAATCGACTATCGAAATCAACATTAATACTTAGGATGACCCACACATCCTAAAGATAGGCCAATCTTTAGATGTTGTTGAACAGGAAGCTTTTACCTCTTTCCTCTGGGACCATAGCAATGCTTTTGCTTGGTCCTATGTTGATATGCCCGATATTGACCCAAAAATCATGGTCCATAATATCGTAACCATTCCTTATGCCAAACTCATAAAAAAACCTGTAGAAAATGTATCCTCACATTTCTCTTTTGGTCAAAGAAGAACTTCAACGCCTTCTCTCAGTTTCCTTTATCCTACCCATTGAATATCCCCAATGGATTTCTAACATCGTTCTATCAAAAAGTGACAAGGGACTCCACATTTTCGTGGACTTCCGTGACCTCAACCTAGCTTGTCCCAAAGACAATTTTCCCCTACCAGAATTGACCAACTAGTTAATCTCACCGCCGACCATGAAATGCTATCACTCATGGACGGTTTCTCGAGTTATAATCAAATATTACTTGCTCCAGAAGATCAACACAAGACTACCTTCATCACCTCTTAGGGTACCTTCTGCTATCGAGTCATGCCTTTTAGCCTTAAAAATGTTAGTGCTACATATCAGCGAGTGATGATTTACACCTTCCATGACATCATGCATCACATATTGGAAGATTACATAGATGATCTTCTTGCCAAATTCAAACATTGGGATGAACACTTGACTGCCCTTAAGGTTATCTTTGACTGCCACATCAAGTATTGTGTTTGTATTCAACCAAAGAAGTGCGTCTTTTCGGTAATTCAAGGAAAACTCCTTGGTTTCATCATTTCTTTGTGTGGCATAGAAGTCGATCATACTAAAGTAAAGGCTATTCTAGAAATTGCTCTGCATACTAATATCCATTAACTTTGAAGCTTACAAGGTAAGTTCAGAATCCATTCGTCATTTTATCTCACAACTTTCTCACCACTTTATCAACCATTTCATTATCTCCTCAAGAAGGATGTCTCATTCAAATGTGATGATGAATGCCGCAAAGCCTTTGATGACTTAAAAATACCTTCTTCAACCACTCGGTGCTCATTCATCCTAAGGATGACTAGCCATTTTATCTATAAATTTCCACCACCGACCATTCTCTAGGTGTCATGCTCACTCATCATGACGAGTAACATAGAGAGATAGTGGTTTATTACATAAGATGTATCCTTTTGGACTACAAAAATCGATATACCCGTCTTAAAAAAATCTGTTTATCCTTAGTTTTTATCGCCACAAAACTTCGTCATTACACTCGCTCAACCAAAAACCTTTGTTGTCACCAATACTAAACCCTTTACATTACATATACGCTAAACCCTACCAACATCAACGTGCGTGCGTGTTGGCTCATGCTTCTTGCTAACCTTGACCTCGTATTCATCCATCAAAAGTCTAACAAAGGCCGGACATCACCGACCAATTTGAAAATGCACCTCTTTCCGTAAATCAACCCTTTAACTTTGATTTCCCAGATGAATCCATAGCTACCCTCTCATTAGATGATACCACTTACCAAATGACAATCTTATTTGATAGCTCCAAGTGTTAGCATGGGGGTGGGGCTGGTGTTATCCTCATTCCACTTCATGGTGAACCTATGCCTTTATCTTTCAAACTGGATTTTGATTATACAAACAATATCACCGAATACAAAGCACTTGTATTGGGTCTCTAGCCGCTTTATGCCTTAGATGTTAAGTCAATCAATATGTTTGGTGATTCTCAACTGGTTGTAAACCAATTCAATGGTATATACGAGTTTTGTAATGAAATACTTCAAAAGTATAAACATCATGTAGACATACAATTGACTACCTTTGACTGTTATGAACTTCAAACCACCCCTCATTCTACCAATAAGTTTGTAGATACCATGGCCTACTTGGCTTCTCAGATACCCGCTTCGCCCGCCAACTCTAAATGTTTTATCATAATACAAAGGTTACAATCATCCTCTTATTTACCTCGCGAGGTCTACTCCGTTGGAACCGTTGCACCGACCCACCCACAACCTTTGGTATAAGAAGTCTCTAGACTATCTTTCCCTTTCCATTCTACCTTTTGATCTCACTCGTAATGGACAATGTGACTTTCTTAAAAGTGTATCTCACTATGTCATCATGGGTGGTATCCTTTACAAGCACATCTTCAACAGTGTTCTCTTAAGATGCCTTACAAGTTCTAAAATTCCCTACACCATTAAGGACGTTCACGATGGAATTTTTGGAGGCCACTTTAGTGGTTTAGCTATCAAAAACACATTCTTCACCTTGGCTATTATTGGCCAACCCTAAACCATGATTTTTGTGACTATGTCAAATGTTGTGTAAAATGCCAACATTATGCTAATCTTCATCACACACCTAGTCATGCCTTATAGGTCACACGAGACCTTTGGTCTTTGTTGATCGAGTTAGACTCGGCACTAGTGGAGAAAATACAGAGAGTTCACGTGGGAGAGCAGAGTGCATTCAAAGGTGTGAAAGCATCGGTGAGGATCATGCGCAGAATAGAGACAAATTTGGGACTTAGCCATTTTCATGATGAGGATATATTTTTGGAGGTAGCATGCGGAGAACTCAAACCGATTGGAGACTTGCACATCACACATTGGCTATTTTTGGATGATCAGCTACGAAGCATTTTGCATGGATGCAAGCTAAAGATAGAATGGTGAATTGATAGTTGACAAGGAGAGATCTATTGTTAGCACTCTTGCATGTAAGCCTATTTTTGTAATGAGGTGCATGGCTAATAATAGCATGCGACCTATTTTGGGATTAGATAAGTAGTGAAGGGCAAGTCCCCACCCTTATAAATATATAGATATATGTAGAGAGAGAGAGCATAGTTATACGTGTGAGAACTAGGGTTTAGTTAGATTATGTTGCTAGATCTGTCACATGCATTAGCATATACTTATTGTTATTATAATAAAGCTTCGTGTATTTACTACAATTAATATAATAGCGATTATGGACTGAAATAAGGTGTTCTTATGGTTATAATTTAGTATTACATGCTTGATTCCTTTATGGTTATCTGTTAGATCTTGTTATGTTTTAGATTCAGGTCTAAATATGCATTATATGGAAGATATATTAGTTATATATTTATATGGTTAAAGTATTCTTCATTCTAACATCCTGAATAATAACCATAAAGAGGGGACTGGTACCTTTGTGCACTTCGGTGAGTGCTTAGTCTAGGTTCAAGATGTGCCAAAGGTGTGCTTGGGCTTATATTGCTAAATTCTAGACTAGCATCATTGGTTCCATTGCGGACCTCTTTTTAAGTTGTTTTCAGGATGGTTTATGATGAAGACATACCAGTTGACCTTAGCAAGTGCCTAGGAGTGGATACATGATCCGGAAGAAGAATAAGCATGGCGAGTTCAACACTAGATCTCGAGTTTAACACACGTATGTGGGTGGAATAAAACATGTATAATAGTTTATATGGGAGCTTATTTGCTATCTTCCCAGTAGAATTGTATGAGTGGTTGATTGCGTATGCATCTAAGCGGAATTGGAGGTATCGCGCACTTGTTTGGACATAGGAAGAATTTTAGGCCCTCTATGATGCATATCTAATTTGGACTCGAGCTATGGATACATGGTTTCATGGTGTTCTAAATAGTTATATCTTAGACTAATCAATTTCCAATTATTCGTGCCTGCAGGTAGTTGAATTCTAGTTTTTATGATATCTAAGGGGAACTTACCTGTAAGGCATTTCACTTGCGATCAAGATCCTAATGGTAACTTTGAATTTGGAAAGTAAACCGATGGCCAACTAAACCCCACCACGCACGGGGATAGGAGTAGGTTTGGTGAAAGATGACAGACCTAGCAACAGAAAGGTAGAGAGAGGAAAGGTGGCTTAAGTATAATGAGGCACACGAGAGAGATATTAAGAAGCAACAGAAGGTTGCAGAAAAAATGGCATTGTGGAGAAAGATGGTTTGGGAAGGAGTTGAAGTTCACACGAAGACGTGGAACTTGAGCCTTAGAAATCCCCCATTTGGGAAAACATGATAAGGAACCATCCTTGGCCTCACATAGAAGCACGCTAGTAGAGACAACTTGGGCCACTAGTGCACATCTAAATCCACCCGCAACCTTGCCCTTGTGCTTGGTTTTCCAATATCTAGTACAAAAAGTAGTCGGCATGCTAATTCAAGTAGTGGAAGAGTAGGAGCGATTCTTATGAAAGGCACAATAATTACAACGCAAACAACTTAGTTGTTGAATGGGAGTACTTTTTTAGGTTTATCATCGCACAAAATACAAACACACTAATTTTTGGACTATCTTCTGGGAGTGGTAACACATCATAGACTATCGAGGTATAGTTTAGTTCTACTATTGGGGCACAAGTAAGTACATCTTCTCGGTCCAACCCAAGCTATAGGTTTGGGATCGGGAGGCACATGTAGCTTTGGCTCGATGGATCTAGTGGTTCTCGGATGCATGGGAAACATAGGAGGTTCTCGGATTAGGTGGGCGGGGTCCACACCAACCCTGCATATTTTCTATGGATATGTCCCTTCATCTTCCAAAGTATAGGGGCATAGAAGATGCTTCTTGAAAATGTGCACGTGTGAAATACTATGGCGCGCAAAAGGAATCATGGCTTCGAGCGTAGAGAAAGCCAATTTGCTAATACATTACAAGGGCTCACACACAAATAGTACAAAATTTTGACTCTGATCGGACTTGCGTAGATTATACAAACTCTAAAAGAGGCATTCCTTAAGGAGTTTCACATCCCCGAGTTTGAGAAAAGAGTATTAGTGCACTCAAGGATAATAATCAAGGCACTATTGAGAGTGTTAGAGAGTATGATGCCAATTTTAAAATGCTATTATCTAAGCTTTATTATGATATACACGCTAGTGAGCATGCATACTTGGTTCGTTGGGGCTAATCACCCCTTTGAGAAGGGCATTGTCACATAAAACGTACACGATCCGCGCGAAGCAATTGAAGTAGCCTTACACGCCGAGGTAGTTTGAAGTATAGATACTTGGGGTGAGTGCATTTTTAGAAGCACTGATTATGCACTACAACAAAAAGTTGGAGAAACTATCGAAAATTCAAGACACGAGACATGCGTAGGGATTTGGTGTACAAATTGTGAAGTAGAAGGTCACATAAAGGATATTTGTCCTCGCGCATCAATATGCTCATTTTTTCTGGATTGTGAGATATGCCATTTGAACCATGATTCTAGACACTGCCCATTATTACAACACATGATAAGGAAGAACGTTTCAAGCTACTGTAAAATCTATAGGTCCACAACTAATGACATAGAAAACTACCAACTGATTGGTTAGATCCATTATGCTATAGATATTGGTGTAAGACAAACAAGATTTTTAGATAACTCTAAGGGAAAGAATGTGCATCGTGGACTAGGATCACAATCAAAGCGTGCTATGAGTGGAATGAAGGGCATTTTGAAGGTGGTCATGGTAGAGGTTGAGGATACTACGGTGGATTTGGAGGACGAGGCCATGGTAGTGGAAGAAGCAAGTCTCCTCTTAGAACATGTTATGCGATGCGGATCTCATGACCGCTACACAGGCATGAATGTCCTTAGAATATTACATGTTATTTTTACGAAAGAACCATAGTTATGAGGAGTGCCTAGACTTATATGAGCATCTTAGTAAACAAAATAAACAAGAAAACACATGCACATGAATGGTTAAAATACAACGTACTATTGAAATTTAGTGGATGCCTAATGTTGAGGAAGATTTTGAGGCATTACAAGTGAAGATCACGACCCACGCCGAGGTGGAACACACCAGAGAATCATTGCAGCAGAAGCCTACCATCACTAAGGAGGAGGTTCTACATGCACGGTACCTAGATCCTACCCATCAAAAGGAGGTCAATCACAAACCATATGGAAGTTCTTAGGAATCTTCAGGGTGAGATATAGTACTTAAAAGAGCACTCACGGAAGATGGAGAAAAAGATAGTATCAGAGATGGTCCCAACTGATATAGATGACTTAAGGGAAGTGTGTAAAATGTTGTGCTAGGAAAATATCATTCCATTGTTAGGGATTGGTTAAAGGGAAACACTCCACGTGCAAGTATTGAGACTAGATGACAGATCCTACAAGTGAATCTCCCCCTCATAGCTTAGATTATGACAAGGAAATCACTTTGAATGTTTGTTGTGGATGGTTGGTTATTGAGTAATATCCTGATTGATACAAGCATGGAAGTCAATGTTCTTACCTTAGATACATGGGTAAAAATGGGAAGACCCCATTGTAGCCATCCTCGAATATATTGTTCATGGCTAATTGAACTAAGGCCACTCCCATCGGGGTTTTGAAGGATGCATTCATTACTATACAAGGGGCCAAGTTCACTGGAGACTTTGAGGTTTTAGCGGCACGGAGAGTCGGACAAATTCCCAACCGTATTGGGGCATCCTCGTGCTATGAAAATAATGCTGATCTTTGGTTCAATAAGGGCTATATTAGTTTTGAAAATAAGGATTAGAGAGTTATTATCCCATTAACAGATGGTAAATTTGTGCCCTATGTTGAGCCCTTAAGTGAAGAAGATCTAAATAGGATTTATGTACGAGCCATCTGAGATCCAGAGATACTTGAGCCAACCAAAGAAGGAATAATTTAATGGGAGGATCCACAGTCTATTAGCGATACTACACGTGTTGCTTGTGATAATTGGCCTCATAACACTTATGAGTTTTTAGGGCAAGAAGTAAAGAGAATATTTCCTAGAGGTAGAAAATCACGTTATATCGGAGAATATGTAACAACTCGGTACATTGTTACACCAGAGAAGGAGATGCTATAGTATTCCTGCACGCCATGGAAGAATAGTGGATAGACCCACTAGAAAGAAGAAACATGCTAAGCATATCACTACGTGGGATAACAACACATTAGTGGATGACCCACAAGGATAATATTATAGGATGGGGTGAAATTAGGATTGCTCTTGCTACTAGGTTCTTCAGGAGCAATGCACCTACTCAAATCTGCACCTATTATGGTAATCAACATGTTCAACACCACGTTTAGAAGTGTGAGAGACTCTAGACATAAGGGTAGGAAGCTTTACCACCTTTGCTATGGGTGTACAAGTTTTATTCCACTTTACAGGGATGTACATGTGCTTGGTATGCATATGCGAGAACTCCATAGAGAGAATGGAAATTGACAAGATTTAATCACAGGGATAACCTGCATGTTTGAATTCTTCTCTACAAAGCCTCCCGGTGGAAGAATAATTAAAATTCATAAAGGGTTTAACTATGGGAGATAGTGCCAAGGTTGAAGAAATCCTTCAGGAGTTATTGGATGAAGGAGACTTAGGAGCGCATCTTGTTGATGAAACAGAGGTTGATGCAATATTACTTCAACGTGCTTGCCTTGAGAAACTAAAAGGAAAAATGGTCTACTTAGTGGATGATGAAGAAGTAGAAAATATAGATGTAAATCATTTAATGGGTAGGCGGGAGGTGTTGGACAGTGTAGATAAGACCACGCACACCTATCATGAACCTATGAAGACAAATAAGGTGAATATTGGATCAGAGGTTGAGCCTAAGGAAGCCGTAATTGGAGATTATTGGTCAGAATCTGAAGTGGAAAAAATCATAGAGTTACTAAGGGATTACTAGGACCTATTCCCTAGGGGTACCATGAACTTAAAGGCGTGCATGAATCATTAGGGGAGATGAAGATAAAAATTAAAGAGGGTGCATGCCCATTAGAAAGAGACCCTACAGGATGAACCCAAACTTGTGTGCTAAGGTCAAAGAAGAGATTGAAAAATGTTGAAGTCTGGAATTATCAAACCCATTGATGAGTTAGAATGGGTTAGTCCAATGGCGATCAATATCAAGAAGGATGGATGTATCAAGATTTACGTGAACTACAGGGAGCTGAATGCTACATGTGTGACTGTTCCCTTTCCCACACCATTCACTGAGGAAATACTAGAAGGTTTTGTAGGGTGGGAAATCTATTCGTTTATAGATGGGATTTCTAGGTATCATCAGGTTTGGATTGCCCAGGAGGATTACGAAAAGACTATGTTTACTACTGAATGGGGTAGCTTTGCCTATACTGTAATGCCTTTTGGTCTAAAAAAATGCACTGTCAGTATTTTTGTGCATAGTTGTTCAAGCATTCACGGAATTTATTCACAACTTCTTACATGTCTATTTAGATGATTGGATGGTGTATGGATTGGTTAATGATCATTGTGATGATCTATGCTTAATGTTTCAAATATGTAGACAATTGAGTATCTCATTGAACATTAAGAAGTGCATATTTGCTACACCGTAGGACACATAATCTACAAGGACGGTTTGTTGGTTGATCTAGCCAAAGTTACAATTATTATAGGACTAAGGGATCCTACCAGTCAGAGTTAGGTGCATGGATTTTTGGATCATATAGGATATTACAAGAAATTTATCAAAGGATATGACAAAATTACCACACCGGTGGAAGAGTTATTGAAAGGGAAAGGTACGTTCTACTGGGGAGAACTGCAACAGTGTGCATTCAAGACATTAAAGGAAAAAATTACTACCACGCCTATTCTACATTTTCCTTTATGGGACTAACCCTTTCATGTACATGTTGATGCCTTTGGTAGCACCATTGGTGTGGTGTTGGCTTAACCTAGAGACGGTATTGTAGATCATCCTATCTATTTTACGAGTAGAAAGATGAATCCTGCAGAACAGAACTACACAACTACAAAGTGTGAAGCTTTGTCAATGATCTATCACTACATAAATTCTACCAAGATTTACTAGCTATACCATTTGTCTTTTATACGATCACATGGCATTGAAGTATTTGGTAAATAAACATGTTCTACAAGGAACATATGTTGATGGGTGCTCTTATTTCATGAATTTGATTTCAAAGTCGTGGTCAAACCAGGAAAAGTAATTTCGACCAGACTATCTCTCCAACATATAGTCAAGAGAAGAATCATAGGTAATTGAAGATACCATGCCGATGCACAATTATACGAGTTAAAATGAGTGCCATCTCGAACTAGAAGACATTACCGTCTTTCTACGAACTTAAAAGCCCTAGAAGGAATGAAATCCTTAGAGAAGAAACAATTTTCTATACGTGTAGCCCCCTATATGTTAACCAGTAGTGACCTATACAAATTAGGCCGAGATGAAGTATTGTGCCGTTATGTATTAGAACATGAGTGCACAGATATTATGGAAGAAGCTCATGGTGGAATTTCAGGTGGCCACTATACCGGTGATGCCATTGCGTGTAAGATTCCACTAGCTGGATTATGGTGGGAGACCTTGTATAAATATTATAAGGAATTTTGTAAGGCTTGTGATCATTGTCAACACCTTGGGAAACCAGGTCAATGAGATGAAATTCCTCTAAGACCCATTACTAGTGTAAAACCATTTGAGAAATGGGCTATAGATTTTGTGGGTCCTATTTCACCACCTACGCATAGAAATGGATCGCGCTACATCATAACTTGCATAGATTATCTGAAAAGGTGGCAAGAGAAAACACCTACAAAGGATCGTTGTACAATGGCCACAACAACCCGAGGTGTTTATGTGTGAAAATATTATTACAAGGTATGGATGTCCTTTAAGTTTGACCAATGATAGGGGCACACATTTTCTTAATGAGATGATTAGAATTCTATTGATGAATTCATGATTACACACAATAAGACTACAACCTATCATCCTCAGGGTGAATGGGACTCTAAGGCTTTCAATAAAATTTTGAGCTGACATTGACAAAAATATGTGATGTTGGAAGAAAGGATTGGGATGATAATGTATTTGCATAAAGATTTTTGGGCATATCGATAAACATATAAAAGGTTAAACAAAGCCACACCATTTTAGTTAGTATTTGGCACGGAAGCCATTCTTCATGTGGAGTTTATGTTACCTTCTTTGTGTATTGCACATGCTGGAGGTCTTGTAGATGAGCAAACATTAGAAGAACGCATTGAAAAGTTAATCAAATTGGATGAACGACGAGCCATAATATGATGGAGTCAAAAACAATAGAAGGCCAGACGAAAGCATGGCATGACAGTACATCGGGATAAAAAGTTTGAGATAAGACAAATGGGGCTCCTTTATGATTCTAAGTTTTTGCGCCATCCAGGAAAACTCAAAGTACATTGGTTGGGGCCGTATGTTATCACTCACATACTCGAATTAGATGCTTGTCAGTTAGAGGCCCTTGATGGAATACAATTACCCGGTTACTTCAACAGGAGTAGGCTAAAGCCCTATTATAAATAAGTCTTCTTGGTGTTTTTAATAAGGAAATATTACCATTTAGATTTGGTTTTCAATTCTACATTCCCTTAATGTGTTTTCTTCTTTGTTGCTATGCTTTGTCAATTTATTTGGTGTGTTTATGTAATAAGCATGTTTACGTGCTAGAAGCTAATTACTATTTAAAGAATTTTTATGCGCAAAGGACTACACATATCCTTAGTGTGGGGTAGGTTGTTGATATTCAACTTCAATACTAATGGAAATAAGTCCATATGAAAGGAACTATCTACGGGTGCTATTCAAGGTTAGAAAATGGAAAAAAAGAGAAGATAGATTTCTTTTAGACATAAGGACCATAGATAGAGAGGTGTGAAGAAACAAGTATAATGCGAGGTAAGTAGGGGCCAGGAAGACTACCAGTGGAAGGCGCAATGATGAGGTACTCAGGTGCATGGAAGTGTGCTAAAGAGAAGTCTACAACCAAAAGGTAGAAGGGCGTGCTAAAAGGTTATAACTTGGGTGCAAAGATGTACCACACAGAAATAATGAAAATGGTCAATTAACAAGAGGATTTTTGGTAGGTGGAGGAGTAATAAATGCACTAAATTTTTGAAATTTTATATAAGGATGGGATGTGAGTTCATTTTTACTGTTGTAGTTGAGAGAATTTGAAAAGGGTTAAGTGTGAAACAACCGAGCAATCGTATTGAGGTGCGTAGAGTGTGAAACCAAACATGGAGAGAAGGGTTGTACACTGGAGAAGATCATGCGTTCCCATAGGAGAAGGGTTTGAGTGAAACAGACGCATTAAAAACGAGCTAGGACATGTGATTTCCACTATGGCACAAAGATTTAAGCTAGGGTTTTGATTTTCTTGACTACAGAGGGAAGAAATGAGAGATTTTGAAATGGAACTAAAGAAAGCAACCACAACAAGAGATAAAGGGAAGAAGAAGGTTGAAGTGGAAGAAGAGATTGCCCCAGAGTAATTTTTCAGAAATGCAGTATCTAGAGGGCGTGATTGTGGGACAAGAATGGGATTCCCATATCTCACTAATGTAAAATCAATGACTACAACCATCGAACATCAGATAATAAGAAGGAGCTCAATGTGTTGTTGAGCACAAAAACAAACAAGTGCATGGCAGAGGATATGCTAGTATACGATGACATTGGTGAGAAATTGCTGAAGCAGAATGGAGTCTACCACTTTATGAGCTACCATATTTTGGAAAGTATCAACCATTATATCGGTGGCTCATGAGAAAAGTCCATGAGGATTTTTTCTACTTCACCGGACGGAGGGTAATAATCACAACTTCCTTGATTTCAATGGTGACAGGACTAAGGGCCTCATGGTTGGATCTGGATAATGATTTAATAGATAAAGCCGCAATCCTAGAGACAAGGAAGGAGATGGGGTATACCAAGGGTCTGTATGACATGGACATTGACAAGTTGAAGAAGTACCCAGTAGTGCAGGTAGCTACACATCTTGTGACAAAGCTGAATAACCAAGGAAGGTGGTTGCAGGTAAACACAATGTGGTTACACGTCGTGAAGAAGATGTATTAAGGAGTGGTCTACAACATTACAGATCACATAGAAAAGACAATCATCAAAGAAGCGCTGATAGGTGACAGAATAAGTTTTTGCATGGTGTTATTATCCTTAGTATTTATGGAGATTGGGGTGCCAGATGGGCCAAAGGAGAAGATTTGGGAGTACCCCATAGAACACAAGTCACTTGTAGAAAGGTTTGGCAAGTACTTGTGCGATGGATGAATGAGTGGACCCTTCAAGCAGAGGTAGAGATGTGGTATGATAGACTCTGTGTGGTGTTTGAAGAAGAGTGGTGCATACCAAAGGATTTACCATCGGTTTTGGGTAAAGCAGCTTTAGTTTTACGTATACAAACATTTTTGCATCGTGTAATTTGTGATGAAGGACAAGGCTTAGAGCTCATGGTGCAAACTGTCCGTATGCCTTCACCGTGAGGTATTTCAGGAATCATCTCATTGGTTTTCGGATGCACGTTTATTAACCTTCAATGCAGATAAGGTAGATTATAAATACCACACTCGAGGAAGAAGTACGTATATCTAGGGCATAATACATGCATTAAAAGAATTATTTCAGATATTATAAACATGAAACTGTGAGCTTGGTAGTTGGGGACTCAGGAGCAGTGCTTGTGTACCTATAACTCAAAAGCCAAGCTAGAGAATGCTAAGTATGTGGAGAATGAGTTCACGCTCCCGGGGCTGCCAAAGGGTAAGCATATAATGGAAAATGTTCCAACACCCAAGCCCATATAAACAATTCAAGTTGATGATGAAGAGGGGGGCACAAGGATAGTGGTGGTTTGGAACATAGAGGTAGAAGGTAACCTCCAAATAAGGATGACGCTGAGCATACAACTACTCCACCTTAGACAAAAGAGGAAGATGAAGAGGACTTGGATGTGGACCAAGGAGAGCACCGATTCAAGAGAGTATTCAGGAGGACGGGGACCCAAGGTGCTACTCCGTGAATAGTGTGTAGATCAACTCGATTCTCTCCATAGAAGGAGACAACTAAGAAAAGGAGAAGGAAATTAAAGTTGAATGAGGAAGTGGAAGAGTTGGAGGAAAGTGTGCCCCCAATTCTCCTACACCTCTAGAGAATGTAGAGGAACAAAAAGATGAAGAAATGAAGGATGGAGAAGAGGAAGAAAAAGGAGCAGAAGAGACAACAATAGAGATTGCTCAGGACATAGTAGCCCAAGTTCCTACGTAGCCTAGGTCAAGAAGAAAAAGTGGGGAGTATATTCCACTAGCCATGGGCTACACCGAGGACACAGTAAAATTGTCCATGCTCTTTCCAGAGCACAATTTCACAAAAGGAGTTGTACGAATGAGAGTTAATGGATGAAGATATGGCAAAAATGTGCACAAAGAAGCAATTATCATGGTTGATACACACACATATGGATGAACCAGAATTTGATGTATGTGAGGAGTCATGCTTGTCAAGGAGGTTAAAAAAGACACCTCAAGCTAAACACATAATAGTAAAGCCTACTGTTATGTCAGATGAATAGGTGAGCAATGTTTTGGTGAAGGTATCGATAGAGGTTGCACATCGGAATATGGAAAAAGCTGCCACAATTAGGGCGCTAAGGGAGGAGATCAAGACTAAGGATGAGGAGATAACACACCTAAAATAGGAGAAAGACTTGGCACAAAAGAAGAACACTATGTTTATCAACATGACAGAGGAGATTGGTGACAATGTCATGAAGGCTATGCCACACTTAGAGCCAAAGGTACCCAAGACATTTCCTTCGTAATACATTATGTCAGTATGCGTTGGTGGACTTAGTACTTGAAGATGAACCTCTGCACATGCCTAAGCCAAAGGATCCAACACAAGAAGTAGAGTGTGAAAAGGCTTTAGTGATGTGGAAGATAACATCATATGAAGGATTGCTTCAAATCTTGCAGGAAGAACTCAAGAAGGTGGATCAAGCGCTGAATATTTGTACAAAGCTGTAAGGCTGCGATAAGGACCAGGACCATTTTAGAAGACAATGAGGTCCTGAAGGCCATGAAGGATGAGACATTGGGCCACGTATAATGATTAACACTTGTTAAGAAGAAGTGTGAGGCCCTTACAGCTACTCAAGAACCTCACAGGAAAGGCTGGATGAGCTTGGAAAACTCATCACTCAAAAGATGGACTTATTGGAAGGGAGAATGACTGGCATGTCAAGCATTGTGTTGGTATTATAGAATGAAAAAGGAGAGATTGCAAGGGATGAATTGGATTAAATTGTAGTAGATATTCTAGAGAAAGCAGAGGCCATGCTCAATGACTGAAAACCTTAGAGGTGGAGATAAAAGAGGAATATCTAGAGTTGATTATTCTGGTTACAGAAGAAGAAATGATGAGTTGAAGGCATTATTTAATTCATCCAAATTATTTCTATTCTTCCATTCATATTCTTTGATTCATTTTTAGAGACAACCATTACCTGGGAGGAAATGCAACTAGTGCGGGGTAATGTTGATCGGTCATACTCTGGAACTAGTGGAGAAAATAAAGAGAGTTCATGTGAGAGAGCAGAGTGCATATAAAGGCGTGAAAGCATCAATGAGGATCACGTACATAATAGAGAAAGATTCGGGACTTATCCATTTTCATGATGAGGATCTATTTTTAGAGTTGTGTGTGGAACACTCAAACTGATTGGAGACTTGTGCGTCACACATTGGATATTTTTGGATGATGAGCTATGAAGCATTTTGCATGGATGCAGGATAAAGATAGAATGGTGAACCGATGGTTGACAGGAGAGATCTATTGTTAGCAATCTTACATGTAAGCCTATTTTTGTAACGACGCGTGGCTAATAATAACATGCACCTTTTTTTAGGATTAGATAAGTAGTGAAGGGAAATTCCCCACCCTTATAAATACATAGATATATATCTAGAGAGAGAGCATAGTTATACATGTGAGAACTAGGGTTTAGTGAGATTATGCTGCTAGATCATCACGTGCATGAGCAAATACTACATTATTCTAATGAAGCTTCTGTGGATTTACTACGATTAATATAATGGTGATTATGGACTGAAACAAGGTGTTCTTATGGTTATAATTCAGTATTGCATGCTTGATTCTTTTATGGTTATCTGTTAGATCTGTTATGTTCTAGATTCAGGTCTGAATATGCACTGTATGGAAGATATATTAGTTATATCTCTACATGGTTAAAGTATTCTTCATGCTAACATCATGCAACAACAACCCTAAAGAGGGTCCTAGTACCTTTGCACGCTTTGGGTGAGCGCTAGTCTAGGTTGAGTTATGTGCCAACGCGCTTGGGCTTAAATTACTAAATTCTAGACTATATCAACCTTTTTCTCAATGTGGCTTGGATCTTGTCGAGAGATCAATCCCCATTCTTCACAACGCCATCAATGGATTATAACCGCTCATCAATATTACACTAAATGGGCGAATATATTCCCCTCATTTCTTCAAAAGTTGAGAAATTTTTGAATTCATTAACCATCACACCTTTTATCGCTTTGGTGTTCCTCATTGTCTCATCACTAATAACAGAAAGCAATTAAAAACTAAACCCTACGTAAGTTGTATGATGATTTTGGCATCCAACTCAATTTCTTATCACCTTATTACCCGTAAACCAATGGCCAAGTAGAATCGACCAATAAAACCTTGAACAAAATTCTTATGAAAGTAGTTGACAATACTAGCAAGGATTGACATTCACACATTCCTTTCACCTTGTGGGCTTATCACACTAGTATTCACACTTCAACTGCTACCACACCTTTTCTTTGGTCTATGGTACCGAGTTTGTCTTGCCTCTCGAAGTCTGATTCCATCTCTCCACATCTCATTAGAAGACATGCTCAACGATGATGAATTTCACCAGGATCATTTAGCGTAACTTGAGTTATTAGATGAACGCCGTCTTAATTCTCTTGACCATCTCAAAATTTACCAAAAATGTATCAAGTGGGCCTATGACAAACGTGTCCACGAATGAACCTTTCAGGTTAGTAACCTCATCCTGAAGGAAAATCAATATGTAACCAAAGAAGAGAAAATTAAACGAGGAAATTTTTCTCATAATTGGCTTGGACCCTATATCATTACCCATGCATATGGATCGGGTTCTTATTGTTTGTCTTTACTTGAAGGTAAACTCCGAACTAGAGCCCCTCAATGCCTCGCAGCCTTCAACCATTTTATTGTTGAAATCAAGTCCTATATCACTTTTTGTCAATTGATCGCTCATCCCTTGAGTGCTATTCACCTTCCATATTACCTGTTTTTGAGGATCAACGACTAAACAAGAACCTTGTGATTACTCCGTCACCTTTCACCTAATCTTCAATATGAGTACCATGAATCTACTCATAGCATGATTCTCATGGAAACTTTTCATCTTTTTTTAAAGATGGAATCCCATGGTCGTTCATCACTAGAAACCACCTCTTTCATAGTTAACCCTTGTGTACTATGGTTTTTTCTTCTAAACAAGAACTTAATCTTCCTCTATAGTCTTGTCCATCACTTAAACGTTCAAAAACAAAATGGGATTCAACTCCTTGAGTTAAAATTCCAACAAAAGACGAATCCCTCAATAAGGGACATCTCCTCTCTCTATTTCACCGCTATAAATAGACTGCTCCCTTGAAGGACATATATATAAAGTCATTGCAAAAATACAATAAAAATATCTAGAAGCTTCCCACATTGATCAACTTCATGAAGACCTCAAGGAGATAATATAATCATCCCATATAGACTTCCCACATCAATTAGTCTATTTAAAATAAAAAATGAAGAAAATGATGAAACTTTTGTCATGGAATTGCTTATTTTTGATCCTGGGTTTCTTGCTAAGTAAGTATGTTGTCATATATCTAGTTATGCTAAACCACCCACTTTGACCTTTTTCCTTTTACACCCTAGTTTTCTCTCTGCTCAAGGGACTTACCACAACTACGACATTTCATGATCATGTGGCTTCCTTCACCCTTAGAATATTCCTTTATGCAATGCCTTTAGGGTCTTACGTTCATAATCCCATATGGGGTATGGTAGACTCATTAGGATTCTTATCAATTAGAGGCTCTTTTACCACCTCTTACCATTCGAATTCCTCATTACTTATTGATTATCATATACAAGATTAGACCATCAACACCTACATTTAAAATGACTCAACCATGCCTATGACCTAAACTCAACTAGGCCTATGACCTATATTCAATCATGCATAAAATCTACCAACCCATTCCTCTAATTCATCATATTCTTCCCTAGATTATGGGAGAACTACATTGGTTTGAGGCCCCCTTTCACCGGGGCTATGTAGGTAGTGCTCTAAGGGTATGGAGTCCTTGGAGGTTAGCTTGACCATCATCGTCACCTTCTTTGTATTTTCCCTCTTCCAACCGTTCACCTCCGTCATTTTCTACTTGTTTCAATCATATTCTATTTTAGTTAGTTTCCATTTTATCACCAAACAGTTGGAAATTAATATACCATTACAACACATACATTCATTTCATCACATTTACCATTTATTTACCATAATCACACATTACCTACGATCATATCAACATGATCCATGCTATCATACATGTCACAAATTAAACCACCACATACACATACATCCTCATTTCTTTTCCATAATATCAAATACCTTAGAACTTAACTCAAACACAAAACCATGACTCCATCATGCCTAAACCAACCTAACTCAACCAAGCCTATGACCTACATTCAATCATGTCTAAAATCTACCAACCCATTCCTCTAATTCATCATATTATTCTCTAACTTATGGGAGAACTACATCATCCCGAGGCCTTTTTCATTAGGGCTATGTAGGAAACGCCCTAGGGCATGGGGCCTTTAGAGGTTAGCTTAGACACTCTTTACCGTAACCTATTCTCCCCATCTTCCTATTCATATTCTATCTTAGTTTTCATTTTATATAACACTTGAAAATTAATACACACATACATATCTACCATGATTCACATCATAAAAAATAGCCAATCAATCATTTCACATTTCCATAATATTAAATTTTTGGAAATCGAATCCATAACATACATATAACTCATCATTTATTTCCCATGTTACCAATAACTTGGACATTAAATCAAAATTAAAAACAAAACTCCATCATGCCTATACCTAACTCAAACATGCCTGTGACTTGACTCCATCATGCCTATACCTAACTCAAATATACTTGCGACACCGAATCCATCATGCCTATGACTGACTCCATCGTGCCTATAACCTCGAATCCATCATGCATGTGACCTGACTCCATCATGCCTATGACCTGACTCCATCATGCCTATAACCTGAATCCATCATGCCTATGACCTAACTCCATCATGCCTATGACCTAACTCAACCATGCCTACGACCTGACTCAATCATGCCTACACCAACCTAGTCTCCACCATGCCTAATACACCTAGTTTCCATCCATCTACAAATAACAATCAAATTCTACCAACACAAGTACATCATGCACAATCATTGATCTCATCATAAAAATATGTGTATCCATCCAATATACATTGATACAGATAATATAAATCTCTCAAAAATCTCATATACAACCTCACCATCTTTGGCACGCAAGCCGGTATATGCTCAAAAATCTCAAAAATCTCATATACATCCTCACTCTCTTTAGCACACATGCTGATATATATAAAAAATAAACAAAAAGGGAAGTACGCATAGATATCAATCACCTCCCCATCAGATACCCTCCATGCCTATCTCACCCATCTCCTCTATCTCCTCTACTCTTGTGTGGCATCCAACTAACATCTCGCCACCCTCCATAGGCCTCGGTTTGACCTCTAATGGCCCCTCACCTGGTGCTGGTCTCCGTAAACTAGTGGCCTTGCCATGACCTTGTCTGGGCTCACCGACCCCTGTACTCTCTACACTGTGAGTGTGGGACCTAGTCCTCTCACTCAAGGCTTGCTATGCTCTATGCTCTACATAAGAGGGGACATCTATCCCTGCAGCCATCAAGTGATCCTAATAGTATCGTGCCTCACCCAGGCATCCTTGAACCACACCATCGATAATGCTGTCTGTGGAGGCTCCATGGGCCTCACTTCCACATATGTACTAATATCTCGCTTCTACTGGCCTTAGTCCTGCGCGCATGTAACTCCTATAAATGTCCCCGTATGGGTACATGTACCACCACACCGTCCCTCGCGTGTGAACTTCCCCGTAATGTAATCACTAGGCCCCTGTAAAGTGGATACCGTGCTTGCGTGATGCCGCTAATTGGCTCTGCAAACCCGTGACCTATGCCTATAGAGTAGTAATATGTGCCCCATATTTTCCTAGCCCCTTTGCCTATACGTATTCCATCTATCCTGTAAAATAGTTAGTTACCCCATCAAGGTAACTACCTGTGCCTGTGAAGTGACCGATCATTGTACTCCCGGTCCTATCACCTATCCATGTAGTGCATCTCACTTTGTACTATCATTGTAGCTAAATGGTTGCCCCGACCATGGAGGTACCACCTATATCTCTACAGACCCACCATCATTTGTACCCATCCATCACCCCTATGTCATCAATCTTTCCATCCACCGACATTTTCACCTAACTTGCTAGATTTGTAGGGTGAGGTAGAGGTAAATGCCTCTCCACATCCTCTCGGTGATACCATACAACCGGCGGGGGCACATCCTAGACTAGTCCAAATTGTCACCAAAATTTATCCACCTGAATCATATTATGCTTGTCGGCACGTCCACCTTGTATCTACCATACTAGCGGCAACCCTCACAACTCCCGCCTCATACCTCTAAATGCTTTGGGTAGCCCACATATGATCGCCACATGATATCTAATGCATACAACCCTCCAACCTCTGCCTATAATGCATGACATCATAGGTCACCTCCTTACCTCATCGGGATCCCCAACTACCACCCACCTCCTATAACCTGCTCTCTGTCCACCTCTATGCCAATATACTATTGGTAATCCTTGTAGCCACACTATCACAATGTGCTCATAAGCCCAACAATGCAACAAGAAGGTACACCATAAGCCATAGCGGTGCATCCTTTGGTAACCCCAAAGCTCTCTGTACAACTACACCAAATAGGTAGGTGCCCAAGAAAAGTGAACCCGATCCTCCACCATCTCCCAAAAAACCCCCATCAAACCTCGAGGAAACCGATCACCCTTTGAATCAGGTAAAGCATAGCACCCTATGGCCACCATCATCAATACTGCCAACTGTGTCTCCTTCGGGTGTGCTACGTACATTGCCTCGTATATAAGGCTCAGTTGTACTCAATCAAATCTGTCACCATCTCCCCAAACACAATGATCATCTCCTCGAAGGCCACATCAGCTAACACTATTTACACCAGCTCACCAACAATCGGTAACCGCAATATCCAGTAGACATCCTCCAGTGTGACCATCATCTCACTGGTAGGTAAGCAAAAAGTGTTGGTCACGACATCCCATTTATCGATGAGCACGACCATGAGGCTATGATCTCGTTAGATCCTCCTATACCATCTGATGCCAACTAGGCCAACCGCTTGAATGTGTCCCAACTCCTCTGCGGTGACACAAGGTCATATCTCCCCAACAATGGTGGGAATCTATTTCACATCATCAGCTATGTTGTCATCCCAAAATTCCCCCTTGTGAAAGATGAATTTGCAAGTCCCAAGTGTTGGTACTCGGTTTTTAATCCCACTAGTTCCATTTAAAATTCCTTAGTTTGTGCATTTTGGAACATTTTTCTATCTCCTTTCATGGATGCGTGGAATTTATCAATCTTTTCTATGGCTGTGGACCACGTCGAGCCTTGTATTCCTTGCATTTATCTTTCTGCAGGAAAAATCTTTGATTTAAGCACGAATGGTGGCATTTTCCCCTTCTCTGCATTTTTCTACGGTCATCTTCTTGTCAAATTCTTTTCCAACATTTGCAGATATGTGGTCACCTCTAATTGGATGCGGTGTGGCAGGTCTTTTTGTGAACTTGTGACTTTTGTTACATTTGCAAAAAGGTTGAATTACCCTCATGTCTCCATTGGATCTTGATTAGATTTTCAAAATTATGAAGTGGCAAAAAAATTCTTACTTTGGCCCCACAAGGGGACACATGGCTGTTTTCAAAAGTCGAGTGGGGAGGTAGGTCATCGGAGCACTTTTGGAATTTGGTTTTATTTCCAAAAGGGATTAAAGTTGTAAAATGAGTTGTGACTCTCTGTCGAGGACAAAAAACATTAAATATTAAGCCCACATCAAAATTCAAAGCGGGAGGCGGATCGTCGGGTCACTTTTGGAATTTTAGTTTTGTTGTGGAAAGGCATAAAAGTTATAAAGTGACCCACAGCCATGCCGACACCCAGGAGAAGCCACACGAGAGCCCGTATCAAAAGCATATGGGCGAGCCGAAATGTTCAAGTGCCAATTCTCTAAAAGGCTCAAAATATAATTTTTTTCCCTAGACTGCTTCAACTAAATCTCTCCCACGTGGAAACTAAAATTCAAAGTTTATGAAAGCAGGATGAACGAATGTGATATGATGCATCTGGTTTTTCCGCCAGGCATGGAAATGACCGAGGCATTAGAGAAGTGTTATCCCAATTTTCCCCGAGGAAAAATTGGTCAAACATGATCTTAAATAGGAAGAACGAAAGGGTCGGCCCAGTTGCGTGGACTCATAGTTGACCCCAAAATCGAGTCCTAAGCGAGTAGAGCTCAAAAGAGAAAAAAATGGAGCAAGGCAATGTTCAATCGAGGCCCGAATTGGCTAAGTATAGAAGGACCACGAAAGGTTCCATGTGTCTCTTCGGCACACTTTTGGTATGGTGCACAAAAACGGAGACCCCAAATGTGCACAGGCCCTCCACGTGGTCAGAGTCCGAAAAAAAAATCCAACCATTGAATCAACTAAGTATAAAGAGATGACAAAATCCTCCATGCATCCCAATGACACACCTTCAAAGGACAAGTTTAAAGTAGGATCATAAGTGAGTGTAGACTCTCCACGTGCCTCATCAATGCAACTTCAAAGGCATGACCCAAAGAGAGACCCTGAACTAGCGCCAACCCTCCATGTGTCCTAGGTCTGAAAAGGGGACACCGGCCATTGAAAATTCCAAGCTTGGGACAGGTCAAGGAAGCTTCCACACGTCAACTTGGCATATCTTCAAGGTTAAAATCCATAGGCGGTCCCCAAACAAGTGTGGGCTCACCACGTGGTTAGAGTCAAGGGGGACAAAGCCGACCATTGAAAAGTCCAGAGTCTATGGAAGCCTCCACGTGTCCAATCGACACTCTTTCAAAAGAAAAGTTTAGGGGGCAGTTCCAAACATGTGCCAACCCTCCACATGTCTCGGGTCAGGCATAACATCTCTGCCAATGGGAGGGAGTTAGGCAGGATACAAAGGAAATGGAGTAGGCCCATAGACGATGCCACGTGTCAGTTCGGCACAACTTCAAGAGTAAAAAGAGGGGGCAAAATATTAAGACGTGAAAGGTCACCACATGGCCCCTGTATGGACACACCCTTTCACATATTAAGAGCATGTGTTAAACGTCTGACCCCTCACCTTCAGACAACCATGTCTTTTAATGAGGAGCTCATAATTGAGTGGGAAAGGAATTTTTAGAGAGCTCCCGGTGTCTACTACTCACCCACCACCATTAATGATCTGGTCCACCATTTTCAAGGTTATCAAGTCTCTCACCTATCACCATGATGAAGAATGGGATTCCTTTCTTGCCCAATAAGGAACAGTATGTGGAGGCATGGGTTTTGTCATGGAACCCATCATTTTTTGCAGGAAAATTCAATGCATTTCTTGGGTGGTTGGAGCAATAATTTGGATTTCTTCTATCTGCTTCTCTAATTCTTCTTATGTATTGTAAGGAGGGGCATTTTTTCTAGAGGTTGGATCCTAGTACTCTGTAGATGTAATAGATTTGAAAGTAATCAATACAAGTTTTTTCCCTTTCTTCCTCTGCTATTCCTTCTTTCCTTGTTTGAATTTGTGAATCATCCATCTTTGCATGATAAGAAACTTTGTGTTCTTGTTAATATGATTTTGGGAACTTTGTGTCTGTGAAATTATATCTGTTATAAACATGAATGATTCCATTCTACATCTCCTTTTCTCAATACGTATAAGGTTATACTCTGTTATCTATATTACCTAAAAGTATTGTTATGTTCTTCCTCTCTCATCTCCTTAGTTCTTCTATTCTTTTGTATTGATAATCTTTTGGGCATAAAACACTTGAAAATATTGAGAACCCCCACTTTGAAAGTTGTACATATGTATAAGTTTTGCTGCTTGCTTTCAATAAGGGAACCTCTCCCATAAAGAGGAGGGACTTATTGTCCCATGAATGTGGTTTTTAAAGTACAATTTTAAAACCCAACATTTTTTGGTGACTCCACTAGGGATTTCATTTCAAATGTATCCCTTTATAAAAGAACAACTTCAAGATCATTTTTGGTTTGGTGACTCTACGGTATACATGTGGGAAGAAAGCTCTCGGGGTAGAGGATTCCCATTTTCAACTTCTGGAACAACAAAACTTCTCTCTTCTTCTAGTAAGAAGGAACAAAGGAACTCGTTCTACAAGCACACCTCTATTAAAGACATAAAATCTAAGAATAACATTCCTTAAGAACAACTTAGTCATAATCTTCATGATTTGATACTTGTTGGTGTTTTAGTTCCCCTTTAGTCAATTTTTCCAAAGATGGCAGCCCCTTTGCCTTGGGGACAACAGGTTGGGCCTCTTTCTCTTCCTCAACCATTGCATGAGTTACCTAGGGGTAACAGGAAAAGTTTTCCCAAATTCAGGGTGATGGGAAGGTTCATCCAGATGAACACATTGCAACCTTCATTGTTTCATGTGGGATTCTTGGGGTTGAACATGAATATGTCTCTGTTAGGATTTTTGTGGAGACATTACAAGACAATGCTGCTGATTGGTTTTATCATCTTCCTGTTGGGTTGATCACTAATTGGAACACCATGACAACTCGGTTTGAGAAACGTTTCAAACCTGCTGAAGATGTGCATGCTCTATTAGCTCAAATCTCTCATATCAAGAAAGAACCATTCGAGCCCATGAGATAATTTGTGGCCAAATTAAACAAGCTCATTCATAAAATTCCATAAAACACTCATCCTGTAGATCAAATCCAAAAATTCTTCTTCCTCAAAGCTCAGTTACCTGAAGTAAGCTATGCACTAAGGAGAGATAACGTTGCAACTCTAGATGCTTATCAGCATTTGGCTATCAGTGTTGAGGATGATTTAATCATGTCAGTAAACTAAAAAGAGAATCTTCCAAATCTAAAGCATCTTCTTCTTCCTCTTCCCCTGGAGCCAATTCTGATCAGTTAGTACAAAAGCTTGTAAATGATCTCATTGCTATCAAGAAACAATTGGCTTAGCATACTCCTTACCAAGATATTCCAAGGAAGAATTTTCAGCCTAGGAACCATTTTCCTTCTTCTCAGACTATATTAGCTATTGAAGGCCCACCCATCAAGGTTCTAGTCAATGCAACTTGTGAAGTTCAAGAACTTGATGATGAGGATTTTAATGAACTCTATGAAGAACCAAAAGAAGAGGTTGATGAAGAACTGGAGGAGCTTGGTGGATCTCAAGTTCATTTCCTTACCACCGAAGGTATGGATGACAAAGATGGATATGATGAAAGAGTGGCAAAGATGAATAGTGATTCATATGTTGTCATGACTCGGGAGCAAGTGAACAGAAAAGAAAAAGTGGTGTAGCCTGCTAAGAAATCCAAAGAGTATCCTATAACTATTCCAGTAGTTGCGAGAAGAGGAGCTCCTATTCCCATTACCTCCACACAAAAGGTGAGTAATGCTAATCCTCCTTCTTCTACTTCTGTTTCCAAAACTTCTTGTCCTTCAAATCCTAAAACTAATAAATCAAAAGTCTCACAAGTTCCTAGAAATGATTACCCATCCACGTCTGTATCTTTTGATATCATCAATCACGTCAAAAAGACCAAAATCCAAATTTGAGAGGCAAATTTTTACCAAACCCATCCAACATGCTTTACTAAAAGGGTAAAATTTTGTCAATTCCAAATCCAAAGCTTCATCCAATACTTCTAAAGGTCATTTTCCCACTCCCTCTTCCTCACCTCAACCAATCCTTTTGGCGGCATTCACTTCCCTTTAATGAGAAAGTTAAACCATTATGTGTGACTCTCCTCATAGCTGGCCATAAACTCGAGGTAATTGTGTTATAGACTTAGGAGCATCAAACAATGTAATGGCTGTAAAAGTAGTTCATGCTTTGGGCCTGACTCTAACACGTACCTTTGGTTCCTGATATTCCATGAAGAGTAGAGAAGTGCTTTTGGTTGGGAGGATTAAAGATGCACAAGTAGCCTTCACTGATTTTGCAGAGAAAAGGGTTAAAGCCACTATTTTGGTTGCTGATATTCCTCCCTCATATGGGATGTTGCTGAGTAGAAATTTTTGTAAGGAGGTAGGAGGTGAAATTTAGATGGATTGGTCACATGCTTTGATTTGGTCAATGGAAAGATGAAGAAGTTGCTACCTGAGAAATAAACTGAATACATTGTGTAAAATACTGATGATCCAAAAGCACATATACTCTATGAAGACATAGGGCATGGTAACTACATGATCATGTCACAAGATGAGGCAAAACATCCTAAGGAGGTGATGCATGATCCTAATGCAATTTGGGCTTTGGAATTTGATGGAAGCTGCTCTTCAGCTGGTTCTGGGGCTGGTGTGGTGCTAACCTCTCCAAAAGGGAAGATTCATCCTTTTTCATTCAAGCTTTATTTTGAAAAGACAAATAATATAACTGAATATGAGGCTCTCATCCTTGGGTTGAACATGGAAAAATAAATGGGAGTGAAGAATCTTTGTGCTCATGGTGATTTAGAGTTGATTGTGAAATAGATAAGGGATCTTTAACAAGTCAAGAATAGGAGATTGAAACATTATAGAAATCTTGTCTGGGATTCCATTGAGTTTCTTGATGCTTTCTCCATTGAAGCTATGCCAAGAGAAAGGAACACTAGAGTTGATTCTCTAGCTGTCTCAGGATCTTTGTTGAATCCTCACCCAATTTTCTCTTAGGAGAAATTTACCATTGAAATGAATCATAGGACGAGTGTACAAGATAATGCAAGTAATTGACATGTTTTTAATGATGATCAACACTTGCTCTCATTCTTGGAGCTTAAGGACAACTTCAACCAATTATATTTTGAAGGAAGTGAGACTTTTCCTAGAGAGTGTGTATCCTCTAATGAAGGAGATATCAAGGAAGAGATGGATCAAGATGGCTGCATCAAATTGAAAGGTAACAAGATCCCTAAAGGGCTGGTGAGTTTGGAAGATCTGTTTGATAAGCATGATAGGTACATTAAGTCTAAAGCTTCCCAAGGTGCTCGACAATCTGCTGAGTGTGAAAAGGTTAATATTGGAAGTCATGAGGAACCCAAGATGGTGAATATTGGAAAATGTTGCACTCAAGAAGAGAAGAAGAAAGCAAGTAAACCTATTAAAAAAGTATGTTGATGTTCTTGCCTATTCATATGATGATCTCAAGGATTTTTAACCAAAGGAGATGCAACACTTTATCCCTCTGAAACCTAGGATCAAACCGTTCAAGCAGAAATAAAGGCAATACAATCCTAAGGTTGTTGGCACTATTTTTCAAGAGATCTAGAAATTACTGAAGGAAAAGATCATTTTCCCTATACATCATTCAACATGGATTTCCAACATTGTGCCTGTTAGAAAAAAGAATGGTGAGATCTACATCTGTGTAGATTTCAGGAATTTGAATCAGGCCTCTCTGAAAGACAACTATCCTCTCCCCATGATGGATCAAGTTTTGTAAGCTGTCATAGGCTCTGAGATGTTGTCTATGCTAGATGGGTTCTCTGGGTACAATCAAGTGGAAGTCAGTACCCCATATCAACAAAAAACTACTTTTACTACTCCTTGGGGCACCTTTTCCTACAAGAGAATGCCTTTTGGTCTTATCAATGTTGGTACCACCTTTCAGAGGGCAATGGACTTGGCTTTTGGAAGTCTAAAGGGAAAGTGTATTTTTGTGTACCTTGATGATTTAACTATTTTCTCCAAAACAAGGGAAGATCACTTTCAACATCTTAAAGCAGTCCTTTAGAAATGTAGAGAACATGGAATTTCTCTCAATCCTAAGAAGTCTGTCTTTTGTGTTACTAAAGGTAAGTTTTTGGGGCATATTGTCTCTAAAGAAGGAATCAAGATAGATCCAGAAAGAGTTCAAACAATCCAGTAGATTCCTCTTCCCACAAGTAAAAGGGTGTTCACTCTTTCTTTGGCAAGATAAACTTCCTGAGGAGATTCATTCCTGATTTTGCAGAAATGACTATGAGCATTGCTCACATGATGAAAGGAAAGAAAAAATTTGGTTGGAATTCTAAAGGTAAAGAAGCATTTGAAGGTATCAAGAAAGCCATTGCTAAGACTCCCATCTTAGCATGTCCTGATTTTAACAAGGATTTTATCATTTATTGCTATGCTACAGAGAATATCTTGGCTGTTGTGATAACTCGGATAATTTATGAGGATCATGAACTTCCAATTGCATTCATGAGCTATGTTCTAAAATCTCATGAATTGAAATATACTATGATGGAGAAACATGATTTTGCAGTGGTCAAAGTTATCAAGTAGTTTCATTTTTATATTCTTAATTCTCACTCTGTTGTGCTTGTGCCTAATACAACCATCAAGTCTATTCTTACACAACAAGAGTTTGGAACTAAGAGAGGTAATTGGGTAGAAAAATTCCAAGAATATGACCTTGATATCAAGCTAACTAAGCTAGTCTAGGGTAAAGGCTTATGTGAGCTTATTGTTGAAGGAGCTGATGCAAAATTGTCCAAAGAAGCAATTGATGTTCATGTTGTCCTCTTCCTTAGTTCAATAGATGAATGGTATGTTAGTATTGCACATTTTATTACTTATGGAGAGTGTCCATCCCACTTGAGTGCCAAGGAAAAGAGATCTATTAAGTTAAGGTCTACACAATATGTATTATGGGAGAATGCTTTGTTCAAGTGAGGCATAGATGGAAGATTCTTGAAATGTGTGGACAAAGAGAAACAAAAGAAGTTATTTTCAGATTTTCATGATCAAGCTTATGGAGGGAATTTCTCTTCTGCTATCACTTCCCATAAGATCCTTCATGTAGGATACTATTGGCCTACATTGTTCAGAGATGCATCAAAATGGGTAGGTAAGTGTGAATCCTATCAGACTTTTGTTGGGAGACCTAAGTTGGCTGCTTTACCACTCAAACCAAGTAGTGATTGATGAGCCTTTTCAATAGTGGGGATTGGATTTCATTGGAACTCTTAATCCACCTTCCATTGTTAGGCATACTCATATGCTAACTACTACAGATTACTTCACAAAGTGGGTAGAGGTTGTTCCAGTCAAAAGCACTACTTTTGAGGTGGTGTGTAATTTCATCAAAGAGAACATCTTGATAAGGTTTGGGGTACCAAACAAGATTATGACTGATAATGCTTCCAATTTTTCTTCTTCTGAGATGATGGATTTCTACTATGGCTATGGAATTTCCCTTTCTCATTCTTCAGATTATTATCCTCAAGGGAATGGACAAGTAGAATCAACAAATAAGAATCTGGTAACCATCATTTGGAAGCTTGTCAATGACTCTCAAAGGAATTGGCACAAGAAGCTCTATGATGCTCTCTGGGCAGATATAATTACACCCAAAAGAGAAATTAGGATGTCTCCATTCTAAGTGGTGTATGGTGTTGAAGCTCAACCGCCCGATGTGATGGAATTGCCCGACCTTGCACTTAATGAAGGCTATTGAAGATACAAGTTTCACCAGTTCCTTGGACAAGAGGATCATGTATCTCTAGAAGTTGGATGAAGATAAGTTGCAAGTTTTTGATAGAATCTTAGCTCATCAAATGAAGGTGAAATCTTTGTTTGACAAGAAAGCTAGACCCAAATATTTTCAAGTGGGAGACATTGTTCTACTATGGGACAAAAGACATGAACCTCAAGGAAGCCATGGTAAGTTTGATTCTCTTTGGCTTGGTCCTTTCAAAATCAGGCACTTTGTTGGAGAAAATTATTTCTATTTGGATTATATGGATGGATCTCCTCTCCCACTTCCTTATAGTGGGAAGTATTTGAAGTTGTTCAAGTCCTAGGTGACTAGGTAGTCCTTCTGTATATTGTGTATAGTGTTTTGGTTTTGATTTGTTCCTTTGTGTTTTGTTTTTGGTCTTTCCTTTTTGGTTTGTTTCTTTTCTCGTTGCGTGTGTGTTGTCTTCTGTATTGGTTTTGCCTTTGAATCTATTTGCCCAATGGATAAGGCACTGGTCTGCTTTCCTAGAGTTTTTCTATGGTTCTTGATCTTACCTCGTTCCTCTATCAAGTCATCCCCGAAAAAGCTAGTTTGTTGCCGCCCTAAAATTCCCCTATTGTGAAAGAAAAATTTAGTCCCAAGTGTTGGTACTCGGTTTTTAATCTGCCGAGTTCCATTTAAAATTCCCCATTTTGTGTGTTTTGGAATACATTTCTATCTCATTTCATGGATGTGTGGAATTTATCAATCTTTGTCTATGGCTGTGGACTGTGTTGAGCCTTGTATTCCTTGCATTTATCTTCCTGCAAGAAAAATATTTGATTCACGCATGAATGGTGGCATTTTCCCCCTTCTCTACATTTTTCTACAGTCGTCTTCCCGTCAAATTCTTTTCTAGTATCTCTGAGATACATGGTCACCTCTAATTAGATGTAGTGTGGCGGGTCTTTTTGTGAACTTGTGACTTTTATTACATTTGCATAAAGGTTGAATTACCCCTATGTCTCCATTTGGATCCCGATTAGATTTTTGCAATCATGAAGTGGCAAAAACAAATTCTTACTTTGGCCTGCAAAGAGACTCATGGCTGTTTTCAAAATTGAAAGTGGGGAGGTAGTTGATCGGAGCACTTTTGGAAATTTGGTTTTATTTCCAAAAGGGATCAAAGTTTCAAAATGAGCCGTGACTCATGGGACGAAAAAGTCAAATATCAAGCTGCATCAAAAGTCAAATCGGGAGGCGAATTGTCGAGTCACTTTTGGAATTTTGGTTTTGTTGTGGAAAGGCATAAAATTTATAAAGTGACCGCAACCACGCCGACGCCCAAGATAAGCCACATGGAGAGCCCGTATCAAAAGTGGATGGGCGAGTCAAAATGTTCCAAAGTGCCATTTCTCTAAAAGGCACAAAATATAAAAGTTTTCCTAGACCCGCTTTAGTTAAATATCTCCCATGTCAACGGCTCAAATTAAAAGTTTATGAAAGCAAGATGAACGTCTATGATATGACGCATTTGGTTTTTCCATAGGCATGGAAATGACTTGGGCGTTAGAGAAGTGTTATCCCAATTTCCCCCCGGGGAAAAATTGGTCGAATGTGATCTTAGACAGGAAGAATGGAAGGGTTGGCCCAGTTGCATGGACTCACAAAGAAACCCCCAAAAATTGAGTTCGGAAGTGAGTAGAGTTCAGTAGGAGAAAAATGGAGAAAGGCAGTGTTTAATCAAGGCCAAAATTGGCTAAGTATAAAAGGACCAAAGAAGGTGCCATGTGTCTCTTTGGTGTAATTTTGGTATGGTGCACAAAAGCGGAGACCCCAAATGTGCGCAGGCCCTCCACGTGGTTAGAGTTTGAAAAGACAAAGCCAGTCATTAAATCAGCTAAGTATAAAGAGTTGGCAGAAGCCTCCACACATCCCAATGGCGCACCTCCAAAGGCCAAGTTCAAAGTAGGATCCTAAGTGAGCGCAGACTCTCCACATGCCTCATTGGTGCAACTTCAAAGGCGTGGCCCAAAGAGAGACCTTGAACTAGTGCCAACCCTCCACGTGTCCCAGGTCTGAAAAGGGGACACCGGCCATTGAAAAGCTGAAGGAATCTTCCATGTGTCATCTCGGCATATATTCAAGGTTAAAATCTAGAGGTGGTCCCCAAAAAGTGCGGGCTCACCACATGAGTCGAGTCGAGGGGGACAGTCAACCATTGAAAAGTCTAGAGTTTGTGGAAGCCTCCATGTGTCCAATTGGTGCACTTTCAAAATTAAATTTTGGGGGCGGTTCCAACGTGTGCCAACCCTCCACATGTCTCGGGTCAGGAAAAATGTCTCAGCCAATGGGAGGGAATTAGGTAGAATATAAAGGAAAAAGAGTAGGCCCGTAAATGACGCCATGTGTCATTTCGGCACAAATTCAAGAGTAAAAAGAGGGGGTGAAATATTAAGACACGTGAGGTTACCACGTGGCCCCTATATGGATAGAACCTTTCACATATTGTGAGCCCGCGTTAAATGCTAGACCCCGTACCTTCAGACAACCATGTCTTTCAACCAAGATCTCGAATTGAGTAGGAAAGGACTTTTCAAAGAGCTCCCACCCTGCTACTCACCCACCACCATTAATGATCTGGTCTACCATTTTCAAGGATGTCAAGTCTCTCACCTATCGCCATGATGAAGAATGGGCTTCCTTTCTTGCCCAACAAGGAACAATATGTGGAGGCATGGGTTTTGTCATGGAACCCATCATTTTGTGCAAGAAAATTCAATGTATTTCTTGGGTGGTTGGAGCAAGAATTCAGATTTCTTCTATCTTCTTCTCTAATTCTTCCTATATATTGTAAGGAGGGGCATTTTTCTAGAGTTTGGATCTTGGTACTCTGTAGATGTAATAGATTTGAAAGTAATCAATACGAAGTTTTTCCCTTTCTTCCTCTGCTATTCCTTCTTTCCTTGTTTGAATTTGTGAATCATCCATATTTACATGATAAGAAATTTTGTGTTCTTGTTCATATGATTTCGGGAACTTTGTGTATGTGAAGCTATATCTATTATAAAGGTGAATGATTCCATCATGGATCTCCTTTGCTAAATACGAACAAGGTTATACTCTGCTATCTATATTACCTGAAAGCATTGTTATGTTCTTCCTCTCTCATCTCATTAGTTCTTCTATTATTTCATATTGATAATATTTTGGGCATAAAACACTTCAAAATATTAGGAATCCCCACTTTGAAAGTTGTACATTTGTATATAAGTTTTGACATGCTTTCAATAAGGGAACCTCTCCCATAAAGAGGAGGGACTTACTATCCCCTGATTATGGTTTGTTAAAGTACAATTTTAAAAACCAACAAGCTGATGCCATGCCTACACCCATATAAATCAACCATGTCAAAAATGCCACACACCTATCTATTCCATACCTACTTCCCTAACCCATCATCTACCCTACGCCCACTTACCCCAACCCCATATTACCTTACCTGGGACATCACTTACCTAACCCCTTTCCTCCTATCTCTCTTTTGGTCCCTCTTACACCCCATTTCTACCCATTCCTATTTTCCACCCACTCTTTTCCCTCCCACCCTAGCCTTGCCCCAATTATGATGACCGATATCGGTCTGATGACCATTATTGGTAACATATGACCGAAATTGGTCACCTAACCGTGACCGGATGTCGGCTTAGCCCGACCGATCTTTGGTTACCCTTGACCAACGTCGGTCTCTATTTTGGCTCCACAACCAAAACCCCATGCCCCCAAATTTTAAAAACTCTTAAAACAGACCTAAAACCTACCCCAACACCCAACCAACCCACCCAACATTATTTTTATTACCTATATCACCTATCTGTCCTTTCCCCATACCCAAATCCACTCATTTTATTCACATTTTCAAAAATTTTGACACCCCCCATTCTTTCATTTTACCTAAACAATTTAATTCAAAGCTACACATGGATCGAATCCTACCTCTACACGTAGGTGCCTCCTCGGAGATGCCCGGTCGCTGCGTTGTTGGATCTCTCATACCTCCACCCGCTATTGACATGCCTCGATCAAACTCTTGGTCCTATGACCAATCCAATCATTCAGAATGATCTCATGGACCCATGCACCTACCTCCTCCACCCACTCAGATACCTCCAACTCAGCATAGTACTACACCTTATCCTTTTCTTCATGAAAAAAACAACTTAAACTAATTCACTTTGTCATTTTCTATGAAGTAGACAAGTTAAAATGAATCCATAATATACGGATTTTTAATTTTTACCCTACCCCTGACTTGGTGACATTGGTTTTAACTTGGTGACATCGGTTGTGTGCCTTAGTCAATCGTGATTAGTTTCCCTAGACCGGTGTTGGTTTACCATAACCGGTGTCGGTTATCATTTTTGACCCCCTCGCTCCACAATACACCACATCTAATGGCCCATAAGCTTTTTCCACCTAACCCACCATTGACCATAACTTTACACCTCCCCCATGACCTTATTACTTATCACCCAACCTCACCATTAGTTGGGGCATGTCTTTATCCCTCATGTGGCCCTAACTCCGACCTACACTACCCCCACCTACCTACACAACCGTTGATTATGTGGACACTCCAATAAACTCGTTCATTGCATCTTGCGATGACGATACCTATATTATTCCATCTAGTAACAATAAATACAACCTCATACATGTACCTATTTGGCCTTGCTTATCTTTCTTTTGCCTACACCCATTAGTCCCAACACACCTTTTATCATTACGGACACCCATTAAACCATACCTATAAGCTCAACCTACCCTTACAATTGCTTTGTTACGTCTTAGGAATTGGTATTTTGCATATACCTTGGCCTTATCCATGCGATGACCTATTTACGTGAACCCATCCTACTTGGTATGACCATTGACCTTATGCACTTTCTATACCTTATGATCTTGTTACCTATGTTGTTTTAGGCTACCAACCATACCTTTCCTATTGTCGTGCCATTTATCCCTACCAAACCCTTGGTGTACTAGAACATACCTTAATGCTCCCGCACTTGACCTATATTGTGTTTCAGAACCATATCCTATACCCTAGATACCCGACTCACTTCACCCTTGTTTGGATAAACCTATTGACCTTGGATGATGTAGAGTTTGCAAGCTCTTCAACCCAGTACCGTGTTCTGATCTATACATGTGCGTGCATTTTATTTCCATTACCCACGACCTAATTTGACCACAACCCACTAACCATAACCCAAGTTGACCATCACTCGGTCCCATAGTACTCATTCCCTTCCCCACCTATCTTCACCAACTGCACCTTTATCAAACCATTCATTGATTCCATCTTACACCTCATTAGTGCCCGGTTTGAGGGGATCACCTTCACCCATACATGGGGCAATCACTTTTGTTTTTGTTAGCGTCACTTACCAATACAAGGTAAGCTATAAAAAGGGGGAAAAATGTAGACATAAAAATTAGGTCACACTCCCCTTGGTCCCTTTTCGAATAACCAACTTAAACATATTCACCTAGCCATGACCTCCCTAGCCCACATTTACAATTAAATTAATACTCATCCTCACTTCATTCATTATTTAAATACCTTTATTAAAACTAATTTCCACCTCACCCCACCACCTCACCTAGACACCTTTATTAATACCTTAATGAAATAAGACTCAAGTATAACCCTAAAAGCACATGCCTATTCTTCCTCTAACCACATTCCCGTGTATCTAAGAACAATGTTCCATTTAGACTTGGCACCAACTAGAAAAGCTGTAAAAAGATAGCCAAGATATACTATTTTAGACAACCCAGGATATCCCACCTTAACCGACATAGGTCAACCTAAAACGATGCCGGTCACCCTAAACCATCGTCAGATACCATATAACCATTTTGGTAACCTTGTTTTAGAGGTTGGCCACATTATTGATTTTTAGAATGAAGGAGATCTACATGCAAGCAAGAACAAGAGCCCTTTCGCATGTCTAGACAGCCATAGCCAACACCAAGACTGATCAAAAGGCATTTTGTATTCACAACAACATCCGGGAAGCACTACCGTAGCATTGAGCACCATTCCACATATCAACCATCACCAACATCTCTAACCACCTCTCCACCACTACATGCATTTAGAATACATCTGAACACCAAGTAAGCTGGTTTCTCCTATGTTCTTACTGGTAATTATATTCATTATTTACTTTCATCTATTCATTGTTCTTACTTAGATCTATCCCTCAGCTTCCTCTCTATCAACCACCCCATCACACCCCACCTACACTTCACAAAAGCCTATCCCAAAACCACCTCCCTCCCTTGTAGACCTTACAAACACCCTCCAAACTCTCTGTGCAATCATAGAGAGGACCCAAAACTTGTTCTACAACACCTTCCAGTTCCCCACAGTCACCAACATTGGTTAACCCTAACCATGGTCGGTTCATCTTATACCAACATCGGTCTCCTTAATTGATATCGGTCACTATGACTATCAACCCAACCTAACAACTCAACCCTTAGCCTATCCTAAACCTCACTCAAAATCTTACCACACCTATTTTGGACCTGTCACCTCACCCCCCATAGAGACCTTTCCAACCCTCTATTTCAAGACAGAAGAGAGCCCAAGCATCCTCCACCGATTCCTTGCCACTTTTCACGATTTATCGACATCGATTAACTATAAAATGGTATCTGTCCTACCTAAATGGACATTAGTCACCCTAACTAGTTTCGATATCTGTGTCTAATAATACTTTTCTAGACCAAAAAACTAAGTATCACACCCAAAATATCACCCAACCTTACCAAGACTTTGTCTATGACCTATAGACCACTTGCACTACTCGCAACCCAATGCAAAACCTTAACATGCATAGCATTTTAGTATTTAATTAGATCAACAATGATAGTAATCTTAGGTACCCAAATAAGAATTCTAGCACTAGATTCTCTTACTTACATTTTAAAGTTGTTTTAGATTGATTTATAAATAATGGATATATAGCCTTAGGAAGTATCATACTTCTTGGATCTAGCATCAGCTAGGTAGTCCACTGTCATATGCTATTTAATACTCTTATTGTGGTCTTGTTGTGTATTTTAGGTAGTTCCTCCTAGCCAAAAGGAAGCTCTCATAGTCAGCATTGGATCAAGAAGTTAGAACATGTGCAACAACCTTCAAACCAACCATCACAATAGGTATTCCTCCTTGGCCCATACCCTTATCTGTTTCATCTAAAAACTTAAAGAAAAAAAAAGGTGAAACAAAGGGAGTTCATACAACTAGTAGACCCTACCTTCTTTAGAAACTTCTCTCCGGCATCGTCGTAGACGGGCATATCATCAACTATTTGTTTATTGGTCTTCCTATTCAGCTAGTGCATCTAACTCCTCCTTGTTATCAGTTGTCGATGATTATAGTCACTCACTTTTCTCTGGTGGATATGAGAATCCCAATCTGTCCCATGATTACTTCTTCTAGATATTGCATCTCAGAAAATTTTCTTTCGGGGTATCCTCTATCTCAACTTTGGTCTCTACCTTCTTCTTCCCCTTTTTCCCTACTCTAGGTGCTCTCCTTGGTGCCATAGTAAGAAAAGGGTGCACCTTTTTACTTCTGTCAAGCTATGTGATCCAAACTCCTGTGCCCTAGCTCAAAAACACATGCCCTAGCTTCTTCTCAAACCTTGGCGCTCTATTTCTCCTTTCTACATGCCTTTGCTTCACTCAAACCCTTCTCTAATGGGAACGCAAGCCAATTTCGTGCACACTTTTGTTATCCTCACCTGGTTTCTCAGCTCTTTGCACTTTAATGCGTCTTGCTTGGCTCGTTCACAAATAGCTCGCTCAAATACTCATAATCGCAAAGGTAAAATTGAACCCGCATCCCATCCTTATATAGATTTTGAAAAATTTATTGCATTTAATTGCATTTATTTCTCCTCCACCTACCACTGATCCTCACATTAACTCACCATTTACCAACTTTTCCACGCAATACATTTGTGCGCCATAGTCATAACCTTCTAGTATACCTTTCTACCTCTTGGATACATACCTCCTTTTATGTGCTCCCATGCGGTGAAGTACTTTACCACAATGCCTTCCTCTGATTAGTTTCCATGTTCATGAACTTACCTTGCGTTACCTTTGTGCGTTCATTTTTATTTTTCTCCTATGGTCTTCATTAGGAGCAATTTTATTTCTAGCAACACCTTTCCATACCATCTGCACAAATATTTCCTTATGCATACCCAACTTTGGATGAAAACCACCCCACACTAAGGGTATGTGTAGTCCTTTGTGCATGAAAACACTTTAGATTGCAATCAACTTCTGGTGCACAAGTGCGCTTATTACACAAAACAAAGAACGAAAATTGACAAAGCATAGCAATGAAGAAGGAAACACATCTAAAGGAAAATACATTAAGGGAAATATAATCTAGATGGAAATACTGCCTTATTAAAAACACCAAGAAGGATTATTTATAGTAGGGATTCACCTACTCCTATTGAAGTAATCGGGAAACCATGTTCCATCAAGCACCTCTAGTTGGAAAGCACTTGAGTCAAGTATATGAGTGATAACATACGGTCCCAACCAATGCACCTTAAGCTTTCCTAGGTGGCACAGAAACTTTGAATCATAAAGAAGTACCATATTCCCAACCTTAAGTTTCTTTTCCCGATGTGGTTGTCGTGCTTATGCATTCTCGCTGGATTTTCTTGCTTCGAATCCATCGTGCTATGACATGCCTCTCATCCAACTGAATCAACTTGTCAATTCTTTCTTCCAATGCTTGCTCATCAGCCATACCTCCAGCGCACACAATACACAAAGAAGGTAACATGAATTCCATGGGAATAACTACTTCTATGCCAAACACCAACTGAAAGGGTGTTGCCTTATTTAACCATTTGTAGGTTGTTCTATATGCCCAAAGTATAACAAAAACTTTATCATTCCATTCCTTCCAACATCACAAATTTTTGTCAACGTTTGGCTCAATATCTTATTAAAATCCTCAAAAATCCTATTTTTAGAGGTGATAGGGTGTTGTCTTATGGTGTGCAACCATAAATTCATCCAATAATATCCTAATGGTCTCATTAGGGAAATGAGTTCTTCTATCACTTGTCAAACTTAAAGGACATCCATACATGGTAAGAATATTTTCCCACAAGAACCTTATTGCTGTAGTTGTTGTACAATCCTTTGTAGGTGCCGCTTCTACCCACCTTTTAAGATAATATGTACAAGTGATGATGTAGTGCAATCTAGTTTTGTGCACGTCTAGGGAAATAATAACCAAAAAGTAATCTTCCCACTTCTTAAAAGGTTCTGCACTAGTAATAGGCCTCAAAGGAATTTCATCTCTCTACCCAGGTTTTCCAAGGCACTAACAATGATCACACGCCTTACAATATTCTTTACAATCCTTGTATAAGGTCTCCCACCATAAACCAACTAGTATAATCTTGCACACAATGGTGTTACTTGCATAGCATCCACTGCAATCTTGCCATGAGCCTCCTCCATGATTGCCATTCACTCATGCTCCAGTATACACCGGTGTAATACTTCATCTTGGCCTAGTTTGTATAAGTCACAACTGATCAACATAAAAGGTGCGGCATGGATTACAAATTATTTCTTTTCCAAGGCCTTCATTCCTTTGGGCACCATACATGTGCATAAAAAGATAGCAATATCCTCTGATTCCAAGGGTGCATAGTTTAACTTGTATAACTGTGCATCTGACATTGTATCTTTAATACTCTACACGTCCTCTCTGATTAAATCCTTGACAAATGATTTGGACTTGAATTGATTTTACCTGGCTTTAACACCACTGTAAATTCAAACTCCTGGAACAATAGAACCCATCGACATATGTGCCCATGTAAGATGGGCTTGTTCACTAAGTATCTCAATGTGATGTGATCTATATAGAAAAAAGGTCATGCTAACAAGTCTTTGTCGGAATTTATGCAACGCGTAGATCATTGATAAAGCCACACGCTCTGTAGTTGTATAATTATGTTCTGTCAGGAGTCAACTTTCTACTAGCAAAGCAAATAGGATGATTGAAAATACCTTCTTTAGGTTGAGCTATAACTACACCAATGCCTGTGTAAGAGGTTTCCACATGTACATGAAAAGGTATATTCCATGAAGGAAAACACAAAATAGGCATAGTAGTAAGCCTTTCCTTCAGTGCTTCGAATGCGCGTTGTTGTGGTTCTCCCCAATAGAACTTGCCTTTACCCTTTAATAACTCCTCCAAGGGCACAAAAATATTAGCATATCCTTTGATAATTTTTTTGTAATACCCTATGTGGCCCAAGAATCATGCACCTCACTCTAACTAGTAGGCTCCTCTAAGCCTAAGATGACTGCAATCTTAGCTGGATCTACTAACAAACCTTCCTTGCAGATGATATTCCCTAACAGAGTTCCAAAAGGTGTAGCAAATACAAACTTTCTAATATTTAAAGAGATGCTTAACTATATTCACCTCTCAAACATTAACCTAAAATCATCACAATGATCCTTGACAAACCGATACATGGTCCAATCATCCAAGTAAACTGTAAGAATTTGTGAATAAAATCTTGGAATGCTTGAACAAAAATGTGTGAAAATACTGTAGGTGCGTTCTTCAATCCAAAGGGCATCACCGTGTATGAAAAACTTCCCCATTTAGTGGTGAATGTTTTCTTCTCTTGATATTCTTTAGCAATTCTTACTTGATGATACCTTAAAATCCATCACGTAAAGAGTAAATTTCTTGCCTACTGCAATGCCTTCCAAGATTTCTTTAGTGAATGGTGTAGGGAAAGGATCAATCACACATACAATATTCAACTCCCTGTAGTCCACACAAATCCTGATTCTTCAATCTTTATTTATGCTAATTACCATAGGGCTAACCCACTCGATTCCTCTATGGGCTCAATGATGCCAGATTCCAACATATTATCAATTTCTTCTTTAATTTTATGCACATGTTAGGGTTCATCCTATAAGGTCTCTTCCTAACCAGTGCATACCTTCCTTTAACTTAATTTTCATTTCACCCAAAGATTCATGCACTCTTTTTAACGATGGTAACCTCTAGGAAACATGTCCTTGAGATAGCATAATAACTCAATTATCTTAGCCACTTTAGAGTCAGACCAATAATCTCCAATTATGGCCTCCTTAGGCTCAACATCTGTTCCAATATTCACTTTCTTCATCTTCATAGGTTCATGGTAGGTGCGCGCCTTCTCATCTACACTATCTAAGACCTCACACATACCCTTTGAATGATCTATGTCCAAATTTTTGACTTCTTCATCATCCACCATGTAGACCATCTTTCCTTTCTCCTTCTCTAGGCAAGCGTGCTCAAGCAGTTCTACATCTTGTCTCATCTACTTCTTCAAAATGCACTTCTAGGTCTGACTCACCAAGTAACTCCTGAATGAGTTCTTTAAATTTTGCACTATCTCCCATAGTCAAGTGCTTCATAACCTGTAATGCCTCATTCATTGGAGGTTTAGTGGAGAAGTAGTCAAAAGTTTGGATCATACCTGTAGTCAAGTCTTGCCAATTTCTAGTCTCTCTATTCAACTCCGCATAAACATACCATGCACACACACAACCTTAAAAGGTGAAATAAAGTTTGTGTACCCACAACGAAGGTGGTAAAGCTTCCTTCCCCTCGTCCGAGTCTCAAATTGCTAAACATGGTGCTGAAAATTATTATTACCATGATATTCATAGATTTGACTAGGTGCATTACTTATAAGAAACCTTGCTGATGGAGCAATTCTCACCTCTCTCCATTCTATGATATTATCCCTATGAACCATCCACTAGCACACTACTATTCCACATAGGGTATGAAATAACATGTTCCTTCTGTCAACCTAATCCTTGCACTATACTTCCATGACTCACAAGAATACCTCAGGGTTTCCTTCACTAGTGTACCGGGGTACAAATTTATTGCCTAAATGCCCAACACAATGTGGCTTGCTTATGCATGTAGCTATGCTTATTACCTCATGCCCAACCATCTCATAGGTTCCATGTGCCCAATTATCACAGGTAATACTTGTAGTATCATTGATGGACTATGCATCATCCCACTAGAGAACTCCTTCCTTAGATGGCTCAAGTACTTCGGGTCTCGAATGGTGTGCACATAAATTCTGTTTAGATATTCTTCACTTAAGGGCTCAACATAAGGTGTATATTTCCCATATGTCAAAGGGATAATAACTCATTCTTCCTTGTTCTCAAAATTGATATATCCCTTATTGAACCGTAGATTAAAATTATTTGCATAGTACCAAGGACACCCAAGTAGAGCTTTGGGAAGTTGTCCGCTTCTATAAGTGCTAAGAGCTCAAAGTCCCTAGTGAACTTGGGCCCTTGCATAGTAATAGATTCATCTTTCAAGACTCCAATATGAGTGGCCTTAGTTCAATTTTCCATATACAAGACATTGGAAAATTACTGGAATGGAGTTCTACCCATTTGAACCCATGCACCTAAAGTAACCACATTCACTTCCACACATGTGTTGATTAAAATATTTCTCAAAATCCATCCATGCACAAAAACATTCAAAGTGATCTCCTTGTCATAATCCAAGCAATGAGGAGGGAGAATAACATGTAAAATCTACCATACATTCTCAATACCAATGCATAGAGTGTTTCCTTTAACAAACTCCCTAGTAATGGAATAATGCTTTCCTAATGCAACATCTTGTATACTTGGATCATCAACATCCATTTGGAAAGTTTCAGCTGCCTTCTTCTATTGCAAATTCCATGACAATTCCTTTAAACATTGTATTTATCCCTACATTTACGAGTTCCTCCATGGTTTCTGATAAACCTTCTTCGATGTGTAGGGTTTATATATTTTCATGTAAAACCTCCTCCTTAGTAATGGTAGGCTAATGTTGCAATGTTTCTTTGGCACGCACAACCTCAATGTGTGTAGTAATCTTCACAGGTACCATCTCAAGATCTGGTGCTAACTTCGACATCTATTGGTTTTCCGTGGCGCACTTTGTATTCTAACCATCCCTATGCCCTTGTTATCCTATTTGTGCTTCTTTCTCAGATGTTCATATAAATCTGGGTACTCATCATAATTATGATTCTTTCCGTAAAAATAACAAGTAACGTTGCGAGGAAACTCACGCTTATAATGGTTAGGATATCCACACGTATAACATGTTCCATGAGGGAACTCACCTCATCCACCAGTGCGTCCTCGACCTCTAAATCTGCCATGGTATCCTCAATCTCTGATCCACCATGGTATCCTCGACCTCTACCATGGACTCCCTCAAAGCACCCTTCATTATGATCATAGAGTCCTTGAGTGTGATCATGATCATGTTGCTTGGTTTTTCCATAGAGTTATTCATAACTCTAGTCTTTAAATCTACGCTAATATCAATGACATCATGGATCTAATCAATCAACATGTAATCATCCATATTGTGAGTTATGGACCAAAAATCTTACGAGTAGCAGGACACATTCTTCCTTATCGTGCATTGCAATAATGTGCATCGACTCGCATCATGTTCTAAATGACATATCTCACTATCTAACAACAAGGAGCACACCGATTTATGAGGACAACTATCATTAGTATGCCCTTATACTTCACAATATGTGCACCAAATTCTAGTACATGTCTCATGTGCTTTGTATTTGTTGATATTTTAACCAACGTTTTTACCATTGTTGAAATCTGAGCTTCTAAGAATGGGCTCACTCCAGTGTCTATGCTCTGTTGCGATCGCTTAGCACACAAATCCGCTTCAAGTGCCTCGCATGGGTCTGTATAAGTCTTATGTGAGAGTGCCCTCATAAAATGCATGATTAGGCCTTAAACGAACAACTGTGCATGTTGACTTGCATGGATATCATAAGATAGTTTATAAAAAAGTATTTTGAAATGAGCATCATATTCTGGACACTCTCAGTAGTGCCTTGCTTGATATCCTTGAGCACACTTATAATTTTCTGCTTAAACTTAGGGATATGAAATCCTTTGATGAAAGCATCTTGTAACACTATATAATCCACACAAGTCTTATCAGGGTCAAACTTCCTGTACCAGCTGTGCACACATCCCTGCAACGTAGTTACAAAGAGACTTTCCTTGCGCTTTGAATCTATAATTCCTTTCATGTACAACAATATCTCACACATATGGACATGTTCAATAGATTATTCTATTCCCATATATTCTATGAGACAAAGTGACATCTCCATCGAAATATTCTGGGGTTGGTGAGGACCATACCCACCGGATCCGAACCTCTTGTGTTACCTCGACCCCGAGATCAACCGGATCTGCTAGATCCCAAGCCACTGTGCCTCTTGATCCACCACCTATAATGGGAATTGAACTAGAGGATGCAATGCCTTGTGTCCCAACAGTGGCACTAAACCCGAACTCCCATAGTCTACGAAGTTGCACTACCCCCAGATGTGAGTCCAAAGTTGTGTGTGCCTGTGTTCTCGCATCGATGACACACCTAAAAATTTACCTCCAACAAGACCTATAAATAACAAGGAAGACCTCTGTTTGGCCATATATGTACTTGCTATTTGTTTTACTCCTAAACCTATTGATAAGTCAACTTTACCTCTTGCTACTCTACTACCCAAACTAGCTTGTTGACTACTAGTTGTACTAGAAACTGGAAAACCAAGTGTAAGGGCTAGGTCACCGGTAGATTCAGATGCGCACCTATGGCCCATGTTGTCTCTAATAGTGTGATCTCATAAAATGCTGATGAGGGTTCCCTAAAATGCTTACCTAAATGGGGAGTTCCAGATGATTTGGCTCCACATCCTCTGCGTGAGCTCCAAATCCTTCATGAGCCATCTCTCTCCACAATTCCATTCATTATGTAACCTCGTGCTACTTCTCTAAATACCTCTCACATTCCTCATTTAACTTAATCCAATTTTCTTCTCTTTTCCTCTCTTTTTCTAGGTCTTCCATCCTTCATCACACCTATTCCTTCCCCACGTGTGGTGGGGTTTAGCTATCCATCGACTTCTCTTCCAAATTCAAGGTTACCATTAAGATCTTGATCGCGGTGGAATTCCATGTAGATATGATGTAACATCCCCATTTTAAAACACCAGAACAAGGGAATTTTTTTAAAAAATAACGTTCTCTGTTATGAATTATAAAATTCAAACACACGTTCGAGATTTAGTAATTGTTCTCTGCCCAAACCACACAGTTTGGATCATACAATTTCTTTTAAAAACGAATGTTCCCTGTTCACATATTTACAATATGGAACACACATTCAATGCCATTCAATCTCATAACAGATTCTATATGCTGCTGTAAATGACTCGATGAACTGCCGATCTTCCATTTTCATGGCTCGGAGTTTCAACGATCCTTCATTTCATGACTCGGCAACAACCGATCCTTCATGTACATGACTCGGCAACAACCGATCCTTCATGTTTGTTTATGCATAGTATATTTTATATACTTGTTCTCATAACCTTCCCCGGTTATCGAAGTGATCCATTTAAGAAGCCTATCTGAATATCTGTTACTGATATTCATCTGACATCCTGCATCTTAAATTAAGTGATAAGGACAACGCAACCAGCAATTGCGATACTTTGGCCAAAGATTTTCACATGCTTTGCATGATCATATTCCTGAATGTGATACACATCTACGGAATACGTCCTTCACTTCACTTCACCTGTTATCTAGAATGGTCTTTCCTGGTTCCTACCAGTCCTCATTGTTTAAGTTCCGTTTTAAACTTTCGATACCAGCCAGTAATATGAGCGGGTATAGGAAGGCACTCCTGGTAACTAAAGATACGCAGACATACGGTGTCGTTACCCCACGACTCCGTGTGTCTGATTACCTTTAGTATTCCGGAGTCACTCCGTATACCAGATCATACCCTATCCCCACCCCAGCTAAGATCTACACATTCAGCCTATGTATTCTAAATGTTTTAATTCGGGAGGGCATTGCTATATGTCAGCTGCAACAATGTGTCGTCATGAAGACCCCGTCTTCATGAAGACACCTTGCTGTAGCTGGCGTATACCAATGTCCTGCAGAATTCTCCCAACGAGAATACACATCCTGCCCAAGTGACTTAGCCACGAGTTAATAGTTTAAGCAATTTTCAGCATCCACGCTGATCCCTTGATCCTCGTTTCCGTTGCAGTTGTATATAACTAAGAAGGACTAAACTGTCCTTTAGTTCGTTATGTATCGTCTCCTTCGTACCGAAGGGTTACATTTCCTTACTTGGTCCATTTCTTAATCATTAGATTAAGCATTCCGTACCGACGGACATAATAAGTTTACCTACTAAACTTAACCAAGATGTTTCCAACTGCAACTTATTTCAGAATATTAACTTATTAGACGTCATTCAAACGAGGTCTAATCCTTGAGAAATGAATTCATTTATTTCCCTTCAACGTTATATAGTTAAGGATCATTAGTTATGAACATATGCATCCAATAACCTTTATTCTGAATTTTATCAAACGGGATCATTAATGAGGTTTGAAAACGAAGTTCAAATACTCCCAGTTTAAATTGATATTCCTTAGCTCCTAAGCTAATCCTGAATACCCTCTGATTATAAAATCATATTCTTCTTAATCCTTTTTAATGTCAATTCAAAATTCATCTTTACCCAAGTATGAATTAATTGCATTGTTCAACTTAAAGGTTGTATTTAAGTAAGAATAGATATCAGTTTCAATTCAGCATCCATCCGAGGATTATGAAACAATTCCAAATCAAGAATTAACATCTTATTCCCAATTTATATAACAATATCAAACTGATATAATTATTGAAAATATCACACTTGTAACTGTATTCAATATTTCAAGTCATAATTTGTACATTTGCCAATCCAACTGATTGGGTATAGTTTATACAAAGCATCCATACAACTCATGGACAGAAGAATATATTTTCTTCGTTCACAATTCCTCAAAGAGGAATAAAAGCAACAGTTACAATTTAATTTACATTTAATCAAGAGGCATCAGAAAACAGCCAAGTCTTCATTCTAATCAAATTCCATCTGCAAAATGAATTGCACGGGTCAGTTCAATGAACTGAGCACATTAAGCACTTATCCTTAAAATAAGATGCTTCAACTAACTGTTTCAATAAAAGAACCCTGCTTTTATGAAACAACAGCAAAACATCAATCTCGAAAAGCACAAAAGAGAGATCAGCATAACCACTGAACCATCAGAAAAATATCATCACAACCAGCCAAGGGACTGCTGTCCCGTTTTCACATAATCATTGCAAGTATCAATTTACAGTATTTGCAAAGTTAGGAATACAAGTAGCTTGCTGCCTATATAGCATACAGTTATCCTTTCCACGCCTTTCATTAATAACAAATGCAAAGGATGAAACTAACTGAATATAAATCCATTACTTTCCTTTCCGTTCATGAAGCATGTTAAATTTAAAGCATTCAAGTACAAACAAGAAAGCGAACAGCAATGCATATAGTAGCTCCCATCTAAGCACTATAAAATTCATCATTCACGAATTCCGATTTCCAACTGAATGAAAGAAGAAAGATCATTTTTCTAAAACATTAATTCATATCTCTATTTCTTTCCACATGACTGTCCTAACAGTGGAATCCAGACGAAAGACAAATCAATATAACAGTTCAGAGTGAAACTTACAAAATCCACTCGGAATTCACTTTCTGGCAGCAAGAATAATTTCATTTATTTCCAGTTCATATGAATGCCAAACAGGTTAGTAAGACATTATATTTATCGTGGAGCAAGCCATATCAATATGTATACTAGGTATTTGCTATACTAGAAGATTCCCTACTTCTTACACTGTATAGCTAACCAACAACAAATTTGCAACCACGCAAGTATATATATTCATATAATCTTTTATACCTCTGAACACATATAGTTCTTAATAACAAATGGTACATGGCTGTTACCTACAGCAAGACCGAGTCTTAGACACTATAATTCCAATGTCACTTTCAGAGTCCCAAATAGCAAAAAGAGAAGAATTCATTCTCTACTATTTCATTAAGAACAATCATTGTATTCAGAATGAAGTAAAAACATTCAATCACGTTTTTCTAAGCAAGACAACTCAACTTAGAAAGATAACAGAGTAAACGTTCTCATTGATAAGCATCTCACATAGCCAGTACAGCTGCAATCCAACGAGCTACAGCAATGAACATTCCAGCCAAGTTTGCATTCACAAGATAGTAAAAACAAAATAATATCAGAAGGTCAAACTTCGACTGCTAGACGCAATGGGATCAACCTTCATTACAGCAAGAAGAATTTATAATCATTCATTGCACAGAATACAAAACTAGTTTATAATTGCGTCAATAGTCTGATTAAGAAGACCGAACAGTATCAAGAAAACACAATGAATCCATCTTATCTACACCGTAAGAAGAGTCATACTTCATTAAGGAGTTCAGAAGGAAAAACTATTCCTTTTTCCAACTCTCACGAACATTCATATAAAATTTTAATGTCCATTCCCTTAAAATACAAGATACCATTTCTTCATAATCCGAAATAGCAAGGGGAGAGAGAAATCTTATCCCTTTTAAGCAAGAAGAAAATGAACAGCCAAAACGTGTTATCTTTTCTTTTCCCAAGGCCATTCGTGTGCTTATAAAGAAAACAATGTTGTATTCATAATAATCAACACAGCAGAGAGAGAAAAGAAATTATTTCCTTTTCAAAAGAAGTTTCAGTATAAACGACCTTAAACTTCTCATACATCCTGTACCACCATATCACGAAAGACCATATGACAAGAGCATTATCATAGTGGTGAAAACAACCATACAGTCTACCATTCAGGATATAAAACTCTAAACAGTGAATACCCATTCCATGAAGCTCAAAAGAAATGATATTCCTTTTAATTGAAACAGCATATAGCAAACAAAAAGATCTCATTTCCTTCAATGAAACTTCAGTACAGAAACAACGCCAAGCCGCTCACACAGCCTTCACCATTTTATCTCAAAAGTTCATGTGACAAAAGACAATCACACAACAATAAAACAATTCACACTGCCTGTACTGTTCCTATAAAACATCTATTTCAAACACCATACTGTCAACAAACCCGCACGTCGTGGAAGTGTTTCCAACCAATCAATGCAAGGACGGATTAACCACAACAGCAAGGGGACGACTGTACCGTTATTTCCAAAAATGACAGCAAGAAAGGAAGGAAACCCATATCATAGCAACAAAACACGACTGAAATTCCATTTTTCTCTTCACATGTAATAGCAGTTCCAAGCACAACATCAAGGAGAACGATTACACTATAAGGAAAAGTTTAAACAGCCTGTCCACTCCATACCACATGTACAGAGGAAGAAAATGTTTATTTCTTTCTACAACACTGTCAGCAACCACAACGGTAATTCCTATTCCAACCAAATTTAAGCAACAACAAATCAAGGCCGAGCAACCAAAGCCGTTTCTTATCATTTTCCAAGAAAAAGAAGGCAAGAATCAACAAATCCATTTCCAAATCAACTCAAAAACAATCAAGCAATCCCAACCCAAGAGCAGGGTTGTTTTAATGAAACATTTAAATCAAGCAAAGATTTTAAAGAGAAGGGCTTAACATGCCTGTAATCTCTTTTCCAGAACTCGAAGAAAGCTTCGTTTTGCCGCGTTTTTCTTCCACAACGGCAACACAATATTCCCAGCACTTTCTTCCTTCTTCTTGGCTGATCAACAGCCTCAAAACTTCCAAGAAAATGTCAAATGCAAGAGCTGGTTCGACCGAACCAGACCAAGAAACCAAATGCAGAGCAACTTTGCAAAAGCTCGAATCAACAAAAATGAAAATCAAAATTCCCTCATGCTGTTTCCAAGGCAAGCTGGTCGCGAGGACCAAAAACAATTAATGCATTAAAGGCTTGCCTTTCTCCTCATTTTCCACGCCACCTCCACTTGGGTTGGCAAGTCTCCAATTTTCAAATTTTCCATGCAAATGAATTTAGCCAAACTTCCAAATGGATACCTCTATTTCCTACCTGCCCCGCCAAAACTGGCGCTGTCCACGTATGGGCTTTTAAATTAATGCTAATGAATACTCCCCTCCATCCTTATCCTCTCCTTCCAAGGGTCTGCGCGCCCTTTTTAGATTAGGATTAGTTTAGGTGGCATGTGTGTTCAACCTAGGCCTTAGTTTAGTCTTAGGTTTTTATTTTCCCCTTTTTTTTTTTTTATTTTTTATTTAAAAATCCATTTAGGATTAATAATGTAGGATGCATGTTAGGACTTAGGATTAGTTTAGGTTTAATCCACACTAACCACTAACACTAACAATTTCCATCCCGCCCCTACTAACATCCATGTTAACACAAAGCAGGGCGTTCCGTCCTTCCGATTACATGCCAAGGCCACCCGTGTCCAGGCGTTTCTCGCCCCACAAGGTCCCGACTTCGACAGTACAGGGTTCAAGAATCGAACCCCTGTCGTTGGCATCTACGTGCTAGCTATTCACACCTGTAATCAGGCGCTGCACGCTCATAATAATCCTAGTCCATTTCAAGTGTGAATCAACATAGAAACACAAGAGGACCTCAGCATACTTGAATCAATGGAATTGATTCTGGGTATGCTGTCAATCAGCACAAGAGCAAGCAATTATACGACAATCTGTCGCCACATCAGCAAACACACAAGTACAATATTTGCTGTTCCATGCAATAAATCACAATATGCAAGAATCCAAATTAGCAACACATTCTCTTAAGATCAAAACATATCTTAACATGTTTGCTTCCATTCCAAGAGCTATAACAGTATGTAAAACATTCACCAAGTTAACATACAAAATCAGAGTGTTACATATGATCCCCTGAGATAATGTAAAAATTGAAACTCAGCTACCTCCAGACAAGAGTAAGTGGAAATTGAGTACTCCAAAATATAGCTATTTAGAACACCACGGAACCAAGTATCCACATCACATGTCCAAATTAGATCAACATCATAGAGAGCCTGAAATTATTCTTATGCCCAGAGACAAGTGTAAAAACCTCCAATTCCTTTTAGATGCATAAACAACTAGCCACTCATATATCTCTATGGGAAAAATAGCAAAGAAGCTCTCATATAAGTAGTCATATAGATTCTACTCAACCCACGCACGTGCATCAAACTTAGATCCAGTCTTGAATCTTTGAGAGTATTATTTTTCAGATCTACTATCCACTCCTCAACACTTGCTAAGGTCAACCAATATGTCTTCATCACGTAACATCCTGAAAAATAAATGAGAAAGAGGTCCTAGTAATAAAACCAATGATGCAACCTAGAATTCATTATAAATGACCTAGATGCATTGACACATCACTCAATCTAAGATGAGAACTCACCCAAAGCATGTAAATCCACCATGTCTCTCTTTAGAGTTTCTTGTAGAAAATGTTAGCATGATAGTGCATATGAATATTCAGATTCATAAGCAACACTAAACAATCCATAGTGCGTAAACCAGATCTAGATCTTAGAATATATAAAGGATGAACTAAATAATGAATATAAATCGATTTACCACACAAGAACGATTTTCAGTCATGTCCAACAACATTATCTAGCTAATATGATCCATTGTATTATATCTTTCGTAAAACACATAAGCTTCATACATTATAAAGGTATCTTCATGAGTCATACACACGATAAGAACGCAACATAACTCTACAATAATTGACTCTCTTTTAACCATGTAAATACATACATACATACATACATACATACATACATACATACATACATACATACATACATACATACATACATACATACATACATACATACATACATACATACATACATACATACATACATACATACATACATACATACATACATATATATATATATATATATATATATATATATATATATATATATATATATATATAGGTGGGGAATTTCCCTTCACGCCCATGCACTTTCTCAAAATAGGCCACATGCTAAATAATAGCCATGCACCTTTACAAAAGGATGCAAAACCATGCAAGTGTTCTAACAATAGACTTCCTATAGTTAACTCTGAGTAGAAATCCTATTATTAGCCTAAAATATGCATAACGCTTAGCTGATGCTTGTTCTCAAAATGCCATTGTGTGGACTGCAAGTCTTCATGTCTTTATGGGCTCGGCATGCTAACTCCAAAATGGCCCTCGGACCTAAAAATGGCTAAGTTCGAATTCAAAGTGTTTTTGCACGTGCTTGTCTTACTATTCTTCAATGCATATAAATGCACGTTGATCTCACGCACGCATCCTTTATGTGTCTTCAATTTAGAGAAATATTCCATCTTCTCAGAGCTCATGGTAAGCTTGATCTGGTTCATACTTGATATTTTCGGTTCAATGCAATGAGTTATTCTAGATTTCAGTACTTCATGCTTTGTGTTGATGACTACTCGAGATAAATGTGTATATATTGTCTTCGTAATAAAAGTGAATTTTTTGAGACCTCGATTTAAAATATTTTTGGTTCAATACCTAAATTTTAATTTGCACTAAAATTACTTGACTATATTAGGGTTATTTTAATGCATGTTCTTATTACACTTATTATTGAAAAAAACTTATATTGTCAGGGAGCCCACATATTTAGGAGGTAAATGAAAATTACCTTTTTAATATTCAAATTATTCAAAGAATGTATAAATATGTGAAGAATGTCATTAAATTAAAAGAATGCCAAATATGTGAAGAATTTTTGTGTTTGAGGTGAATTTTAGTTTGTTAATATTATAATGAAATACCAAAACTCTAAAGTAGTAGGGTTTAACAATACCTACGCCTAAAAACACAATGTCGAGGTGAGTGGATACATGAACAATGTAGAATAATCCTCCTTCCACCAAGCGAGAGGACCTATATGTAATGAAAACTAAACAAGATAAATATTAGATGATGATTAAACGCGAGTTGCTTAGAAATGGTGATCCCGGAAATAATGGGATTCCTTGAAGGATGTCAACTTGTGTTTACAATCAAGTGATATGATATGAAATAAGATAATGACAATATGATTAGAATTTGAGAGGGATGGAGAGATCATGTTCTTTGATAGGTGGCCTAGGAAAGGGCTACGATGAGGTCAAATTACAAGAAGTACTCAAACTAGGATTGTTTGTTGTCTTGTATTTCACGTATCACTTCAAGTTAGTCATCAATGTCTTTAATCTCACGAGTCAAAGTGATAATGCACAACATGATTTTGTGTGCGATGTCAAAATGCTCCCACATGAAGGGCTACTACACGATTTAGAGGTCGTAGATACTTGTAATGGTGTGTGACTCACTTGACACTTTCATCTATAGGGAGACATATCTAGGAATAAACAAATTAGAAAGAAACAAAATGATGAAATGAATGAAATTATGTAAATGTGGTAAAATTATAGAATGATGGGAATCATGGGTGATTCAAACAAAATTGTTGGTGATTCAAACAAAATCATTGGAGATTCGGAGAGAATTGCTAATGATTACTTATGAACTATGAATTATTTGATAATAAGCTGATTAGATGCAAAAAGATGAATATGATGATTTAGATAGGGTAATAGATGATGTGTTAAAAACTTGGGATATAATTAAGAAGAAGATACATACCTCAATGGTGTAAATAAAATGATATCTTAAGGGAGCTATACAAAGGTTCATGAATGTTCATGTGGATTGATTAAACTGCTGATTATGCTGGATGCTCGTATTGGTGTTGTCTTAATAGTGAATGCAACATAGCTTCGCCAAGAGTGACCAAAGATTCCCAAAAAAAGGAGTTTTGTGTTTAATTTAGAATCATCGACGATACAATAAATGTGAGAAAAATGGGTTGGAAGTGGTTTTAACCACTTCCAAATGAGGTTTTTCAGGTTTGGGTGTGAGTGGAAGAGGTTAGGAAGAGGTTAAGGGGATTAGGATAAAAAATGGGTTAGGATGGGTGGTAGATGGTTAGGGAGGTTTAGGGTGAGTAAATAGGATAAGTAGATAGGTTTTACAAAAGGTAAATGTGATTATACGAAGACAATTCATGATTTAGGATAGGTTTATGACTTAGTGATAGGATTAGATTAATATTTGAGATATGAATGTGAGGGATGTAGGCAAGTTACCTATTGTTCTAAAAACACAGGTGTCTACATTTGCCCCTTTTTGTCAAGCGGTTTGTGATAAACGGGGTGTTGGATAAAAACAAGTGAAATAATTGATTTTTTTGGATAGGTACCCCCCCTCAAACTGGGGTCATTGTGATAAAGGGAAATGATCCTGAGTTTGAAAAGGTTATTGGATGAGATAGGTTTATATGATGACGTGTTTTGATTTAAGATTCCCAAGACAAGTCATGAAAACAAAGTGCCACGAAATGGTATTTTTGGCAATAGAGAGTCAAGTGATAGGGGAACCATTGTATTTGTAACCTATAAACTTATAAATCATAAGAAAAATCCATGGGAAATGATCCCAGTTGGGTATGATATCCATGGTGTATTGAGACATAAAATTGATAAACGATGTTGCCACAAAGGTGGGATTACGTGACCATGAAGTCAAGTGATAGGGAACCAAAGAGTTTGTGACCTATAGACATATGACTTTATGATGACAAAGGAAATGAGTATTCCTAAAAATACTATGAAATTCGAGGCAGACTTGATGTTGATTGATTGATTTTGATTTTCAAAGGGGCTTGGGGCCCTAAAAAGGAAGCACATATTGGAAAAAACATGTTATTTTGGAAAGGGATGATGAAAATGATGGTTTTATGAGGTCAAGGGACCAAAAGTTGATTTTAAAGGTAGGTTGATAAATTCACTAGTGATTTAGACAAAATCATAGGTGATTGTGTAAATTGGTGGCAATTGGGTGCATGGTAAAAAAGGCTATATAAAGTGATTTGAAAATTTCATTTTATATAGTTACTATTTTGAGATTAAGACATCTAGAGAGCCCTAATTTGTGATTTTTGAGTGTATTTGATCGTGATGGAGGTTCTTTAGAGGTGCATAGAGGTGACGTCGACCCACACGTGCTGAGGTAAGTAGTGTATTTAAGATTTTGGTTGTTTTTTTTTTTTTTTCAAAGAATTGATAGGTGATTAGAAATCACTAATGATTTTGTATGAAATTGCTAGTGATTTTGGAGTCACCGACAATTTTTAAAGGGGAACCATCAATTCGATAAGAGTCATCAGTGATTCTCCTAAAGTTGTGATTTTTGTTAATTTTTTATTTGTTGTTGATAGATTTGAATTTATTTTGGTGCATTGTGGATTAATTTTTGATTTTTTGTTATTGGATGTAGGCTCGAGAGAGATTGACCACACAGGAAAGGATAAAAAAGATTCTAAATGAGATATGAGCATTATTATCACTTAATGATTGGGATCATTTGGAGGCAGTTGGATTGGGTGAGATACACCACTACATGCGTATCCACATGGATATGGGTTTGTTAATGGAATTTTTCGAGTGATAGGATCATATGATAGGAACATTATGGCTTCGTACAAGAGAGATGATGGTCACCTTGGAGGATGTCCACTTTGGATATTACAATTACTGATAGAGGGTGAGTATATCTATGTGATTGATGAGGGTAGGGGGTTACAACTATGCAAACTTTATATAGAGATGATGTGGGAGATGTGGTATAGACTTTAGGGGGATTTTCATATGGGGCCTTATTCATTGATGATGAGGAGGGGAGGGCCTTGGTGATGATGAAGATGATGGGTATCAACTATTACACTTTGTTAGATTTGAATAGAGGGAAATTTTCATGGATGTTGTGACAGAGGTAGTGGTAGATATGATAACAGGGTTCCCTAACCATGAACATGGAATTTGTCCATGAGGAATGTGCTATGAGCAGAGTTGTGGTTCCCGTATTTAAGGTTTTGATAGGTATGTTGACGAAAGACCACATGATTCTATATCATTACGAGAGTGATAGGGTGTGTGAGTTGATGGACGAAGATCATAGTTTGACTAAGACCTCATGAATAGATAAGTTAATAGTAGAATGCCAACAAGTGCGGTGCATTAAGAGGATTTTTTTTTCAGGTTTACTAGCATGGGAGGCTAAATGATAAGCCCTAGACCCATATTTATGAGTGATAATGTATGGTCCAAACTAGTTTGGAGAAAATTTTCCACGTTTTCTCTTTTCCATGTTAGTGACGTGTTGGTTTTATTTGAGAATAAGATTGCCAACATTGAAGTCACACTATTTAAGGTGTTTTTATAGGCATATTTGATGCATTCTTGATAGACATTGATATGTTCAAGTGCATTTAGAAAACATTCATCTAACAATTTTAGCTGTGATAGACGATCCTACCGATAATATTTGTTAGAGATGAAATCTCGAGGGAAAAGTGTAGTGTCGGGATTTGAACTTAAAGAGGAAGAATGGATTCAGTGCCATAGACTAATGAGAAGGGTGTAGTGCCTATAGGAGTTTAAAATTTGGTTCAATAATCCCACAAGGTGAAGGGAATTTGGAGATGTCAATCCCTTCCAGTTTGATTGACTATTTTCATGAGGATTTTGTTGAGTGTTTTATTAGAGGCTTTTGCTTGACCATTTGCTTGTGGATAGTAAGGTGATGAAAAGCTGAGTTTGATGTTATAAGTATCACAAAGTTTTTGAACTTTTTTGTTTTTGAGTTATTTACCATTAATTGTGATGAGTTTGTGAAGAATGCCAAAACAACATATCTTTGTGATGGTGGATGAAGTCGGTAATTTAATCGGCTTTAGTAGAGACGAGGGGATAGCTTCCACCCATTTTGTAAAGTATTTAGTTTTTGTGATTATAGAATTGTGTCAGTATGATAAGCGAGGGTTGATAAGGAAAATAAGGTCAATCCCCCATTGAGAAAAAGGCCAAAGGTCTTATGTTGGTTTAAGAGCATGACTAAGAACATGTGCAAGGTTGGATGTTGTTGACATTTGATACACTTTTAACGTAGTCACATGTAGTCTTGCTTTTTCACTCAAATTCCTTGGCATGCTGACACTTCATTTAGATGGATCTAAGTGCTCACCTGAAGCACACGAAGCTACCATCTCCCTCTTTTTAATGTCTTTTCAAGATGTTAGCATGCATGTTCATATTAACTATTATCAAAGTCTTCATTCCAAAGACAAACACCGGATCTACGAGCTTAATAGAAAACATACATAACAAGAAAGCATAATATATCATATAGAAATTAAGATCGATTCATCATACAAGTACCATGATTAGATACATCAATTAACATAATCCATCCACATGTATTCATTGCATTAATTTTTCAAGTAACAAAACCCGAATACATAATCATAGTAACTTGAGAGTCGTGTGTGCTAGAAAATTTGGGCAACATAACTCCACAATACATATGGTTACTAACACATGGTCTCCAATACATGGTCTATCTAACTATGTAGATAAATTAATATATATGGGGTTGGAGAATTTCCTTCACTTCCCATGCATCTCAAAATAGATCTGCATGCTCAAAATAGCCATGTGATAATGGTTTGCATGATTTTAAAAGTGGCTAATAATAGATTAATCTATAATTAAAATCTATCTTAATCCTATTATTAGCACAAACTATGCATGACATTTGATATTCCACTTTTCTCACAAAATATCTCTTTCTTAACCATGAAATATTATAATTTAATCCATTGCGTGATCCGCACTCCAACTTGCTTTTCCGTTTTTAGCCCACGTCATGTAAAAATGGCTAAGTCTGAATGTTTCCTTTAAGGTGCACCCTTCTTAATCGAAACTTGTGCACACGTCTGCCCCACTTTGTGTGCCCCAACATTTCGCACGCTCTTAAATACTTAGGTAATTTCTCAAGCCTAACATTACCCCACACTAATTACATTTTTGTCCTCGACAATGGGGTTACTCAACTTATCTCTCCAAAGAATATAGAAGAATAAAGAATGAATAGGAAAGAATGAAATAATAGATGACATAGAAAAATATCCAGATTGCATCAAAGACACCTTACTTTTCTACTAGAAACAAGTCTTTGAGGGTAATCCTTATTAATATCTACCTCTAATTCATTCCATTCTCCTAGCCCTTTCTTGGCTTTATCAGGAACATCTCCGAGTACTTCATTCATCTCTTCCAAAGTCATATCTTCACCCTTAGTCTTCAATTCCCTTATCACTCTAGCCAACCCTGAAATCATGCCCTCCATAAATTCCATCTTCCGCACGACTAACTTCCCCAACTCCTTTATTCTTTCTTTGTGGGTATCCTGGCTTTCTAGAACACATCATGTTTCTTTACCACTTGTAACTAATTTATCTTCCTGGCTCAGGGTCTCATCCTTATTCACTACAAGGAATTCATTTTTTCATGTAGTGTCCTAGTCTTGAGGACTTGTTCTAGATCCTCATATATTATCAATGCCCAACCAACCTTTTTCAATTCATATTTTAAAGTTTGGAGTATGGCATCATACTCTACAATTATACATGCTATGGTATTCTTTGTCCTTTCCTTCTCAGCCTTCAATTTCTCTTCAGTCTTTCCTTGCGTGGCCAATTTTTCCTTCAACAAAAGATGGACGCAGATCTTGTAAAAAGTACAATGATAAGGGATACGTCTTGTTCATTTGGGAATCAAATTCTGGATGTAACTCTATAATCTCACCCCCAATCTCCAAAGAAAATTCCGGAAGATCCTTATTTCATTCCATATATCTCCTACATGCCTCAATTAGTAGCTCAATTTATTCTTTCATTCTCATCATCCTCGAGCAATGTTTTGAGCGTGATTGTTTTATCCAAGTTCATGTGTGCCACCTATGCTACCATCTTAGTCAAGGCATTACTTTCCTATTCATCAATAAACTTGGTCGGCTTCACCATCATGTGCTCTTCTTGGGCCCCCTTCTTCATTTTCCTTCGACGCATGCTTCTTCCTTCACATCAAACTCTGGTTCATCAATATGTGTCTGCATGCTCCAAGATAGTTGTTTCTTATGCACATATTAGTATTCTTAGGATCCATCAATTCCCAACCATACAAATCTCTTAGGCACAATGGTGCTCTCGAAATCTAGTGTGAATTATTTTTGATAGGTCATTAACATACCCCAACTTAGGTTTCTTATACATTTCTTCTCCTTTATGTCCACTTGATCGCCTTCCCTTAGGAATATATACCTCTACAACCGCGATTAGGCCTTCACCTATTATACCTTCATGTTCTCTAGAAGGCTCAAAAATACTCTTCTCTTTCTCCTTCTCTTCTTCTCATGGGGCATTTTTCTTTCTCACACCCACCATGTGCCTATGCATCACCTCGGGTTACTTCCTCTCCTTCCACATCCAAACTTGGTGTGTCCTCTACAATGTGTGCATCATCATCGAAGGTTCTTCTTCACTTTCTCTCCTCGGCACATACTTATGCCTTCTCTTTATCTTCTATTGTGGGCTCTGTTTCACATAGAAACTCTTGGTGACCTCCTCAAAGGATGAGAGGGTCCCATGTCAGCACTCTCTATCATAGTTCTCCTAAAACATATTCTAAATCCCTTGTCTTGACACCACCCTCATCTTTCTCTATCTCCTCAACATCAATCTCATCTCTTATTTCTTCTTCTTTTGGCGGGGTGCTCTCGATTGACCTCTTTGTTCCTACAATCAGTTGTTTCCTCGCACCATGATCCAACGTGCTAAAATCCTCCAATTCCTCATCAAATTCCTCTTATGTCCAAGGAGGGTGGGGTCACACTCCTATCTTGTGCCCACTATACTTCTCCCTTTTGGTTGCTAAAGGATATTAAACTCATTCTTAATATACTTCATGTTGACCAATTTAGGCTTAAGGTTAATGTACACCTTAGCCACATCTACCTTCCCTATTGCCAAATTTGTAGAATTTATCACAATATCATCAGATATCATCATTTCAATATATGTAGGCTTACTCGGGTAGACATAGGTCCTTTGGAGTGTGTGGTATTTGCAGTCAAATTTATCCAAATCAAATCTCAATTTACACACATATGTGAATTATTTATAGATGCCTATAAATACTGCGTGCGGTGAACACATGGGGAGTTTGCACATAGGGCCCCATTTATCTTTCTTAAATTTAAATCTCCCGACGTAGAAGTGTTGGAACATGAAAACTTTTCTTCTCCCTCAACTATTGTAGGTAAGTCCTTCAGTATGTGCCACTCATGCTCAAAGGATTCATGTAGTTTTTATACCATAGCTCCAACCTATGCATATACGTGCCGATCATAGTCCCATCACATGTATACTTGAAAAATATTTTGGCTAATGACTTATTTTCTTAAGGGTACTATCATACCTTATCCTTCGGGCCATCGAGAACTCGATCTCTGTGAAAACAATGGATTAAATAATTGTGCCCCAACTGATTTTATCCCCCCTTTGCACTTCCTTTATAATAATTTTTACTATGAATGAAAATAAGTTATACATAATTCCCTCCGACATTTTCCTTACAATGTGGAGCTAATTTTTATTCATCATGCCCCATCTTTCCGACCATCGAACTTTGTTAACAAATGAGTAGCTGTTTTGAAAACAAGGTTGGTTACCTTGGCTATGAGCATCATACATCCATTTTTCGGTAAGCCAACTCTTCAGTAGTGGTCTCTATACCTACCTCATCATAAATGTCGCTAAGTATTTTAACTCATGAGCTCCTCAACCCTATAAGTCACCCAATAAATAACACAATTAGTCACACTCGCTTGCCAGTGAAGTAGAAGAAGTCCTCGTGGACCCATGTCATTAACCATTGATAGAGCCCCTCTGGTTTTCAAAATAATACAACTCATAAAATTATAAAAACCTAACATTTATCAAGGTTTTCTTCCCTTCATCATCGTAAATCAATTTATCATCTGCAGTGCACAAACTAATCTTCTTTACCAAGTCCTTTTCAATATGGCCTGAGTTGGCAGTTGTGTAGTGATTGCAAGCAATCAACTTACTTCTCCTGACATGGGAGTCCCAGTCATGCCCTATAATCACTTCACTAGGATACTACATCTTGGAAATTTTTCCTTTAGGTGCATCTTTAGCCTCAACCTCTTGCTCATCCTTCTTCTTTCCTCGTGTGGTCACTCTAGGTTCTCTCTTGGGTGCAATGGTGATTTTACAATACTTCCTTGTGCTTGTTCCAACTCTGTAACTCCCGATTCCATGTGCCCTATCATGTCCTAATTGCAAATTTTTTTCTTCAAACCCTAGCTCTGTGAAATTTTCATTCCGCACACCTTCAAAGCTCAAACACCATTCCAATGGAGCTCTATCATGGCCGTGTCCAATTATCACTAGTTCACTACTTGATTCATCTGCATTCACAATCCACACTCGATTACACTTCAAATTGCTCTTCACGGATCAAAAACTCAAATATGAAAGGTAAGAATGAAATCACAAACATCCCTTTTTATAGAATTCAAAAAAATCTACATTAATTGCTCCTCACCTACCACCGTACTTAACTTTAATTAAGATTTCTTATTTTTTCCATGATTTCCACTAATTTTTCCATGCCCCAGTCCTAGCCTTTTGGCATGCCTACTACTTCTCGAAAACATACCTACTTACACATGCCTCCATGTGCCGAAGTACATCAAATTATTTTCCTTATACAAAGTAGTTTCCCATGCTACTACCTACCTCACATTACACTGTGCAAAAATTTCTCTTACACGTGGTCTTTAATTTGAGAAAATCTCTTCAAATCCTTATTAACACCATCCTTCTCATTGTTTTTAGTACCTTTCTCTCCAAAGACATGACACTATCATCTGTAAGCACACTCTTTTACTTCTTAGTCAAACCATAACACCCCCAAAATTTATCTTTTGTGTGTACTTGCAATCCACCCCACACTAAAAGTATATGTGGTCCTCTACGCATGAACTCAAAAGATAGTTATCAGCTCCTGTGCACAAGCGTGCTTATTACAACAAAACACTAAACTAAATTGAAAAAGCATTGCAATGATGAAATGAAACACATAAAAGGGAAATATAATATAAGTGGAAATATTACCTTATTATAAACACCAAGAAGCATTATTTATAGTAGGGCTTCAACCTACTCCCATTGAAGTAACTGAGCAATAGAGTGCCATCTAGCATTTCTGACTAACAAGTGCCTTATTTTAATATCTTTGTTACCAAAAATGGTCCCAACCAATGGAATTTTACTTTCCTTGGGTAGTGTGCAAAATTTTAATCATATAGAAGAACCATCGTCTCGACCTCAAATTTTATTATTCTGATGTGCCTATCATGCTAGGCCTTTTGTATTGATTTTTATGTCTTCTCGGCTCCACCAGAAATAGTACACCTCTCATTTAATCTGTATCAATTTTTCTATGCCCTCCTCCATAGATTTCTCATTAGCTAGTCCTCCTACGCATGCAATATGCGGGGATTATAGCATAAATTTAACAAGTAATACAATCTCTATGCCAAACACCAACTAAAAGGGTGTGGCATTATTCATCATTTTTAGGTGGTCCTATATGTCTATAGTACAAAAATATTTTATCATCATAGTCTTTCCTTCCAACATCACAAGTTTTTGTCAATGTTTGTCATAGAATCTTGTTGAAAGCTTTAGCGATACCATTGGCTTTCGTGAGTGATAAGGAGTAGTCTTATGGTGTACCACCATAAACTCTACCAATAAGACCATGATTGTCTCATTTAAGAAATGAGTGCTCCAATCACTTGTTATAATCAATGGACATCCATGTCTCACGATAATATTTTCCCATAAAATTCTTGCTATCAGCTTGATTGTGTAATCTTGTGTAGGTGCTACTTCTGCCCACCTTTTCAGTTATTCTGTACAAGTTATAATATAGTGTGCATCATTCCTATGTGTGGGTGGAGAAATAGGGCCTACAAATTCAATAGTCCATTTATCAAAAGGTTCAACACTTGCAATAATATTCAAAGGAATCACATCTCTAATTCTAGGCTTCCCAAGGCATAAAAAATGGTCACATGCCTTGATATATTCTTTAGTATCCTTATAAAAAGTGTCCCACTAAAGGCCAACCATCAAACTCTTGTGGATGGTAACATCGCGCATATAATGTCCTCCTGTAATTCCACCATGAGATTCTTCCATAATAGCCTCACACTCATGCTCTAGAACACACCGACACAAAACTTCATCATGACCTAGCTTATACAAATCTCCACCTATCAACTGGTAAGGTGCCATGTGTATTGTAAGTTACTTCTTTTCTAATGCCTTCATTCCCTTAAGCGCTTGTCAAATGCATAAGAATACTATAGTATCTAATAAATAAGTGGGTGCATGGTTTAACCTGGAAATCTGAGCATCAGGCATTGTGTCCTCAATGCTTTGCATGTCCTCGATAGAATTGATTCTTGACAAATGGTCAAGACATGAGTTATTTTTCTTGGATTTACAATAACCGTAAAGTCAAACTCCTTGTTGATTAGTTAGACTCTGGCAGTTAGTGAAGAAAATACAAAAGGTTCACATGGGAAAGCAGAGTGATTTCAAAGGCACAGAAGTATCAGAAAGGATTGCATGCAAAGAATAGAAATGGTTCGAGACTTAGCCATTTTTATGATGAGGATCTATTTTTGGAGATAGCATGCAAAGCACTCAAACCAATTGGAGACTTACGTGTCATGCATTGGCTATTTTTGGATGATCAACTATGAAGCACTTTACATGGATGCAAGCTAAAGATAGAATTGTGAACTGATAGTTGACTAAGAGAGATCTATTGTTAACATTCTTGCATGTAAGCCTATTTTTTAATGACACATGGCTAATAGTAGCATGCGATCTATTTTGGGATTAGATAAGTGGTGAAGGGAAAGTCCCCACCCTTATAAATATATATTGAATCGTAGTAGAGAGAGAGAGCATAGATATACGTGTGAGAACTAGGTTATAGTGAGATTATGTTGTCAAATCTGTTACACACATGAGCGTATACTATTGTGATTGTAAGGAATATTTTGTGTATTTACTACATTAATATAATGGAGATTATGGAATGAAACAAGGTGTTATCATGGCTATATTTTAGTATTGCATGCTTGATTCCATTATGGTTACTGTTAAGTCTGTAATGTTTTAGATCTAGATATAAGTATGCACTATAGGAAGATATATTAGCCATCCGAATGATTAAAGTATTCATCATGTTAAACATCATATAAAAAAACTTTAAAGAGGGGCCTGGTACCTTTGCGTGCTTTGGGTGAGCACTCAGTCTAGGTTGAGTGATGTGCCAGCGTGCCTGGGCTTGTATTGTTGAATTCTAGGCTGCATCATTGGTTCCGTTGCTGGGACCTCTTTTTCAGTTGTTTTCAGGATGGTTCACGATGAAGACATATCAGTTGACCTTAGCAAGTGTTGAGGAGTGAATACATGATCTGGAAGAATAATACACACGATGTTTTAGCACTAGGATCTAAGTTTAACGCATGCATGTGGGTGGAACAAAACCTATATGATAGTTTATATGAGATATTCTTTGCTATCTTTCTAGTAGAATTGTACGAGTGGTTGATTGCTTATGTATCTAAGAGAAATTGGAGGTATCATGCAATTTTCTAGATGTAGGAAGAATTTTAGGCCCTTTATGATGCTGATCTGATTTGGACTTGAGCTAAGGATATGTGGTTCCGTGGTGTTTTGGATAGTTATATCTTGGATTACTCAATTTCCACTTATTCGTGTCCTGAGGTAGCCGCTGGATTCTAGTTTTTATGATATCCAAGGGGAACTTACTTACGTGGCATTCTCATTGTCGATCAAGATCTTGAAGGTAACTTTGAATTTGGAGAGTAAACCGATGGCCAACTAAACCCCACCACACACCTGGGAAGCGAAGGTTTGGTGAAATGGCAGACCCAAAGTGTTAGAAAGGCAGAGAGAGGAAAGGTGGCTTAAGTATAATGAGGTGCATGAGAGGGAGATAGAGAAGTAACGGGAGGTTGCAGAGCAAATGGAATTTTGGAGAAAGATAGTTTGGGAAGGAGTTGAAGTTCATGTAGAAGATGTGGAACCCGAGCCTCAAGAACTCCCTAGTTGGAAAAATATGATAGGGAACCCTCCTTGGCCTCACGTAAAAGTGCACTAGAAAAGATGACTGGGCTGCAGGCACACATTTGAATCCACCCGAAACCTTTCCCTTGTGCTTGGTTTTCTAGCATCTAGTACAACACTCAATCAACAAGATAATTCAAGTAGTGGGAGAGTAGGAGCAAGTCTTATAAGAGGCACAATGATGGAAGCACAAACGAATTTTTTATTATATGGGAGTACCTTTTTAGGTGTATCATCTACACAGAATTTAGGCACAGATTTTTGGACTATCTTCGTGGAGTAGTAATCCATCACGCTGCATATCGGGTATAGTTTAGTTCTACTTGTTGGGACGTAAGGAAGTACATCTTCCTGGTCTCGACCCCACCATAGGTTTGGGATCAAGAGGCTTAGGTAGCTATAGCTCTGATGGATCTGGTGGATTTGGAGGTAGGGGAAACATAGGAGGTTTTGGATTAGGTGGGCAAGGTCCTCACCAACCCTAGAATATTTACATGGAGATGTCTCTTCATCTTCCAGAATATAGAGGCATAGAAGATGCTGTTGAACATGTGCATATGTGTGAAATACTGTGGCGCACAAAAGGAATCACAAGTTATGAGCATAGGAAAGCCAATTTTCTACTACGTTACAAGGACACGCACACAATTGGTACATAAAGTTTGACCCTGATCAAACTTGCATAGACTATACAACTTTAAAATATGCATTCCTTAAAGACTTTCACATCCCCGAGTTTGAGAAGAAGAGTATAAGCACACTCAAGGATATTAAGCAAGGCACTACTAAGAGTGTTAGAGAGTATGATGCCCATTTTAAAATGCTGTTATCTAAGCTTTCTTATGACATACATGCAAGACAACATGCACAATGGTTTGTTGGGGTCTGATTACCCCTTTTAGGAGGGCATTATCACATAAGACATACACTAATCCACGTAAAGCACTTAAAGCAGCCTTATGTGCTGGCAGTTGGAAGCATAGATATTGGGGTGAGCCCATTTTTAGAAGCACAGATCATAGCTATGGCAAAAGTTTCAAGAAACTATCAGAAAATTCAGCACATGAGACACACACAAGGATTTGGTGCACAAATTGTGAAGTAGAAGGTCACGAAAGGATAGTTGTCCTCACATATCGGTGTGCTCATTACTTTGGATTGTGAGATATGCCACTTAAACCATGATGCTAGCCACTTCCTATTATTACAACATGCAATAAGGAAGAACATTTTAAGATACTATAAAATCTACAGTCCATGACTCATGACATGGAAGACTGCCGGTTGATTGGTTTGATCCATGATGCTATATATATTGGTGTACAATATATGGGAGTCTAAGATAAATCTAAAGGCAAGAACAAACATCAGGACTGGGATCACAATCAGGTGCGCTATGATCGAATGAAGGGAATTTTAAAGGCAAATGTGGCGTGGGTCGAGGATAATGTGGCGAGATTTGGAGGACGAGGCCATGGTGGTGGAAGAAGTGAGTTCCCTCATGGAAAATGTTATACATGTGGATCTCTTGACCACTACAGGCATGAATGTTGTCCTTGGAATATTACATGTTCTTTTTGTGGAAAGAACCATAGCTATGAGGAGTGCCTGCACTCGTATGAGCAACTTTTTAAGCAACATAAACAAGAAAACAAAGGCACACTGATGGTTAGGATATAACGAGCTGTTAAAAATCAATGGTTGCCTAAGTTGGAAGCAGAGTGTGAGGCATTACAAGTGAATATCAAAACCCACACCGAGGTAGCACGTGCCGAGAAGCATTGCAGCGGTTTCCGCCATCACTAAGGAGGAGGTTATACATGCATGGTACCCAAATCCTACCCATCAAAAGGAGGTTTATCAGAAACCATGGAATTTATTAAGAATTTTTAGGGTGAGATATAGTACTTAAAAGAGAAATCACAAAAGATGGAGCAAAATAAAGTATCAGAGATGGTCTAAACTGATATAGATGAATTAAGGGAAGTGTGTAAATTTTGCACCAGAAAATATCATTTTGTTGTTAGGGTATTGGTTAAAGGGAAAAAATCCATTTGTAAGTATTGAGATTGGACGGAAGATCCCGCATACGAATCTCCCCCTCATAGCATAGATTATGACAAGGAAATAAATTTGAATGCTTTGTTGTAGATGGGTGGCTATTGAGTAATATACCGATTGATATAGGTGCTGAAGTCAATGTTATTTACTCGAAGCATGGGTATAAATGGGGAGACCCCATTACGGCCATCCTCTAATGTATTATTCATGGCTAATAAAACTAAGGCCACTCCCATCAAAGTTTTGAAGGATGCATCCATTACCATTTAAAAAGAGCCAAGTTCACTGGAGACTTTGAGGTTTTAGCATTGGTAGAGTCAGATAGCTTCCCAAATCTATTGGGGCTTCCTTGGTGCTATGCAAATAATGCTGATCTTCAGATTCAACAAAGGATATATTAGTTTTAAAACAAGGAGGAGAGAGTTATTATCCATTTAACAGATGAAAAATCTACACCGTATGTTGAGCCTTTAAGTGAAGAATATCTGAATAGGATTTATGTATGTGTCATTCGAGATCCAAAGATACTTGAGCCAACTAAAGAAGGAATAATTTAGTGGGAGGATGCATAGTCTATTAACGATACTACAAGTGTTGCTTGTGATAATTGGGCTCATATCACTTATCAGTTGGTAGGGCATGGAGTAAAGAACATATTTCCTAGAGGTAGAAAATCATGTTAAATCAGGAGGATAGGTTATAACTCGGTACCTTATTACACCGAAGAAGGAGATGCTATGGTATTTCTGTGCGCCATGGAAGAACAATGGATAGACCCATTGGAAAGAAGAAATATGCTAGCATATACACTATGTGGGACAACAACACATTGGTGGGTTGTCCACAAGGATAATCTCTTAGGATGGAATGACATTAGGATTGCTCTTGCTACTAGGTTATACATGAGCAATGCACCTACTCAAATCTACACTTATCATGGTAATCAACCTATTCAACACCATGTTCAAAAGTGTGAGAGACTGCGATAGAGGGGCAGAAGCTTTACCACCTTCTCTATGGGTGTACAAGTTTTATTCCAATTTACAAGGATGCACGTGTGCTTGGTATGTATATGAAAACTCCATAGAGAGACTAGAAATTGGTAGGATTTAATTGCAGGAATGGTCCAAATATTTTAATTCTTCTCTACAAATCCTCCGGTGGAAGAAGCATTGAAAGTCATAAAGTGCTTAACTATGGGAGATAGTTCTAAGGATGAAGAACTCCTTCAGGATTTATTGGATGAAGGAAACTCAGGAGTGCATCTTGTTGAAGAAATAGAGGTCGATGCAACATTACTTCAATGTGCTTGCCTTGAAAAAGAAAAAGGAAAAATGGTCTACTTAGTGGATGATGAGGAAGTAGAAAATCTAGATGTAAACCATTCAACAGGTAGGCATGAGGTATTGGATAGTGTAGATACAACCATGCGTGCCTATCATGAACCTATGAAGATAAAGAGGGTGAATATTGGATCAGAGGATGAGCCTAAGAAATCCGTAATTGGGGACTATTGGTCATAATCTAAAGTGGAAAAAAACATAGAGTTACTAAGAGATTATCATGACTTATTCCCTAGGGAGTACCATAAACTTAAAGGTGTGCATGAATAATTAGGGAGATAAAGATAAAACTTAAAGAGGGTACATGCCTAGTTAGAAAGAGACCCTACAAGATGAACCCCAACTTGTGCGCTAAGGTCAAAGAAGAGATTGACAAAATGTTGAAGTATGGAATTATCAATCCCTTGATGAGTCGAATGGTATATTCCAATGGTGATCAATATCAAGAAGGATGGATGGATTAGGATTTACGTGGACTACAGAGAGATGAATGCTGCATGTGTGACTGATCCCTTTCCTATGTGATTCACTAAGGAAATACTAGAAGGTGTTGTAGGGTGAAATCTATTCATTTATGGATGGGTTCTCTGGGTATCATCGAGTTTTTATTTCCTAAGAGTATTAGGAAAAGACTACCTTTACTATGGAATGGGGTAGCTTTGCCTATGATGTAATGCCTTTTGGTCTAAAAAATACGCCTCTTTGTATTTTCGTGCATAGTTATTCAAGCATTCAAGGAATTTATTCACAAATTCTTACAGGTCTATTTAGATTATTAGATGCTGTATGGATTAGTTAAGGATAATTGTGACAATCTATACACTTAATGTTTGAAATATGTAGACAATTGAGTATCTCATTAAATATCAAGAAGTGCATATTTGCTACACCGTTTGGGATCTATTAGGAACCATAATCTGCAAGGAAGGTTTGTTTATTGATCCAACCAAGGTTGCAATCATTATAGGCCTAAGAGAGCCTACCGGTCAAAGTGACGTGTGTGGATTTTTGGTTCATACATGATATTACAGGAAGTTTATCAAAGGATATGCTAAATTTTCCTCACCATTGAAAGAATTATTAAAAGGGAAGGGTACATTCTACTAGGGAGAACCGCAACAATGCACATTTGAGACATTAAAGGAAAAATTTACTACCACTTCTATACTGCATTTTCCTTTATGGAACTAACCCTTTCATGTACATGTTGATGCCTCGACATGACCATTGGCACGGTGTGTTGCTCAACTTGCGAGAAGGTATTGTAGATCATCCTATCTCTGTTTTGCTAGTGGAAAACCAACTCCCGCAGAACAAAATTACACAACTACAGAGTGCGAAGCTTTGTCAATGATCTATGTACTACATAAATTCCGCTAGTACCTACTAGCTACACCATTTTTATTTTATATAGATCACATGGAATTGAAGTATTTGGTAAAATATCTTGTTCAACAAGGGTGTATATGTCGATGGGTGCTCTTGTTTCAGAATTTGATTTCACATTTGTGGTCAAACTAGGGAAAAGTAATTCTAGACTAGACCATCTAGAGACTATAGTCAAGAGAAGAAGCACATAAAATTTAAGATACCATGCCAGATGCACAATTATATAGGTTATAACGAGCACCATCAGAACTAGAGGACATTGTTGTCTTTCTACAAACAGGGATGACACTAGAAGGAATGAAATCCTTGAGAGAAGAAACAACTTGCTATACATGCAACCCCTATATGTTAATCAGTGGTGACCTGTAAAAATTAGGCCGAGATGAAGTATTGTGCCATTGTGTATTGGAACATGAGCATATGGGTATTATGGAAGAAGCTCATGGTGGTATTACAGGTGGCCACTATGCCGGTGATGCCATTGCGTGCAAGATTATACTCATTGGATTATGGAGGAGACCCTATATAAATATTGTAAGGAATTTTGTAAGGCTTGTGATCATTTTCAATGTCTTGGAAAACTAGGTCAATGAGATGGAATGCCTCTAAGACCCATTACTAGTGTAGAACCATTTGAGAAATGGGCTATTGTGGGTCCTATTTCACCAAATAAGCGCGTAAAAAAAATAGATCACGCTACATCATAACTTACATAAATTATCTAAGAAGGTGGGAAGAAGCAACACCTACGAAGGATTGTACAACAAATACAACACAACCGGTTTCTTTAGGAAAATATTATTAGAAGGTATGGATGTCCTTTAAGTTTGACTAGTGATAGGGCCACACATTAGCTTAATGAGACAATCAGATTTTTTTTGATGAATTCATGATTGCACATCATAAGACTACACCTTATCATTTTCAGGTGAATGGTAATGTTGAGGATTTCAACAAAATTTTGAGCCGGACATTGACAAAAATCGGTGATGTTGGATGAAAGGATTGGGATGATAAAGTAACTATAATACTTTGGGCATATTAGACAACATATGAAAGGTTGAACAAAGCCACACCATTTCAAGTAGTGTTTGGCATATAAGCGGTTCTTCTTATGGAATTTATGTTACCTTCTTTATGTATTGCACACGCTGGAGCTCTTGGCTTGATGAGCAAGAATTAGAAGAACAAATTGGAGCTTAATTGCTTCACAAGAAACTTTAGATTTTACATGTTCCTTAATGTGTTTCCTTATTTGTCTTTATGATTTGTCAATTCAGTTGGTGTGTTTATGTAATAAGTGTGTTTACGCGTAATAATATAATTACCATTTGAAGAATTTTTATCGCGCAGAGGATTATGTTGAGTATGGAGCTTAATTGCTTCATAAGAAACTTTCTTTTACATGTTAATGGTTTTGACATGAATGGCATCGTCGTGAAGTGTAACCGACATCAATTAGGTATAACCGGCATCGATAAGTCCAGGTCAGTGAAGTGACATCGTCACGGTTAGGTAGTAATTGTCAATGGTTACTGTGCGACGCTACTTTTGTTTTTTTTGATGAAAATTAGAATAAATCACTTATTTTAAAGATGATTTATTGATTGTAAAAGCATAGTTAAGTTACCCAAATATTATATATATGCATGTATGCATTGTATGAGGGTAAGAAGAAGAAAAAGAAAAGAAAAATAACAATTTTTGCATGTAAGTTTTTTCTTGGTGAGCAAGAAAGAGTAGCTGAGTGAGGGAAAAGCATTGAACATCCTGTGAGGTGTTGGAAGACAATAGATCTTCATTGTATTTCCTCTGTAAAGCACTAAATAATAATATTGGCCATTTCTTGGTGGACGTAGCCCACACTAGGTGAACCACGTTAAATCTGTGTAATCTTTCTCTTGTTTATTTTATCTTCTGGTTATTTCCACATTCATTGCTTGTATGATTTATCTGATTATAGATATGTGCAACACTGTTATATGGTTTAACCCCAACAAATGGTATCGAGATTTGTTTGGAGGTTTTGTGTGTTGATAAGATTTACTCACAGAGGGTTTTCTGATTGAGTGGGAGCAGAGCAATGATAGAAAGATAGTAAATACGAGTAGAGAAATTTGACGGTCATAATTATCAACTATGGAAGATGCAGGTGGAGGATTATTTGTATCAAAAAGATCTATACTTACCATTGGATGAGCATGGAAAGCCGAGTATGATGACTGATGAAGAATGGAAGGTTCTTGACAGAAAGGCTCTGGGATCTATAAGATTGAGCTTGACAACATCGGTGGCTTTGAATTTTATAGATGCAAAAACCATGGTAGAGTTGATGAAATCTTTAGCAAATTTGTATGAAACTCCTAGTGCTTCGAATAAGGTATATTTGATGAAAAAATTGTTTAATTCTAAGATGCAAGAAGGTGGATCTGTATCTAATCATTTGAATGATTTCCGGTCTATTGTAAATCAATTAAAATTGGTAGAAATTCCATTTGATGATGAAGTGAAAGAACTTTTATTCTTATGCTCTTTGCCAGATAGTTGGGATAACTTGGTAATGGTTGTTAGTAATACAATGACTGCTTCTAAAGGTTTGAAATTTGATGATGTGGTTAGTGTAATCCTTAATGAGGAAATACGTAGGAAAAGCTCAGGAGAAGCATCATCTGGAAACACTTTAACTGTAGAAAGTAGGGGAAGATCTAAGGAGAGATCATCTAAGAGCAAGAAGAATGGGAGATCAAAGTCAAGACATGGCAGATCTAGATCTAGGTACAAAGATTTACTTTGTGGAATTGTGGAAAGAGAGGACACGTAAAGAAGGAGTGTTGGTCCAAGGAAAATAAAGAGAATACATCAGAAAAAGGTAAAGAAAAAGGTAAAGGAGGAAAACATTGCAAGTGAGGTAAAGCAAGATGCCCTTATTCTCTCCTTGGATAATAAATTAGAATCTTGGGTGTTAGATTATGGAGCTTCTTTCCATGCTACCCCTAATAAGGGTTATTTCAGAAATTATGTTTAGGGTGATTTTGGACAAGTTTATTTAGGTGATGATGAGCCATGCAATATTACTGGTAAAGGTGATGTTTATCTAAAGTTGTAGAATGGAAACCCATGGGTATTGAAATATGTGAGGCATGTGCCAAGCCTCAAAAGAAATCTAATATCTGTAGGGAAACTTGGTGAATCTGGATGCGTGGTTACATTCATAACCAATTCTTGGAAGGTTACCAAGGGATCTCTTGTTGTGGCAAGAGGTAAGAAGGTAGGAACTTTATATTTGTCTACCTATATTACTGATTCCTTTTCTATGCTATCTACTATAGATTCAAATGCAAACATGTGGCATAATCGGCTAGGCCATATGAGTGAAAAAGGAATGTAGATCTTAAAGGCTAAGGGTAAGTTATCATATTTGAAACAATTAGATCTTGAATTTTGTGAGCATTGCATATTTGGAAAGCAAAAGAGTGAGATTTCTCAAGGTTGGGTCAACAAAGAAGGAGCAAAAATTGGAGCTTGTACACTCAGATGTGTGGGGACCACCAGGTAGCTTCTATTGGAGGATCCCAATATTATGTGACTTTCATTGATGATGCCACAAGGAAGGTATGGATCTATTGTATTAAGCATAAATATGATGTTTTTGAAACTTTTAAAAGATGGAAAGCCCTTGTAGAAAATGAAACAAACTTAAAATTGAAGTGCCTTAGATCTGACAATGGTGGTGAGTACTATGTAGCAAAGGATTTTAATGATTATTGTTTAGAGAATGGAATACGAAGAGAAAGAATGGTTCCTAGAACTCCACAAGAGAATGGAGTTGCAAAAAGAATGAATAGAACAATCATGGAACGTGCTAGAAGCATGAGGATACATGTCGGCTTGCCTTTGAAGTTTTGGGTAGAAGCAGTGGATACAACAATATACTTGATCAACCGTGGGCCTTCAACAACACTAGGATGGTGGAATACCGAAGAAGCTTGGTCTAGAAAAGAGGTAGATTTTTCTTTTCTTAGAGTTTTTGGCTTAGAAGCTTTTGTGCATGTTGATAGGGAAAATAGGAGGAAGTTGGATGCTAAATCTAAGAGATGTACTTTCATTGGTTATGGCTCTTGGTGATTTTAGATATAGATTTTGGGATTTAGAAGATTCTAAGATTGTTAGGAGTCATGATGTTGATTGGAATGAAAAAAAAATGTACAGGATCAGTTTTGGTGCCTAAACATGAACAGGTTGAGGAGATTTTGAAGGAAAATCAATTTTCAGACCTAAAACAGACATCCATGACACCACATGCGTGTCGGTTCTATAGAGAAACCAATGATGTCGGTCGAGATAACCAACATCGGCATCGAGCAGATCGGGTTTAGAGAAGTCAGACTACAGTGGAACCGAGTCGGTACTCCTAGAACCGATGTGGTAAGGCAAACCATGATCGGTCAAACAGAGAGAGAGGAACCATGGTCGATTACATGTGACCATGTCGGTATCGGTGACATGTGTGGTCAGTCATTGAAGATTGACATGAATGTGCAATAGGCACAAAATGAGCCCCAGACACCCCAGATCTCAGTGAGAAGGTCACAAAGGGTAAGTAGACCTCTAGAGATATTTTCACCTTCCTTTTCTTATTTATTATTAACTGATAGTGGTGAACCAAAAATATTTGAAGAAGCAATGCAGGTAGATACCCACGAGTAGTGGGAGCATGGCATGGATGAGGAGATGGACTCCTTGGAACAAAATCAGACATGGGATTTGGTCAAGTTTCCAGCAGGTAAGAAAACACTACAAAAAAATGGGTTTACAAGAATCAAGGAAGAAGAGGGTGGACTGAAAAGGTACAAGGCGAGGCTTGTGGTAAAGGGATTTGCACAAAAAGCAGGTATTGACTTTGATGAGATTTTTTCTCTTGTAGTTAAGATGACTTCTATTCATATTGTTCTAAGTTTGGTTGCAACAAAATATTTGCATTTAGAACAACTTGATGTTAAGATGACTTTTCTTCATGGTGATTTGGAGGAAGAGATTTATATGCAACAACCACTTGGTTATGAAGTCAAGGGTAAGGAGAAACTTGTGTGTAGATTGAAAAAGAGCCTATATGGGCTCAAGCAAGCTCCAAGGCAATGGTATTTGAGATTTGATAGTTTTATGCATGAGCATGGTTATATGAGATGTGAATCTGACCATTGTGTTTATTTTAAAAGCTTGAAAATGGGAGCTATGTTATTTTGTTACTTGTATGTGGATGATATGTTGATTATAGGATCTAGTATGTAGGACATTGGTAAACTTAAAGAAAGGTTAGCTCACACATTTGCAATGAAGGATTTGGGAGCTGCAAAGAAAATCCTTGGCATGCAAATTCACCGAGATAGGAAAAACAAGAAGTTGTATTTGTCTCAGGAGGCTTATATCAATAAGGTGTTGGAAAGGTTTAATATGCAAAAATCAAAACCTATTAGTACACCTATGGTTGGACACTTCAAATTGAGCAAAGATCAATGTCCTTCATCACATGAGGAGGTTGAGTACATGGCACATGTTCCCTATGCTTTATCGTAGGAAGTCTTATGTATGCCATGGTTTGTACTAGACCAGACATTGCATACAGGAAGTGGGAGTTGTGAGCAGGTTTATGGCTAATCCAGTAAAGAACATTGGAAAGCAGTCCAATGGATTCTCAGGTATTTGAGAGGGACATCGGCATGGAGTTATGCTATGGAGGGTCAGATACTTCTTTACATGGCTATGTTGATTCAGATATGGTTGGAGATTTGGATGGCAGGAGGAGCACCACTGGATATATTTTCATAGTAGGTGGAATGATAGTTAGCTGGATTTCAAGATTGCAGAAGGTTGTGGCTTTGTCTACTACAGAGGTAGAGTATGTTGTAGCTACAGAAGCTAGCAAGGAGATGATATGGATGAGTAGGTTCATGAAAGAGTTGGGTAAGGAGCAAGAGGATTGCAAATTATATAGTGATAGTCGAGTGTGATTCATCTAGAAAAGAACTCAACATTTCATTCAAGAATGAAACATATTCAGTTGAGGTATCACTTCATATCACTTCATATGGCAGGTGTTGGAGGATGGACAACTAAAGTTAGAGAAAATCCATATGGATGAGAACCCTACGAGACATGCTAACGAAGCCATTGGTAAGGGAGAAGTTGGAGCTTCACTCCACTTTTGTTGGTCTTCAAGTTTAAGACTTGAAGAGGAAGAAACGGCCAAGGAAAAGGAACCAAGGATGGTGATGCATAGTACAATGCAACAATTGATCTCCAAGTGGGAGATTGTTGAGTATGGAGCTTAATTGCTTCACAAGAAACTTGATTTTACATGTTACTAGTTTTGACAAGGTACTGATGGTAACCGGTGTAACGGTCGGGTGTAACTAGCAGCATCGGTCGATCAGGTCGAGTCAGAAGTGACCATCGGATCGATGATTAGGCAATAACCATCAATGGTTACTTGTGTGACACTTTTTTTTTTTTTGATGAAAATTAGAATAAATCACTTGTTTTAAAGATGATTTATTGATTGTAAAAGCATAGTTAAGTTACCCAAAATAGATATATATGCATGTATGCATTGTATGAGGGTAAGTAAGAAGAAGAGAAGAAAAATAACAATTGTTTGTATGTAAGTTTTCTTGGTGAGCAAGAAAGAGTAGCTGAGTGAGGGAAAAACATTGAACATCTTGTGAGGTGTTGGAAGACAAAGATCTTCATTATATTTCCTCTGTAAAACACTAAATAATAATATTGGCCATTTCTTGATGGATGTAGCCCACATTGGGTGAACCACGTTAAATCTAGTGTAATCTTTCTCTTGTTTATTTTATCAGAAGCTTGCGTTCCCATAGGAGAAGGGTTTGAGCGAAGTAGACGTGTTACAAATGAGCTAGAGCACATGATTTCCACTAGGGCATAAAGATTTAAGCTAGGGTTTTGACTTGCTCGAATACAAGGAGAAGAAAAGAAATATTGTTTTCAAATGACACCAAAGAAAGAAACCACAATAGGAGATAAAGGGAAGAAGAAGGTTGAAGTGAAAGAAGAAATTGTTCCTAAGAGTAATTTCTTAGAAATATAGTATCCAGAGGGTGTGATTGTAGGAAAAGAATGGGATTCCCATATCTGCCAATGTAAAATCAACGACTACAACCATCGAACATTAGATAATAAGAAGGAGATCGATGCATTGCTAAGCATGAAAATGAACAAGCGCACGATAGAGGATATGCTAGTATACAATGACGTGGGTGAGAAGTTGCTGAAGTAGAATGGAGTCTACCAGTTGTATGAGCTGCCATACTTTGGAAAGTATGAACCATTGTATTGGTGGTGATGAGAAAATTCCATGAGGACTTCTTTTACTTTTCTAGATGGAGGGTAAGAATCATAACTACTTTGATTTCAATAGTGATAGGACTAAGGGCCTTAGGGTTGGATTTGGATAGTGATTTAACTGATAAAGCCACAATCCTGGAGATGAGGAAGGAGTTGGGGTATACCAAGGGTCCGCGTGGCATGGACATTGACAAATTGAAAAAGTACCCAAGAGTGTAGGTAGCTACACATCTTGTGACAAAGTTGAATGACCAAGGAAGGTGGTTGCATGTTTCCAAGAAAATGTCTCAAGGAGTGGTCTATAATATTGCAGATCACATAGCAAAGAAAATCATTGAAGAAGTGCAGATAGGTGATAGAATAAGTTTTGGCGCTATATTATTGTCTTTAGTATTCATGGAGATTGGGGTACTTAATGGGCCAAAGGAGAAGATTTGGGAGTAACCCATAGAACACAAGTCACATGCAGAAAGATTTAGAAAGTACTTGTGTGATGGATCAATGAGTGGACCATTCAAGAAGAGGGTAGAGATGTGGTATGATAGAATCAGAAGGGTTCGAGAAGAGTGGCGCATACCCAAAGATTTTCCTTCGGTGGTGGGTAAGGTAGTCTAGTTTTCTATATACCAACATTTTTGCATCACACAATTTGTGATGAAGGACGAGGCTTGGAGCCCATGGTGTAAAATTCTGTATGCCTTCACAATGAGATATTTCTAGGCATCGTTCACCGGTTCTCAGATGCGTGCCGCCTAACTTTTAATGCAAACAAGGTAGATTACGAATACCACACTCTATGGAAAAATTATGTATATCTAGGGTGCAATACATACATTGAAAGACTTATTTCAAATATTATAAGCATGAAACGCGTAAGCTTGGTAGTTGGGGACACTAGAGTAGCACTTGTGTACCTATAACTCAAACCCAAGTTGGAGAATCCTAAGTATGTGGAGAATGAGTTTGCACTCCCAGGGCCACCAAAAGGTAAGAATATAATGGAAAATATTCCAGTTCCTAAGCCCACATAAACAATTCAAGTCAATGATGAAGAGGAGGAGCATGAAGATAGTGGTGGCTTGAAACATAGAGGTAGAAGACAACCTCCAAATAAGGATGAAGCTAAGCATGCAACTAATCCACCTCAGCCAAAAGAGGAAGATGATGAGGAATTGGATGCATTCCAAGGAGAGCACCAATTGAAGAGAGTACTCAGGAGAACAAGGACCCAATGTGTTACTCTACAAACAGTGCGCAGATCACCTTGACTCTCTCCATAGAAGGAGACAACCAAGAAAAGGAGAAGGAAATTAAAGTTGAATGACGAAGTGGAAGAGTAGGAGGAAAGTGCATAATTCTCCCACACCTCTAGAAAATGTGGAAGAACAAAAATATGAGGAAATGAAGGATGGAGAAGAGGGAGAAAAAGGGACAGAAGAGACAACCAAAATTTTTCAGGACATAGCCGCACAAGTTCAAAATCTTGAAGTACAAGTTCCTAAGAAACCTAGATCAACAAGAACAAGTGGGGAGTATATTGCACTAGCTATGGGCTATGCTAAGGACACAGTAAAATTTTCTACTCCTGTTTCTATAGCATAATGACACAAAAGGAGTTGTATGGCTGGGAGTTAATGGATGAAGATATGGCAATAATGTGCACAAGGAAGAAATTTTCATGGTCGATGCACACACATATGGATGAACTAGAATTTCATGTGTGTGAGGAGGCATGTGTGTCAAGGAGGTTAAAAAGACATCTCAAGTCGGACACATAAAATTAAATGCTACTATTATGTCCAATGAGAAAATAAGCAATGCTTTGGTAAAGGTATCGATAGAGGTTGCATGATGGAATATGATTAAAGATGCATCAATCGGGCGCTAAGGGAGGAGATCAAGACTAAGAATGAGGAAATAACATGCCTAAATAAGGAAAGAGACTTGGCCTAGAAGAAGAAAATGGTGTTTATCAGCATGATCGAGGAGATTGGTGACAATGTCATGAAGGCTAGGCCACACCTAGAGCCAAAGGTACCCAAGACGTTTCCTTCGGCAATACATTATGTAAGTACATTGGTGGACTTAGTGCTTGAAGATGAACCTCTGTGCATGCTAGAACCAAAGGATCCATAACAAGAAGTAGAGCAAGAAAATGCTTTGGTGATGTGGAGGATTGCATCATATGAAGGATTGCTTCAGAGCTTGAAGGAGGAAATCAAGAAGGTGGATCAAGCGCTGAATATTTGTATAGTGCTAGAGGCCATTATAAGGACCAGGACTATTTTGGAAGACAATGAAGTCCTGAAGGCCATGAAGGATGAGACATTGGGATGTGCATAACAATTCAAACTTGTTAATAAGAAGCACGAGGCCCTTACAGAAGATTAGGAACCACATAGGGAAAGGCTGGATGAGCTTGGCAAAATCATCGCTCAAAATATGGACTTGTTGGAAGGGAGAATGACTAGGATGTATAGCATTGTGTTGGTCTTATAGAATGAAAAAGGAGAGATTGTAAGGGATGAATTAGAGTCAATTACAGTGGATATTCTAGAGAAAGTAGAGGCTACACTCAATGATTGATAGACCTTAGATGTAAAGATAAAAGAAGAATATCCCAAATTGATTATTTAGGTTGCAAAGAAGATACTGTAGGGTAGAGATTATTTTATTCATCAAAATTATTTCTATTCTTCTATTCATATTCTTTGATTCGTTTTGGAGACAACCATTGCTAGGGTGGAAATACAACTAGTGTGGAGTAATGTTAATCAATTATACTCTGACACTTAGTGAAGAAAATACAAAAGGTTCACATGGGAAAGCGAGTGCATTCAAATGCGTGGAAGTATCGTAAAAGATTGCACATGAAGAACAAAAACAAGTTTAGGACTTATCCATTTTTATGATGAGGATATATTTTTGGAGATAGTGTGCAGAGCACTCAAACGATTGGATACTTGCGCGTTATGCATTGGCTATTTTGGATGATCAGCTACAAAGGGCTTTGCATGGATGCATGCTAAAGATAGAATTGTGAACTAATAGTTGACTAAGAGAGATTTATTGTTAGCATTCTTGCATGTAATCCTATTATTATAACGATGCATGGCTAATAGTAGCATGTAACCTATTTTGGGATTGGATAAGTGGTGAAGGAAAAGTCCCCACCCTTATAAATATATATTGAGTTGTGTAGTAGAGAGAGAACATAGAAATACGTGTGAGAACTAGGTTATAGTGAGATTATGTGTCAAATTTGTTACGCACATGAGTGTATACTACTATGATTATAAGGAAACTTCTGTGTATTTACTATAATTAATATAATGGAGATTATGGACTGAAACAAGGTGTTATCATGGTTATATTTTAGTATTGCATGCTTGATTCCATTATGGTTATCTGTTAAGTCTATTATGTTCTAGATATAGATTTGAATATGCATTGTAGGAAGATATATTAGCCATAGATATGAATGATTAAAGTCTTCATCATGCTAAACATCCTGTAACAACAACCCTAAAGAGGGGCTTGGTACCTTTATATGCTTTGGGTGAGTGCTCAGTCTAGGCTGAGTGATGTGCTAGTGCACTTGGGCTTGTATTGTTGAATTCTAGGATGCATCAGTCCTAAAATAATATTATCCACCTGATTTAGCCTAGAATTTACCGAGATAACACCCTAGACGTGCTTTGAAACATCACTTAACCTAGACCGAGCGCTCACCTGAAGTGCACAAAGGTACGGGTCCCTCTTTAGGGTTGCTCTAGCAAGATGTTAGCGTGATGAAGGAAGAAACATATAAATCCATAACTAATCCATCATTATACACCGCATGCCATATTCATATATAAGAAATAACAACCTTAAAAAAATCATGATTGAATCAAGAATATGCACTACTCAATTACACACAGGATTGACACTTAGATTCACCAATAATTTCCATTTATTAATAAAAACAAGGTCCTTACAATAATGGAATTCTATACCGATACACACATAAATCGATACAATAATCCAATCATATGCACATATCTCTCTATGCTTTCCTCTCACGCTTTGCATATACCTATATATCTCTTATCCCCTCTATCTTAGGTAATTTTCTACCTATATATAGGGTGGGAATTTCCTTCATCACTTATCTATTCCAAAAAAGTCCACATGCTATTATTAGCCACGTGCCATTTACATGCATAGCCACACATGCAAGTGTACTATCTATAGAATCTTTCAGATTAACCAAAGTGGAAATCCTATTCTTATCTCGTCTCCATGCAAAATGATTTGATCCGATCCTCCAAATATATACAATCATGGCGTGCACATCTCGCATCATTGGTGTGTTCCATACGCCATCTTCTAAAAATAGCTCTTCATGCTCAAAATCAGCTAAGTATTGAATGCTGAACTTTCCCTCCGTGCGCGGGTTATTCCTATCCATTCACACCCTTAAGCCTGGTCTGTTTCCTCACATGGACTTCTTGTGTGAGTTCTGTCAAGTGTTCTTTGATCAACACCACCTATAAATGTGCCCTTGTAAAATAAACTTGTCCATATGATCTGTAAAGAAGATAAACTATGTTATTCAAATCCATTTGCACCCTTAAGCCTGGCATGTTTTCCCTTGCAGATTTCTTGTGTGAGTTCTCACAAGTTTTCTCGATCAACATTACCCCACACTAATCTCATTATCGCCCGAAAATGGGTATCTCCAAAAATTGAAGTAAATAATGTTGAATGGAAAGAATAAGAAATAATGTAGATAAATAAGAATATTTTATGAGGTAGCCTCCATTGTATCGAGTGAAGGATAAAATATGGATACTCTTCCTTTATTTCGGCCTCCAAGGCCTGCTACTCGGTGAATGCTTTCTCTGCTTGCTCTGGTATGTCCACAATAATAGACTCCAGTTCATCTTGGGTAACTTCGCCTTTTTCATTTTGTAGTACTAACATAATGCTGGACATTGTAGTATGTTTTCCTTCTAGTGCATCCATATTTTTTGCACAAGTTTTCCAAGCTCATCTAATCATTCCTTGTGTGGCTCTTGTCTTTGTTCTTTAGGGCCTTGTGCTTTTTCTTTACAAGTGTTAACCATTATGCATGGCCCAAGGTATCATCCTTCATAGCCTTTTGGACTACATTATCTTCTTCCAGAGTCTTTACCTTGATCAATGCCTCTAGAGCTGTGCATATATTTAAGGCATGATCCACCTTTTCAATTCTTCTTGGAGCGCTTTCCGTAGCCTTCGTATGATGTACTTTTTCCACTACCGTAGCTTTATCCCTTTCTACCTCTTTTTCAGGATTCTTTGGTTTTAGTATTCTTATTATGTTCTCTTCCAATACCAAGTACACCAAATATCTAACATAATGAATTATCAAGGATAATTATTCTGGTACCTTAGATTTCAGATGTGGGTGCACTTTCATCACATGATCTCCAATGGCCTCTGCCATGTCAATTAATGCACTATTATTTTTTTTCTCCAAGTCCTTCTCTTGGGTTAGGCACACTATCTTTTCATCCTTCATCTTCAAATTCTCATGTAATGCTTTGATTTTTGTAGTCTTGTCCATGTTTCTTCTTGCAACTTCAATAGAAACCTTCACCAATGCGTTGTTGACCTGCTCATCTGACATGACAGTAGGCTTTACTGTCATATGTCTAGCTTGGGGTACCTTCTTCAGCCATTTTGAAACACACGAATCTTCACATATATCAAAGTCAGGATCATCCATGTGGGTATGCATTGACCATGATAGTTTCTTTCAAGTGCTCATAGTAGCCATATCCTCATCCATTAGTTCCCAGCTAAATAAATATTTCGTGCTATCATGCTCTGGAAGCGGGTGCGTATAATTTTACATGTGTCCTCTGCATACCCCATGGCTAGTGGAATGTGCTCTCCACTCATCCTCTTTGATCTAGGACCCTTGGGAATTATAGCTTCAAGTTTAGGAGCCTATCCCATTATGCCTTAAACATTCACATGCATGGATCTCGGAGGTTTCTTTCTCTCTTTCTTCTCCGTCCATATCTTCATATTTTTGCTCTTCCTCGTTCGTGGCTCCTCTTCTTGCTTGAGCGGGGTAGGAGATTCATGATCACTCTCTAATGATTCCTCCGCTTCTTCATCTAAATTTAAATTTCTCCTTTTTTTTTGGCTCGAGAGGTCTCCTTGTGTGGAGAGAGACGAGGTGATTTCTGTACCATTTGTGGGGTTCTAATTTGAGTCCTTGTGTGTCCGAACACTTTCTTAAACTTGTGCTCCCCTTGCTCAACCTCTATATCTTCATCTTTATCCTATCCTTGAGGTGGAGTGGTCTCTAGCCGCGACTCTTATCTATCATATGGTTGCTTTCTTCATTGCTCCAAGCCTCCACTATCTTCACACTCCTCTTCTTCATCCTCTACTTTAATAATTTCTATTGGCCTTTGCGCTGAAATGTTTTCCATCGTGTGCTTACCCTTCGATGGCCTTAGGAGCATGAATTCATTATCCACATACTTATTGTTCTCCATCTTGGGCTTTAGGCTGAAGATATACTAATTCCGCCCTACATCTGCTACAACTAGAATTATTGGCTTAATATTCAACACCTCTCGAAAAGAACTTCTCATCATAGGCACTTCTTCCTGGATACACATGCTTCTTCCTTAACGTGTGCTAGTCATAGTCTACCTTATCTACATTGAAATCCGGTCACCGTGTGTCTCGTGAATCTATGAACAGATGACTAGAAATACCTTGCAAAGAATGCGTAAAGTAATTTACACCAAGGGCTCCGACTCCATCTCTCATTGGGAAGCTTTGTGATACAAAAATGTTGATATACATCAAACTGGACTTGTTTCTGCTGATGGTAGGTCCTTCAGGATGAGCCACTCTTCTCCAAATTTCACGTGGAGCCTGTCGTACCATTTCTTTGCCCTTTACTTGATGTCATATGTTATGGACCCTTTACATAGGTACTTGCTGAACCTTTCAACTAGTGAATTATTCGCCATTGGGTATTCCCATACCTTTTCCTTCAGCCCATATGGTACTCCAATTTCCATGACTACTAGTGATAATAGAACAACCATAAAGCTGATCTTCCCTCCTGTGTGTGCTTCCTTGACTATCTACTCTGTGATGTAGCCTGTAATATTATAGACTACTCCTTCTGACATCTTATGCACCATGTGTAACCACATAGTATTTACCTGTGACCACCGCTCCTAATCATTCAACTTTGTAACAAGGTGTGTTGTTGCTTGCAAAACTAGACAATTCTTCAATTTGTCTATATCCATACTACGCAGACCCTTCAGGTACCCCAACTCTTGTTTGGTCTTTAAGATCACAACTTTATCTATGAGATCATTATTTATATCCTCTCTTGTGGCCTTCAAACCTATCATTGATGAGATAAGTGTAGATGAGATTCTAACTCTGTGTCCTACAAAGTAGAAGTCCTCATGTACTCTACTCATGAGCCACTGGTACAAGGGCTCATACTTCCTGAAATATGGAAGCTCATATAATTGGTAGACCCCAATTTTCTTTAGAAGCTTCTCGCCTACATCATCATAAATTGGCATGTCATCTGTCGTACATTTTTTCATCCTTGTGGTGAGCAAGGAATCGAGCTCCTTCTTGTTCTCTAAGGTCATGTGATTGTATTCACTTACTTTTCTCTTTCTGATGTGTGAATCCTATTCCTAGCTGATGATGACTCCTAGATATTTCATTTATTAAAAATTACTTTTGGGTGTTATCTCCTCCTCCTCAATGACCACCTTCTTCTTTCCTTTTGCTCCTACAACAGCTGCCTTCTTGGGTGCCATTTTTACCTTATAATCGTATCCTGTTTAACTCTGTAGTTTGTGAATCAAACCATAGCTCAATTCAATTGTGCCCTAGGTGGAAACTTCATGCCCTAACTCCTCTCTATCACCTTACTTCACTCAAACCCTTCACCACCAGGGACACAAGATTCTTTTCACATAGATCTGTTTGTCATGCTTGGTTTCATACCCTTCACACCTTAACCTAATCACTTAGATCTTCACACTTAGCTCTTTCTTTAAATACTCTTAGTCGTAACGGTAAAAATGAATTCACATCCCATCCTTATATAATATTTCAAATTTTGATGCATTTATTGCTCCTTCACCTACCAAATATCCTCTCATTCATTGGCCAAATTCATCTATTCCACATGGTACATCTTCATGCCCCAGCTATAACCTTCTAGCACGCCTTCCTACCCTTTGGTCACAAACTTCTCTTTAGCACGTGCCATTGTGCCTGAGTACCTCATCACCATGCCTTCTTCTAGTAGTTATCATGGCCTCTACTTACCTCACCTTATACTGTCCTTTCATTCATCTCCATCCTTGGCCACTTTTGAGAAGCAATCTTATTTTGACTTAAAACACACCCATAATAGCTTATTCCTTTCACCTTTCGATTCCCACAGTCTTGTTCTTGGATAATGACAACCACCCCACACTAAAAGTATGTGCATTCCTCTACGCATAAACATTATTTACATAGTAATTAGCTTCATGCACGCAAGTGCACTTATTACAAAATAACAACTAAATTGACAAAGCATAATGAAAATGAAGGAAATACATTAAGGAAAGACATAAATGAAAACATAATCTAAATGGAAATACTTGCCTTATTACAAACACCAATAAGACTTACTTACAAGTAGGGATTCAGCCTACTCCCGTTAAAGTAACCGGGTAGCCGTGTTCCATTAAGTGCTTCTAACTAGAAAGCCCCTGATTCAAGTATGGAAGTGATGACATACGACCCCAACCAATGTACTTTAAGTTTTCCTAGATGGCGCAAGAACTTAGAGTCATAGAGGAGTACCATTTGTCTAATCACAAACCTCTTATCCCTTATGTTCTGTCATGCCATGCTTTCTGCCTCGGCCTTTTCTTGCTTCTAACTCCATAGTGCTATGGCTCATTGCTCATCCAATTGAATCATCTTCTTAATACACTATTCTAAATCCTTTTCATCATCTAGACCTCTAAAGTGCACATAGTGTGCAAAGAAGGTAAGATAAATTCTAAAGGGAGAATGACTTCTATGCCAAACACCAACTGAAATGGTGTGGCTTTGTTTGATCTCTTATAAGTTGTTCTATGTGCCCAAAGAACAACTAAAACTTTATCATCCCAATCCTTTCTTCCAACATCAATTTTTTTTTCAATGTTTGGCTCAAAATCTTGTTGAAATTCTCAACATTTCCATTTGCCTAAGGGTGGTAAGGTGTAGTCTTATGGTGGGCAACCATAAAATCATGTAATAAGATCTTTATGGTTTCATTTAAAAAGTGTGTACCCCTATCACTTGTCAAAATTAAAGGACATCCATATCTAGTAAGAACATTCTTCCATAGAAACTTAGTTGATGTAGCTGCTATACGGTCCTTCGTAGGTGCCGCTTCTTCCCATTGTGTGAGATAATCTGTGTAAGTAATGATATAATGTGATCCAGTCCTACGTGTGGCTGGTGAAATAGGTCCTACAAAGTTAATGACCCATTTCTCAAATAGTTCGACACTAGTAATTTGTCTCAACGACATCTCATCTATTTTCCCTAGTTTACCTAGATGCTAGCAATGGTCACACGCTTTGTAGTACGCTTTACACTTCATACAATGTCTCCCACCATAATCCAGCAAGTAGGATCTTCCGGGAAGTTGCATCACCTGCATAATGGCCTCTTGCAATACCACCATGGGATTCTTCCATAATATCCTTGCACTCATGCTCTAATACACAACGACATAATACTTCATCTCTTCCTAACTTATATAGGTCACCACTAATCAACATAAACAATGCCGTGTGTATAGCAAGTTATTTCTTTTCTAATGTATTCATTCCTTCTAGTGCCACACTAGTCATTGGAAAGACAAAAATGTCTTCTAATTCTCGATGGCACACGTTATAAACTATATAACTGTGCATCTGGTATGGTTTATTCAATTGTATGTGCTTCCTCTTCTGAGTTAATTCTAGACAAGTGGTCTGGTCCAGAGTTACTTTTCCTTAGCTTCACCATAACTGTGAAATCAAACTCTTGGAATAGGAGTACCCATTTGCATATGTGCCCTTGTAAAACGTGTTATTCACCAAATAATTCAATGCCATGTGATCCGTATAGAATAAAAATGGTGTAGCTAGCAAATATTGTCAAAACTTGTGCAATGCATAGATCATGGAAAAAGCTTCGTGCTCTGTAGTTGTATAATTCTGTTTAGCAGAGTCAACTTCCTACTAGCAAAGCAAATAGGATGATCGACAATACCTTCTCTAGGTTGAGCTAACATAGCGCCAATGGCCATGCCAGAGGCATCCACATGTACATGAAATGGTTTGTCCCATGAAGGAAAACATAGGATAGGCACGGTAGTAAGTTTCTCTTTCAATGTTTCAAATGCATGTTGTTGCGATTCTCCCCAATAGAATGTACCTTTTCCTTTCAGTAACTCCTCCAGAGGTGTAAAATTTTTGCATATCCCTTGATGAATTTTCTATAATATCTTGTGTGACCTAAAAATCTACACACCTCACTCTGAATGGTAGGCACCTCCAACCCTAAAATGACTGCAACCTTAGCTAGATCAACAAACAATCCCTCCTTGCAGATTATGTGTCCTAACAGTATTCCAAAAGGTGTAGCAAATATGCACTTCTTGATGTTCAAAGAGATACTCAATTGTCTACACTGGTCAAACATTAAGCGCAGATTGTCACAGTGATCCTTAACAAGCCCATATACTATCTAATCATTGAGGTATACCTATAAGAAGTTGTGAATAAAATATTTGAATGCCTAAATAACTATGGGCGAGAATATAGAAGGCACATTTTTCAATCTAGAAGGCATCACATTATAGGAAAAACTACCCCATTTAGTAGTAAAAGTTTTCTTTTCTTGATCCTCCTGAGCAATCCTAACCTGATGATACCCGAAAACCCATTTGTAAAGGAATAGATTTCGCACCCTACAACTCCCTCTAGTATTTCCTCAGTAAATGGTGTAGGGAATGGGTTTGTTACACATGTGGAATTTAGCTCCCTGTAGTCCACACATATTTGAATTCTACCATCCTTCTTGATATTGATCACCATTGGACTAACCCATTCTGACTCATCAAGGGATTGATAATTCCAGATTTTAACATTTGATCAATTTCTTCTTTTACCTTTTTGTGCAAATTAGGATTCATTTTGTAAGGTATCTTTCTCACTGGACGTGCACCTTCCTTAAGTTTTATCTTCATTTCCCCAAGTGATTCATGCATGCCTTTAAGTTCATGATACCCTCGAGGGAATAAGTCCTGGTAATCCCATAGTAACTCAATAATATTTTCCACCTCCAAGTCTGACTAGTAGTCTCCAATTATGGCCTCCTTAGGTTCAACCTCTGATCCTATATTGACCTTCTTTGTCTTCATGGGTTTGTGATAGGCGCATGTATCCTTGTTTGCACTATCTAAGATCTTGCACACCCCTTGTGAATGTTCAATATCCGGTTCTTAATTTCCTCATCATCCATGATGTAAACCATTTTTTACTTTTTCTTTCTTAAGGCAAGAACATTCAAGCAATATTGAGTCTTCTCCTTTTTCTTCAACACGCGCACCTAATTTTGTCTTGACAAATAATCCCTGTGTGAGTTCCTCTACCTTTGCACTATCTCCCATGGTTAACCGCTTAACAAATTTTAATGCCTCTTCTATTGGAGGTTGGGAAGAAAAGTAGTCAAAGGTCTGGATCATTCTTACAGTCAAAATTTTCCAATTCACAGTCTCTTGATGTAGTTTAGCGTATACATACCAAGAGCATACACATACTTGTAAAGTAGAGTACAATTTATGCATCCAGAGTGAAAGTGGTAATGCTTCCTATCCCACTATGCTAGAGTATCTCACACTATTGAATATGATGTTGAATAGGTTGATCACCAGTATAAGTGCAGATCTACGTAGGTGCATTGCTCCCTACAAACCTAGTAGATAGGGTGACTCTGATCTCCTTCCACTATGTAATATTATCTCTATGAACTACCCACCAATGCACTGCTGTCCCACACAAGAAAAATTCTAACACGTCTCTTCTCCTAACCTGGTCTATCCACCATGTCTCCATGGCTTGTAAGAATACATTAAGATCTTCTCGTTTCTTGTATACCAAGGTATCGCGCTACCTATCCATCGAAATGTAACAAAGTCAATTCTTGTGCGCAACCACACTTTTTACCTCGTGTCCTACTAGTTCATATGTACCATGAGCCCAATTTTCACAAGCAATACTCATAGTATCACTAATAGAGTGAGAATACTCCCACCGTAGGATGCCTTCCTCTAATGGCTCTTTGACCTCTAGGTCCCGAATAACGTGTACATAGATTTTATTTAAGTCCTCCTCACTTAGAGGCTTGACATATGGTGTAGACTTCCCATCTGTTAGAGGTATCACTACTCTTTCCTCCTTTTTCTCAAATCTGATAGACCCCTTATTACATCTCAAGTCAATATTATTCGCATAACACCAAGGGAATCTAAGCAGGGGTTGGAAAACTATCTGTTTTCGCAAGTGCTAATACCTCAGAATCCCCAGTGAATTTGGCCCCTTGTATAGTTATGGATGCATCCTTCAACACTCCTATGGGAGTGGCCTTAGTCTTATTTTCCATAAACTAAACATTAGATGATGGATGTAATGGAGGCCTCCCCATTTGTACCCATGCATCTAATGTAAGAACATTGACTTCCGCACCTATGTCAATCAAAATATTGCTCAACAGCCATCCATCTACAACAACATTCAGAGTGATCTCTTTATCATAGTCGATTCTATAAAGGGGAATATTCGTATGTAGGATCTGCCGTCTAGTCTCAATACTTATGTGAGGAGTGTTCCCTTTTAAAAAACTTCCTAATAGGGAATGACGTTCTCCTAGCACAAAAAATTTGCACACTTCTCTCAGATCATCGATATCAGTTTGGAATATATTTGATGCTTTCTTATGCTCCTTAGGTATTGTATCTCACCCTAAAGATTCCTTATCACTTCCATGGTATCTTGGTAAACTTCCTTCTGATGAGCAGGATCTGGGTACCTTACATACAAAACCTCCTCCTTGGTGATCGTTGGATTCTAGTGCAATTCCTCTCTTGCACTCACCGCTTAAGCTCGTGTAGTAATCTTCATTGTTAATTCCTCGTGCCCTAATGCTATCTTAGGAATCCATTGATAATCTACCATGCGCTAGAATCTAACCATCCCGATGCCTTTGTTTTCTTTCTTATGCTTGCTTACTCAAATTCTCATATAAGTTTGGGCACTCTTCATAGCTATGGTTCTTTCCATAGAAAGAACATGCAATATTCTGAGGACATTTGCGCCTATAGTGGTCAAGAGATCCACATGTATAACATGTTCCATGAGGGAACTCACCTCTTCCTCCACCACAACCTCATCCTCTATATCCACCATGATATCCACATCCTCTTCCACGACCTCCTTAAAACCTCCCCTCATTCCCATCATAGTGCATTTGATTATGATCCCAATCATAGTGCTCATTCTTGTTCTTAGAGTTATCTATTACACTTGTTTATTGTACCCCAATGTCTATAGCATCCTAGATCTGACCAATCAACTAAAAATATTCAGTATCATGGGTCGTGGACTGGAAAATTTTATAGTAACAAGATAAATTCTTCCTTATCGCACACTGTAACAAAGGACAGTGACTAACATCATGATTCAACTGATAGATCTCACAGTCCAATAGTAATGAGTGTACTGTTCTAGGAGGACAACTATCCTTGGTGTGACCTTCCACTTCAAAAGCTATACACCAAATCCTTGAGCGTGTTTCATGGGCTGAATTAGCTGATAGCTTCTCTAACTATTTTTCCATAGCTGCAATCTGTGCCTCTAAGAATGGAATAACACCAGTGTCAATGTTCCCAACTACCTCAAAGGCATGTAAATCTACTTCCAAAGGTGCTTCGCATAGATCACTGTATGTCTTATGTGACAACACTCTTCTCAATGGTGTAATCAATCCTCCAAAAACCATTGCGCATCTGCCGGATGGCATGAATATCATAAGACAACTTAGATAGAAGTGTCTTAAAGCGGTCATCATACTCACATACACTCTTAGTAGTGCCTTGCTTGATATACTCTAGCGTGCTTATACTCTTCTCCTCAAATTCAGGGATATGGATCTCTTTCAAGAATGCATCCTTCAGTGCTACATAATCCACGTAAGTTTGATCAAGGTCAAACTTTCTATATGAGCTGTGTGCATGCCCTTGTAATGTAGTAGAAATATGACTTGCCTTATGCTCAAGAAGTTGTGATCCCTTTCATTCACACATATGCACATGTTTGGCAGCATCCTCTATACCTCTATATTCTGGGAGATGAAGATACATTTCCATATAGATAATCTGTGGTTGCTGCAAGCCTCGACCACCTAATCCAGAACCTCCTGTGTTTCCTTTACCTCTAGAACAACCAGATCCACTAGAAATAGAACCACCTATACCTCTTGATCCTCCACATGTAGCTAGAATAGGACCTATAGATGTACTCCCCTGTGCTCTGACAGTAGTACTATATTGAACCCCTATAGTCTGTGAGGTAGTTCCAATTTCAGAGGTGAATCCATCATTCTGTGTGCTCATATTCTATGTGGTTGATGCACCTAAGAATGTTCCTCCAAATATCATTGAAGTCATCTATCCTACCATTGATGTACTTGATCCCTGACTTACTCCTGCTCTCCTACTTCCCAAGTTAGCCTACTGAAGTTACTTGTCGTACTAGATACTAGAAAACCAAGCACAAGGGCTAGGTCACCAGGTGGATTAAGATATGCTCCTGCGGCCCAGGTAGTCTCTACTGGTGCACTTTTGTGTGAGGCCAAGGGGGATCTCTATCATGTTTTTCAAGATGGGGAGTTCTTATTGCTCGGCTCTACGTCTTCTACGTCGCGGTAAATCCTTCATGAGCCATCTCTCTCCTCAACGCCATACTTTCTACAATGAAATGTTGCTTCTCTATCTCCCTCTCGCATGCCTCATTATACTTAAGCTACCTTTCCTCTCTCTTCCTTTCTAGCCACTAGGTCTACCATCTTTCACCAAACTTGTTCCTTCCCTCATGCATGGTGAGGTTTAGTTAGCCATTGGTTTACTCTCCAGGTTCAAAGTTACCATCAAGATCTTGATTTCCAGTGGGGCCTTGCAAATATGATCCTCTAGGATACCACAAAAATTGGAATTCAGCTACCTCCGGGAAAGAATATGTCAAAATTGAATATTCCATAATATAACTGTTTAAAACACCATGAAACCACATATCCACAACACGAGTCCAGATCAGATCAACATCATAAAGGGCCTAAAATTCTTCCTGTGTCCAAATAAGTGCGCAACACCTCCAATTCCTCTTAGATGCATAAGAAATTAGCCACTCGTATAATTCTACTCGAAAGATGGGGAAAAATATCTCATAGAAGCTATCATACCGATTCTGTTCTACCCAATGATGTGCATTAAAATTAGATCCTATGTTAAACCATCATACATATTCTTCCCCTAGATCATGTATCCAATCCTCAATACTTGCTAGAGTTAACTAGTATGTCTTAATCGTGAACCATCCTGAAAATAATCTGAAAAGAGGTCCCGACAATAGAACCAATGATTCAGCCTAGAATTTACCAGATAACACCCTGACATACGCACGGCACATCACTTAGCCTAGACGAGCGCTCACCCAAAGCGTGCAAAGGTATCTAGTTCCTCTTTAGGGTTGTTGTAGAAAGATGTTAGCATGATGAAGGAAGAAACATACACATCCATAACTAATCCATCATTCTACATTGCATGCCATATTCAGATCTAAGAAAGAACAAGCTTAAACAATAATCATGATTGAATCAAGAACATGCACTACTCAATTACACACAGGATTGACACTTAGATTCAACCAATAACTTCCATCTATTAATAAACACAGAATCTCCTTACAATAATGGCATTCTATATCGATGCACACATAGATCTGATACAATAATCTAGTCATATGCACATATCTCTCTATGCTTACCTCTTACACTCTGCATATACCTATATATCTCTCATCCCTCTCTATCTTAGGTAATTAACTACCTATATATAGGGTGGGGACTTTCCCTTCACTACTTATCTATTCCAAAAATAGGCCACACGCTATTATTAGCCATGCACCATTTACAAGCATAGCCACACATGTAAGTGTGCTATCTATAGACCTCTTTTAGTTAACTAAAGTGGCAATCCTATTCTTAGCTCGTCTCCATGAAAAACACTTTGATCTGATCCTCCAAAGATAGAAAATGTGTGGCACACATGTCTCTGCATCGTTGGTGTGTTCCGTACGCCATCTTCTAAAAATATCTCTTCATGCTCAAAATCAGCTAAGTCCTAAATGCTGAACTTGCCCTCTGCACGCGGGTTCTTCCTGTCCATTTGCGCGCTTAATCCTCGCCTATTTCCTAACACAAACTTCTTGTGTGAGTTCATAAGTGTTCTTTCATCAACACTAGCTATAAATGTGCCCTTATAAAATAACCCCATGTGACCAAATACTTAAGTTCCTTATGATCTCAGAAAGAAGATAAATGGTGTTACCAAAAGTATTATCTATACTTATGCGACACGTAGATCATGGAAAAATCCTCATGCTCGGTGGTTGTGTAATTTTTCTTAGTGGGGGTCAGCTTCCTACTTGCAAAGAAAATAGGGTGGTCTATAATTCCTTCCCCAGTTGTGTAAAACCGTGAAAATTGCCATCCTGTAAGCATCAACATGAAGATGAAACTATTTTTCCTATGAAGGAAAGTGCAAAACAAGTACAGTGGTAAGCCTTTCCTTCAATGTTTCAAACACTTGTTGTTTTACGTCATACCAATAGAATTTTCCTTTAACTTTTAATTATTCCTCTAGGGGCATGATAATATTTGCATAACCCTTAATGAATTTCTTGTAATATCCTATATGTCTCAGAAATACATACACTTAATTTTGATTATTAGTTTCCTCTAAACCCAAGATCACAACGAATTTGGATGGATTTACCAAAAAACCCTATTTATAAATAATATGCCCCAGAAAAGTGCCAAAAGGTGTTATAAATATGTACTTCTTAATATTAAGAGAGATGCCCAACTTCCTACACCTCTCAAACATAAGTCATAGATTCTCACAATGGTATTTAAATAATCCATAAATGGTCCAATCATCCAAATACACTTGTAAAAAATTTTGAATGAAGTCCTAAAATGATTATACCACAATGCGTGAGAACACCACTGACACATTCTTCACTCCAAAGGGAATCACTGTGTATGTGAAAATTCCCCATTTAGTGGTGAAAGTTATTTTTCTTGATCTTTCTTTGCGTTACACACTTGATGATAATCAAAAAACCATCTCATGTAAACGAGTATATCTCGCACCTCGTAACTTCTTCACTATGAAAGGGGCGGAAAGGATCAATAACACATGAAGTATTTAATTTTGTGTAGTCCACACAAATCTTTATCCTCCCATCCTTTTTAATACCGATGGACATGGGGCTAACCCATTTAGATTCCTCAATGGGCTCAATTATACCAGACTTGAGCATCTTATCAATTTCTTCCTTTACCTTGACGCATAGATTAGGATTCATCCTGTAAGGCATCTTCGTAATTAGGATTAAGATTGATTCTCATCTCACCTAAATATGGGTGTACTCCTTTTAACTCATAATATCCCCTTGAAAACAAGTCCTGAAAGTTGTGCAAGTAGTTCAATAATCTTAGCCACTTCCTACTCTAACCAATAGTCACCAATAATGGCCTCTTTAGGATTTGCATCTATTCCAATGTTAACTTTCTTTGTTTTCATAGGATCATTATACGCGTGCACCTTCTCATCTATTGTGTCCATCACCTTGCATGTACCTTCAGTGTGGTTAACATCCAGGTTATTATCCTCATCATCTATCATGCATACTAGTTTACCCTTTTCTTTTTCTTCCCGTGCACAAACCATATCTTTTCCCTCAATCTATTTAAGGTCAAGGCAAGCCTCTACATCAAACTCTCCAAACATATCTTACAAAAGTTATTAAACCTTCACATTATATCCCAAAGTAAGGCACTTCATAATCTATAGTGCTTCATTGACCAAAGGCTTAGTAGAAAAGTAATCAAAAGTATGAATCATACATGAGGTCATCTCTTGCCAATTAATTATTTCTCTTGTCAATTATGCATGAAGATACCATGCGCGTGTGCAACCAATTAAAGTGGAGTAGAACTTATGTACCCAGAGTGATGGTGGTAAAACCTCCTACCCCTTCATCCAAAGTCTCTCACAATTCTGAACATGATGCGAGGTAGGGAACTTCCCATGAAATTTTCATATCTGAGAAGGTACATTGCTCCTTAAGAACCTAGTAGAAAAGGTGATTCTCACTTCTTTCCATTCTAATAGGTTGTCTCTGTGTGTAGTCCACCAGGGAAAATTTTAGTGGCGAATATTCGTAATATGGCGAATATTCGTAATATGGCGAATATTCCATTTTTGAAAATTTTGAAAAGGTGAATTTTTTGGCACGGGTCGCTGACTGTTCGCCTAAAAATTACACTTTAATTTTTTTAGGGGTCGGCTTCGCCTACCCTTGAAAAATATCCCCTATATAAACCTAGATTATTCGCCAGGTAGAACACTTCTACTTCACATTTTTCAATAATATGATATATCCTGTATTATAGACGCGCGACAAGGGGGTAAGTTATTGACGCGCGACAAGGAGGGTTTGTAGACAAGGAGATACTGCAGATATTGACGCATAGTAGATGCATGAAAAAGAGTTTGTTGACGAGCGACATGGAGATTTTTTCGATGAGCAAGAAAAGGGCAGAGGCTACAGACGTGCGACAACATCCTCAGTGACGCGCGACAGCACCCTCAGTGACGCGCGACATCGCCCTCAGTGACGTGCGACAGCACTCAGTGACGTGCGACATCGCCCTCAGTGACACGCGACATCTCCCTCAGTGACGCGCGACATCCCCCTCAGTGACGCGCGACATCCCCTTAGTGACGCATGACATCCCCCTCAGTGACGCGCGACATCCCCTCAGTGACGCGCGATATCCCCCTCAGTGACGCGCGACATCACCCTCAGTGACACATGACATCCTCCTCGGTGACGCGCGACATCCCCTCAGTGACGTGCGACATCCCCCTCAGTGACGCGCAACATCCCCTCAGTGACGCGTGACATCGCCCTCAGTGATGCGCGACAGCACCCTCTGTGATGCGCGTCAGCATCCTCAGTGACAAAGAGTTTGTTGATGAGCGACACCGAGATTTTTCAATGAGAAAGCAGAGGTCGGAGGCTGCGGAGACGCACGACGAGGAGATTTTTTTGCCGCACGCCAAAAAAATGCATTGGACATCATCCTCGGTGACGCATGTCAATAGACCTCGGTGACGCCGTCATTACGGTTGTTGACACGCCGTCATCGAGGTCTGTCGGACACGCGCCAATGCATTTTTGACGTGCGACGGCAAGAAAATCTCCCGTCGCGTTGCGCTTCTGACCTTCTGTCAGCAAAGACTTGACAATCGGTGAATTTTTTTCATACAACCCCAAAAAATTTACCTTCCCGCGAAAAATGGTTATGAGGATATTCGCCAGTATTCTCCACCTTCGATTTCCAAGAGGTCTCTTAAAATGAACCCCGAGTCCACCAATGTGCAACCTGTCCTGTGTAGAGTATATACTAGCATATTTCTCCTATCTCCTTCATTTTTCTAGTGGGATTCCATGACGCATAGATATACTTAAGGGTTTCCTTCCCAAAGTATACCTAGGTACTTGGTTGTAACTCAAGTGCTTAACCATGCACGTCCTGATCATGCGAGTAATTGTGTTTTTGAACTCTCACCCAACTCCTTCATATGTTCCATGCATCTAGTTATCACAAGAAATACTTATGGTATCACTAACCGACTGAGAATCATCCCACTATACCATGCCTTCCTTAGATGGCTCAATTACCTTAGGGTATTTGATTATTTACACATATATCCTATTAAAGTATTCTTCACTCAAAGGTTCAACGTATGAAACAAACTTCCTTTTCATCTTTCAAAGGTATACTAATGCACTCTTCCATGTTCTCAAAGCTAATATACCCCTTTGTTGAAGTGCAAATCTACATTATTCACATAACACCAGGGGCACCTGAGTAATGCTAGGAAACTATCTACTTCAGCTAGCTCCAATACTTCAAAGTACCCAATAAACTTGGCTCCTTTAATTGTAATGGTTGCATAATTTAGTACTCTTATAGGATTATCCCTAGTCATGTTTTCCATATATAACACATTCAAAGAAGGTTGTAATGGTGGTCTTCCCATATGATTCCATCCATTCAGCTTGAGTACATTAACTTACACATATGTATCTATCAAAATGTTTCTCAGAAGCCGACCATATATGACTGCATTTAGAGTAATATCCTTATCATACTCATGATTGTGTGGGGAAATATTTGTATGAAGTATTTGCCTTGTGCACCCAAAGACTTGAGCACGGTAATTTTTCTCTCAACCACTCTCCTAACAAAGGGATTATGTTCTCCAGGAACAACATTCGACATACCTCCTTTAAGTCATCCACATCCTTCCATGGGAGTTCAACCTTCTTTACTTGTTCCATCATGCGCGCCTATTCCTTCAAGCTCTAAATTATTGATAAAGTCCATAGTATCCTAGTAAACCTATTTTTGATGGGTAGCATTAGGATAATTTGCATTTATTACTTCTTAATTGGTTATAGTTGGCTTATACTTCAGAGGTTCACATGCACGTGCGTAACCTTTACATCTGTAGTAATCTTGAAACAAGTTGTAATTTAGGGAAGGTGCTACCTTCAACATCTATTGATCATTAACGCATGTTGTACCTTTATAATTCTTGTGACCTTATCTTACTCATGCTGATTTCTCATGTGATCATATAAGTCGTGGCTTTATTCAAACTTATGATGCTTCCCACACCATGAGAAAACCACATTCTAAGGGTACTCACAATGATAATGATTAGAACATCCATAAGTATAACAAGTTCCTCTAAGAAATAATCCTCTCGCCACCGCCGCGACCTCGACCTCTATACCCTCCACAAAAGCATCTATTCCTATTATCCCTATTATTGAATCCTTCATTATGCAGATCTCACTACTCCTTAGATCTGCATGCCACACTATTCGCACACACCGGTCTCAATGTCTTCATGAATATGATCAATCAATCTATTGTTGTAGAAACCTCAGTAGTTTGATCAAAGCAATATTATTCCTAATACCGCACTACCTATTATCCTTCTTGTAAATTGAAAACATATAGTCAATTAGAACTCTCTAACTCCCCTCCTACGACACTCTTTCGGTCGTATTCCTCTTATAAGTCAATTAAGCATGCTGATATAAGCCTCTTCTTGGCTAAATCCTCTTCTTATCCTCTTCTAGACTACTTCTATTAGCTTATTATACTATCAATACATTTCATTGGATTGATTAGACATCTTAAAACTCTTTCAAATCCCTAATTTCTATCTAAAATGAGATTAACTAGCAAAACCTAGGTTGATTAGCCTTAACTATGGCCAACCTCTTTTAAAAACCTAGTCAAATCTTACTTTGACTTTCTAAAGTGATTTTGGGATTTTTAATTTGTCCCAAATGCACCCAAATCTCCCATTTTCCCAAATGGAAAACTATAATAGCCCAATATCCCCTCTCATTTACAAGAACACTTCTTCCTCTAACATAAAATATAGTATTATTGCTAGGATTAGGAGTTTTATTTCATTTTATTGAGCTATTTTCTGTATCCTTTGCAACACACCACACACCGTTGAGTAAATGGGAAGAACCATTGGCCTTGAAGCCATTAATGGTGAGATACCATTCTCTTAAGCACAAATTGATTGCTTAGATCCTTATTAGGCTCACTTATTTAAACTTTCAAGAATAGAGGGTAATTATATTTGTTAAGTTGGCTTGTTTGTTTTAAGGTTAATGCATGCAAAATAGGAATCCTTGTTTACTTCTTATCTGATGGTCCATTGATTGGTTTTGCACAAATATTTGGGGTTTCTTAAGTGTTCTTACCCCATTCCATAGCTTTTGCAACCTTTCTTTGAACACATTTGGCATGCCGGTGGGACATGAAGTCCATCCTCCATTAATGGAGTCTTTTTAAAGCTATTTATTTTTAATTTCTAACCACTTTCATGTTTTCTAGGATAAATAGCTTGTTATTTACATGATTTCATTTTTTAAGTAAGCTAAATCATCCTTGATCATGTATTTTTTGTGGGTCTGAGCTAGAAATAGGCTTCTTCTGGGTAACTCAGTAACTTGTTTGATTGTCAAATTTTTTTAATTTCGTGAAATTTGTAGGTTTTTCATGGGGTGCGTGTAGGTTTCCTAAAGGGGCATGTATCCGTGGATACCCTAGCAATAGCATCAAGATAGCCATGTATCCATTTGTCATACTAATGGTTGACAACACATTTTAGAACAAGCCACGTCTCCTCTGAACCATTGGCATCTCCATCAACTATTGAGCATCTCCATATATTTGGATGCATTGGCATATATTGGCTTACTATGTAAACTATGTCATTTTGACCCATGAGCGTATTCATCAAATTGTATCCATCTGCGCATCGACTGTTTGGGCATCCTCGTGTCTCTAGACGCGTTGGTGTTTTTCGTCACACTGTATTTTCTAATTTATTTTACTTGTAGGCATATCCGTTGGGCTGAGATAATTTTCTTTGAAACCCTAGTGCACTTTTATTGTAGGTCCATGTAGGTGTTGGGGCCCATTGTCATAAAACCCTACCATGTGTCCATGTTGGTTGGGGCATGTATCCATTGGCTGTGGTGTGCAGGTGTCATTCTAGATGCACAGGTGTCTGTGTTAAAATTTGAACTTTATTTCCCGAGATGTAATATTATTTTTTCAAAAATTTAGACATTTTCAAATTCTAACAAAGAAAGTTTAGGGTGTTGATTAATTGTTTAATCTAGCATAACTTAAGTTTTTTTCATTCCTTAACTAAAATGAGGTTTGTAAAGTGTGTATGCTCTCTCCTCACACCTTCTAGGTGATCTTGGAGATCAAAAACACTTGTACAACCTTTTTTCATGTTTAAAAACACTTTTTTATGCTTCTAAAAGTAAATTACTTTCCATATAACTTATTTTAGTGGAATTTTCACATTGCGTATGCTCTTCCTTCATGCTTTTCGGTGATCTTAGGAATCAAAAGCAACGTGTAAATTCTCTTTCTTGATATCAGTATTAAATGGAAAATTACTAACTCGTTGCGTATAGGACCTAACGCTTGTCAAAGAAAAGACATCAAAATGAAACACAAACCTTCTAATACACGTGTTTTCATCACGAAGTTACCAAAAACCACATTAAGTTAACCAAGATAAAAACACACCATTTCACTTCACATTGTATTATAGGTTTTAGAAAAGGGTACGTCCCTATCCACTCTACTAGAACATAACCCCTTTGGCATAACGCTTTAAGCTACAACAATGGGGGTGTTTCTAGGAAGCCTAAAGTAATCCACCGTTGAGTAAATTCATGGATAAAGTAGGAAGCACTCCATTTACCCACTTGACTAGTTTACATTGTGAGTTAGAGTCAAAGATTTTCCGTATATCGCGACCCCAATGATGGTACAACTAAACACACTAGTTGCTCATTGTATCATAAGGGGGTAAAGTAAAGTTGAGATACTCCCAAATTAGTCAGTGTGACTCTTTGGGTAAATCACGCTCGCATTAGACAAGCTTGTGACACCTAGTTGAGAGATCCTATTAAGGAGGCCATTCTATCTTGGAGCCCACTTTACTAGTCCATTGTCGCATCAGACCATCACGAAAGGGCAACTTACTTGGATTATGAACCTCATTCTCTCGAATAAGGAAAAGAGACCATGTAAGTTAGAACTAAGTGTCTTTCATCATAGAACTAAATGATGTCCCACTTAGCTTGGTTTTGTTCTCATCTTCGAACAAGGTGAAACTCTTCCCAAGTGGTGCTTAGTTTATTTTCATCCTTTTTGATCTATACCCTTGCATTCTCACCGCCCATTTTTCGGGGTGAGAAAGGAGCATACCTCATGCATTTTATCAAAGATATTACTTGCCACTTTTTTGTCTGTTTACGCCCATCCATGTTTACGGATGGGTTGTTAAATGTCTAAAGTGCACAAGTATGTTTTTGTATTTTGATAAATTCTTTGATCTTGATTTCAAGATCATATTCACTATTGCGATTTTGTTTCATATTTTTATCTCTCCTTAGGTTGATAGTTTTTTTCTCACATTCTAGTCACACAATTTTGGTACTTACGTCGAGTTTTCAATTCCTTTATAGCTTGATATAAGTCCCTTTATTGTGTGGTTACGCTGCTCACGCAACTAACAACTTCTTGCTATATTCATACTTTGTTTCAATTCCGACTTCATCTAAGCCTTTTGAGGGTGTTGATATTGCCTTATATATACCGAAATAATGTCATTTTGATACTAACATCTTGCTTACTCTGTTAATGTATCAGATAGTGTTTTTACACTATATATACTTACAAATTCCATTTTTAGAAAACTTTTCTTTCATCGGCATTCGAATTAGTTTTAATATACCTTGTCGAGGGATTGTGTCATACCACTTTAATATTTAGGATTTTTAGAATTATAACTTGACCTACGTATTGATACGATATTAGCGCCATCCTCTTTAGACCCCTCACTGAAATCATAGTTAGGGTATAGGCTTGGTAAAATGAAAATTTGAGTGATCATTACATTTGAGTGTTCATATGAGTGTTCCTTGAATCATAAAAAAAAGCGCATAAAATTACTTCTTGAACTAACACAAACGTACCCTTGGTTTCATGTAAACTTCAAAGACATTTGGGGAACCCGTATAACTTTTGGATAGTGATGCCTAGAATCATGAAGATGACATCCAAAAATGAATGACCGTGACTTAGGAGAGAATCCTTTTGAATCATTCCCATTTAGTGGAAACAACTTAGTGCCTCTCTTTTCACAAGTTAAAGATGCAGAGCCATTGATCAATCATAGTAGAGAGGAGTATGAATCTTCTGAAGAACAACACCAATTATACTTAGGCCACTTTGACGAACTCCTTTTTATAACAGGGATCAAGTACTCACAAGAGTATTAGAACTAGGGGCTAAGCTTCCACAAGAATGTGAAGTGGAAAATAAGGTCATTAATCCTAAAATAGAAGAATGAAGACCCTCTTAGACCCCCTCTTAGACATAGATAACCCTTTGACATAGGGTACGCTTCTACTTCTAGGAAACATCATAACACCATTAAGGAGACCCATCCAAGCCACTTGGTGATCCATGACGACCTTATTACAAAGCTTCACATAAAGTGAAGATTGAAGGAAAAAGCCTCATCACCTCCCAAGTTTGATGAGGAAGAGGTTCCTTTAATCAAAGAAGAGATCCTTCAAAAATAGATCCTGAAATTGAGCCAAAAATTTGCAAACTTAGGCTCTTCATGTAGGAATGTATATAAATACAAAATCAAGAAAATATAAAGAGTTCCACTTTGAACCATATAGTGACGCGACCTTTAGAGTGGTTAAGGTGTAAAGACCAATATCACCCACCAAAGAATAAATCATTGAATGAAATTACAATAAATGAAAGATACGATTACTACGCTTACATTTAAAGGGAAACATAGGACATAGTAGGAAATATTTGTATGAAGAACTATGCCCTTACCCCTTCGATAAGGACATGTTACGAAAACCCTTCCCAAAACATTTTACTATTCCTAAATTCGATAAGTATAAGTGCAAGAGTGATCCTTGTGATCACATAAAAGAATTTTATATGGCTTTCCAAGAGGTCGCATACAACGATAACTTCTTAATGTGACTCTTCCCTCACAACCTAGGGGCACTGGATTGGAATGGTTACCTTTTTCATACCAAAGGGATCCATTACAACATGGCACATGTTAGTAGAAAAATTATACGACATTATTCCTATAACATGGAAAATGATATCTTGAGAATGAATGATATCTCGTAATACAAAAAAATCCTAATGAGACATTTGTGAGCTTTTTATAATGATGGCAAGGTTTGGCAAGTTAATTCCCTTGTGCCTTACTCCGGAAAAATAGTTGATAAGCATATTTTGCCTAATTTGAACCTAGAAATAGCCTTCCATTTACAAATACATTTGTGGCTCTAACTTTGAAGAAGTTATAGAGAAGGGAAGTTAAACCGAGAAGGTATTCATTGTGAAGGGAACACTAAAACCGGTTGTCAAAGACAAACATGAATCAAAATCCTTAGATAAACCGAATTTTTCAAAAAAAAAAATCATGTCGTTGGAGATGGCATTAGAGACCAAAGATTCCAAGCCATGCAAAGGGTCCACTTTTAAAGCTCTCACAAGGACCTCATCCCAAGGAACCTACCAAACATGAGTTCATGCCATTAACAAAATCCCTATTTTCCATAACTTTGAAAAGTTAGATAACATAAACATGGTGGAGTACCCAACCCTGCGATTGTACCATACCCAAAAAAATTATTTAAAACCCGTTTGGTTCAAGGAACATGAGTATTGTGACTTCCACCACATTAATGGGCACAAGATAGATAGATCGTTTCTTATTGTGTCATTACATATAAGACCTCATTGAAGAGAGAAAATCACCGTGTAGATTCTTCACCGAATCGGGCCAAGGTCAAAATGAGAAAATGGGTATATTTAAAGAGCCCTTTCCTAACCATGCGAGATAAGAAGAAAAGGAAGCCGAGATCATGGAAAAACCTCCAATGACTATAGGATTGCCACCTATATTTATCCCCATTAATGAAACTCCCTTCGATTCTCTTGTAGGATGTATTCATTCATCCGATAAACATACCAATACTATTCGGATCTTAGAAAAGAGTTACAAATGGGGAAAAGATGCACTCATTTAATCATACCAAATCTCCCGCTTGTCCCTCGGGAAGGTCGTCGACAATTTGATAGACCAATTAGAGAAAATGCCTCCTAGGATATCCATTTTAGATCTTGTCCAAATATCTAATTATAAAAACATATTGTATAAGACACTATAGAGTTTAAGAGTTGTAACTTAATGTAGATCTCATGCACCTCCAAGACATGATTACACACCTTGAATCTAATGATCATATCACTTTTGATCATATTCCTCCCGTGTAATGACCCGAGCATAACTTACCATTATACCTAGAAGTGGTCATATTCCCATCACAAAATTAAGAGAGTACTTGTGGATAGTGGATCTAGTCTAAAAATTTGTACTTTGAAGTTGGTTAAACAACTAGGCCATTCAGACATAGATCTAGGTGCCAAAACTATTACGATCATGACCTATGATAATGAGGAACGAGAGTCAAAACTCTAGTGATTCCAATGTAATTAGGGATGAATTATCATGATACAACATTCCATGTCCTTGACTTGGATCTTCCTTACAACATGCTCTTAGGATGCCCATGGATCCATGCCATGTAACGCCTTGATTTTTGTAAGTTATCATGGTAATTACCTTTCATGAGGTTGTAACTGCAGAAATGAAGATAAATATGTTAAGACACATTTTTTGATCTTAGAGGAATGTGTTGCTTTGGACCCTTGTTTGCTGTAACTTGATACTTGAGACAGAAGTTATTATTGCTTGTGTGATTGCTAATGAGACAACAGACTTGTCGTATGCTTGATGAACTCTATTCGCTGATTGACAACACACCTTGAATCAATTCCATTGATCCAAGGTATGTTGTGGCCTTCTTATGATCGCTTTGTCGATTTACTTTTAAACCAGACTGAAGGTTGATATAAATGTTGCAGCACCTGATTTCAGGTATGAATATCTGGTATGTAGATGCCAATGAAAAAGGTTCGATTCTCAAACCACACACCGTTGTAATGCTAGACAGCGTAAGATGATAAGGGCCTGGATGCAAGTGGCACAGGTATGTGGAACTTAGGATGAAATGTCTTGCTTAATGTTGAATATGACTGTCAGGCGGAAAGACTTGATATGGAAACTAGTTAATTAAATATTAGGGGATTAAACCCTAACCTACCCCTAAGTTTTATCCTATACCCTAAACTACTATCCTATATGGATTTTAAATTTTATAAGGATGAAAATAGATGTGAATTCTATTAACCTAGGAACTAGGCGAATGACCTAGATATGGACTATTAAAATCCTAAACTAACCCTAACCTAAGGAAGGGGACGCATAGACCCATGTGGATGGAAAGGATAAGGGGGGAAGGTAGGAAATTTAATGGGACAGTAAATGGAGTCCTTACATGTGCAGCGCCAAGTTTGGCGGGAACATGGAAAAGTTGGAGGCGTCCAACTAGCTATGAAGCTAAACTATGATTTCATGCAAAAATTTGAAATTGGGAACTCGCCAACCCTGAGTCGGTGGTGGCGTGAAAAATTAGGAAAAAGAAATGCATTCAATGCATTCAATTACCTTGGTCTTAGCGACCAGCTCACCTTGGAAAGAGGATAGAGGAAAAAGGAAAATTGTTTGTTGTTGTGTGCATTTGGATTTTAGTTGCTCTGCATTTTGTTTCTCCCTGGTTCTGTCGAACCAGCTGTGTTTTGATTATTATCTCTATTCTTTGGAAAAACAAAGGCTATTCTTGAGCCTGTGGAAGTTAGTGACTGGTTGGAAAGCCTGGCCGAGGACGTCGTGGAGAGAAACAACTCCAGTGGGCGCGGTTTTCTTCGAGCCACAAGAAAAATTAACAGGCATGTTAAGCCCTTCTCCTTAAACTGCTTGCTTTTGTTTAATCGTCTCATTAAAACAACCCTGCTCTTATGATGGGGGTTTTGGTTATTTGATTTGGCTGTTATTTGTTGAGATGATTTTGGGTTGAGTCATTTTCTTTTGCTGTATGCGACTTAAGCATTCTTTGCATAATTATTGAGTGGAATACACTGCCCATGCTGAGTGGATTCGTTTCGATAGTATTGGGGATTCGTTCTTTATTTTATGAGTTTGTGCTTATGAATACTTTAGTTGTGCGTGTAGCAATTCTGAGTTCTGCATCCTTGTGAAAATAGGAGGATGAGATGATTTTTTTGTATGTCTGGTTGAACAGTCATTATATGGATGAATACGACTTGAGTATTCTTGTGCGTTTTGAAGAAAATGAGTGTTTTTCTTACTAAAACTATTAATGAACTAGTTTTCTCTTTTGCTGTTGGAAATCTGAAGCTAATGGTAAGTGGATTTTATTGTGTATTATGGATTCGGTCTTATGTAAACAATACTGATAAGGAGATTGTTTTTCTGAATGTTGTACGTGAACGGTTTTTGAAGAACCGTGAGAATAATAGATGGAACTATTGGGTGAGTTATTTTCTTGAGGGTATACAGCGCATAGAATATAAATACTTGGAACAGTGGGCTTGTTTCATCATTTTACTCTCACTTCCTTTTTAAAACGATTAAAAAGCATCCGTGTTTGGTTGAATTCCATGAAAGACTTTGTTTAAAAGAATTAATTCTTGATTCTGGAACTGAGTATCTGGATATTTACCAGATAGATTAGAGTTCACTATTTTAGTCTTCTTTGGATTGGATGATGAATTATTTGCATAAATATGTGATTGTATACCTATACGAACTGCCCTTTAGATTTCTTGTTGTTTCATCAAGGCTAAACTGAAGTGGAATTCTTACTTTGAATGTTTGGAAACGATTCTTTTTTATGAGGAAGCTCATAATTTTGTAGCTGGTTGTACATTCATGTTGTTCAGGTCTAGCTGAAATGCTGGTTTTGATGAAACGATAGCTGATAAAACTAGATGTGCATTCTTGCTTGTCTATATCTAGACGTGAATGTCTGTAGAGTGAAATGTTTAAAAGGAAATGATTGCGTTTATAGGTTCTTTTGGTACTAATGTTTACGGACCAGTTGCAATGAACTCTGGTCAACATTTTGGAAAGGTAATAGTAGATTTTGAATACTGAAATATACTATTCTGAATGAATTATACTATTGGAATATGTCTGTTCTAAATAATGGGTATTTGGATAGACAGTGAGAAGAGGTGATATGATCTTTCTCCCTTTTATTCGATTATTGATTTTCATTCATTTCTCTTTGGACTGTTATCATTGATTGATATCACGTTTGGATTAAAATTCTCAGTACAGCTATGAGGAAAGGAAAGAGAGTGTGGATGGATAATTTGAATTAATGTTCGTTTCTTCTCTCTTACAGCTGGAAATCTATAATTATTATGGATTAAATTTTGTACTGCTTTGGTTTAAGCATCTGCATTAATTGCTGTTTACTTTTCTCTTCTGCGTTTGATTGTTTGAATTCCGATGAGTTGTATGAAAGCAAAGGAAAGTAGTTCGGTTGAATCTTCAGTTATACTCTATCTTTTGAAATTATAACTATTGTAAGGAATGGAAATTATAGCATTTATGCTAGAACAACAGTTTGCAAAATTGTGTTTGTAGTTCTTACAGATGTTGTAATCTGGAACTGTTTGATGGAAATTACTCCTTGTAATAATTATTTGGGAAAGAGGGCAGTAATCCTTTGTCTGATTGGGATGGTAATTAGATGATTGAGTTGTTATGTTGTTCATCCTTTTCGGTACTTAATTCTTGAATGATGTTCATATTAACGTTTCATAAAAGCAGGGTTCTTTTATTGAGACAGTTAATTAAAAGCACCTCATTTTAAAGACAAGTGCTTAATATGCTCAGTTCAATGAACTGACCCGTGCAAGTAATTTTGTAGATGAAACTTGAGTATAAATGAAGACATGGTTGTTTTTGATACTTCTTTGATTAACTGAAGATGGATTGTATTGATAGCTATTACTCCTCCACGAGGAAATGAGAAAGGAAGAAGTTACATTCTTCTATCTTTATGAGTTGTAATGTTGTTTGATATAAACAAAGTCCAGTCGTTTGGACTGGAAAATGTATAGATTGTAAATTTGATGGATGAATACAAGTAAAAGTGTGATATTTTCAATAACTGTATCAGTTTGATATGGTTGAATAAGTTTGAGAATATAACATTATTCCTTGACTTGGAATTATTCAAATGTTAATGGATGAATTTAAAAGAAATAACATCTATTCTTTACCTGAATGCAACTTTTACGTTGAAATGTGTAATTAGTTCATACTTGGGTTAAGATGAATTTTGAATTGACATTAAAAAGATTTAGATAAACACGAAATCCTAATTGGAAGGTATTCGGGATTAGTTTGAAAGCTAAGGGATATCAAATAACTTAGGGGCAGCCGAACCTTGTATTCGGACTCCGTTAATAGCCTCGAATATTTAAATTCAGAAAATAAAGATATGGGAAATCATATCTATTGTTAACAGACCTTAACTAAGTAAGGTTAAGGAGGATAAATGAATAAATTCATTTAGAATTAGACCTCGTTTAAATGACGTCTAATAAGATGGAATTCTGAATTTGTTTACAGTTGTGGAAAAACTTGGTTAAGTTTAATAGGTTAAACTTATTAGGTTTATCGATAATGGACTGATTAGTCCAAAGAATAAGAAAGGAACCAAGAAGTGAATATGCAATCCTTCGGTATGAAGGAGGAGATGTGTATTAAGCTAGAAGACGGATTAAGTCTCTCTTAGCTACATACAACTGTAACAAGAACAAGGATAAAGGATCAACATGGCTGCTGAAAGTTGATCTTAAATACTAAGATAATAACCAAATCACAATTGAGATGGATGTGTACCCTTGATGAGAGGATTCCGTAGGACATTGACATACACCAGCTACAATATGGTGTCTTCGTGAAGGCGGGGCCTTCATGACGACACAATGTTATAGCTGACATATTACAATGCCCTTCCAAATTAAATCATCAAGTTTACATAAGATGGATAATAAGTTCTTGGCTGGGGATAGAAATGTGATCACATATACAGAGTGAATCGAAGGACTAAAGGTAACTAGACACATGGAGTCATCTAGGAACGACACCGTATGTCTGCGTATCTTTAGTTACCATGAGTAACTTCCTATACTCGTTCATATTACTAGTTGAGGTTAGAGTTTGACCTTAAATGGAAGGAATGGTAGAGACTAGGAAAGACCATTCTAGATAACAGATTCCGTATTCCATTGGTGTGTATCACATCTAGGAATATGATCATGCAAAGCATGTGAAAATATCTTTGCCAAAGTATCGCAAGTCTTTGGTTGCGTTGTCCTAATCACCTAGTTAAGATGCGGGATGTCGATGAATATCGATGTAATGAGATATTCGAGATAGGATTCTTAAATGGATCACTTCGATAACCGGAAACGGTAAAAGAACCCTGTATATTCATTATACTATGCATGAATTAACATGAAGGATCGGTAAGTCACCGAGTCATGAAATGAGAGATCGCTGAAACTCCGAGCCATAAAGTGGGAGGTAGGTAGTTCTTCGAGTCATTTACAACAGCATATGGTATCTGTTATATGATTGATTGGCACTGAATGTGTGTTCCATATTGCAAATATGTGAACAGATAACATTAGTTTTAAAAGGAAATTGTGTGATCCAAACTACATTAATTGGATAGAGAACAATTATTAAAACTTGAACATGTGTTTGAATTATATAATTCATAACAGGAACGTTGTATAATTTTTTTTTTTCCCTTGTTCTAGTATCTTAAAATGGGGATGTTACATGCCATACAAGCCATTCCTTTAACTTTCCATTAATGTATCAAAATGTGCCATAAGGGATAGATAATCACCATTTAGGGTGATCTAGAACCATTTACACATTGCATAGCCTTGCATAGTTTTTCTCGTGTAACTTATGAATTCCCTTTTACAGACATTGTTGTTCATTTTCAAATAGAGGCTATCAAGGCGTCTGGATCCGAGATTCACTCACTCCTTGCAATCAAGACTTTCCTTCGTTGGTCAACCCTTTCACATCATGGGAGGTAACATCGGAAAAATATGGCCTAGGCAAGCCATTCACCCTTGAACAAGATTTATTAATATTAGATTTATCAGTGTTTCCTAGGACATGAGGAAATCCCTATTTTCAGTTCAAAAGCACTCAGGAATAATTCCCTAAACCATTGGAGAAATTCATTCCTAGTGGTTTCTTGTCCAAGGAAAAGATGTTAGGGGATCCTACTAATAGAGTGCTAGAAGGAACCATGGCTTCATGCCATCAGGAACCCTAATATGTCAAAGGCCACCGCATGATGTTTGTCATGGGTTACAAAGGGCTAGGATGTGGTATCAATGTGCAAGGGTGATTGGAACCCATTCCTATCCCTCACTTCAAATCAAATAAAAATGGTCTTGGAATATGACCTCATGATAATCCACCCTTTGAGATTGATGCCACCTCTTCTGAATGTGAGAGTGATTCATCTCATTCTGATAACGATGTGGATTCCTAATGTAGCCTCTACGAGGATCTCACCTCAACTAACCTATTCCCTGATTCAGCTATCCTTACCTTATCCAAATCTAAGCCTCAAACCAATTGCCAAGTAGCCCTTGTATATCCAAAACTTATAGATTGGGATCAAAAATTTCACTTGCCAATCAAATTCTTCAAGAATGATGAGGCATTAGCAGAATTCATGGGACTCAGGGACTCTATTCCAGTGGGGATCATAAGAAAGGCTTTGCGATTCAGCTAGACACCTATGCATACTTTGGAGAAGAAGAAGAGATGTGTGGATGCTTGAATAAGAAGGTCACAAACAAGAGTAAAAATACTTCAGAGAAACCTTGTGCAAGAAATAAATGCAAGTATCATAGCAACAAAATCTTTGAAGCACTCGTAGACAAATAGAACGAAGAACCTATGGATAAAATGAGCTATCCATTCAAGGATGATGATGAGCTACCTAAGGAGGTTGACCTTACTCTTCCCCCTGATCCTACATAGATGGAGGATGCTTCTAATATGCTTGTGGAAGAAACCATCAATGTCAACATTGGCTTGGAAGAAGAACCAAGAATGATAAAATTGGGAGCTTCACTCTCAACTTAAGAGCAAAAGGTTTTTGTAGAGTTGTTAAGAGAATATGCAAATATATTTGCATGGTCATACATTGATATGCCTGGGTTAGATCTAGAATTAGTCGTGTATAACCTCATTTTCTACCTAGATGCTAAACCCATCAAGCGTGTTGAGAAAGATGCACCCTACAGTGTGCTCCTCATCAAAGAAGAACTAGAGAAACTATTAGCTGCTGATTTCATTAAGCCCATTGACTATTCAGAGTGGATATCTAATATAGTCCCTATTTAGAAAAAACCTATTGGCATAAGAATCTACACCGATTTCTGTGATATCAATAAAGCATGTCCTAAGGATGATTTCCCCTTTCCTAACATTGATATGATCATTGATTCCATTGCTGGTTATGAAATGTTGTCCTTAATGGATGGATTTTTAGGTTATAACCAGATTCGGATTGTAGAAGAGGAAAAACATAAAATGACTTCATCACTTCTTGGGGAACATTCTGTTACAAGATCATGCCTTTCGACTCAAGAATGCCAAGGCTACCTATCAACATGCAATAACTGTCATCTTCCATGACATGATGAATGACATTATGGAAGATGATGTTGATGACATCCTAGCCAAATCCAAAAGCATAGTAGAGCACCATGAAGTGTTGAGACATATTTTTTAGTGTCTCCAAGATTATAAGGTTCGCTTGAATCCTAAGAAGTGTGTCTTTGGCATTTTATCAGGAAAACTCCTAGGTTTCATTGTTTCACAAAGAGGGATAAAAGTGGATCTTTGCAAGGTTACGAATATCACAAAAATGCCACCACCTACCACTCTCAAACAACTGAGGAGTCTACAAGGGAAAATTTAGGAAATCCGTTGCTTTATTTCAAAACTTGTGGATAAGTGCCACCCATTTACACATCTACTAAAGAAGGATGTTGCATTCAACTGGGGACCAAATTGTCAAAAGGCATTTGCATTAATAAAACAATACCTTGTTAACCCACATGTACTCATGCTGCCTACCCCAGTGAACCTCTCCTCTTGTACATCTCTGCTACCTAGTTTTCTATTGGTGCATTGCTTGCCCAATATGATCTAGACCATAGAGAAAGGGTAGTCTATTATCTTAGTTGCACCTTGATTTCCTACGAACTGAATTACCCGTAGATTGAAAAATCCTACCTGGCAGTTGTCTTTACCTTTCAAAAACTTTACCACTATCTCCTTAACAATAAAACCAAACTAATATCCAAAGTTGACCCTCTCAAGTACCTTTTATCCAAACCCACCCTTACAGGATGAATGGCTAATTGGATCATTATCTTAAGTGAATTTGATATTGAGTTTGTAAATCAGAAATTCTTAAAAGAAAAAGTATTTGCTGATTAGTTGGCAGAAGCTCCTCTACCAGGAATGGAACCTTTGTGTCTGGACCTTCCAGATGCATCCATGATGTATTTTGAAGAATTTTGTAGAATGAAAATTCCATTTTGATGGATCATCCACCTTCCATGGATCACAGGCGGGAGTAGTGCTCATCACTCCCATAGGTGAGTTTATCCCAGAGCATTATGTTTGGAATTCCCCTACACTAATAACATTGTAGAGTATGAGGCACTCATTGATGGCCTAAATCTAGCTATTACTTGTAATATCGAGACAGGTTGCAAGTCATTGGAGACTCCCAACTTATCATTAAATAAGTTAATGATAAGTATAAGGCTAAGGATGAGAAAATTATTCCATAGAAGAAGTTGGTTGAAACCTTTAAAGGATATTTTACATAGATTATCTTTGAGCAAAACCAAGTTCACATAATAGATTAGTAGATGCTATGGCTATAATCGGATCTCTCTTACGTATTCCACTTCGGGGAGAAAAATTCCTTTCTTTGTAGAGCATTTACAAATAATCGCATATGACATTCAAGAATATTGTTTGACATGTGAAATTGTTGTTCCCTTCTCCCCTTGGTATGACCCTATATTTAGATACCTACAAGATGACACAGTTCCCCAGGACATTATCCATTCTGAGAATAAAGCCTTTATCCACCGTATATCCTATTATACCCTCCTAGGAGGTACCCTCTATCATCATGGCTATGACGGGAATCTACTTTGCTATTTGGATGTTATTGATTCAATCCATGCTATTAAGGAAGTACATGGTGGTATTTGTGGAGCGCACACTAGTGGTATGGTCTTGGCTAAGAAGCTCTTAAGGGTAGATTATTATTGGCCCACGATGGAAGAAAATTGTTATAATTTCATCAATAAATGTGAGCTATGCCAAAAGTATGGAAACTTGATACATGCACCAACACAGAATTTGCAACCTATTGCAACACCTTGGCCATTTTATAAATGGGGCCTAGATATCATAGGGAAGCTCCATCCTTCTTCTTTAGATGGCCACACCCATATTATCACTACCACCGAGTAGTTTACCAAATGGGTAGAGGATGTGCCTCTTACTTACATCATCGATGCAAAATTTCTAAATTCATCATGAACCATCTCATCTACCATTATGGTATCCCTTCCGCCATTGTAACTAATAATGGTAAATCCTTAAAAAAAAATGGTTAGGACATTGTATCAATGTTTCCATATTAAACTCAAGTGGTCTACACCCTATTACCCCTAAGGTAATGGAAAATTTGAATCTACCAATAAAACCCTTATACGAATCATGGAGAAAATGGTGAGTAAGACTGGCCATAATTGGCACTTACAAATACATCCTACCATTTGGGCCTATTGAAATTCCATCCACACTCCTATTGGTGTGACTCCATATTCCTATTTTATGACATTAAATCCATCATACTCTTGGAAGTGGAGCTTCCCTCCCTAAGAATATCTCTCCGAGATTATCTTGATAAAGACAAAGACTATAGAGTATCTCGACTAGCAGAGCTAGAGCTGTTGGATGAAAAGTCGATAAGATCACTTAATCACCTCAAGGTCTACCAGAACAAAGTATCAAGAGGATATAAAAAATGGATCATTCATCATGAGTTTGTTGTAGGTGATCTAGTACTAAAAGAAAATCAAAAGAATACCATCAAAGACAGAAAATAAAGGTAAGTTTGAGGCCAATAGGCTAGGGCCTTATGTGGTGGATTCCAAGTATGGGTCAGGAGATTATAAACTAACAGATTCACATGGTGAAGAGCTTATAGAACAAATAAATTCCATGCATCTCAAGTGGTTCTAGTCTTAAGCATGACGAGAATATCAAATAAGAACTAAAAATTGAAAAACAAAGAAAAAACAAGTAAAACATGAGAAAATTGAGAAAACAGAAAAGAAAAAACAGGTTGGCCACATGTGAAAACCACGTAATTGTGGCGTAGTGGGCAGGTATTTGGGTGAAAAATGGGTCCCGATGCTCAAGGAGGATTTTTCAGTCACAAGTCACTCTTGTATCAGGATGGGAAACCCTCACTACTTTCTAGGGATAAATACCTTTGCTAGGTCTAGGAACCCTACCAAATCCATCTTCATAGAGCTGTGATGTAGCTTATTTGCTCCTATATCTGCATAAAGGATGTGCCTTTTTATATTCCCATCTAACGTTGGGGGCACCTTCACGTTCCACTTTCTCATACATATGCATATGGCATTCTACATTTTGTATATTCCCACTTCACAATGGGGGCATCCATGCTTCTTTGTCCTTGTACATTGCTTTCTAAACACAACCTTATAAAATACAAAAAAAATTCAGAAAAAGATACACCAAAACCTAAACATTCAGAAAATATCCCTTCTAGGGAATGAATACACCAACGTTACAATATTGTCTCAGATAAAACCTCGAAAAAACGTGAAAGGTAGCCTTGAAAATTTATCTTTCAAGATAACCCAAAAACATTAGAAAATATATCAATGTTGTCCCACAAAAACAAGGTAATAATTTAATTACTTTTAATTGTCGGTTTGTATAGTTTTGATTGAAGGTGCTTTTTCATGTTGTGTGGTGGTTCATTTTCTTACCCTAGATTGAATCTTGTTTGATTTAATTGTGTGTGGCATTAGGTTCATTCGTAGCTTGAGTTCACTTGTAAAAAATTATTATTGTCTTTTCCATCATCTGTTGTGTGCACCTTTTAGGATTCATTTTACTTAGATTGAATGTCAATTTAGTATGTTATTAAAGTTTGCTTGAGTTCATTTCTAGTTGCATATTGTTTTGGTTGTGTTGTTTTGTGTATATTTGTTTAGTCTTGTTAACTTTTTTGTGTGTTTACTGCACATCCATTTGTTATCACATCTATCATCTATCATTTCATCACATATAAACATCATCTGATACATCATATATATAAAAATGCTAAGTTTTACATCATGCATGTATACTAAGCTAATCATCACATATCATATCATCAATGGGGGCAAGAGGGGTTGTGCATAATCACAAATATATCCCCCACACCAATATCATCTAGTATCATCTCAAGTGCTAGAATAGAAATGAGAAACATCCCATAAATACAAAACATAGGATACTATCTCGTAGATATATCATCAATACAAGAACATGAAACATAAACATCTCTAAGGATTAAGTATGTCACATACATAACAAAAGAGAGAACATACATCATGATAAAATCATCGGCGAACATAAACCATAATCATAAGAGCATAATCAAATCATGACATAAAAATAAATCATTGAATTTTCGTATACAACATGTATAAATGTCTCTGTCTCAAAATTAGGTATACATCATCGATACAATATGCCATCTAAAAAGGGCATGCATCAAAACTCAGCCTTCATCAAGAGGCATCAAAATAATGGTACATCAATCTATACATCAATCAAAATTAGCCTTCATAAGAGGCATGTATACATACAATACATCTATACAAAAGTAAAATGGAGAAATCAACCATAGCTTGCGCCCTCTCCGGGGCTCTTGGGTCCATGTCCTGGGGACAAAAATTGGTGGCTATGATGGGCCTTCTCTAGGGGTACCACCTTACTATCTAGGCTACTTTCTTTATGCAAAGATGTCTTTGTCTGAGTATTTTATCAAGCACAGCTAATAGGCGATATGATTGATCGAATTGACCGTCGTGATCTAGAACCTGTCCCACTCACACCTAGCCGCTCAAAGGGAGCCACCTCCTACTCTGTTGGGACTACTCTAAAATAGGTGGTGCTATAGTACAAGGCCTCGATGCTAGCACTCATAACATCCTAAATCATGTCAACATCATCAAAAGTAGTGGCTTCTTGAATGGCAGCGTCTCACTCACCTACCAGATCGGCCTTTATCGGCATAGGCACTGTCGTGTGGCGGTGACCTCTTGATATCTGTCTATAGTGATAGTCTATACACCGGCTTGGGCCTGGTCCCTCGAATGATAAAACTTTGTGCCTTTTTCTAGGCATGAACCCTCCATGAAATGACCATATGCACTGAGTCTCTGTGACTAGTGTAAAAGACTTAATATTTGAGCCCCCTACCCCCAACCGACTAATCTGATGCTACAAGGCTACACCATCCCCACCTTGAGTGGCATGTACTCGACCTAGTAACTCTTAGCTATCAAGACCTATACCTAGGCATTAGCTTAATCTCACTATGCTATAAGGGCTTGTACATGTGCCTTGGCCTAATCTCTCTCACCATCCACCTGTAACTACATGGCTATTGCCACTTGCAACTACTGCTAAAGTGCAACCAAATATCCATCATCACCACCACCCCCGGAGCATGAGGTGGCGGACCTTGCTCTAGAAATACCTATTGTAAGGGGGCATATATCCTGTTAGAATGCCTCTTTGGAAGAAACTCTATATTTGGAGCCCTAGGTGCCTATCGCTTTCGATTCGGGGACCACCGTCTCTAAGGCTATTGTAATGGCGGACCCTCTCACCCACCCCCAACATGACACTGGCCATCAAATGGATCATCATTATCTTCACCAATTCCAACTCCACCCTCATCACCGCTAGGAGGCCCCACCGGGATGCTCTCACTTTGGCATCATAAGCCGCTCGGGGAATGGTCTTGTGGTGTGGAATCACTCTATGGTAGCAGGGCGCATAATCTAGCATACAACCAATATCTCTAATATGTCTATCGAGTACCCACATGGTTAGTACCACATGTAAAAAGCTGGTCGGGTCCTACCCTTGAAATATATGGCCCCATATCAAAATACTCTCTGGCCCTACGAGCATACCATATATCTAGCCCAGGTACATCCTGGGTAATACCAAACTATCTCTAGCACCTATCTACTCTATAAATCTCCCGCATATAGTTGTGGCTTCCCAACATGAAGTGCTCAATAGTCACAGTGCTGAGCTCTAGGCCATCCTGTGGCCATTGAAAATGTTTGTAAGGCCTCCATACTATGGCAGCCTATTATAACTCATCTAACTCATGGCGGTAGTGGTAGGCATCTCCTATATGTGGTCGCACGTCATCCCCGATTGGAACCCAACCCATAGAAGAAGGATCCTCTGGAGCTTGAGCTCTCAATTTACCTATGTGGAAACCAATAGCAATGTGGTACCATACCCAAATATGTAATAATGCGCGGACCTACCATCTTCTGATGGTAGTATGTGATCAGATGGAGGTCCTAATATAAGTGTGCTAATATGCACTGACCCCAACATTATGTCTCCCCGTCAATCAATCCTCATATCACTCTAAGGAGACCAAGCGGAAATGAGGCACCCATCTTGTCAGGGAGTAAAACTCAACTTATAGAGGCCATCATGTAATCTACCACATGATCAAGATCTAGATCCTCGATACATCGTGAAAATCTAACAATCATCCCATGATGTGGTATCACTAGGACACCGAATAGCTCAATAATCCACCGATTAATATCGGGCCAGGTGACGGGTATACTAGATCAACTCACCCTAGATGGGGACCCACATGATACACCATATGTCCTCTAATGTAAATGTGATCTCACCAGTTGGGAGAGAAAAGCACTGAATCTCGTTGTGCCACCTCTCAGCCACGACTATCAAGCCGGTAGTGATCCAGGTAATCTGTGGCATAACGGCCATGTAGGAAAATCTTGTGACATGTAGAAGGATATCCAATATCCTCCTATCATCATAATAAAACTACACCTCTACTACCACCAACCGACTATACCTCTCATGGGTATGCGAATGGGTAGTATCCGCTACAAACAAAAGAGCACATGTTAAGATATAATTTTCTATCCACTTATATCTAATTTTTAAATCTATTCCTAGCTAATTTTCTAGCAAAATTATTCTTTCATTCATCTAATGTAATAATTTTCACCTTCTTGTATGAACCATCTAGTCTATTTTCCATATGTACTTAGCTATTTGGTGTGGGGATGAATTCCCCCTTTCTTCCTGGCATGTGCACCTCCACTTCGATACCTACACGCTTATCTTAGTGTATATGCACCTAACACGTATATGCCTTTGCTTCAATGCATACACACCCTCTTGACCCATACTCTTCCCCCATTTCTTAATATTCTTCATGGTTTACCCATAATGCATGCACCCCCCGGTGATGCATACACTCACCATTCGACGCGCACACGTGCGCATCCATGTTTCCCCAAGGCGAGTACACCCCTTTGGTAGATATGTAGGTGTGTACCTATTTTTTGACATGTACACATACATGTACCTGTTATTCTCGATGCATACACATACGTGTACATGTTATTCGATCCATCAAACAAACGCATGTGTACACGCGCATCTCACAAAAACAACGAATCTACCCTAAAAGGATGAAAAGGACCACATTAAATGCATAAATGACAATGAGGGATAGGGCACTCATGTAGGGTCTATCCATTGGGTCCCAAAGAAACTCTCAGATATGATCTACCCATCTCTGTCTGCTTGGTAGCCTTGTCATCTCACTCTAGGGCTATTGCTCTTGCTCGCGGTAAAAATTCGCAAGATCTCTGCTACAAATGAAATGGTCATGATTTTTTTACCCCCCGGGTGGGTATATTAGGCTGCCACAATGCCCTCAAGGCATGTTTTCTCCATCGTGATCACTCTGGTACTTCTTATACTCACCGAAATGATTATTTTTACTTGTTTTTACACGCTCGAGCACTCAGTGCCACCCTACGGTCACTTCTTCAACTGGGAATGATTTACGAATATTTCAAGTGCCATTTTCCTATCATTTTCTTCTATTTTGCCTCTCTTTTTCCCGTCGCAATGATTATTTTTATGAAATAATTATTGTTGCTTGTAATTCTTCTCGTCAGAGCATTTTATTACTATTTGACACCCTTTCCTTCACCTTCAGGAAATTGTGCATGATTTTAGGAGATCTTTGATCTCTTATGCAAATTCTTCTGACATATCAAAAATTTAAAAATTATGAAACCATTAAAAAACTAAAAAAATAGTAAAACTTTGAAAATGGACTTAAATTGGTAAAAAGCTCACTTACAACTAAAATTTGTGTCTCTCACATGGCACTCATCTCGTATCTTGTTGACATTTTCACATGTTTTGAAACAATGAATCGCAGATCACCCAACTCTACAATCATTTTACAAAAGCTATGTTGCTTACTTTGTCTATACTATGGGGCACTATCAGTTTCCTGGTACTATTTTCTTCATGCACATCGCTTTTCCATTGGACCCAAGTGTCCTCCATTCTTTCCCTTGCATATTAAAATTGCTTGGGGCATCATTTTACACCCTTGTTGTTTATTAGAACATTTGGGACTACGTTTTGATGATAAATTATTTGTGCAACTATCTTGAATGTTTTTGGTTTGAGTGTGTGTGATTGTACTTATTTCCCTATTAGATGAGTTTGTTTACTTCTCATATTGCATTGCATGTTTGTATGTTACATGGAGTTCTTGTTTTAGTAAGGGACAGTTGTTTGTATAGTGGATTTTCATGTGTTCAAAGAAAGGCTACAAAGATACGGAATGGGGTAAGAATACTTAAGAAACCTGAAGCTTTGTTCAAAACCAATCAATGGACCATCAAATAAGAAGTAAATAAGGATTCCTATTGTGCATGCATTAACCTTGAAGAAAACAAGCCAACTTAACAAATACGATTACCCTATATTCTCGAAAGCTTAAATAAGTGAGCCTAATAAGGATGTAAGCAATCAATTTGTGCTTAAGAGAATGGGAGCTCACCATTAATGGCTTCAAGGCCAATGGTTCTTCCCATTTACTCAATGGTGTGTGGTGTGTTGCAAAGGATAAAGAAAATAACTCAATAAAATGAAATAAAACTCCTAATCCTAGTAATAATACTATATTTTATGTTAGAGGAAGAAGTGTTCTTATAAATGAGAGGGGGGTAGTGGGCTATTTATATTTTTCCATTTGGGAAAGTGGGAGATTTGGGTGCATGTGGGACAAATGAAAAAGACCAAAAGAAATTTAGCAAGTCAAAGTAAGATTTGACTAGGTTTTAGAAGAGGTGGCCATAGTTAGGGCTAACTAACCTAGGTTAGGCTTTTTAATCTTGTTTTAGAGAGAAATTAGGGTTTTGAAAGAGTTTTGCAGAGGTCTAATCAATCCAATGAAATGGATTGATAGTTTAAGAAGATAATATAAGTAGTTTAGAAGAGGATAAGAAGAGGATTTAGCTAAGAAGAGGCTTATATTAGCATGTTTCATTGACTTATAAGAGGAATACGGTGAAAAGAGTGTCATAGGAGGGGAGTTAGATAGGTCTAACTGACGATATGTCATCAATTTGCAATAAGGATAATAATTAGTATAGTATTAGGAATAATAATGCTTTGATCAAACTATAGGTGTCTATAATAGTCAACGCTTGTGATGGGTATGTGTTTTACAAATCTTAAAATACATAGACACATTCTTCCGGATTACACAACGTAAGAGGGGAAATCTACTTGTATCATGGTCCAAATAAAAAAATTCACAATCCAATAGTATGGAGTGCACAATCTTGTGAGGGAAGTTATCCTTAGTGTGTACTTCAACTTGCAATCTGTACACCATATTCTATTGTGTATCTCATGAGCTGAATTAGCAGAGAGATTCTCTAATTGTTTCACTATGCCTATAATTTGCATCTCTAGGAATGAAATTACTCTAGTATCCACACTCCTAAATGCCTCGGTCGTAGAACTACTTCCAAAGCATCACGTGGATCTCAAAGGTCTTATGAGATAGCACTGTCTAAATGGAGTCAATAGTCCACCAAAAAAATACTCACGTATGCTAACTAGATGTATATCATAAGACAACTTTAATAACAATGTTTTAAGACAAGAATCATATTCCCGAATGCTTTCGATAAGCCATGTTTAATGTGCTTAAGTGCGCTAATACTTTTCTACTCAAATTTTGGAATATGGAACTCAACAAAAATGTAAAACATAAAGCATTATAATCAACTACAGTTTGATACGGGTCATACTTTTTGTACTAGATATGTGCATACCCTTGAAGAGTAGTAGCAAAATGACCTTTTTTTCTATTTAAGGATGTGATTTTGTTAGCGTGCCATAACAACTCACACTTATGCACATGCTCTACAACATCTTCAATACCTTTATATTTTGTCAAATGAAAAGACATTTTATAATACATTTGATGTGGTTGATGAAGGTGTGAACCTTGTCCACTAGATCTAGAACCAAAACCCCCACCAATATTTCCTCCACCTCTAAAACCACCTGATCCACTTGATCCCGATCCTCCTCTTGTAGTAGGAAATAGACCAGTGGATGTACTTCCTTATGTCCCAACTATAGTGCTAAACTAAACTCTCACATTCTATGAAGTTATAGTAATTTTAGATGTATTCCTAATGTTATGCATACCCACAATTTATCTTGATGATGCACCAAAAATATTCCTCCAATTAGGCCCCCAAACAATGATGATGTCGTCTATGCTACTGAGGGTGTATGTGTTTTCTAATGCAATCCTGTATTCAAAGTAAAATGATATCTACCTGAAGCTACTAGATTACCTACACTTTCCTACTTATTAATGATTAATTTAAGAAGTAGAACACCAAATGTAACGGCTAGGTCACTAGGTGGGTTCGAATGCGCCCCCAAAATCATCAATATTTCCTTCTCTAAAGTGTTCTCATTAGAATTTGAAGGGGATTATCTATTGTACTTTCCTAAGTAGGGGAGATCCCGATTCTTCACTCCATGTATTCTACATGAGCTTCAAATACTTTGTGAGACATCATCCTCCACAACTCCACAGATTCCTCTATATCACGCTACTTCACCAATGCCCTCTCTCGTGATTCATTATATTTGATCTTCCTTTCCTCTCTCTACCTTTCTTCCACTAGGTCTGCCGTATCTCACCGAGACCTACTCTTACCCCCTACGTGTGGTGGTGGGTTTAGCTAGCCATATGTAATCACCCCAAACTTAGTACCACCATAAAAATTTTAATTGCTAAAGGAATAACATGAACATAAGATCCTCTAGGATTGTGTAAGATTTTAAAATTAGTAACTTTAAGAAGATAATAGGTAGAAACAATGTACTCCAAAGTATAACTACACACAACACCAACCCACCAATGATCTGCATCATGCGTCCAAGGTTCATTTTCACAAAAACATTTCTATTAATCCTCTTGTGTTAGTTTTTATTTTATGCATATATGGATAACCACTTGTATAATTCTATAGGAAAAAGGATGAAAAAAGTCTCATAGAGCTCATGATATAGATTATCTTCCACCCATTTGCACACATTGAAATAAGGTCCGAACTATATATTTGCACAAACTTATATTGTCCTTCATCTACCCAAATTTTAATGGCCCTAAGAGTTTACCAATACACCATTAGCATTCAACATCATGAAAAATAGTTTGAAAAGAGGTCCCAACAACAGAACCAAAATGTAGTCTTGTTTTTCCACTCAAATTCCTAGGTGTATTGACACTTCATTCAAATAGATCTGAATGCTCACCAAGCATGCAAAGCTACTAGGTCCCTCTTTTATACTATCTTATGAAGATGTTAACATGCCTATTCATATTAACTATTATCAAATCATTCATTCCAATACAAACATCAGATCCATGAGCTCAATAGAAAACATACATAACAATAATGCATAATAGGTCGATAATAATTAAGATCAGATTCACCATAAAAGTACCATGATTAGATACATCAATTACCATAATCCATCCATAGTTATCCATTGCATTAATTCATCAAGTAACAGAAGCTGAATACATAATCATAGTAACCAGAGAGTCATGTGCGCTAGAACATCAAGGAAACATAACTCTACAATACATATGATGACTAATACATGGTCTCTAATATAATGTATCTTTAACTATGCAGATCAATTAACATATATAGGGGTGGGGACTTTCCCTTCACCGCCCATGCATCTCAAAATAGACTGCATGCTCAAAATAGCCATGGACTAACAATGACATGATTTTAAAAGTGGCTACTAATAGATTAATCTATAATTAAACTTTATCTTAATCCTATTATTAGCACAAACTATGCATGACCTTTGATCTTCCACTTTTCTCCCAAAATATCTCTTGCTTATATGCTTTAATCCATTGTGTGATCCACACTCCAACTTGTTTTCCCTCTTTTTAGCCCGCATCATGAAAAAATAGATAAGTCCTTAATGTTTCCTTTACGGGTGCACCCTTCTTAAATGACACTTTTGTACACTTTTGTACCCCACTTTGCATGCCCCAAAATTCTGCACCCTCTTCAATACTCAGGCAATTTCTCAAGTCCAACATCACAACAATCTTGATTACGTGTAGGCCCGTAGTATCCCATGTGTAGAATGAGTTTAATAGCAAATAAACCGTTGAAGTGTCCACCACATATGTTTTCATGGACCTATTAGATTGTTAGATGATCCTATAGATTTTTGAGAAACTAGAGGAGGCCATAAAATCCTCTTTTGAAAGGATACCTCATAAGATGACATAACGAGACACACGTTATTAGAAAGATCGTTTATCATTTTTGGAAATATTGGGAGGTATTTTTCTATGAGATATGTACTTGCGTGTTTATGTGTATCATGTATCATATGAATCATCATCTATATGATTAATAATAGGAATATCAATATTCTTGTAAGATGGTTGATCATGTTTGTGTACAATGACGAATAATTTGGAATCGTCTGGTGATAGGGGAATGAGAGAAGAAATAGAAGCCATCGTTTTTGCAATTTTGTTAGATGATTGGGTGGAGCTTTGAATTTTGTGATGGTCAAAAAGTTTTAAGTTTTCAAAAATGTTTTATATTTCTAAAGGATTTCATTTTTATACTGATAGATGCCTTTGATTTGATGAATGACAAGTTGTGAATTGCCATAGATGTCAAGAATTTGCACACCTAGAAAGGTAGTGGTCTGAAGTCCCTTGAAAAGAGATTTGTATTCTGCCATATTGTCAATATATTCAAAATTAAGTTTGAAAGATAATGGTATTAAAGTGTTCTAAGGGGGAATTATGACTATCCCGATCCTCCCCCTCATTTGCATTTGGACCCATCGAAGAAAAGGGTCATTTTAAGTGGGGTGTCATCATGATCAAGGGCGTTACTTGAATCATCATGGAAGTGATTACAAGGTAATTTATTGGTAAGAAGGAGGGGCTTAAGTAAGCTGGTTAGAAATGACTTACCTCTTAATTAATTTTTGAGGAATGAATTCAGTCATAAGAGTGAGCCATATAGTAATGTGATCATTATTATGATATAGTTTTTAATTCATGGTTTTGAGTGGAGTGAAGTTTATGATGATGTAAGTTTTGTGATTGAGGATATAGTTATGAATTTTGGAAGTTTATAAGTATAATGTGAAACACAACTTTTTGGCTTTGGAATAACGAGTTTTGTATTCATGGAGGGTGTGGCTAATGTAATAGACAAACTATTATTTACCTTGTTCATCTCAATGTGCAAGCATGAATCCCAAAGCATTGTTTGTAGTGAATATGTAAAGATAAAACAACTCCACCTCACGTGGAGGTGTGAGAACAAGTGGTGATATGAGGTATTGTTTGAGAGCATCAAAGGCATGTTGACAATTATCGTCCCACTTAAAGTGGATTTCCTTTCTAAGAAGATGATGGAAAGGTTGACAATGATTTGATAATTGAGAAATGAACCGATGAATGGATTTAAGCTTCCCTTGAAGACTACTAAGCTAATTAAGATTATATGACATGGGAATTTCACTGATAGATTTGACTTAGGTGGGATAAAATTCAATTCCCATGATAGATATGATAAATGCAAGGAGTCTTGTTATGATAACTCAACGAAACACTTTACAAGATTAAATCGAAGAAATAATTGTAATATATAAGCAAAGATGATATCTAAGACAAAAATATGGTCTCTTCGGTGTTTAGATTTACCAAAGAGATTGCTGACATAGTCCTCTATGGTTTTATGGATAAGATCATAAAATATGTAGGTCATGATGTGTTGATATGTGGCTCCTGTATTTTTTAGTCCAAAAGGAATTACTCTATAGCAAAAGGTTCCTCATGGAGTGATGAAGGAATTATTGTGTTGATATTTAGGTGTAATAAGGATTTGATTGTAACCAGAAAAACCATCCATAAGGGATATCATCTCATGGACTCTTTGTAAGATCAACGAGTTGGTCGATATTAGGTAAATGAAAATCATCTCTAGGGAAAATGAGGTTAAGGTCCCGGAAGTCTATGCGGATGCACAATTTTCCGATGGCTTTGGTGACATGTACAATGTTACAAACCCATTGTGAATAATCAATGGGTAATATAAAATTGGATGAAAGCAGATGTTGGAGTTCTTCTTTGACTAGCAACACAACATGAGGATGCATTTAATGAAGTTTTTATCTCACATGTTTAACACACTGGGACTATAACGATGTTGTAGATAATATTGTTATGTTCTATACTTGACATGTCACTATAGGACCATGTGAAGCCTTGATTGTGTTTAGATAGGAATGTAATAAATTCTTAGAGTTCAGGTGGGTCTAAGGCTTCACGAATCTTAACAATGTTTGGTTCTTGAGGTGTACCAATATTAAAATCAATGGTTCATTAATTAAATAGTGTGGATGTGTTAGGAGGTAGGGATTTTTGAAGGTGGTGATCATTGGCCTCCATATAAGTTAGGATGGCATCATTGTCATGACAATGTAGAATGTCAATAACATGGGAGTCCTCCTTTATCATATGTGGTAATGAGAGAGGAATAGTTTCAATTTTTTCATGGGCTTGATAAGTCAATGATCCAAGTGAGATAGTATTGATTAAAAAAGTTAGGAGGAATGGATATGACATCATCATCGTTGGAGAGTGGATTTGATGATGATGATGAGGGTGTCGAGGTCCTATTGTGGATGATGATCGCTATAAATAAGTGAAATTGAAGTCGAGACCATATTTCTCATGATGTTTTCTCATATTTTCAAAGGGGAGGTCATGTGGAACTTGTTCATAATGACCCAAACTAAATTCTTTCTAGGCGTAACGGTAAAGGTAAGTCTGTAAAAACCAAGGCCTATCTAGGAATGAGAAGTCCAAGGAGAAGGGCTTAGTGTGTGGTTGAGTGTCAAGATGAGTAGAAGGATGATCAATTCCTCCATATAATATTTTTTTGCAAAGGAAAGGGGTGCTGGAGGAAATGAAATTTCCAATATTTGGCTCATAGAACCATTGTTTTTGGGTCTCCTATACATCTTAGGCATAAGGAGTGAGTTAAGGGATAGAAAGTGGTACTCCCAAGTGAGAGGCATTACATAAAATCTTCAAAGGAGTTATTTTCTAGTAGCTTAGATGTAGGGATGGAAGAGCTCATTGAAGCTTGGTCTGAGGACATAGAATTTTGTAGTAGAAGCAACACATCATTGGGCATGTAAGTCATGTGACAGGATTTGAAATAATTTTGGTAGGTGGGAATAGTAAAGGTTTTACCTTCATGTTCATACTTTAGACATCGATGTAGTGTTCATGAGATATGACACATAACATGTATCCAAGGGTGTCCTAACAAAATGTTATCTTTGAAACTCCCATTATACAAGATAACATAGCTCATGGAGACTTTTAATGCCTACTTTGATGGGTAAAATGACTGTGCCTAATGTAGGCACGATGGTGTTAAAAAGGCACGTAAGATGACATGTTACTAGGAAATGATGGTGTCAGGTAACTGAATTTGTTTAAAGGCATGAGATGATATGATATTAATATTGGTGCCATTGTTGATCATAACTCTCTTGACAAGAGTATCATTGATTTATGTGGTAATGAAGAGGGGAAGATCATGGTCTTCATGTTGTAAGGATGGGATTTCAGAATCATCAAAGGTGATAGTAATTTTTTTTTGAGAGTGTTGACAAGATTGGAAAATGGTTGGGGTCATATTATGGTACTTGAGATGGATTGAAGATCCTTAATCATTGCTTGTCGATGTTGTAGATAATTTTGAACAAGATCATAGAGAGACATCTTAACGGAGCTTGGTGTAGTTATTTGATGACAATGTTTTGTATGGATGTGGTAGATTAGGTGTGTGGGGAGGAAAGGATAGACACCTTAGCCTTGGAAGATGACGGGTTAGGTGACTCAGGGGGAGAAAGGGAGATAGAGACTTTGGGCCCATTTTGATTTGGGGCCTTCAAGTCTTGTGCACATAATCTTGTGGTTATATGAATGACATCTATTTGATGGAGTGGGGTTTTTCTGGAGGAAGCCTCACTCTTGTTATATTTGGAAGTGGTGTTGGGTGATGGTTTGGAAGTAGTGGATTTGATGGGTTGGTTTGATTTGATGGCTAGGTTTGATTACATATGATGTTTTGGATATGTGGGAAGAATTCTGTTGTTAGTAAGGCTTTGAATCATAGTATGGAGGGCTTTATAATCCCTAGTGGAGTGTCCTGGTATCTGATGGTATATACAGAACACTTCATAATTGTACCAGAAGGGATTCCATCCTTAGGATTTGGATGAATTAGTAGGGGTAATGTTATGAGATATGTTTTGATAAGATTTTTAAGGATTCTAGTATAATATCTTGTCGTAGATGTCTTGGATGATGATGAGGGTGAAGGGATATATATATTGTTTAATGATTCAGAGGCTTGAGATAACATGGGTGTGTTGTGTGTTGCACGTTTAGATGCTATTCAAGGAATGACCCTATATTTTGTAAGCTGTAACATGAATTTAAATGAGGGATGAATCCCTAAGATGGAAGGTGAGGGTTATGTATTTCATGATAAGGTTGTTTGATGATCATGTGGTATAATTTCTATTTTTTTGGATGAATGATTTTTGGAATGTTGAGTGGGATTATTTAAATTCTTGAAGTGGTGTGGGGTGATGTGGTCTTTGAAAGAGATTTTAAAAATTTCCATGATAGGTTTATTTTCTGGTGCTCTTGGAGGCACGGTGGGGAAACTTGAAGGGGACATGATAGATTATATGTGTTTTGATGTTGATGGACTTGTGGTCTTAGTAGTGACCAAAGAGAAAGAAAGAAATACATAAAAGTGGCCAAAGATAATAGTCAATTACTAGTTTTCTTGCTTAGGAATCATATGAATGCAAGTATGTCCTTAGGAACTAGAAATGTACCCAAGTGCATGCTTTTGTGTCTACAAAACAACAACTTTTGATGTCATGGCCTTAGAATTGATGGTACTTACAATAATCATTATCTTGATACCATGAGGGTTTAGATGTGGATATGTCAACATGGTAGGTGGGAAGGAGTTTAATGTGCAAGAAAACAATTTTTTTCAAGTAAAATACTATAAGAATCCCCTATAGGTGTGTAGTTATGTTGAGGTTGAGTTTGCCAATCCGAATGGTTTTAGATGTAGATTTAACCACAACCGTGTTAGCCGATCCTTTAGATTTTTGTTGCTATAAGAAATTTTAAATGAAGACTCGGGTTTAGGTTTTTAGCCAACATTTAACCTTACCATGTTCAAGGGGCACGAAGCTCTAGTTTTTAGGCCACGGTAAAGGCTTCGTCGAATGTCTGAAAGGATTGAATCTGGAGGGTTGATAATATGTGCTTGGCACGAGGATCGATAAAATAACTTGATTAACTCAATTTATAGAAGAGAGAATGATAATTGATTGATTATCCCACACCATCTGGTGATGAAATCTATAACAGACTCATCTTCAAATATTTTAATAGCCCTCGTACATCCCATTTGTTGTTAGGGCATCCATGTTTCTTTGTTTCCTATACATAATTTTAGAAAACTTATAGAAAATAAAAAACATTCAAATATGTTTACAAAAATGATGGTTAAGTCATTAAAAATTTAAAACAAAATTACAAAAAAATCAAAATTATACAAAAATTGCTAAACAATGTGCATACAGTTGAAGCCTGTATCAATTGCATTATCCTCAAACATTGAAAATTTTCCTACAAAAACATATTTCCAAGGTTCTTGTTTGTTCTAGTCTCAAATGACTTGCAGATCATCATGATCTACATTGATTAATAAAAGCTAGGCTGCATACTATGTTGGTCCTCCCATGTAACAGTGAGTTGTTAAAGACTGTGTTGTAGTGCATGAAGGTTTTTCTATAGGACTACTTATGTCCTCCATTTTTCCCTTGCATGTGTTATTGCTTGGGGCATCATTTTTAACCCTTGTCGTTACAACATGAAAATTTGAGAACTGCATCTTGATAACAAAAACATTGGTGTAATTGTCTTAAACGTTGTTTGTTTGAGTATGTGTGATTGTACTAGTTTCATGTTAGGTTAGCTAGTTTTCTTTCTCATATTGCATTGCATTCTATATGTTGCATGAAGTTAATCGTCATTTTACTTTTTTGTATTACATTACATTTTGTATGTTGCATGGAGTTACATATTTTTAACAGTAAAAAATTGTTAGTAATTTAGCTTTTCATGTTATCTTACACTTTTGTTTATTTTAAATAAAGGCCGATGATGTAGACCTAGGGGAAAAATGATATAAACAGGTTGCTTATTGAAAGGTTGGATGCAAAGATTGGGCTTGTCCTATATTTCTCCATTAATCATTTATTCTCCATTATCATTTATTACCACTACTAATTTTTCTTCCAAATCACTCGGGGCAATAAACAACCATGTTTATCCCTATCCTTATTCATTCTCAATACCTAAGGGTTTCACGTCTGCATTCTGACTCATTTTCTTCTATCCATTTCAAATCATATTTTCAATTTTTGATTGACTTCTTCTATCACCCCATCAACAATCGATGGGGCATCCTTCATCCGGATAACATTTCTTCAAAAATTACTTGTTTTACGTTTTTCTACTATGTTTGAAGTGAATTCACAAACTTCACCTCAAACAGGGGAAAATGTAGACACCTAAATTCTGCTTTTGCAATCTTGCTGCCAAAATGCACACAAATCACTCTCATTCTTGCCAAATCCATTATAATTAGTGGTTTTTGCTAATTAACTAATGTTTCTTACCACTTTAGCCAATTAACAATTCTTTGTTTATTGCGTAACCCCTTTCGCATTCAAGATGCCACTTTACGGTGAATTGTAAGTCAAAATCCTCTTCAAAATAGACAATTAGTGTTTATTAGCTAATTAAGTCTATTTTCCCCTTGTTTTGGTCAATATACCCTAGTATTGACTTAAACCCTTCTTCCAACCACTCAAAATCATGCCATTCACCTCCATAACGTCTCAGCAAGCTTCAAAAGATTATCCTAGCCTCCTAGTTGACCCTAGGTGGTTGATTAAGGCTCCACACCTCTTAATCACTTGGTAATTCACTAATTGTTATTAATAAGGCCTAATCATGATTAACAATTCTAATCTAATTTGGGGCTTTTAGTCCCACATGCACCAAAATACAAGTTTCTCCAAAAAAGAAAACTATAAAAGGGTGCACCTCATTCCTTTATATTTTACACCATGCTTTGATTTGCATCTCATATAATAAACATGATATATAGCCAATTTCAATCCTTGCTTAAAGCCTTCAATGGGTTAGTATATGGATATCCAAAATGACCAAGTAGTCATTAAGAGAGGTCATTTCACCTTGTTTGGAGTAGCAACTGTAACCATTTAATTGCCCTCTTAGGTCTATTTAGGCCCATGTTAGGTAATTCAAGCATATTAATAGGCATGTTTAGTTAGATTTTGTATTGTTTTCATACTAGTTAAGCATTATTTTAAGCTTTTATCTTAATTTTACGTTCCTATACTAAGAACCCTTGGCTAGATGGATGACAATGGTGTTATCTTTCCTTGCTTAGTCATGCAATTTTCTTTGTAGAGTTTAGGGTGTCATCATCTTCTACATGAAGGTTATAACTTATTACATTCCAAAAGGTTATATTTATGGATACCACTCACATAATAAGGTAGCATAATTCAATTACGTGTATTCCATGCATCTAAATTATACCAAAACTAAATTCTTCTTCATTTCCATCAATGGTTTCACTTCTTCTATTATTTTCTATTGTTTCATTCTCCATTTGGGGTGTCATTGGCATCTTTGGTTAATCTTGGTGATAAAATTTGTAGATTTTTGCATGGCCTAGTTGCATTTGGATAGAAGTATTGACATGTATGGGACTGGAAGTAGGAAATTTCATGTTTGTTTTAATTTTTAAAGAAAATTACATATTACCTGAATGAACAAACTACATTTATGTTGTCGAAATTACATTATTGTTGTTGAAGGAAATTACATTTGATTTGTAGAAGTAGACATGTTGTTGACTTGGTAATTGGCCGCATTTGGAAAATCCAGTGTAAATGTTGTATAAATCCATCATAATTGGATGTTGTGAAGGAATATGATTTTCTAGACTACTCAATCATCTTTTCCTTTGCATTTCCTTTTCTATCCTCTCTTTCTCTCATTGTAGCTTCTCATGTTCCTTTTTTCTCCTTTTCCTATTGTTTTATCTTGTCATGTTCCCTCCTTTGTTTTTAAGTTTCATTTTGAGTTTTTTTCTTCCTTTTTTTCTTGTGCATTGTCTATGTCTACCTTTGTCTCCTTGAGTTACTATTTCTTCCTCACTTTAACCTCCTTTAGTCCCATCCTCCGTGCTTCTTATTCATCAAGAATTTTCAAGTAGTCAGTCAATGTGAGAATTTGTGAATAATTTATAAACCTTAGATTCCCTTTGATTGCATGTTTCAATCTCTCCTTAACCCTTTCAATTGGAAGATTAAAAAGTTTCATAATGGCTCACTAACTTGGTTTCTTGATTCTACATTGCATGGTTGTTCTATTGTGTCTTGTACAAATGTTTTTGAGCACCCAAATTTGTAGCATCCAACTAACTATCATCTTCATTTTTCCATTCGTTACATTTTGCATAGTAGTGAACTATTCCACTTAGCATGCTAGGAGGAGGGGATGGCATGGAAAGAGAAATATCCTCATTGGGAAGGTCGATTGGAATCCCCAAGTTTGTAGCAACTTTTTCAACCATTTATGATGGATAAATAATGTTAGTATGCTCATTTTGACATAAGATGTGATGAGTTCTCATGTCGACTCACATGATTTGGCATGTTTTAATTCTCCTCACATTTTGGTATTATAGACTCCACTCACGAGAACTCTAGTTGGTTCCCTAGTATGGCCGATTTCATTAAGTAACATTAAAATAATATAATATTGAAATTTAATAATTGAAATAACCAATGAAATAAATTATTAATAATCACACACACACATATTATATGATCGAGATAGTAAAATAGTTTTTATTATTAGAAACAAATTAAGATGAGATAATTTAAAATAAAATAAACAAATAAGTAAAATAAAAAAATAAAAAAGTTATGCAAGCTAGTATGTGAGTTAGTTAATGAAGTTGAGAAGGTGTTGGTGGGAAATTCATGGAGGGAAGTGGAGTATGATAGATGATGGCAACATTGAAGGAAAAAAACCCTCAAAAAGCATTCATGGTTTCACCAAATGCAAAAACAATTTCTAACCCAATCAGTTTCCCCCTTGTCTACACGCTTTATGCCTGTGCCAAAATAAGAGCTTTTGGACAAGATATTCGTGCCTATCAGATATTGGAGAGGGGATTTGCCTCATTTTGTTGTTGTAAGTGCCCCATTAGATATGCTAAATGTGGAACACGTTAATTACTGAGAATATACACAAAATTAATTTTTGAAACACCTTGGAGAATTGTAGCAAAGTAATTGAAAGGTATAAGCTAGATTCCACAACATTTACACCATCCTCCCAACCTATACCAAAATGGGAGTTTCAAAGTTGTGTTAGATTTATAGTTGCAAGTGCCTTGCACTTGGTAGGCACATATGGAAATAAAAGCTTCCTTTTTATTTTAACCCTTTTGTTGTCCACATACATTTACTTTGGGAAGGATATTGTGTTTGATATTGATAATGGATGACATTGGCATTCTATGATTTTTTTTATTTTTTTAGTGCTAAAATTGGGTGCATGCACTTAACACATGGAATGTTTGACATAATGGTTGAAAGAAACCCAGGTCTCATATGTGCATGGATATAGATTGTCGAGTTATTGTAATTGTTGCTACCCTTGATAGACATATATGCAAGATGTGGGATCCTAGACAAGGCATGTGAACTATTTGGTAAAATTTTTAAAAGAAGTGTGGCCTCAAGAAACAAAAATGGTCAAAAGAGATGCATATACAAGATTTAATTTAAAATAATGGCTTAAAAATCCTAAGTAAAATACATTTGGAAGGTGTAGTGCAAAACTCCACAACCTTTGATGTGCTTAGTGGTATTTGATTTGGTACTTAGATTGGCGGATGGACATGGTGGGAGTTGTGGTGTGAGTTATGTGGCTAGTAAATTATGATTCATCGTTGTTTGGTTGGCTTGAATGTTGTGGCTCTCCCTTTGAGTTGTGCCTTGGTGACAAGGCAATGGTGTTAGCAATGAAATAAGAGCTCAATTCTTCTAGACCGACTTGGATACCTTTATTTTATTCATTTGGCGAGATAATTTAGCCCTTGGGGATCTTGACAACCTTATTCACATCCACGTATCTTGTGCATGTTCTTCTTGCTTAGAACCACTTTACCCGATTCAATTCCCTTATTAGGCATGGTTATATTCCTCCATCTTGTATGAATTAAATATTTCTAGTTTTTCCTTTCTTATGGTTATTGAAAATAAAACCTTGGATGAATATGTTTCCGCAAGTTTTAATGAGATGTAACACCAAAAATTTAAAAATTTCCCCTTTCTACACAACTTGAAGGATATGTTTTGAGTGTGACCCATTTTTTTGTTTTACCTCCTTAGATGTTTGGTTAGCTTTAATACCAATAATAGATTAAAAAAACACAAAAATAACAAGCTTAACTTGATTTCTAGCTAAAAACTACCTTTTTTTTACCTTCCAAAAGCTATTAAAACATGATTTTCAGTGATTTACAATAGACCTCTCTGTACCCCAAAATGGGAAAGTCAAGTTTTGACCGTGTCTCTCTGCCATGTGAAATATTTGATCAAACCTTAAACGACTTCAAATTTCCGTTCGTGCATTTTCCGTCACCCCTTTAAGAGCCACCATTTAACCCCTTTTGCGGTTATAGGGAGCTACTAAAAGTCAAAAGTTTGGTTTGTTTTTGGTTTTCCATTTAGGCCTTGGTTGAAGAAGTAGATATCGGCCTCCGTATACCTTTAGTATTTATCTATGGAATTTTCTATCTACTATCGCTTATGATAAAATCATTTTGTAAACTAGTTTTGAATGGGGTTTTGAGGCCCCCGGTCGTTGGGTGACCAAATCAAACTAGTCCAATTATGACCGGTGGCTCTGGAAAAGTAATCAATGTATGGCAGGAAAAAATATGTCTAGGAACCATGCACTCTTATCATCTATTCAACCAGGGTATTCGAGGTAACGAGTGAGGGACACACCAAGACCGAAACACAAACAAATAGAATTAAAGGGGGTACATGGACTACTATGATCACATACCCCAAGGGAAGTAACCCTTACACTAGGACAACCTAAGGTTTCCAAGGCCCTAGGTCGAAGAAGAGGAAGGAACTCTATGGAGGTATCGACACAATGGGGGAAATTATGAATGAAATAAGCATGTAAATCTTATACTAACCAAATAAAATCATGTAACATGAAATGATGAACTTAAATAGAATATTCTAACCTAATATGTCCATAAAATACTAAGATAACATAGAATGTGTGAAAAATGTAGGAAACTACTCTATACAAAATAAAAAAGTGAGTTAGATCACTTACTGTTGGGGGTGGTCACTGATGCATCTATATCCCTAAGGACCATACAACAAGAGACAATAAATTTCAGGTGGAGAAGGGGAAAAAATCCAGTCCTAGCTCACTATAGATGACCCAAAAGTTCAAGCACAAAAATCCAAGTAAGAATAATCTCCAAGCCAAGAGTCAAGATGTAAGAAATCCAGAAGCTAAGTGAACAAGTGTAAGTTGGCGTAAGAGAGAAAAGCTAATGGTGAGTTCATGTTAATCTGATATGATGATTGTGATGTGAAAATGAGATTTGGGGACTTTATATTGATGTCATTTCTCATAGGCAAAGGTGTCGGTCAAGTTTTTTAAATTTACATCAACAAAATTATATGTAGGTAATGACATTTCCCAAAGGTAAAAACGTAAAGGGAGATGCAAATTGTCATGAAAAATAAGCATAATGCAAGATGAAATAAATGGGATCTTGAGCAAGCTAGATGTCAGGATAATGAGAGACAAGGTAAGAGGATAAGACTAAAATAAAGACATGAAATGGAACCAAAGCTATTCTCTCACCATGTATCATCCCTAACCAAATGGTTACATAAATAACCATACCACTATCCCGAGAATGAGCCCTTGAAGGAATCCGTTCTAGAGATAGATGCATTAACGACCTTTGACTTGAATAGATAATTATCAATAACATGTATGAAAATAAAAAGTGTAAAAATTTAAGTGTATACATATGCCCCAACCATTGATTACCACATGTCACAATAGCGAAACATGGGGTAGTTAGTGGAAAGAATGATACATAAAACCAAATCTAAAAGTAAAGAAATGACTAGCTGAAATGAAATATACTTACAAATGCGTACGTGATAGTGCTAATCATCCTGCTATGTACGGGCACAATCCATGCTTTGCTAGAACCCTAGAGAAGAAAAAATGAAAGGAAACACTAAAGGAACATTAGTAAAATAAAGTATAAATCACCTAGCTAGGGGCCCATGGGATGGATGTCATGATATCATAATGTCATGGAGGTAAAATCAAGCGGCGGTGTAGCAACACTGAAAAGTGCAAAAAAACATATGGTAGAAGCTACAAAGAGGTATTGTCATAAAACAAAAAGATGCACATAAAGGGTGGATAACAATGCTGAAAAGTGTAAAAAACCATGAGGTAGATGTTATAAGAGAGGAAAAAGAAATCCAAGAAAGATTATGAGCCTAAGTGAGGATGTACAAGACCGCATGACAATCCCATAGAAAAATCGGGCAAATCGAAACCAAGATTGTGATTGTCATAGAGAAAAGAAGGTTTATGAAGTAGTGAATTTGAAAAGGAGAAGAAAGATAGGGTAACTGAGTACTAAAACTCTTAAGCTCTTTTAAGCATGAAATGTTTTAAGAAATTGGGTATTTGTTAGTTCTTTGAAGATGTGTCCTTCATTGGTTTGAAGGCGATATGTGTTAGGGCCGATAATATATTTGATGAGGTAGGGACCCCACCATTTTTATCGTATTTACCTTCTTTGTCATGGGTATAGTTAAGTTTGAGGACAAGGTCACCCACGTAGTATGTATGTGGACGAACAATTTTTAATGGTGCGTAACCATGCACTATTTTTTTATGACTATCAATAAAATCCGGTTGTTATTCAAGGATGTCAAGTTCATGAAGGCATGCCTCATGGATTTCCTCATTTAGAATGATGTTGTGAAGGGATACATGAAGTGAGGGAGTTCCACCTCGATTGGAATGACACCCTCAAATTTGTAGGTAAGAGAAAAAGGTGTTGTCCCAGTAGCCATACAGACATTGGTGTGATATTCCCATAATGTAAGATATATATTTCGATGTCATTTTGTACACGATTCATGAATTGTGTTTTGGAGGATCTTATTGATGATTTTATTTGTAGATTTGGTTTGTTTGTTGCATTGAGGATGATAAGGTGTTGAGAATTGATGTTTGATCTTGAACTTAATATAAAGTTTCCTAATTTCTATGCATTTGAAACTCCCACCATTGTTAAAGATGGTGGAGTGAGGAATCCTAAAGTGGAAAATGCTTTGGTTTAGGACAAATTTGGAGGTGGTAAGGCTAGACATGTTAGTAAGGGGCATGAATTAAACCCACTTGGTGAAATATTCTGTGGATGTATTAATGAAGACATGACCATGTTGAGATCGAGGGGATTTTGATGTAGTCTAATCCCCATATCTTGAATGACCAGAGAGCTACAATATATATTGTAGCTCAAACATAGGGGAATGAATTACATCATCATGGTATTCAAAAGTTTTACATTTTTGGCAAAATAATGAGCATTAGATTTGAGTGTAGAACAATAGTAACTCGTAAGTAAGAAATTGTGAGCAGATAGCATGACCACTATAATGGCCACCACAAGCTCCCTCATGTGTTTCTTATAAGACAAGGGGAACCTCATCATTGTTAACACATCGATGATTCAATAAAATTTGAATATTTTATTAAAATTTGAATAATAGAAGCTTTTATAAAGATATACAATGAAATAAAAATGCTAGGTAATTTTGTTTGATGCAATTATGAAAGAAAATAAGAGAGATATGAAACTTACCTTGATTTTTCTTATCCCAAAGTGTGTTTAGACTAGATTAACTGATGGAAAAAAAACTTAGAGTGTCGTAATCACACTTAGAAAAATGTAGAGATGTCAGGAATTCTAGGACATAGGCACCTAGATAAGGGCAAGGGCACCAACGGGTACCATAGACCTCACAGGGGCACTTAGTCTGCACAAAAAGGTCGAACCTAGTTCGATACTCTCGCTAGGGTTTCAAACTTGCTCACCTTTGATTTCCTATACGTCACACTTAGATTTCCGGAGTACAGTAAATTTGCAACACAAAAAGATGCAAAATGAGGGGTCAAACTGTTCTCAACTATCACACAGGTGAAATTATGACTAAGCACTACACTACATCTTAGACCCAATGTATTTCTATGTGCTTATGTGTGTAATGGTGCTCCTAAGTTTTCCTCGTGCTAAGTACAACAAGATAACATGTTATAGCTAGATAAAATGCAAATGTGTGGATGTAATAGAATGAACTTCCCCTTCCTATGTAGTGTGCATGCAGAGTAATAAGCCCAAGATGTAGTCCCTTTAATATGTAAATAGATAACATTTGTTAGAAATTGCCCACCATTATAATGGTATGTATGTTGTGTTTATATAGGGATCTCTTGCTTGAATTTCGACACTAATGACCTGACATGCTGACTAGTACCTTGGGATATGAGTGGGAAAACTGAAAATATTGATCTCAAATATCAAAAATAAAGTGGGCATGGGCGCTAGGATGGATATGAGCACCTAGGCATTGTTTTCTAGTCCTAGGTGCTAGTATCTAGAGATAGGCTGATGATAGATGTACAAAGACCGAGAGATAGGGATTCATATGACTTGACCAGAACTAGGTGTATGAATGACAAGTGTGAAAGATAAAAACAATAGAAACAAACAACACAAGAAAATGGAATAGGAAGTGTTCCATTAGAGAATACATTTCTTTCTTAAGATCCATATATAAAACAACATATTTGGTGGTATAGTATATAGTAGTAAGTGCATGATTTTGTGTCTACATTCCCCCCTTTATGCTTTATTGAATGAAATTCAAGTAGTGCAAAGGAAGTAAGGAACATACCCCGAAAGAAGTCCAGAGAAGCCCTCAAGTTCTGAAAGCACACACACAATAAGAACATGTAGTATGGTGAAACATAGATCAATGTGTTGATCCATGTGGCATAGAGAGAGATGTTGAACCATTGAGGAGCACTAGGTGAGATTGATGATTTTAATATTGAGTGATTGGAGATTTTTATTTTGTTGTTGATGGAGATTTTTGGGGGTAGGGAGTGATCCGTTCCTAACCCAATTTTGTATGTGTGAAAAATTGAGGATTTGGGTGTCTTGCCGCCAAAAAAAAAAGGGTATAGGGAGAGAGGTCTAGTTTTACCCTCTAGCTTTAACTACATCATCAAAATGTCTAGCCACCACAGTTAAACAATGATTCAATTTTTTTCATTTCAATTCATTTCAATCCAACGAGAATAACCCATATAAGATCAGCATAGGAAAGGCAATGAATTCTCATTACCCCCACTCCAAGGGTGTCGCTATGATGTGAATGGATTCCATTTTAGGTCATCTAAAAGCGATAGAAAATGTAAAATGATTTTCCCATGTTAGGTCATCTGGGAAAGATACAAAGTGATGTAGCTCCCAAGTTAGGTCATCTGGGAGAGATAGTAAAATACATTGTGTTGTGTGAATTGGTTTATCTGATTCGAGAAGTAGAAAATTAAGTTGTGATTGAATGTGTATGATATATTACTCGTGGAGAGATTTTTCACTTATTTCCCCCAAATTAGGTCATTAAGGGGAGTTAATAGAAAGTGGTGGTGAAATGTCATATAATGTGAGTAAATTTTTGATAATGATGAATTTGATATATGAGATGATCATGTAGCTATGTGAGGGGGATCATAGGGTGATCTCAATTGTATTTTCCCATTTTGGAAAAAGGGAGAGTGATGTTTGGAATGAACATTGAGCCGAAAGTAATGATATAGTAGTGAATGAGATGAATGTATAACAAATGTCATAACATAGTGTGTATATTGAAATGAAGATGTGAAATATTGGAACATAATGTTTTGGAATGTGTTGAATATGAAAATAGGCAGAATTTTGAAGAGAATAACACATGCAAGACATGAAACAAAGTAGTGAAGCTCAAGATACAATTAAAATCATGTGATGTGTATTAGTTGGAAGAATGAGTGCAACTGGTGACCATAATAAGATAACAATTATTAAAAGTGCTATATATAGTAAGTGTAAAAAGTGACTATTGATTTCATTTGAACTTTGATGGAGTGTGAATTAGAGATCTGAGTGTGTGAAAATTCCGCAAGTTATAGCAACAAGCTTGAGTCGATTCGAGATGGCGGCGGCGGCCATTCATTGCGTCGCTTATGACAAATTGAGTTGGTGAGCATGAGTATTTTTGAAAAGTGTGTAGAAATCAGTTGTTTTTCATGAATTTTGTGAAATTTGTGTTTTTAAGTTTCTAGGCATTTGTGACCTAGACAAGAGCGGTGAAGGCATTAATGATCTTTAGGATGCTAGCACCCAGACATATGTGCTCATGCCCTTTTCCTAGGTTCTTGCATCTAGCTCTTGGGTGCTTTAGCGACCCAAAAGGTTTGTTTTTAGCCTAGAGTGTTATAAATGTGAAAATTGATGTTTGTTGATGCTAGTGGTAGTTGCATTTACATGTATGCAAGGTTCTAATGTCTTATTTTTTTTGTTTTATGTTGTGTAGAGGATATTCATTTTAGAGAGTTTTGCGGTGGTCATCATTTGAGTACCTTTGTTGGGATTGGGTTTATTAGATGATGATTGGGATGTATTAGACTATGCCGAACTTTAGCACATAGAGAGGATGGGGGATGTGCCCCATAATATGCCGATGATTACTACATTGTGTGAGTAATGGTGTGCGGAGACATGTGTACATTTTGGTTACCTAGCGGGAGATGGCTGGTAACCACCGGAGGATGTATATCACATATTACATTTGCTGCCATGTAATAGGTGACATGGTCCGGTGATGGCCGTTGAGCCTACTTAGAGACAGATGATAAGAAACGAGGTGGTATTTTGTAGGGACATGAGTATAGAATGAGACACACATTAGTTTATATGCCATACGATATTAGGTGTTTCAATTGCGGAAGTTTATTGTAGTTGTGATTGCTTCTTTAGTGACGATGGAGGGTGGCGGTGTAGGCATCTTGTATAAGATGCATGGTATTTTTCATCTTATAGAGGAGGATGGTACCATATTTTCTTGGGAACAATGTGCATCAACACACTTATATAGGGACATATATAGTTTTACACAGAGGAGCATGGGGGTAGAATAGAGCCTGACATTGCTACATTTATGGGCTTATGAGCATATTACAATACTGAGGCCACTTGGTGGGCCATATGTAGAGTGGGTGAGACCACATATATTTACTCGAGAGATGGGAAGGTATCCGAGTAGGAGGATGGACAAATTTGATACATGGGAAAGTGTTTGAAATTTTTCTTACCGAGGAAGTAGCTTCGTGGGAATCATAATGTGGCTGAAATTATATAGCACCTATGGCTAAGGATTCAACCAAAGGATTCTACTCATAGGGAATTTATTTGATAGTAAATAAAGTGAAACATGATTTTATCTCTTGAACTAAGTGATATTAAGTTTCAAGGTTCTCAATATGGAACTGATATGTGCCACTAACCTCTCGACACACTAATTGAGAGTCACCCATGGCATGGAGATAAGAAATATTTTTATCTAGGGTATCTTGCATGCCCAGGGTAAGAGCATCATACTCAGCCATATTGTTGGTGACTTAGAATTTTAGTTGATAGGAAAAGAGGAAATCTTTGTTAGAGGGATCGGTGAGAATACAACCTACCCTATATCCCTGAAGGCATTTCCCCCATCGAAGTGCAACAACCACATATCCTTGTGTAAGTCAATGATAATTTATTCTTTGGTAATATTGGGGTTTGGTTTGTCCTTGGATGAGGGAGGCACTTTGAAATGGAGTTAGAGGACTATGCCTCAAGACCAACCGTGAAGCTAAATAAATAATATTTGATAGAATTAACACTATCAATACCCTCAATGAGGAGGATTTCCTCATCGAGCAACACATCATGGATATGTTGAGGAGAAGGGATGAGAGTGGCAACTAATTGATCTATGATGACTTGGCCTTTTATTTCTCAACTGCGTGATGATACAAAGGTTGAATTCCATAGGAAGAGTCATCCATTTTCCAATTCGATCCATTGGAAGGATGACATTCATGAAAAAGTTTTGTAAGGGACCTATGTAAACAATGATGTCAGTAGTTTGGTAAAACATATAATGTTGGAATTTTGTAGTTACATAGTAAATGGTTAGGAAATCCCCTTCGATAGAAGTGTATCACATCTTGTAATCTAGTAAGGCTTGACTAACATAATAAATGGCATGCTCCTTTCCTTTTTCATCTTCCTGAGCTAGCATTACCCCAACGAGACACTAAAGTGGAAGAGGTATATAATAGAAAGGGTTGATTAGGAGATGGAGGTTGTAATATTGGTAATGCGGACATGAATTGCTTCATGTTATCGAAGGCTTGTTGACAATCCTTGGTCCACTCAATTTTAGTATACTTTTGAAGTAGATTATTTATGGCATGTATATAATAGGTGAATTCAATTACAAATCATCGATTACCCCAAGTTTTCCAAGAAAATTTTGAATGTCAGTTATAGAAGAGGGTCATGGCATGTCGATGATGGCCTTAATATTTGTTGGATCCACATCGATGCCACATTTTGATACTAAGAATCCTAAAATCTTGCCTCGAGTCACCGCAAATATGCATTTTTGGGATTAAGACAGACCTTGTATTTATGAAGATGCCTTAGGGAAATGTCTAATTCATGAGCATGATTATTATGTGCATCGATATTTGATGAGTAGATCATCCACATAAACTTTGACAATATTGTGTATTAGGTCATGAAAATGTGGGTCATGGCATGTTGATATGTTGCACCAGATTTCTTGAGTTCGAAGGGCATCTTAACATAACAATAAGTACCCCATCTTGTCATGAAATTGGTCTTATGTTGATATTCCGGAGCAATTTGGATTTGATTACACCCCGATAATCCCTCCATAAGAGATAAAATTGCATACCCTATCGTGGAATCAAAAATGACGTTGATGAAGGGAAAAGGAAATTTATCCTTAGGATAAACGAGCTTAAGATTTCTAAATTCAATGTAGATACGAATAGCCAGAGTATCCTCTTTCCCAACGAGGATGATATTGGATACCCACTCGAATAATATAAGGTGCGAGATGAATTTGGAATCTAAAAGATTAATGATTTCTTTGTGACAAAGGTCATTGATTTTAGGAGGAAATTTTTATATTTTACATCACACAAGTATAACATCAGGATACATGATAATATTATGAGATATGATCTCAGGATCAATGCCTGACATGTCAACACATCCCCACGTAAATAATTTCTTGTGTATTCTTAAGACTTAAATGTGACGTTCATGTAGATGAATAAATTTTTGAGCATGACTACATGTGAGGGGTTGTCATATAATTGCACATTGATGGTAGACTCATCTAACATAGAATTTACATCCTAAAAATGGTATGGGGTTTCAGGAAATTTAGCCACCTTGTCCTAGAAATGATTGATAGTAGCAACATAATCATCAAAGTGCATAGGTGTTTTAGGAAAATTCCTAAGTTTATGATGGATTTGAGGAAGTTTGTCTTCCCATGTGTACAAGAGCTCTAGGATAGCTTCATCATTATCCAACGTGGGGAGAGGTCCATGATATTCTACATCAATTTCTAGGCCCATGTATCTTTTACCATCTCGATGTTACATGGAACTAGTTTTTCACACATCCAACACCCTAGCATCCAAGGTAACCTCTGTGGGTACATGATCTTTGATGGTAATGCTAGTAGCACACGGTATATCATTGATTACGAGAGGTTTGATCGAGGATGGTGTGGGTGGTGGAGTGATTGTAGGAGCTAAAGTTATTTAGAAGGGTGACAGTATGAATAATCATGGAGCTGCTCCAATACCCAAGGGTGTAAAAAGTGGAGGAACATAGGGAATCATTTCCTCTTTGTCCTCACTGTTGCTAGTGTCATAAATAGGAGGTTCATAAGATGCATCAATGGTGTTAGATTAGACCCGTAATGATTGCATTTGGGTCAAGTCATGTTGGTAGTGTAATAATTCAAAGTGTCCGGAATCAACATGGGAAATGATGTAGTTTTCTTCATCGATGGGGGAAGAGACAATATTTTCTTCTTTAGGCAACTCCTCTTTAGTGATAATACCAATCTTGCTAAAAGAGGAGGGTCATTAGAAAAGAGTTACATAATTCCTAAGTCATTATATTATAAATGATTGGAAGTTGAGGTGTGATAAATAGGTTCTTCAGGTTTGGATTACGACGGATACCGGTCTTGTGGTAGGAGGACTAGTGGTAACCACTACATAATGTCATCAGGTAAGCTATTCTCATTGACCCGGTTTTAGAGCTCATTAGGCTCATCATCCGAGTCTGCTAATGTAATCTAAATTTTAGACTTAAGATCAAATAATTCTTGATATGGAATACCTTGGATCTCAGGAGAAATGGCATGAGGAAAGGCTCATTGGGAAATGGTACTGGAACATCCCAAGGGTTAAGATCAACATCATGCCTAAAGCATTGGTTTTTGTGAATGAACTTAATACATTGGTACACTGACGATGCGACTATGAGCATATGATGTGTCCAAGAGCAACCCAATAGGATATTATCTAAGAGAGGATGATCTAAAACCATAAGTTTTGTGAGAAATGTTTTAGGTCCAACCGTGATGGGAAACCAAATACATCCCATGGGGTTTTTCTTAGTTTTATTGAAGCCACGACAAGTCAAGTGAGTAGGTTTGAGGTTTTCAACAAAGAATATGAGGTTTTTGATTAAAGAATTAGAATCCAAATTAATTCCCGTCCCTTCTTCCACAAGGACTCTACGCACTTAAGCACCACCGAATAACAATGCCAATGATTAAGGGTGGGTCATCTACATGATATAACACCTCATTTGTAATCATATCATCCTAAAAAAAATCCAAGGCCAAGGAGTCCAAGCGTGACCTTCACGAATGTTGCCCCATGGTCTCTATATGATGGATTTATGGGTTTGTAGATGTGGAGGGAACTTTGGGAGATACACAAGAAGGATCCTTAAAGATTTACAAATGTTAGAGGAGGAATATTAGACGTGAAGATTATATGCACATGATTTCTATGAAGGAATTATATATTTAAGAGAGTTTAATTCATCTAAAAATTTCCAGGGTGACTTGGAGTAATTCCCATAACGATATCGTGGTAGTGGTGTGACCAAAGATGTATCCAAGCCTGATGGTGATTTTGTGTTTTATGGGGATACCTTGTTAGAAGTAGGAGGAATGAGATCTTTATTTGATAATACTTTTGATCTTTGCGGTGGAAGCTCAAATATAGGAGAAAAATCTACCATAGGTGGATCTTGGGATGTGTCAAGAAAATATGGGTTATTAATTGGTTTCTTTGGTTTGATAATGTGATCTTTATGGGTTGGCGTACACCTTAATCACATTCGTCGTGTCTTTAAGCTTGGGAAATGAGTTAGAAGTGCATCCAAACTCATGCATAAGGTGATCTTGTCTCTTAGCTTGTTTGAAGGCCTCTTCTAACGTATTAGGAGAAAAGGACCTAACCTTATATTGGAGGGTTGACATGAGGGCTGTAAGAAAAGTTTGGTATAAGATCTCACTATCAAGATTATGGTTAGCTTGTAAAGATAAAGCTTTCCACTTCTTTATAAAATTGTGTGCTGATTCATTCACACATTAGTTAGGGTTTATAAATTTATTTAAGGTATTTCTAGGTAAATCTTGTAATTTAAATTTAGAAATCAAGGCCTTAACTAAGCTTTCTAGATCAACTATTGAGTTAGGAGGAAGGTGACTATACCATTCTAGGGCCTCACCCACTAAAGTTTTTTCTAGAAGCTTAGTTTTTACATAGGTATTTGTTTGGATCCACTCCTTATAAATATTGCCAAATTTTTAAGGAAGATGGTTGGGTCCCTAGAACCATCATAAGAGATGGTAGGGATAGTCTCCCCTAAGTCCATGGTAGTGATATATGGAGTAAAAGGTTTGTTTTGTATAGTTTGTAATTTTTTTTTTTGGATAGGTGGAGGAGGGATGGGATTTCCATGTGCATCCACCAATGGGGAGGTGTGAAGGAAGGTATGTTGGGTGCCATATTTTGGGATGCTATTTGTTGCATCTAGATTTTGCATTTGAATCATACTAGCTATGATAGCAATTTGGGATAAGGCCAGTTGATCTAGAAGCTTAGTTATCAATACATTATGATCCATGGAAGAAGATTGGCCTTTGTCTATAGGTGCTTCTTGGTATTCTTCATGTTCTAGGTGTTCATTACATTCATTGGTAGGAGTTTTAGGAGATTCCTCTTGATCAGTCCTACAGAGAGGTGTCTGGTTATTGAGGATCCCCTTATAATTAAGACAAGGCATGGTCATCTCCATGGATATCTTATGGAGACTCCCATCCTTATCGGGTGTAAGATATTCATTGTTATTGATATTTTTAATGATGTGTCTTAGGTCTATATGCTCAATTTCAACCACATTACATTCAATTGAGTGACCTTGTTACGAGTGATCGGATGATAAGGCAAGGATAACTAAGCTTCATGGACAAGATTAGGAAAAATATGAATATTATCACTTACGGAAGAGAACTATAAAATTTTGGAGTGTGAAAAGGAAATACATGCATGAATGAATATCCCATAAATAAGTTCATAGGATTATCTTGAGCCAAGAAGAGTATGAGAGGAGGCATTGACATAATTTGGAAGTTGAGAACAAAAGTTTGGAAAATTGAAATTTAGACGTAATCGGCCATGCACAAATTTTGCATAGGGGTTGATGGCGCTATGATATGCAGTGACCAAAAGCAGGACAATCAGCCATGCACCGAAAATGACACAAGGTTTGATCGTGTTTGAGAGAGGCTTAGGAAACATAGATAGGACTCGACCACATACATAAAGAATAACACATGGGCCAATAACATATGGAAATATTGATTTTAGGTTTTTTTGGAATTTTAAAGAATGAAACAATATAAAAATAAAGACGAGTGATTTTAACGAGCCATTATCGATTAGAAGGGATAAAATAATGATTTATGTTAAGTTCACCAAGGATGTATGGTGGGAAAAATGCATCTAGGCACCATGCACTCTTATCATCCGTTCAACCAGGGTATTCGAGGCAATGAGTGAGGGACACACCAAGACCGACACACAAACAAATAGAACTAAAGGGGGTACATGGAACGCTATGATCAAATACCCCAAAGGAAGTAACCATTACACTAGAATAACCTTTGAGGTTTCCAAGGCCCTAGGTCAAAGAAGAGGAAGGAAACCTATGGAGGTATCGAAACTATGGGGGAAATTATGAATGAAATAACCATGTGAATCCTATGTTAATCAAAGTAAAGCATGTAACATGAAATGAAGAATTAAAATACAATATTCTAACCTAGCATGTTCATAAAGTACTAAGTTAACATAGAAAATGTGATTAATGTAGGAAACTACTCTATAGAAAATAAAAAAGTGAGTTAGAGAACTTACATTGGGAGGTGGTCGCTAATGCATCTACATCCAAAAAGACCATACACTAAGAGTGAATAAATTTCAGGTGGAGAAGGGGAAAAATCTAGTCATAACTCACTATAGATGACCCAAAAGTGAAAACAAACCAATCCAAACAAGAATAATCTCCAAGCCAAGAGTGAAGATGTAAGAAATCTAGAAGCTAGGTGAGCGGTGTATGTTGACACAAGAGACCAAAGATAATTAAATTTTCCATTGATCTGATTTGATGATTATGATGTGAAAATAAGAGAATTGGGGCCTTTATACTTGATGCATTGTCGGTGAGGCAGAGGCATCGATTAGGTTTTTAAATTTACACGACACAATCACCTATGGGTTATGACATCATCCGAGAGGTAAAAATTCAAAGGGAATACGTAAAGTGTCATGAAAAAGGATAATGCAAGATGAAATAAATGGGTTCATGAGTACGTTAGATGTTGGGAGAATAAGAGACAAAGTATGAGGATAAGAGAAAAAGAAAGACATGGAATGGGACTGAAAGCTATTCTCTCTCCATGTATAATCCCTACCCCAATGGTTATATGAATAACCATACCCCTATCTTGGAACGAGCCCCTTAAGGCACCCGTTCTAGAGATAGATGCATTAGACCTCTAACCTGAAAAGAGAATTGTTAGTAACAAGTATGAAAATAGAAAGCATAAAAATTTAGTCAGTATACAATCGCCATTCAAACCTTGTTCACAAGTTCTAATATACATTAACTCCAATGAATTCCATATATATAGGAGAGCATATGGGATTTGTCTCATGGTGTGTTCGACCATCGAAAATGAGTTTTGAATGAAGTTTCATAATCATTGTTAGGTTAAATTTGAACGCGTTTTTGCAAACTTGTAACAAAATGTGAAAGAATGTCATGTGGCCCCCATAAATTCAAGTAATTGATAAGAAAATTTTTAGACACTTATAAATGATTGAATCCCTTTTGTCGCTTGTTTTGAGAAATTTATTTGTGGGGATATGGTACTTCTCTCTCTCTCTCCCTCTAGTTTGAAATGAAATGAAAATTCAATGCATATCTACAACTCTCTTTTGTTGCATGCTAAGTTTGTAGTCATGTAAATAGAAACTATGAAATCATGAATTATGCTAGATTTGAATAATATGTCATGCAAAATTGTGCTAACCATGTTGTGGATGCATGTACCTTGGATAGGAAGATTCAATAACATGCTTAATATATTATTATGATAGTTTGTACTTACTCATATGAAAACAATGTCATATGAAAACAATGTAAATTAGTAATAGTAGCACGCTTTGGTGTAATTTACAAAATAATAATGTTGTATAAAGAAAGAGAAATATTATTTCCTTCATGATAATCATATTTATTTTGGATAAATTGTTGAGTTGTAATTTGTTGTACTAGATGCAGAATCTCATGTTGTTTGTTTGCATGTAAGAAATTGTTGACCATTATAATTATTATAGTCCCCACATAACGATCACAATGTATGATAGAAATTCATTACACTTAAACTATTGAAAGTTAACTAATTTTTAATCCTTCCACCATATCTCCTCTCTTAGTGGGGTCATGACTAGTTTGAAAACCCCTAACATTTTGGAGACATGACTTAGAACTAACAAGGTTGTCTTCCTTTCATACACCTAGAATTCTTCCAAAAGACCATTTCTATAACTTAAGTGTCCTTGCATGAAGCAAAAATGTGTTGTGTGACCTTTCCATATATGGGGTAAATGGGACCAAGACTTCCTAGTATCATAGGTATACTCACGTTCATGGATGAGTTAGAGTCCAAAGTTCACATTTGTCCTTGGTATCCTAGTGGACAACCAAATTATTATAAACATAGTTAGGATTAAATTCATCATTGAATGATCTCTTCATGGGAACCACATGAAAAAGTGGAGTTAGTATACCAGTTTTTCTATGCATCAAACTATTGTTAATGATCCCATTAATTCCTCACAGATAAAGGTGTTACCTTGGCTAGTAATAACAAAACATCTTACTCGGGTGAGAAAGTTGAAAACAAGAGTTTAATTAGAGGAGCTCAATGTTTAGGTGTAGAGTTGAAGATGCTCAATAATAGGGTTGATGCACTTCAGGAGATGGTTGCGGTTGAGAAGGGGAAGAAAAGGATGCTTTGGATATTAGAAGTTTTGATGAGGAGTTTAAATCTACCCCATGATGTGGTTGCAGGCCCGAGCTTGAGGACACGAGACAAAAATTTCTAAGGTATTTTTTTTTGGACTTGTCATTGACTAGTTCCTATGGTTTTTGTTTGATCCCTTGGTCTAGTTGGGTCTTTTTTCTAGTTTGGGTTTGTTTCTATATGGTCGTGTTTCTACTGGGTGAGTCAAACCCTTTTTGACTCGAGTTGGTTTCCTATTTTGGCTGGTTTTTATAGATGTTTTTTTGGTTATGAGCTATCATTGTAATATCTCTTTATATATGGCCCTTGGAGCCTTTTCCAAGATTTATCTATAAAAATAAAATAAAACATCTTGGGCCTTTATGGAGTTTTTATGGGATAAATATGTTTGAACACTTCAAATTGATTTAAGTTGGGTGTAGATACCTTAGTGATTTTGGAACTAAACAAAACCTAGACCCATTAAGAGGTTAACTCACAAGAGGAAATTGTAACTAACTCTTAGCAAATAATTTTTTTTTGAAATTTTTGACTTAAGAGAAAAGAGGAAATTGAAAACTTGGTTCCTTAACTCCTAGATAAGTCCTTTTATGACATTAAGGATAAAATAAATGTCTCATGTGGCATCATGAAATATGGAAACATGAGATCTTATTTGGTACATGAATCACTTGTGATTTATGTGTAGCTTAAACAAATGCTTCCAATCATGTATATCTACAAGATGTTAAGAAAGTATTATGTAACTCATATTTTTTTAAAAAATAATGCCAATAAAATAACATAGTAACAACGTAATTGTAATGGGAAAAATAGTAAATGAGATATCGGTTTAGGAATAAATTATACTTAAAGTCCTTCTTATAATTAAATTAGGCATTCTCATGTTGTGGAAAAAAGAATACAAATTTTCCTTCTCGAGGGTAGACATTCACGCAAACATAACATTTTATAAAAAGGGAAATTTATGATGCGAAAATGTTAAATTGATTGAAACAGACTATTGAACTATAATAGGAAAATAAACGTACTCTAATAGAGGGAATTATAGGAAGAGGTAATCTTGAACCTTCATCTCCTTTAAATCTGAAGATGAAATTAAGAATATGGAAATTATTGTAATGGAGAAAGATCCAAATTAAGTGTATTTATCATAAGTTAAATCTTAAATGAAATTAAGAATATGAAGGTTGAGAATGATATTTTATGCTTGTGTTAAATTCTCTTAGAATTTTAATTATAAATAAGATAAGATCATGGTAATGATGTGTTGTAGAATATGGTTAGCATTAGGTTTCTCGTGTAGGTTTGAGTCATCATAATGTGTACATCCCTCTTGAGTAAGTTTAACAATAGTGTTGATGTATTTAAAGGGATTGGCTGTACCCTTGACACCTTTATTGTAGTGATCAATGCCACTCTTACAAAAAAAAAAAAAGGCTGTATGTGCTAGATTTTACATTTATTATCTTATGGGTACTTCCTTACCTAAATCTATAACATTGAAATTTCAAGTTGGAATGTGGGATTAGAAGATTGAGTTTGAGAAATTCCCTAATAGATGTGAAAAATGCTAGGGGTGGAGACATGTAAAACAATCGTGTAAGATGATTATCTCAAGGTATTCAGGGAGGTACCCAAATCTAGAAAAAATATGGACAAAGGAAAAGAGATAGAGACATCGAATAGACAAGAACCACCATTCCTCTTTTCCAAAATAAGGGAGTAGTAATCAATGAAAAAAATGGAGACACTAAACCCCCTAAGCTTAATGAGGAAGAGATACCTCGATCTAAAAATATCCTTTAGTGGATGATGAAGGTTTCTGAGAGTCGAGATAAATGAAAAATCATAAAAATGGTTTTTACGAACCACACTTCCTATTAGCCAAGACACACATTCAGGTGGATAGAATGATGACATCAAAAAAATTAGAACCACTGCTGTGGAATGTAATGACAAAGGATAAAAAATTTCGTATTGTGAAAAGGGGTCAGAAGGAGGATATTAACATTGAAGAAGAATTAGGACCATTTTCCAACATCTTTGAAAACCTAATGGGTTATGAAGAAACGATAGTGATATATGAAGATGGAACTAGAGGAGATTTAGAAGCTAATATAATTAAAAGTATCATTAGTCACGTGAAATATCACGAACACGATCCAAAAAAATGAACAAGAAATAGATAGACCAAGAGGAAAGGTAGGAGGGGAAAAATTCCTAAAGAGGGTTTGGATACATTGGTAAATAAATGGGAAATGTCGGAGGAAAAAAACCCAACCACCCCCAAGGAAAATAAAATAAGATTAGGGAGGTCAAACAAACAAGTTGCTAGAAAAAAGATCAGCCAGAAAGACATAGATGATGGAACCTAATCTAAACTCGATCTAAGGAGATTTAGAAGGAAAAAGAATCAAGTTTCCAAATGAATGTCATATCTTGGAATGTAAGGGGCTTAAACAACCCTGCAAAATTTAGGATTATTAAGGAATTTAAATCAAAACATAAAGATGATATCATAGCTATTCAAGAAACAAATATGAATGAGGAACAATTTATGATAGCTAAAAACAATTATTGGATCAAGGATGATATATTGGTTGTAAGTTCCAGGGGAGTAGTGGGATGAACAACTATCCTATGGGATCCTGAAAGGCTCAAAGGTATGAACTTATTAAGAAATAATAATCATGTGGCCATTCTCTTCAAAGATAAGAAATATAATGATTTTTGGGTCATGTCAAATATTTATGCACCTAACCATAAAGGAGATAGAAACGTTTCTGGAATGACTGTCTAAATTCCATGAAATCATCTCTAAAATGGAATGGATTTTTATGGGTGACTTTAACACTCCTTTAATGCTTGGTGAAAATAAAGGTGGTAATATTGATCTCACAGAAAGTATGGAAGACTTGTAGGACTTCATTATGACAAACAACCTTATGGATATTGATCGAAAGGGGGAAATATACTTGGTCTAATTGGAGGAGTGGTGATCAACTGATTCAATTCAAACTGGACAGAGCTCTAACCTCTTGGGGGTGGCTGAGAAAAGAGGCCTGTTTTTTCCCTTCCTAGAATAGGTTTTGACCATAACCCCATATTGTTCAAAGTGAAAGAAAAGGAAAGAAGAATAACACCATTTAGATTTGAAAAAATGTGGCTACAACATGAGAATAAAAAAATCTTGTAAAAGAATGGTGGGACATTAAGATTCAAGGCACTTGCTATGTTTAGAGTCTCTAAGAAGCTAGCCCAAGTGAAGAACAAGCTGAAGGGATGGAAAAAAACATGTTTTGGTAACATCTTTGAAACCAAGAGTTCTTTGGAGAGTGAAATAACAACCCTGCAATCATCCTTGGAAGATTCAAGCATAAAAAACATGGAGGAAAGTTTAAAAAAAAAAAAGTGCTATTATCCGATTACCACAATATTCTATTTGTAGACACCTATAATTTAGCTCGAGAAATTTAAATACTTAAATTGTGCTAATTATACCCTTTCCCGCAAATTGATGACATATCATCAATATCACACATTTTCTCTTATCATCATTAATTAATTACATTACGTTAGTTAATTAACTCTTCTATCCAACAATGATGCCAATTAACGACCTTTCATTAATCAACTCCCCTTTCTATCTAGATTAATTAATTATTTATAATTAATTAAGCTCCCATTTCTATCTAGATTAATTAATTATTTCTAATTAATTAATACCCTTTCTATATGGATTAATTAATAATTATTAATTAATTAATTTTTTCTTCTATTTAATCAATAAATCTTCATTTATTTGATTAAAACCCCCTCATAACATTAATCATACTAACTATTCCTCTAAAAAGCTTCTATAAGCTTTCACACACCTATTAATTAATCACTTTGGTTAATTAATAAATCTCCTCAAACCCCGTGACTCACTAAAGGACAAAATAAACTCTTATAAGGTTGACTCAACCCTTTCTAAACCTCCATTATCCACAACTAACCCACCATCTCTATTATCCCACATGTAAAGGGATGTAGAGATTCTTCTATCCATTGTGCTATATAAGGAGCCCTCCTCCTACCTTTCTACTTACATATAAATGAGCATAGAGCCTAATATATAGACATTTTATCATCTTAGAGCATTCTTCATTAGAGGAGCTAGCTATTTTCATTTCTTGCATTCATTCTTCCAAGTTTGAAGTCATATGGAGATATGTCAAATGGTCTTGTAGCCATGGATTGACAAGACTCCATTCTTGAAAACCTTGGGATTCAAACATAAAATCAACCCTTTGATTGCTAAGGATATAAATAGGTTAATTTCATTTGATTTGAGTTCAATAGAGATAAATATTAATGGATTAGCATGTTAGTTTGATTGTTTATTCATATTCTAATGCAAGGATGTTGGTAGATTAGTCTTGTTTAAGCTCTAAGCATGATGATGCATATATTTTGATTTAACTTTATTTTAGGACTACTAGGTGTTATTTCTAATTATCTTTGTATAGCTAAAAATTTATTGCATACATTTGGCATGCCCAGTGAGACTTAGTCCATTTTCCTTTGCACTTAATTTCAAGTTTTTGTAGTAAGTTTCATTTTTGGTTACTAACCTTTTTTTTTCATATATTGACATAACTTGTTTTGTTGAGTTTGCATGTGTTGAGTTTTCCTTGTATGTACAAAGGAGGTGAAGTGCTCACAAAATTGGAATTGATGGGAAAATTTAAAAAATTCTCCATGTTTTAATTTTTAGAGCTTACATTTTTAACATTCTACATGCTAGTTTTGTCAGTTTCTTGAAAATATTAAATTCTTGCGCATGTAGGTTAGTGTTTGATAGTCTTTGAGTCTTCTATTTACATATTAATGTGGCGGTGTTTCGTTAAAATTGAATCTTGGTGAGAAAATTTCAGTATTTCATCATGTTTTCATTTTTAGAGCTTACATTTTCAACATTCTACATGTTAGTTTTGTCAATTTCTTGAAAATGTTAAGTTTTTGGTCATGAATATTAATGTTTGATAGCGTTGAGTCTTCTATTCATATATTAATGTGATGGGTTGTTGTAAAAATTGAATCTTGGTTGGAAAACTTTGACCATTTTACAGATTAAGGGATGTTTTTTTGACATTTTTGAGTGCATGTCAAGTGCATACCCATGAGCATAAGAGCTTATGAGTAACCCATCTTCCAAAGGCCATAAATTTTTCTCCCGAACTCGAAATTACTCATTTTTTGTGTTGGAAAGGTATTGAAGTTAAATATGTAATGAAAAACATAAATTTGGGATTTATACTTAACAAAATTGTAAGTTTTCCTTTTATTTTAAAATTGGTCATTTTCTAACATGTCTAATATTTTGATGAATGTTGTATTTCCATGCTTTACTTGATTTAGAACAAAGCATGTGTATGCTCTTCTCTTGCACCTTTTGGTGATCTTGAGAATAAAAAAACTTTGATCTCTATCTTATTAACATTTGGATTAAACTTGAAAATTTGATTATTTATTTTGCATAAGGAATGAACCTTTTACAAATCATTTTTCAATGATCATTTGATTTGGAGTTTCCCATTTTTATATAGTTGGGATAAAGTTTGTGTATGCTCTTATCTTGCACCTTAGGGTGATCTTGAGAATCAAAAACAACTTTAGTCTTCATTTTATAACATTTGCTAAATTGGAAACTTCATATTTCAATTTTGGTTTAAGGGAATGAACATTTTTCAAGCTTTTTGTATGGTTCATTGATTGAAAAGATTTTCTTTACTTTTTTAGTTGGATTATTTTTTGTGTATGCTCTTATCTTGAATCCTTATATGATCTTGAGAATCAAAAGCAACTCTTAATTCTCTTTTAAATAATGTGATTTGCTTGGAGAACTACTAACGATTGAGTGAAGGAGATAGAAATGCTTGCCAAAGAAAGGAGTTTGAAATAATTTTTTCTAACTACACGTGTGTTGCAGATTTCCAGATAATGAATGACTAAACCACATTAAGTCTAAAAGATTTAAAAACACACCACATTCAAAACACTTGATTTGTAGGTTTAGATAAGGGTACACCCGGTCCACTTAAAACTAGGACATAACCCTTTTGGCATAAGCCTTAAGCTACAAAAATGGGAGTGGTACTAGTAACCCTAAAGTAGTCCATGCAAGAGGGAACCTTGTGGATGAAACAGGAAGTACTCTACATAACCTACTTGACTAGTTTTTACCATTTGTGAGATTTAGCCTCAAAGTTATCTCGTATCACGACCCCAGGAGAGTACATGCTAGATGCATTTATTTCCCACTATGTTTAAAGGGGGTAAAGTAAAGCCGAGATACTCCAAGAATTAGTCAGTGTGACTTTTCTTGGAAAATCGAGCTCGCTCTTAGATAACTTGTGACACCTAGTTGAGTGAACCACCTAGGAAGCCATCTTTGACTAGGAGCCAACTTGGACCATATCAAAACCAATTTGAGTTGGGAACCATTATTCATCACAAGACATGTGAAGCATTAATTTTTCTTAGTTTTTCATTTTCCCTAAGGCAAGGTGAAACTCTGCCAAAGTGAGACCAACATTTTTAAACACCAATTGATCTACTTCCTTCACTTTCTTTTGAAACTTTGTTGATCAGAAGAAGAGTGACTACCATTGTTTTGCTAATTTATTGTATTCACCACTTTTGTGTCTTTTTATGCTCATCTATGTTTGTAGTTGAGTTATTAAATGTCTAAAGTGTGTGGAGATGTTCTCATATCATTGATAGCCTTTTTGATCTTGATACCCAAGTCAAGATCATCATTTCATCACTTTGATTCTCCTTTGAACGGTTATTTTGTTTATAATGTGTCACTAAAATTTTGGTATTTACATCTAGTTTCTTGTAAACTTGACCTAAATAGCTATATTGCGATGTTACGCTATATACGCTTTAACAATTCCTAAATATACTCTAGCTTTTGTTTGATTCCAATTATTACCTCGATTTTAAAAAGTGTTAGTGTTACCACTTGTGCGTGTTATATCAATATCATCTTGATATCAATACCTTACTTTCTCACAAAGTTTGGTTAACATATCTTGGTGACATTGTTGTGTCACTCACAATTGTAACTGACTCTTTTTGGAATATAGGTCTTGATTGGATTTGGGCATGATTTTAGTATACTTTGTTTGGAGATTGTGTTAACTCCTTGTTATTACTTAAGCCTTGTTCATTTATTTGAACTTGACATAAGTAGTGAAATTTTGTTAATCATCTTAAAACATCAACTACCTTTTCGAAATAGACTTAGGAAGTATATCATTTGATTGATTGGTCTAGAACTAAACATTGTGTGATTGTATCTTGTTTCTCACTATTGACTTATTCATTTAGAGAAATCACTTTGTCACATTGATACTTTGACATTCATTATAATTCTTGACATTCTTTTGTGTTTCACTTAGGCTTGATCAATATCTTTTGAGAACATTCAAAACACCTTAGTGAAACTCTCATACATCATGGCCCCTAAAACAAGATTAGGACTTAAAAATAAGGCTTTGAAAACAAGAAAAACACAAACATGAGAAACTTCAAACAAACAAGGGTCAAATACCTTTATTGGCCATGATCTTGGGCCTTTATTATCTACAAAAAAAGAATTAGAGGAGATGATCGATCATAGTGGTGATGAGTTAGAGTCACCACACATGGAATTTGACTTTGACCCCACCTTTTAGATGAATTCCTTTATAGAAACAAAGATCAAGTGCTAGCATGAGTGGTGGAATTAGGGGCTAGAATGCCTATAGAGAAGGAAACAATACCACCCATGAATGAGGATAATGAAGAGGAACGACCTCTCATTAACATGGATGATATCCTAACACATGGCCATACTTCTATGTCAAATGTAGGAAACGATAATGTGGTGGGTTACAAAATTCCCTTCATCAAGATACCACGTAAAGTTAGAATAGAACACGAGAATGTAGAACAACCTCCATGCCACAAAGAAGAAGAAGAACCTCTTGAAGGAGAAGTCACTATTCAACAACAAATCCAAAACCTTAGTAGACAATTAGCATTGCTCACATCTCATGTACAAAAAGAAATGAACAAAAATGTGCATAAGACTAAACCTAAGGTCAAAATTAGTGAACTTCACATGGAAAATCAAGAAGGAGACAATATGGAATATAGTCATGTATATATCCCTACTTCTCCTACTAAAGAGCAATTACTTGCACAAGAAATGTAGTCCATGAAAGTGACGCTTACAAGCCTTTAAGAAGGTAATGTTGGGAATAATAGAAATACCAATATGAAGAGCTATGTCCCCATCCATTTGATAAATCCATGACGCTTCAACCCTTCCCTAAAAGTTTGACATGCCAAAATTTGACAAATATAGAGGGAAAGGTGACTGTGAGATCATGTAAAATATTTTTACATGGCATGCCAAGAAGTGGCCTATAGTGATAATTACCTCATACGACTCTTTCCTAAGAGTCTAGGGGGACAAGCCTTAGAATGGTTCACTCACTTACCTCATGGGTCTATCTTCACATGGACTGAATTGGCAGAAAGGTTTGTTTGACATTTCTCGTATAACATAGAAAAAACATAACCATGGTGGACTTGTGTGGTACTAAACAACGTCCCAATGAAACATTTGCTAGCTTCTTGTAAAGATGGAGAGGGATAGCCAACTGCTTCCCCTATGCGTTTCCTAAAAACAACTTGTGAGTATCTTCGTGCCCAATCTAAACCCTAACATTTATTTCCATTTACAAATGCATTGTGTTCATACCTTTGAAGAGGTCATTGAAAAGGGCATACAAATAGAAAAATACCTCATTGCCAAAGGAACCATCAAAGCACCTTCTAGGGATAATCAAAATGCCAAACCCACGAGAGAAGCCAAAAATATTTAACAAAAAAAAGAATGTGGTGGGAGATGAAATCAAAAATTCCAAATGAGTTCAAACAGTTCAAGCTGGTCAACCTTTTAAACTAACCAAAGGACCTATTCAACCACCACCTAAACATATAACATTCACTCCTCTTAATGATCCTTTGTCTCAGTAATATTGAAACAATTGGATGAAACTCACTGGTGATTCATCCCATGACACAACCTTTTGATGACAATGATCCTAAACCATCATGGTATAAATAACATGACTATTTTGATTTGCATCGCGTCAAGGGTAACAAGACAGAAAAGTGCCTAAGGCTCCATCACTACATCTAAGATGTCATTGAAAATGAATAGATAGAAGTAAACATCCCAGAGAAAACTCAAATGCCAAAAGAAAAGATGGGGATATTCAAAGAACCATTCCCTAAACATGGTAAGTAAGATGAGAAAATGTCAGATCAAGTAGAGTAATAAAAAGTTACAAGGCTGCGAATTACCTCTATACTAAGAGTGACAATAATCACTATGATTCACTCATTGGATGTATTCACTCTTCCAATGACCATGTGAACCATTTGGATAAAGGGAAAGGATTACATTACAGTAATAAGTCGCGCTCATCTCACAATCCCAGAAGCCTCTCCGTCAACCCCACAAGATGGTCAATATAATCTCTTAGAACAACTTGAGAAGACATCTACCAAGATTTCAATCTTGGATCTTCTTAAAATATCAAACGTACATAAGGAAATCTTGTATAAAAATCTCCAGTGTCAGGAGTGCCATCGGAAGTAGACCCTTCACATCTTAAATTTGTAATGGAAAACATTACACCAATTGAATACATATCCTTTAATCATAGGGAGATCCCTAGTGAGGATCCTGTGCATAATCTCCCCCTATATATTGAGGTATTTTTACCCACCAAAAGATAAAACAAGTGCTTGTGGATAATGGATCAAGGTTGAATATATGCACTTTGAAACTAATTAGACAACTGGGACATACATAATAAGATCTATAATCCCATATTATTACCATAACCGCTTATGACAACGTGGAGCGGGATTCATCCAGGGACAATCACATTGCCAAAGGAGGCAGGAACAACTTGTCATTATATAATGTTTCATGTCTTAGAAATGGAACTTCCATATAATATTTTGCTTGCCAACCATGGATTCATGCCATGCAGCCATACCATCAACATTCCATCGGTGCATCAAATTGAAACATGAGGGACACAATATTACAATATAAGGAGATCCAGAGCCTTTTTCTCACTATAGATCTCTCAATAGTTTTATGTGTAAGGCTGTATATACGTGTCCCTCTCGCTAATATAGTTGTTCCTATTCAATCATAAGATATGGAATCATCGGTAGATTCATAATCCCTAAGTTCTTGTGCCCGTGAAGCATATGCATCATGTAACACCCTGAACTCATATTTACTTCCTCCTGAGCATACAAGTGTTGATATGTGATTTCTTGTAAAAGGATGTGTTCCTCGATTAAGAAATCATGCTTGATATGTACTGTATTTTCTTTGCAGATTGCAGATCTTGACTGAGTCGGAATATGATTGGACTCTTTTATTTCTTTCATTTTGTATCTGAGTTTAATCTTATCTCTGAATGAATTACAGAGTTACCCTTCTATAATACCTAGCCTTGGATCAGTGGAATTGATCCAAGTATTGCTTTAATTTTGTTCGTGATGAATTAAAATTATAGACCTTGAACAGGTTGCAAGGTCTAGAAGCATTGAATAAGCTAGTCCGGAGTATGACTCAGGTTGATCATGTGAAATGGATTGGTTCCCGATATCGAAGTATATCTGGAGGGTCTCAATCGTGGACCAGATAATAATTCGGTTTCATATAATTCTGTAGCCTAAGGCGGAACAGGAGCTAACCCTGTTCGAGAATGTATGTTGTAGGTCTTTTTCTGAGTGTACAGAATGTAGACCTAACTGGAATTATTAATGATTAGTAACCTAAAACTAAACCTAACCTAGGGGTTAGATTAGTGTTAATCTAACCTAGACCTAGGCTAAGAGCTGATGTTCTAAGTTAGTATCTATGTGTAAAGTGGTTAGACTAGGTGTTATCCTAAATTCTAACCTAAGTTACTAACCTAACTAGTGAGCAAGAATGTAAAGGGGCCTATGGAGGGGTGCGAACCATGGGCGGCATTTTCTATGTAATTAAATGCATTGGATAAGTATGAAGACAGGTATTGGCGGAGGTTTTAGAAACGGCTAACCTGAGCCGACGTGGCAGGTCGCCAAGACTGAAAATGGTCTGGAGATTTTATTTGTCTGTCGCCAATTTTGGCGGTCGGTGGCAGTTGAGTTTAAGCGGGAAAATTGGAGTGAATGCAATTAATGAGCTTGGAAGTCGAGCTCGGAACTCGCGAGAAGGCATGCAAATTGGAAAGTTGTTGGTTTGTTTGGCTTATCGCGAATTTCGGTTTTCCTTCTGCCTGTTCACTGGTTCTTCGCACCAGTCTTCTTGGAGTTGCATGGCGAGTATGAGGGTATCTAGCTCTTTTCTCTGGCAAGGAAAGTATATATGTCATGGAGATAGCAAAATCTTGTTGGTCGCTCTAACTTGGAAAAGGAAAAGGAAGTCCGAGCTCTTTCAGTGGTCTGCTTCGGAATTTTGAGCAAAAATCTAGGCATGTTAGGCCCTAACCTTTAAAAATCTTGTTGTCTTTCAAGTGATTTCATTAGAACAACTCTGTTCAAATGACTTATGGAAATAGATGATTTCCTATGGTTGTCTTGTGTGATTTGGTACTGTATCTTTATGTTGTTCGTTTTTCAAATTTAACCCTTAATGGGTGTGTGATGTATTTCGAACTGTTCTCTATTTTATTGTGCTTCACATTCCGGCGTAAGTTTGTGTAACATGTGCTTGAAGGGTATCTTCCGGCTCCGTGAGAACCCGTGCATGCTTCTCTTGCTGGGTTCAGGATACAGTAGAAACTTGTTGATTGAAACTTGTTGATGAGGCTTGTTGTTGATTCTTGTCGGAAAAGATACTGTTGGACTTTTGTGTGAATGTTCAGTCTTATTGGACTTCTTTGCAAGTTTGTGGTGGTTATCATTGGTGAAGGTTACAGAACCTAGTAGGGCTTCGCTATGGTATTTTAAGTTATTTTGAACGAATAACTTATTGTGTTTCAGTATTTCATTGCGCCCTTTTTGGAAATTGTGTATTCCTTGCTTTGTGGTTATGGGTTTCAACCCGTTATCAGTATGCAATATGTATATATTCATATTTTGTTGTAATCAGAACGACTCTGTGGAGTCGATTGAATGATTTACTTATATTTGGACCTCTGTTCAAGTTAAATATAATTGAATATTGGTAATTGATGAGCCAGTGACTTGAGGGAATAACATGTACTAAGACCTCTGTTATTTGTAAGAATACCTTCGTGTTGCAAGGATTTTATGGTACAGATTCTTTGGGTGTATTTTTACGTTTACATTCTGTGCAAACTTGTGCGAAGAATTGGCAAAGGGTCAGTCGGGTTCCTTGTGTTGAAATCAGTATTTAAATTTGCTTTTGCCTGATTTTTTATGTACACCATTGATTTGCCCAGATGGAATCATTGCAACAATTTGTCTTGCCACTGTTGTTCGGGTTCAGTTGAATTCGTGGAAGTTATCCTGTATTTTCTTTTGCCTCAGTTAAAACTTGACTTGGTATACTGTTGTTTTGACATTGTGGGATTTCCTGAGTAATGATTTATATCAAGTAATGCGGCCTTGTATAAATGAATCGTGAATGCTATACGTCTGATTCCGATTGCGTACAGATGTAAATATAGAATGATATGTTTCCTTTCTGTTTTCCTAGTTGGATGAGGTTGTGTATGTTACGGAATTTGTAGGATAATCTTCACATAGTCTTATGGAAACATCAAATTTCTTAATGCGATGAAGTTTGTTGTTGGCATTGCGATATAATAAAAGTTCTTGATTTTAAAGTTCGCATACAACAATACTTATTAGTTGGGACAATGTTGAGGATAGAGTGGTAATTGGACCGAAATTCTCACCGAAATGGAACAATGAAGTTAAGCTCGATTCGCGAATGACTAAAGGAAGCAATGGATAGACGTAAGAGAAACTATCTTTGACCTTAAGCGGGTTGATAGAAGGTTTGAGCTTGGTGATAAGGTTTTTCTTCGTGTTAAACCTAGAAAGAGTTCAATAACTTTTGGCAAGGCTGCCAAGTTGTCACCTCGATTCGTGGGACCTTTCGAAATTGTCGAAATAATCAATCCTGTAGCTTATCGTTTAGCATTGCCACCTGCTTTATCTCGCATGCATGATGTTTTCCATATTTCTTTGCTTAAGAAATACGTTTTAGATCTATCACATGTTTTAAATTGGAATTCCTTGCGCAGGCCCAAGACCCAGGAATAATCGTGGTTAAACCCACACGAGTCTTTGAAACTCGCCAATGCATTTAAGAAATCGTGAAATACAACAATGTAAGGTCCAGTGGGACCAGTTTAACGAAGAAAGTGCAACTTGGGAAAACCTGGAAGAGATGAAAATGGATTTTCCTTCTCTTTTTCAATAGAATGAAATCTGTTGACAAAACATTCTTTTAAGAACTTTTTTTTTTTTTGAATTTATGGAAGCCAGATGAAGGCAAACATTATTCAGGTTGAATAAAATGTGTTGTGACATTGATTTCTGGAACTATTCAAATATGAAATAGTCACATTATTTGTGTACTGATACATTGATTGACCTGAAGGTTAATTGAATATGTAATCATCGGGACGATGAATCTTTTAGGAGGGAAGCATGTAACACCCTGAACTGTTGTTACTTCCTCCTGAGCATACAAGTGTTGATATGTGATTTCTTGTAAAAGGATGTGTTCCTTGATTAAGAAATCATGCTTGATATGTACTGTATTTTCTTTGCAGATTGCAGATCTTGACTGAGTCGGAATATGATTGGACTCTTTTATTTCTTTCATTTTGTATCTGAGTTTAATCTTATCTCGGAATGAATTACAGAGTTACCCTTCTATAATACCTAGCCTTGGATCAGTTGAATTGATCCAAGTATTGCTTTAAGTTTGTTCGTGATGAATTAAAATTACAGACCTTGAACAGGTTGCAAGGTCTAGAAGCATTGAATAAGCTAGTCCGGAGTATGACTCAGGTTGATCATGTGAAATGGATTGGTTCCCGATATCGAAGTATATCTGGAGGGTCTCAATCGTGGACCAGATAATAATTCGGTTTCATATAATTCTGTAGCCTAAGGCGGAACAGGAGCTAACCCTGTTCGAGAATGTATGTTGTAGGTCTTTTTCTGAGTGTACAGAATGTAGACCTAACTGGAATTATTAATGATTAGTAACCTAAAACTAAACCTAACCTAGGGGTTAGATTAGTGTTAATCTAACCTAGACCTAGGCTAAGAGCTGATGTTCTAAGTTAGTATCTATGTGTAAAGTGGTTAGACTAGGTGTTATCCTAAATTCTAACCTAAGTTACTAACCTAACTAGTGAGCAAGAATGTAAAGGGGCCTATGGAGGGGTGCGAACCATGGGCGGCATTTTCTATGTAATTAAATGCATTGGATAAGTATGAAGACAGGTATTGGCGGAGGTTTTAGAAATGGCTAACCTGAGCCGACGTGGCAGGTCGCCAAGACTGAAAATGGTCTGGAGATTTTATTTGTCTGTCGCCAATTTTGGCGGTCGGTGGCAGTTGAGTTTAAGCGGGAAAATTGGAGTGAATGCAATTAATGAGCTCGGAAGTCGCGTGAAGGCATGCAAATTGGAAAGTTGGTTTGTTTTGCTTATCGCGAATTTCGGTTTTCCTTCTGCCTGTTCACTGGTTCTTCGCACCAGTCTTCTTGGAGTTGCATGGCGAGTATGAGGGTATCTAGCTCTTTTCTCTGGCAAGGAAAGTATATATGTCATGGAGATAGCAAAATCTTGTTGGTCGCTCTAACTTGGAAAAGGAAAAGGAAGTCCGAGCTCTTTCAGTGGTCTGCTTCGGAATTTTGAGCAAAAATCCAGGCATGTTAGGCCCTAACCTTTAAAAATCTTGCTGTCTTTCAAGTGATTTCATTAGAACAACTCTGTTCAAATGACTTATGGAAATAGATGATTTCCTATGGTTGTCTTGTGTGATTTGGTACTGTATCTTTATGCTGTTCGTTTTTCAAATTTAACCCTTAATGGGTGTGTGATGTATTTCGAACTGTTCTCTATTTTATTGTGCTTCACATTCCGGCGTAAGTTTGTGTAACATGTGCTTGAAGGGTATCTTCCGGCTCCGTGAGAACCCGTGCATGCTTCTCTTGCTGGGTTCAGGATACAGTAGAAACTTGTTGATAGAAACTTGTTGATTGAAACTTGTTGATGAGGCTTGTTGTTGATTCTTGTCGGAAAAGATACTGTTGGACTTTTGTGTGAATGTTCAGTCTTATTGGACTTCTTTGCAAGTTTGTGGTGGTTATCATTGGTGAAGGTTACAGAACCTAGTAGGGCTTCGCTATGGTATTTTAAGTTATTTTGAACGAATAACTTATTGTGTTTCAGTATTTCATTGCGCCCTTTTTGGAAATTGTGTATTCCTTGCTTTGTGGTTATGGGTTTCAACCCGTTATCAGTATGCAATATGTATATATTCATATTTTGTTGTAATCAGAACGACTCTGCGGAGTCGATTGAATGATTTACTTATATTTGGACCTCTGTTCAAGTTAAATATAATTGAATATTGGTAATTGATGAGCCAGTGACTTGAGGGAATAACATGTACTAAGACCTCTGTTATTTGTAAGAATACCTTCGTGTTGCAAGGATTTTATGGTACAGATTCTTTGGGTGTATTTTTACGTTTACATTCTGTGCAAACTTGTGCGAAGAATTGGCAAAGGGTCAGTCGGGTTCCTTGTGTTGAAATCAGTATTTAAATTTGCTTTTGCCTGATTTTTTTATGTACACCATTGATTTGCCCAGATGGAATCATTGCAACAATTTGTCTTGCCACTGTTGTTCGGGTTCAGTTGAATTCGTGGAAGTTATCCTGTATTTTCTTTTGCCTCAGTTAAAACTTGACTTGGTATACTGTTGTTTTGACATTGTGGGATTTCCTGAGTAATGATTTATATCAAGTAATGCGGCCTTGTATAAATGAATCGTGAATGCTATACGTCTGATTCCGATTGCGTACAGATGTAAATACAGAATGATATGTTTCCTTTCTGTTTTTCCTAGTTGGATGAGGCTGTGTATGTTACGGAATTTGTAGGATAATCTTCGCATAGTCTTATGGAAACATCAAATTGCTTAATGCGATGAAGTTTGTTGTTGGCCGCGATATAATAAAAGTTCTTGATTTCGACCTTGGGTCGAAAAGCCTTACTGTGTTTAGAAGGGACTAGCTTGGGCTATAGGTTTATGTGCGGGATTGTTAGCATGTTAGTCTTTGTTGCAAAACTATCCTGTTTTAAGCTAGACTGAACTAAGCCGTCGACTGCACCTCGACAGGCAATGTGGAGAAACCCATCTAGTTTGCCGCTTCTTGTGGAAGGTCTTGTGAGTCTGTTGGTTGATAGTCATCACTATAGGCATGTTAGCTACTGTACAGAAGCTTTGCTGTGTTCGATTTTTATTTAAACAGTGATTTTTCTTGTGGCTCGTCGGACTTATTCGTATGCATGTAGGATGAAGGCTTTCCATATGAGGAGACGGTACAGTCATGAGCTTGTGTGAAGGGAAATGTGAATGATTTGTTTCTTTCTCTTCTATCATAACAATGCATGTCGATATCTGTTTAACAGTTGGAATTGTTTTTGTATCATATTGATGGAATCACGATTTGTTATGATATTCCTTTTTCTGATGAAAGTAACGATTTGTTCAATATTGCTGATCTTGGATTCAAGATAATTGCTTTGGATACTTTCGTTCTTGATTTCTAATATTTGATGAAATAATTGAGAAGTGTTTAAGACTATTTTGTAACGATGATAGAGTTACACATTTGTAGCCATTTTTGTATTTCAAAAGGCATAGTCTGAATATGTTTATTTGTTTGGAGAATTGATCTCATTTAAACAGGGTGTTTAATGAAAACAATTGACGGATTGCAATTGTTTTAAAAGTTAGTGCTTATCATGCTCAGTTCATCGAACTGACTCATGTTGACTATTTTTGCAGATGGTTGCCGTAAGTGGTAAAAGCAATGCAGATCTGACCGGATGATCAGATTGTTTAATTTGATTTATAATGAATTACAGCTTGATTTTCTAAATGTACTAAATGTGGAAAGATGTTTCTTTTCCGTTGAGCATTGTATCAAGTATGCTGAATGCCTAAAATGTATTTGTATAGTTCTGAAAGGAATGGAAATAAGTATTTGTTACTTATGTGTTGTATTCTTAATTCTGATAGTTGACCTTCTGCGGTTTATATACCAGAGTGGCAATGTTATCTTGTGTAATTTGGATGCTTTTGTGATTGTCAATGAAAGCTTATAAGAAAATGTGATTGAATTCTTATGAGTGTTTAGTAGTTCTAATTTGTTCTATCGAAAGCTAAATTGAAATTTAAATCATTGTCTTTCTAAAAGATAGGGCTAAAATGAACTTAAGCAGAACGCTAATCAAGCTGAATTAAATTACTAATCCCTAGTCCTGAGCATGACAGGACAACATTAAATTGGATTCTTAACCATTTATATCTTGATGCTAATAAGAATGATATAAATTCAGTTAAGAGAACTGATATAAATCTAATGGGGTTCAGATGACAATCTCATGTGAAGATTATGAGATATTGTCCAATTCTGTTGTTTTAGAATCATGTATATTCTAATAACTCCTTGATGAGATCTTGACCTTATTACCTCTACCATGTAATGGGTTTTATTGAGGAAGGTCGTCTTAAGACGAAGAATCCAGGGATCGGGAAAGGCTAACCTTAGGGGAAAGTCTTTAATGTAATTTAAAACTCAACGTGCGTAACGCATATTATTAAGTAAATCTTTTCGAGGTGGATTTAAAGGTTGACGGCACAAGTCAACTGCAGGGCTGTACCTCCGAGAAGATTAGGATCTTCTCGAAGTTACAACAATGCAGGTGACTTATGACGACACCCTTTGCATTGATCGCTAAGATTTACACTTTGATCTCGAACGAGTTACTCAGGGACCGATTAGGAAGGTGGTCATGTTATAAGGCTGCCTAGGAGATTCGGGGTATCATGACACACTGGTTTAACTGCAGGGTTAAACCAGTATGTCATCGTATCCCTAATCCTCGTGGGCATCCATATAACATTATCACCTTGATAATCTGTCTCCGAGTGATTAAGTTGTGATAGGAAGGACTGACAGAAGTCGGTATAAGACATTCTATATAACATAAGAATGGGGTGAAGGGCGTATTCTAGATTGACGAGTATGTTGTTAAGGAATACGAGACATAAATAGTATGTTTCAAATCTTTGGCCAAAGTATCGCAAGCTGCTGATTGCGTTGTCCTAATTCACCTAGTCTAAGGGATGAGATGCCGATGAATAATGGTAACAATTATTCAGTTAGGTTCCTTCGACAGAGCATTCTGAATCCCAGAGTAGGGAAGAGAACCGCAAGAGTGAAGTGTTAAATAAAAACGCTAACTCTTATTACTCATGAATAGATCGGTAGATTACCGTCATGGAATGAATAGATCGGAGGTACTCCAGTCATTACAACTGCATATGGTTGTCTGCATTATAAGAATGGTTATTTGATTTGTGAGTTCTAAATTATGTATTTAGAACCAAGATGCAATTATCAAAAAAAATAAAAATCACTTGTTCTAAGGTATAAATTGAGGATGTTACACATCAAATTTTCCTCTTGATTCATTGGAGATGAAGGTTCTAGACTACGGTTATGGAGAATATAATGTGAAAAAGCTCTCTTATTTTTGGACCTATCATTGTCACCTAAAACTAGAGGCCGATCAACTATCATTTCAGATGGCATAGAGATGAGAGAACTATTAGGACATTATTACCTGGGGGGTTACTTCTTGAGGAGAAATTATTGGACCCACCTACGACTTGGGTCTCGGAAGATACTCAGCCAACTTGCTACCAAATCCCTAAGTTTGAGAAGTCTAGTCGAATGATGTATTCTATGGGATACAAGGGTCTAGGATGTGGAAATAATGAACAAGGACTGAGAGAACTAGTTCCTCTCCCACGTTTCAAGACACTTTGTTGAGTTGTGGAGCTTAATTACTTTGAATTAACATGCAATATGAAACTTCTTGGAGAACACAATAACCAACATCGATTATGGAGGGACCGACATCGGTCACCTATGACCGGCATTGGTCAGGAAAGAAGGAACCAACATCGGTTAGGGATAACCAACATCAGTTACTGTGCGGGGAGTGTTTTATTTAAATCTCGGGAATTAGATCTATTTTTAGTATTAAAGTAGATATATTGATTATAATTGCATGGCTAAGTGCCCTAAGTTTGTATACACCTATATAAGCATGAAAGCTAGGGTTTAGAAGTAAGAATTAAGAACTTACAAAATTTGATGATTATTGTGAGAATAATTGTGAGAGAGAGAATTCTTGGAGAAGAAGCAAAAGCTTGAGGGAAATAAATTACTTGAACATTTGAGAGGTGTGGAAGATTGTAAATATTCAATTGTATATCTTGTCAAAGCTTTGTGTAATAGATTGGCTTGTTTCTTGGTGGACATAGCTCACACTTGGGTGAACCATGTTAAATCGGTGTTGAATTATATCTCTTGATTTGTGTATTTCTTCTAGTAGAATATCCACTTTTATTTGCATGTATGATTACAATCGATATATTATTTTTACAACCGATGTGGTAACCCCAAAACTAGTATCGAGCTTTGTTTGAGGGTTTTTTGCTTTGATAGATTTACTCACGAGGGGTTTTCTGATTGAGTGGTAGCTATAACAATGGAATAACAAAATAAATACATGGTAGAAAAATTTGATAGATGAAATTATCAATTATAGAAGATGTAGATTGAGGATTATCTCGTATCAAAGAGATTTGTATTTACCATTGGATGAGAGTTCTAGACCTACGAAGATGACCGATGAAGAATGGAATATTCTTGATAGAAATACTTTGGGATATATAAGATTGAGCCTAACAAAGATCTGTGGCTACTAATATTATAGAAGCAACTTCTACGTAGGGTTAATAAAATCTATTGCTAATTTATATGAAAAAGCTAGTACTTCAAATAAAGTTTATTTGATGAAGAAAATATTTAGTTATAAGATGCATGAAGTTGGATCTGCATCTAGTCATTTGAATTATTTCGATCTATTGTAAATCAATTAAAATCGGTTGATATACCATTTGATGATGAAGTGAATAAATTTTGTTCTTATATTATTTACCTGATAGTTGGGATAACTTGGCAATGGTTGTTAGTAATATAACATCGATAATAATATTTTGAAGTTTTATGATGTGGTTAGTATAATCTTGAATGAAAAATTCGCGGGAAGAGTACATAGGAATCATCATCTGAGAATGATTTGAATGTAGAAAGTAAGGGCAAGCGAAGGAGAGATCCAAGAGTAAGAGTAATGGGAAATCAAAGGAAAGGGATAACAAATCTAAATTCAGAAGTAAGGGATTTAATTGTTGGAAATTTAGAAATAAAGGACATGCAAAGAAATATTGTTGGTCAAAGGATAAGAGAACCAACAACCAGACAAAGGTAAAGAAACAAATCTTGCTACAGCAGAGGTAATGTAAGATGATCTTATTCTTACTTTAGATAATAGAATTGAATCATGGGTTTTAGATTCAAGAGATTCTTTCCATGCAACCCCTAATAAGGCTTATTTCAGAAATTATGTTCAGGGAAATTTTGGACATGTTTATTTGGGTGATGATGAACCTTGCAATAGTACTAGTAAAGGGCAAGTTCATCTAAAATTATAGAATGGAAATACATGGGTATTAAAAGATGTGAGGCATGTGCCAAGCCTCAGGAGGAATCTTATTTCTATAAGGAAACTAGGTGAATTTGGTTGCATGGTTAATTTTATAGGAGACTCTTGGAAAGTCACTAAGGGTGCTTTTGTTATGGCAAGAGGTAAGAAGGTAGGAACGTTATATTTATCTACCTGTGTTACTGGTTCCTTTTCTGCATTATCTACTTTAGATTCAGATGCATGTATATGGCATAATCGATTGGGCCATATGAGTCAAAAAGGAATGTAGATCTTAAATGCTAAGGGTAAGTTATTAGATTTGAAATATTTAGATATTGATTTTTGTGAGCATTGTGTTTTTGGAAAGTAAAAGAGAGTGATATTCATCAAACTTGGGGAAAATAAGGAGTATAAATTGGATCTTGTACACTTAGATGTGTGGGGACCAGCTCAAGTAGATTCTCATGGAGGATCCTAGTATTATGTTACTTTCATTGGTGATGATACAAGAAAGGTATGGGTTTATTATATTAAATGTAAATCTGATGTTTTTGATAATTTTAAAAGATGAAAATCCCTTATTGAGAATGAATCAAATTCAAAGTTAAAGTTCTTTAGATCTAACAATGGTGGTGAATACTTGTAACAAGAATTTCAATGATTATTTTTTTAGTGAATCGGATACATAGAGAAAGAACGGTTCCAAGAACACCATATGAGAATGGTGTTGCGAGAGAGAATGAACAAGACAATTATGAAACGTGCTAGAAGTATGAGAATAAATTACGGACTGCCCTTCCAGCTTTTGGCAAAAGCGATTGATACAAAGGTTTATTTGATTAACCATGGGCCTTCAAGTTCACTAAATGGAGGGGCCTTCAAGTTCACTACATGGAAGAATACGAGAGAAAATTTGACCGAAAAGAAGTAGATCTTTCTTTTCTTAAATTTTTTGGTTCGAATATTTTATGCATATTGATAAGGAAAATGGGAAAAATTTGGATGCAAAATCCAAGAGATGCACTTTTATTGGTTATGGATTTAGTGCTTTGATTTCATTTTTGGGATTTCGAGAATTCTAAAAGTATTAGGAGTCGTGATATTGAATATAATGAAAAGATAATGTACATGGATCAAATTTTGGTACACAAGGATGAACTAGTTGAGAAGTTTGTGAATGAAAATGAACTTTCGGATTTAAAAGTAATATCGATAGGGTTACATAATAACCAATGTCGGTTGACCCCTGATTGACATCAACAAGCAAACCGGTATTGGTTACAGAAGAGCCAAACCGACATCGGTTAGCAAAACTAACTTTGGTTATAGGTGACCGGCGTCAGTCACTGACATATTTGGATACAAATGTCCAAGAGGTCTAGAATGAGCCTCCAATACCCCAAACTCCTGTGAGAAGCTCACAAAGGGTAAGTAAACATCCAGAAATATTTACACCTTCTCTATTTTATTTGTTATTGACTTATAATGGTGAACTAGAGAGTTTTGAAGAAGCAATGTAGGATAAGATCCATGTCTAGTGAGAGCATGATATAGATGAGGAGATGGAATCCTTGGAATAGAACCAGACTTGGGATTTGGTAAAGTTTCCAGTAGGTAATAGGAAATTGTAGAACAAGTGGGTTTATAGGATCAAAGAAGAAGAGGGTGGACATAAAATGTACAAGGTAAGGCTTGTAGTAAAGGGATTTTCACAGAAAGTAGGTATTGACTTTGGTGAAATATTTTCTCTTGTTGTAAAGATGACTTCTATTCATACTGTATTAAGTTTAGTTGCAGTAGAATATTTTCATTTAGAGAAGATAGATGTGAATACGTCTTTCCTTCATGGTGATTTGGATGAAGATATTAATATGTAGCACCACTTGGGTATGAAGTCAATGGTAAGGAGAAATTAGTGTGCAATTTGAAAAAGAGCCTATATGGGCTCAAACAAGCTCCAAGGAAATGGTAAATGAGGTCTGATAGTTGTATGCATGAGCATGGTTACTTGAGATGTGAATATAACCATTGTTTTTATTTCAAGAAGCTTGAAAATGGGAGCTATATTATTTTGTTACTATATGTTGATGATATGCTTATTGCAGGATCTAGTATGCAGGACATTGGTGAGCTTAAGGGAAAGTTAGCTTACACATTTTCTATGAAAGATTTAGGAGCTGAAAAAAATCCTTGGCATGCAAATAAACAGAGACAAGAAGAACAAGAAATTGTATTTTCTCGGGTGGATTATATCTACGAGTGTTAGAAAGTTTCAAGATGCGAGAATGTAAAACTTGTTAGTACACCTATGGCCGAAACTTCAAATTGAGAAAAGATCAATGTCCATCATCACATTAGGAGGTCAAATACATGACATGAGTGTCATATGCTTCAATGATTAGGAGTATCATGTATGCTATGGTTTGTACCAGACCAAAAATTACATAGGAAGCGGGAGTTATGAGTAGATATATGGACAATCCGGGTAAAGAGTATTGGAAATCAGTCTAATGGATACTCGGGTATTTGAAAGGGACATCTAGCACGCAGTTATGCTATGGAGGTTCGATATTTCTTTATGTGGCTATGTTGATTTGGATATGGCTGGAGATATGGATGGTAGAAAGAGCGCTACTTGATATATTTTCATAGTATGTGGGATGACAAAGTTAGCTATATTTAAAGATTGCTTTGAAGGTTATGGATTTTTCTACTACAGAGGCAGAGTATGTTACAGCTACAGAGGCTAGCAAGGAGATGATATGGATGAGTAGATTCATGGAAGAGTTAGGAAAGGAGCAAGATGATTGCAAATTGTTCAGTGACAGTCAGAGTGTAATTCATTTTTAAAAGAACTCAACATTTCGTTTGAGAACAAAACACATTTAGTTGAGGTATCACTTCATATGGCAGGTATTGGAGGATGGGAAGTTGAATATGGAAAATATTCATACGAGTGAGAACCATATGGATATGCTAACAAAGCTATTAACAAAGGAGAAGTTGGAGATACACTCCACTTTTGTTTCTCTTTGAATTTGAGACTTGAAGAGAAAGAAAGAAAGCTAAGGCGGGATCCAAGAATGATGATATACATGTATGGTGTAGTAAATAATCTCCAAGTGGGAGATTGTTGAGTTGTGGAACTCAATTACTTCAAATTAGCATGTAATATGAAACTTGCTGGAAAACACAGTAATCGACATCGGTTATGGAGGGACCGAAATTGATCACTTATGACTGTCTTCGGTCAGAAAGAAGGAACCGACATTAGTTAGGGCTAACGACGTCGGTTACTGTGCGGGAGTGTTTTATTTAACTCTTAGGAATTAGATCTATTTTTAGTATTAAAGTAGATCTATTGATTATAATTACATGGCTAAGTTCCCTAAGTTTATATACACCTATATAAGCATGAAAGCTAGGGTTTAGAAGAAATAATTAAGAAGAACTTGCAAAAGTTGATGATTATTGTGAGAATAATTGTGAGAGAGAGAATTCTTGGAGAAGAAGCAAAATCTTGAGTGAAAGAAAGTATTGTACATCTAAGAGGTGTGGAAGATTATAAATCTTCAATTATATATCTTGTCAAAGCTTTAGATAATAGATTGGCTTGTTTCTTGGTGGATGTAGCCCACACTGGGTGAACCACGTTAAATTTGGTGTTGATTTATATCTCTTGTTTTGTGTATTTCTTCTAGTAGAATATCCACTTTTATTTGTATGTATGCTTAGATATGATATATTATCTATACAATTGGTGTGCTAACCCCAACAATAAAGATATGGTATCGTCATTTGGCCTATATGTTCTTAGCACGGAGATAGCTATGATTATTTAGACAAATGACACATATTCCCACTATAGCCAATACGAGGATCTTTCCTCCACAAAACTATTCATTTATATCGATGTCCTTACCTTAACCCCCATTGAACCTAAAATTGACCTTGTGTAGTGCTCCACCTCGGGACACCGAAAAAATAGGCCACTAAGTCGAATTATTATTATTTTTAATAGTGAACTAATGATCTTCTTAACCCCCTTTTATTAATATTTAATTCATATTAATTATTAATTTATGACCAAAATGCTAGCCCAATGCAAACTTGATTATTTTATTCTACTAAGTATTAATTTAAAAACATAAGGTTTACTAAGTCTATACAACCCTTTTTAACTTGGTTAGTCCTACTTTTAATTAGTTGCCACACCCCTTTTAAATTAATTCACATTCCCACAATATTTCCCATATCCAAAAGTGTGTAGGGTGGATTGTGGGCCCTAGGATCAAATAGATCCCAGCCCTAGATCTAATTTTATCCTAAACTTTCCCTAAGCATCTCTTTATCTCCTTTTGTTTTTATCTCTTTCTTTCATTTTGTTTTCTTTCATTCTTGTTTTCTTGCTTTCTTGTTGCAGGTTGTCTATGGGAAGCTATGGAGTTTTACTATACCACATTGTAATTGTATGAGAGATTTAAACAATGAAAACAAACATTTCTTTTTTTTTTGTTTAACACACACACACACACACACACACACACACACACACACATATAAACCCCAAAGGGGTCAGCCACACACACACACACATAGCACTTTGGATGAAGGCGGTGGATCTGCAGAGAGGGGGAGTGTGGAGGGACAGGGTTGTGTCCGTGGTGGGGGGTTTGGAGTGGGCTGCGCAGAGAGAAAGGGAGGGAGAGGGTCCGCGTGGAGGGGAAAGGGACATGCGGTGGCGGGGACAGCGAACGGGAGGCGGTGCAAGTGTGGGGAGGCATGGGACATGGTGGACAACGGGGTGACCGGGGAAGGACAACGGTGTAGGGTTGGTATGGCTATGGATGGGTGGGGGAGGGGTTTGGCCTCCCGAACAACAAAATAAAACATTTTTTTGTGTTTATTTATTTTTGTTTATTTTTTTTATAACGTTTAGATTATATATATATATATATAGTTTGTTTTTATATTAAGTTATATATACATAAATAACAAAGTATATTCTTAAATATATTATAATACAATTATATTATAATATATAACCAGTAAAAATACTCGATATGATATCAAATATTTGATTTATAATAAATAAATTATAATACATCTAAAATTTCAAAAAAATTAGAACATAACATAGGTTTTCAAAGAAATGAGCTCTATGGGATTCATAGGATGAAAATATACAACTAGATTCATACCTGAAATAAATTTGTAACTATGTAATTTATTAAACAAATTTCAATAAGTTGTGAATAATAAGCTCTAGATTTGAAAACTATATGGACTATACAAATCTGAAAACTAAATGATCTTTATGAGAACAATAAGGTGATTCCCTTCCATATGTAAAAAGAAGAAAAAAATGCAGAAAACTATTTCACATGATAAAAGAAACTTGGAGTTAAGTTTTACAACTTAGTGAAGGAGAAGGAATGTTCATTTTTGCTTTTACTAATATTTCTATTTCATATTGGTAAAAGAAAGAAAAGAGAACTAGTTGTGCTTTATTATATAAGTTTCAAAGAAAATTTAAGAAAAAATTGCACTCCAAGAATGATATTTCATTTTGCATTCAAACATGTTACAACATTTTGCAAGAAAGAATTTTATATCAAGAATAACACTACATCCAATGATCTACTTTCTCTCCAAGTGGGGTTACAACAAGTTCATATAAAAGAGAAATATCTAATACAATATTTCTTATCAAGGAGCTCAAAACTCACTATAATTTTTTTTTTTTATTTTTAGATACATGAAACTACTCAAGAAAGAAATATTACAAAGCTTCTTTACAAGGATGAGAAGGGTTTCTCAACTAAGTCTTACTCAAGTTTAAAAGTAATTTTCAAATACAAAAAGAAGGATTTACAATACAAGAAGTTTCTACAAGGCCATATCCTTAGAGTTACAAAGAGATAGTGTCCACAAAGAGAGAGAAGATGCCAAAAGAACTCCAACTACCACCAACTTGAGATCCAACTTTAAATGCCTTCATGGAATCCATGCAAGGAGAAGAAGCTTGTTTTCCACCCAACCATAGGCATCATTACATGCCTTTCCCAAGATTGGGATGCATGCTAGCCTCCCCCAAGCCCATGGTAAAGAGGACAACTATCCACAACTATGCACGAGAGTGAGGGTGAAAAACAACATTACATTCATACAAAAACAAGGCAAAAACTAAGACAAGACTCCAAATGTTACAAATATGAACAAGAGAAGAAACCATGTTCTACTTCAAAAATGGGGAAGAGAAAAGAAAGTTCTCCAAATGTCATAACCAACATTAAATTCACAAAAGCAAGATCTCCATATCCTCCTTATTTCTCCATTTTCGTTCAAGCCCTCCTTATTCCTCCACCCTTTCACCAATCCTTCTTGGAAGGATTTTCAAACCCCAAAGGGGTTTCCTTACCAAGAATGGGGAAGGGGGTTCATGCCAAATGACCCACTTTCCCCACCTCAACCATTTGAGGGGAGTAACTAAATCCTGCAAGGCTTTCCCATCAATCCTATAAGGATTGAGAGGGAAAAATTCTGTTCTTTTCCCCACAAGCTCCAAAACTCCATCATGCCATATGATGGAGGGAGAAAAATCAAATAAACAACAAAAAAATATTTATACAACAACAAACATTTCCAAGAAAACAACTAATATCTAGCATGTATAACCAATACAAAGAAGCTCAAGAAGCCTAGGTCTCAAAGAAAAACTCTCCAAACTTCAATCTCTTCCACTTCTTGACCCAAGAAAACTCTAGCTCCCAAACCACAAGACTCCAAGCAAAAGCTCTAAAGAAAAAAGTTCTCTTCTTTTCCCATGAGGGGAATTTGAAGAGGGCAAGTAAAAATCCTCACAAAGAAGGGTCTCCTTCAAATTCAAATATGCCAAAGATAAATGAGAGAAAGGATAAAATGACTTTTAGCCCTCTTCTCCCAAATTACTCTAAATGATAACAAAACAATTCTTGTGCAACTTTTAACAAACACACTAATCCATACCCCTTACATGGATGTGACCAAAGAAGAGGTAAAAAGGGAGGAAAACTCCATTTAGCCTTGAAATAAGCCCCTACCTATTAGGTAGGGTCCAAGGGCTCATTTTCATGTTAAGGGAACTCCCAAACTAAAAAGGGGTCCCTAAAAATGCCTAAAATAACCCAATTTCAGGTTTGACAAATTTGGCACAAGGTTAGAGGGTGTGGGGCCCACCCAAGGGTTCACATGTGACCCTAAACCCTCTATATTAAGTACATCATTAAACTAATTCAAAACTTAATGCAAGTGGGGTCATTAATTCCCCAAAACAAGTTTACAACACAAACTAAACACCCTAAGCAAAATTAATAATTACAAGACATATTACATTACAAATGAGGGTCACCCATGGTGCCCAAAACAATAATTCTAACACTAAGGCCTCAAGAAATAAACATGGCTAGGACTTAGCCCATGGGCTACTTGTGCAAAGTTGCGTAGCTGGCCTGAGTCCCACGTTCTCCTATGACCTGTCACTTGCACACTCATTGCACACATTAAACACACTTGTCTGATAAAATATAAATCAACTACTAAATAAGATATCAATGAATTATAGGCTAACATATCATCTTTCTGGAATTAGAAAAGTGACAACGTGCACAATCATACACAATTCACCATAGGTTAGACATAATGATAGAGTGACATGTATCCATAGAATCCCAACAAGCAACAAACTGAGTATCCATCAATATAATTACGTTCCAAAACAACATCATATCAATTAGTATCCATGACATCATAAGATAAAGCAACCAACATAGTAATCAAGCTAAATCGGTGTTATACGCCTAAATGTCCATACATGTCTAATCAGATCAAATCTCTTAATGTAATATCCAAAACATATCAAATCTTTGTCAAAACATATCTATGAGTAATGAGAAACAAGTAACTGAGCTATAAAAGTGTGGGCACTACACCTTGTTTACCCTTTCCTTGTCGAATGGGACCAACAACGTCACGTACCACTTGGACCTCTTTAAAAATGATGAGGCCACTGTGGAATTCATGGGAATTCGAGATACAATTCTAATTGGATACCTTAGGAAGGGTTTCTACATTGACTTAAATACCTGTGTGCACTTTGGTGAGGAAGCTGAGATTTGTGGTCAAAAAAACTTATGAAAAAGTGAGGGAAAAATTTCCAACAAAATCCTCGACAAAAGTAAAATTCCAAGTCACACAAAGGTGAAAATCTCTTTGAGTCACCGGCTAAAAAATAAGTAACAAAAGCAATGGATAAGAAAAGTGACCATGCCAAGGTGAAAATATCGTAGAGACCCTTGGAAGAAGATCTCAAACTTCCTCTCGATCCTATGCGTATGGAGGATTTTTCAAAATTCTAGTGGAAGAAACCATCAATGTGATCATTGGAACATACGATGACCCAAAGATAGTCAAATTGGGAGCTTTGCTCTCAACACAAGAGAAAAATACCTTTACCATGCTTATGTGGTAATTTTTAGATATATTCACACGGTCGTATAAGGATATGCCAAGATTGGATCCAAATTTGGTAGTGCATAACTTAGTTGTGCACACGCATACGATCCCATCAAACAAAAATCGTAAAAATGCATCCGCGGGTGGCTCTGTTGGTTAAAGAAGAGCTATAAATATTGTTGGCAGCAAGCTTCATTAGACCTATTGATTACTCAGAATGGATATCAAATATAGTCCCTATACAAAAGAAACCTATTGGGATCATAATTTGTACAGATTTTAGAGACATCAATAAGGTGTGTCCAAAAGATGATTTCCTATTGCCCAATATTGACATGATTGTTTACTCAACCGTGAGATATGAGATGCTATCTTTTATGGATTAATTTTCAAGTTACAATTAGATCAAAATAATAGAGGAAGATCAACACAAGACTACCTTCACAACCCACTTTAGGGGACTTTGTGTTATCAGGTAATGCCCTTTGGCCTAAAAACGTAGGTGCAACATATCAAAGGGAAATGAAAATGATCTTCCATGATATAATTCATGACATCATGGAGGATTATGTCGACAATATCCTAGGAAAATACAAGAAAAGAGCAGATCACCCCGAGATTTTATGTTGTATCTTCAAATGTCTGCAAGGGAATACAAAGTCAGATTAAATCCAAATAAGTACGTGTTTGGTGTGTTGTCGGGAAAGTTACTTGGCTTCATTGTATCATGGAGGGGGATTGAGGTAGACCTAACTAAAGTTACCGCCATTAATAAAATGCCTCCTCCCAAAAACATCAAACAGATGCATAGCTTGCAAGGAAAGATACAATCCATCTATTGTTTCATTTCATAGCTGGCTGAAAAATTCCATTCATTCACCCATCTGCTTAAAAAATATGTTGCCTTTATTTGGGGACCAGAGCAACAACATGCCTTCACCTTGCTTAAGCAATACTTGGCTAACATGCCTGTCCTCATGTCCGTAACTCTTTGCGAACCACTTTTGTTATATATTTTAGATACTCAATTTTCTATTGGTGTGTTGTTTGCCTAATATGACCTAAGTCATAAAGAAAAAGCCATATACTATCTCATTCATACATTAATTTCTTATGAGCTCAATTATCCTCATATTGAAAAAGCTTGTCTGGGTGTTGTTTTCCCCTTCCAAAAACTGTGCCATTACCTATTGAATACTAAAACCAAGCTTATATATAAGGTTGACCCACTCAATTATCTATTATCAAAACCCTCCCTTACGGGAAGAATGACTAATTGGATCATTTTGCTGAGTGAATTTAACATTGAGTATGTACACCAAAAATTGGTTAATGGACAAGTGCTTTCCTATCAGTTAGTAGAAGCGCTATTACCAGGAACATAACTTGTGAGTCTGGATTTTCCAGACAAATCATTAATGTATACTGAGGAATTTTTCATGTGGAAAGTGAAATTTTATGGATCTTTCACTTTAAATGGCTCAAGAGAAGGTGTAGTGCTAATTACCCCTTCAAGAGACCCCATACCACAAGCCTTCCATCTAAGTTTTCCTTACACATATGAAGCGCTCATTGCTAGGATGAAGCTAGCAATCAAATGGGATATCCACCATGTCAAGGTCATTGGAGACTCACAATTGATCATCAAACAAGTCAATGATGAATAAAAATCCAGGATGAAAATATCATCCCCTACAAGAAACTGGTGGAAACTTTGAAAGAATAATTTGTGCGTATTACATTCAAATAGATTCCAAGAGCACAGAATAACTCCATAGATGCAATGGAAACCATGGGTTTGATGCTTTGCGAATTCCACCAGAGAGCAATGATATACCATTATTTGTTGAGAATCTACATCAGCCTGCATATGACATGCTAGAATCCTGCTTGGCTTGTGAATTTGTTGGTCTATATTCCCCATGGTATGCACACATCTATGCCTATCTTAAATACGATACCTTTCCTCCCTGACATATCTTGCTCCAAAAAAAAAAAAATTCTTGTCCGCGAGATAGCTCATTACACCCACTTGGGAGGTATGCTCTATCGTCATGGCTACAATGGGAATCTATTGTGTTGTCTAGATGTAACAGAGTCAGTCCAAGCAATCAAGGAGGCACATGAAGGGGTGTTCGGAACCCATTAAAATGGAATGGTTTTAGAAAATAAATTGTTAAGGGTAGGCTACTATTGGCCTACTATGGAAACATATTGCTGCAACTATGTGAGGAAATGCATGCTATGTCAAAAATATGGAAATTTCATCCATGTGTCATATCCATTACAACCAATCACAACCCCATGGCCATTTTCCAAATGGGGACTTGATTTAATAGGGAATCTCACCCCCACCTCATCTGACAACCATACCCACATCATCATAGCTACGGAATATTTTACTAAGTGGGTGGAAGCCGTTCCTTTGACTTATGTTACAGGTGCTCATATTTCAAAGTTTATCATGAATCACCTTATTTTATGGTATGGCATTCTGGAGGCCATAGTTCGACAATGGAAAATCATTCAAGAACAAGACAATGAAGGACCTTTTTCATTGATTTCAAATTAAATTAAAGTGGTCTACGCCATATTACCCTCAAGGTAATGGAAAAGCCAAAGCCACTGATAAAACATTGGTTTTGATCATGGAAAATATGGTGAGTAAGATAGGTCACAAATAGAATTTTAAAATTCACACATTCATTCCCACTCCTACTAGTGTGACACCCTATTCCATAGTGTTTGGGATAGAATCTATCATCCCATTGGAAATAGATATTCCTTCCCTTAGAATATCTCTTTGGGATTATCTGGACAAGGATGGGGATTACAGAGTGGCTAGGCTAGTAGAATTAGAAATCCTGGATGAAAAGTGAATCTGCATCCTTAACCATCTCAAGGTGTATTTCAACAGGGTCTCCAAAAATTATAAAAAAGGATCATACCTCATTAGTTTGAGGTCGAGATTTGGTCATGAAAGAAAATTAGTTCAACACAAGGGTGGAAAGAGAGAAAAAGGAAAGTTTGAACCACATTGGTTAGGACCTTACGTCATTGTGGAAAAATATGGAACAGGAGCATAAAAACTTGCCCATCCCAATGGTGATGAGCTCCATGATCCTATGAATGCCATGCACCTCAAGCGGTTCTATGCTTAAACATGGCACAAAAATTAAAAAAACACAAAACAAAAAAGTAAAAATGATCAAAATACAAAAAAATCAAAATAAGAGAAAAAGAAAAAGAGAAAGCAAGTCATCCATATGTGAAAACCATGTAACTTTGGCACTTTGGATAGGTCCCTTGGTGAAAACCAGTTTCCGGTGCCTTGGGAGGATTTTTTTCACAAGCATCTTACATCTGGAGGGTACTTTTACTTAGCCTAGGGATAGTTCTGCACCTGCATCCAAGATTCCCTGTGAACCTATCATGTCAAGGCTTGATCCACCTTTTTATCCTCTTGTAAATCGTTGAAGGGATGGTATTTGTATATTCTCCATCTAATGCTTTGGGGAAATTTCGTGATTTCACCTTCCTATTTATAAACATGTGGCACATTCCCTTATATATTCTCCATCTAACGTTGGGGGCATCCACGTTTCTCGGTTACCTATGCATATATTTAAAAACCTTAGAAAATCACAAAAAGATTCAAATATGTTCAAAAATCATACAAACATTCAAATATGATCAAAATCCAAAATAATAGAAAAACACAAAACAAAAAAATAGTAGAAAAGTGTTTCACAAAACAATCTTACAAAAACATAACTTTAGTTTACTTACTTTATCTTGTTTCTTGCTTTGTTTGTGTACATTATTTGCTTGTATAGTTGCTGCTTGTTTGTACATTTGTATAGTTTGTTTCTTAGACATACTTTGATAAGATTCATCTTTTCTTGCTTAGATTAGATTCATTCTTACTTGTACATATGAAGTGTGTTTTTGCATGCTTGTAAATAATTGTACATAGTTGTGTTAATTCATGTTGGTTAGACTTTGTATATTTGGTTAGGTTTGTTAACATTTGCTTGTGTCCTGCTTGTCGCATGTACTTTGTTATCACATCATCATATCTCCATTAATATCATCACATCTAACATCATCTACACATCATATATATATAAAAAAAAAGTATACATCATACATGAATTCTAAGCTAATCATCGCATATCATATCATCAAATGGGGGCAAAAGGGATTGCAAATATCAAAATCTATCCCCTAGCACCAATATCATCGTATCATCCCATCCACTAATCTAGAGCATCACATGTATAATATAATTGGTATCATCTTTGGATCTATCATGTAAAAATCAAACACATGTGGTACAAACATCTCAACTATCATCATGATACATACAAAGTGTGGAATCCAACCATATAACATCACACTTTAATTTTTCTTCTACTCGTCGTGAATAATTATTTTATTTATTTTTGGCCATGATGGGGCATTATTTTCCGCATGGTACTCATTTCTTTTCGCTAGGACAATTTTATTGCTCCTAGGTGATGTCGCTTCTTATGCACACTCCATCGAATAATTAGTTTTTATTAAATAATTATTTTATTAATATTTCCATTGTCTTTGGGGCATTATTTTCCACATGTTTCTTCTTTCTTCTCCCTGGGGCATTTCTTTTCTCATGGGGGATTATTTCTGATTCTTATAACTTATTCTCTATCCAAACCATCCAAATTCTAAAAAATCTTTAAAAATTAAGAAAAACAATTTAAAATTAAAAAAATTCAAAACTTTTTCAAAAATCCTAAAAATTGTAAAATTTGTAAAACTAGGTAAACCATCTCATAACGGCTGAAACTTGTGTCTTGCGCATGGTATTCATTCCATATCTTGCTAGACTTTTCATGTGTTCACAGATCAAATGACTCGTGGATCATCTAATTTACAACCATTTACAAAGCTATCCTACTTGCTTCACAAGACTGGGCACATCTAGACTGTTTTGTTGCACACGAACACTTTATCATTGGACCTGAGCGTCCTTTATCATCTCCCCTTGCATGTATCCTTTCTAGGGGCATCATTTTTCACCCTTTTCATCAATCATGAACATTTGGGGATCTTCACTTGATAACAAAACATTTGTACAACCATCTTGACCATTGTTGGTTGGAATATGTGTGTTTGTACTTGTTTTCCTGTTAAATGAGCTTGTTTCCTTCTCATATTGCATTGATTTTTGTATGTTGCATTGAGTTGGTGTTTTCAGCAATGGACAATTGTTTGTAGTATGGATTTTCATGTCATTCTACTTTTGTTGTATGCTTATATTTTTAATAAGGACCGATGACGTAGATATTTGGCAATATGATGACACTAAGGTTGTTGCCAATGCAAGGGATGAAAGCTAGTTATTATCTTTGCTTCTCCATATTTATTCTACATCACCATCATATGAACACCATTCTTCTGATTCACCTGGGTCATCTTGCCCCTACCCATTATTCTATCCATTTCTCTCACCTTTTTTGATCATCAATTGCCTTCTTTCATTACCCCATCGACACTCGATGGGGCATCTCTCACTTCTAATAATTTTTCTTCTACACCTTCAAAATTTTATCTGTCTACTATCTTTGAAGTGGTGTCACTTATGTGACCCCAAAGAGGGGAAAATGTAGACACCTATAATTTAGCTCAAGCAATTTAAATACTTAAATTATGCTAATTATACCCTTTCTCGCAAATTGACGACATATCGTCAATATCACACATTTTCTTTTCTCGCTATCTTCGTTAATTAATTACATTACATTCGTCTCTTCTATCCAACAATGATGCCAATTAACGACCTTTCGTTAATCAGCTCCCCTTTCTATCTAGATTAATTAATTAAGCTCCCCTTTCTATCTAGATTAATTAATTATTTCTAATTAATTAATACCTCTTTCTATCTAAATTAATTAATTATTCTTAATTAATTAATTCTCTCTTCTATTTAATCAATAAATCATCATTTATTTGATTAAAATAATCTCATAACATAAATCATACTAGTTATTCCTCTAAAAAGCTTCTAAAAGCTTGCACACCTATTAATTAATCACTTTGTTTAATTAATAAAACCCTTCAAACCCCATGAGTCACTAAAGGACAAAATAAACTCTCCTAAGGTCGGCTCAACCCTTTCTAAACCTCCCTTATCTACAAATAACCTACCATCTCTATTATCCCATATATAAAGGGATGCAAAGATTCTTTTATCCATTGGGATATATAAGAACCCTCCTCCTACCTTTCTACTTACACATAAATGAGCATAAAACCTAAGCTATAGCCATTTTATCATCTTAGAGAATTCTTCATTAGAGGAGCTAGCTATTTTCATTTCTTGCATTCATTCTTCCAAGTCTGAAGTCATATGGAGATATGTCAAATGGTCTTGTAGTCATGGATTGACAAGACTCCATTCTTGAATGTTGGGATTCAAACATACAATCAACCATTTGATTGCTAAGGATCTAAATAGGTTCATTTCATTTGATTAACATTCAATAGAGATAGAGATTAATGGATTAACATGTTAGTTTGAATTTTTATTCATATTATAATGCAAGGATGTTGGTAGATTAGTCTTGTTTAAGCTCTAAGCATGATGATGCATAGATTTTTATTTAGCTTAGTTTTAGGAATACTAGGTGTTAGTTCTAATTCTCTTTGCATAGCTAAAAATTCTTGCATAAACTATCCAAGGAAGAAACCTTTTGGAGAAAGAATCAATGGCTCAAAGAAGGGTATAACAACACTAAGTTCTTTCATATTGCTACTTTGAAAAGGAGGATCTCCAACAGGATTTCCAACATTATAGGGGAAGACGGGTCTACCTTAACAAATTAAGGTGACATCCAAAAGGCTATTGTATCTTTCTGCAAAATATTTCTATCCTTAGAACCAACTTCTAACAACTCCAAAGAGAGCCTCTTTTGTGATTGCATTCCACAACTTGTTTCAGATATTGATAACAACATGCTTGTTAAGGTTCCATCTATTGAAGAAATTAAATTTATGTTGAAGACATTGAGTCCAAATAAATCCCTTGGCCCGAATGGTTTCCCGGCCTTCTTCTTTAAATTTTTCTGGGAAATGGTCAAAAGTGATGTGTGTCTTGCCATCCAATAATTTTTTAGGAACAAAAAAATTTGAAGGATATGAATTGCACTTTTCTGGATCTCATTCCAAAGAATCAAAATGCTAAATATTTCAAAAATTTCAAACCTATAATTTTGTGCAATTGCATCTATAATATGTGTTCTAAGATACTAGCACTGAGAATTCAACTTCTCCTTTCATCCCTTATCTCTGATCAACAACAGGGTTTTATGGTTGGGAGGCAAATTCAAGATAGTATAGTCACAATTCAGAAGACTCTGCATACAGTCAAGCATAACAAGAAAGAAAATATTGTAATAAAGTTGGATATGGAAAAAGCATATGCAAAATTCTCATGGAACTTTCTCCACAGAGTACTTTGGAAATATTTGGATTTAGTGAGGATTTTAGAAGCATAATCCAAAACTGCATCTCCACTGCTAGATTCTTAGTGTTGGTTAATGGCACTCCTTGTGGTTTTTTCAACAACATTAGAGGATTGAGACAAGGAGACCCCATATCACCTTTCCTATTCATCTTAATGGAGGAATATCTAAGTAGAGATTTGAATCAGGCCAATCTAGAGGGTATAATTAAAGGGATAGCTCCAACGGAAAATAGTGAACATGTGGTCCATTAACATTTCGTGGATGATACCATACTTATTGGAGAGGCCATGATACTGGAAGCTAAAGAAATTAAAAGCATGTTTATGAACTATGAAGAAGTCTCACTCAACTCATCAACTTCAAAACAAGATCGATTTTCTTTGGTAACACCCCGAGAAGAGATAACATAATATATCATAAATTTTGGGATGTGAAATGAAATCATTTCCTACCAGGTTATTTGGGGATGCTCATTGGGACTGAAAGACCTAAGAACTCGAGAATGGAACTTCTTGATTAATAGGTTCATCAAAAAATTGGAAGGATGGAAAGGATCCCTCCTATCTCAAGCTGGTAAGGCCACTCTTCTCAAGTTCTCCATTCAAAATATCTCGCTTTACACTATTTATGTGTACAAAATTCGAGCGTGGTTGCAAATAAAATGGAATCTATCCAAAAAAGGTTTCTATGGAGTGGAATTGAGGATAGATCCAGCTACCTCTTATAGCATGGGAAAATATATGTACACCAAAGAAGGTTAGGGTCCTTGAATAAGAGATTGGGAAAAAATGAACAAAACACTCCTATCCAAAATGGCTTGGAGAATGGTTAAGGAGGAGAGTGTTTGGAATTCTATAGTTAGAAACAAATATTGGAGGAACCAAAATGTGTTGAATGGTGCTTCGTATACTTGATTTTGAGGGGTCTACATTCTAGAAATCAGTTAATTGGGCCAAGAACATAATCTCAAAAGGATGTAAATGGAAAATAGGAAATGAGTGTGCTATGAAATTATGGGAGGAAAAATGGTTAGTGGATCGCCCACTTAAATATACATTTCCAAATCTCCAACTGGTAGCTTCATGGAAAAGTATGGATCTCAGGTGAAAGACTATTTTAACCTTAAGGACCCATTCAAAATTTGGAAAGATATCCAATTGGAGGGGTACTACAATAATGAACTAAACTCTCTTAACAATCTTCTATGTGGAGTGATTGTGGCCAAGAAGAATGAACTAGACAACATATATTGGTCAAAGGAGGAATATGTAACCTTGTTGGTCGGTGCCTACCTACACACTTACCTTGAAAATGAGTTAGAGGAAGGCAACTTCAAATGGGATAATATATGGATTAAAGATGTTATACCTAAAGTCAATATGTTTTGGTGGTTGGTCCTACATGAAAAATACTAACAGTGGCTAATATCAACAAAAGGAACTTCCATATGGTTAACAGGTGTGTATTGTGTGAAAATGAAATAGAAAACTCAACCCACCTTTTCCTAGAATGTCCCTTTATGGAAAATGTTAGGAATACTTTATTATCACTCTTTGAGATAAAATGGATTTTTCTGTCCTCTTTAAAAATGTTATGGAGCCAATGGTGTTTTCCTTTTAGGAGTCAGGGTCTTAAGCATTTATGGATCTTTACTCTTATGCATCTATGCTTTGGGAAATATGGAAGGAGAGAAATATGTACATCTTTAAGGGTAAGAAGGAATTAGAAAAAAGAATTGTGGCTAGATGTTGTAATTCTATAAATGCTAATTTCTCAATTATTCAAAACAATAAGAAGACATTCCTAGAGGAAGAGATTAAAATTTCCAGAAATTGGGGTGTGGTAAATACCCAAAACCTCCCCCAAACCAAATCCCAGGTTGAAGGGATGGAAAAAACCTAGCAATGAGTGGATTAAGATAAATTTTGATGGGGTCATCGAAAGGAAATCCCAGAAAAGCTAGTTTTGGGGGGATTTTTAGAGATCACACAGGTACCTTTATTCTTGGATACTATTGTAACCTTGGGATTCAAACAAACCACATTGTTGAGGCTACTGCTGTTTTCTGGGGGTTACAATAACTAAACAAAGAAACTATCAAAGATTGGAGGTGGAAGGAGATTCACTCAAAATAATAAACAACATTTTAAAAATGTAACACCATCTATATCAATACAAGATTCCATTGAAAGCATTAGGGAAATGGAAAATAATTTTGAAGGTATCAACTTCAAACACATCTATAGAGAAGCTAACAACATTGCTGATTATTTCACCAACAAAGGAGTTCTTAGTGATGGGATGAAATTGATAAAAAATATGTTGATTTAGAACCTTTAATGAAGTCCCAACTTGAAAAATATTATGGAGACCAAAACATTACTAATTGATATTATAAGAAAGAAAAGTAAGACCCTTGTGAACATTAGTGCTATGATTGACATGATTTATGGGAATCATGGTAAATATTGCAAGGCCAGTCTTAATTATGAAGGGGATAAGCTTCATTTGTGCTAATTAACCGCCTTTCCACTCGCACTTATTATGAGGCTTAGGCATTTTGTCTTGTCTTTTGGCTTGTTGAACCCTTGTCATAGAAAGGTTGGAGCTACTCGGGTGAGTCTTGCTGCTATTAGAAGAAAAATGGGAGGGGATCTTGTGAGAACAGAACTATGGGATGTCAAGAGCATCAAATTAGAGGCTTGGGAAATTTTTGAAAGAATGGGTTTGGCTCCGTTCTTTAGGATCTTTGAAGGCCATAATGAAAAACTTAGCAAATATTTTGGTTTTGCTCTGGATGCCTACGAAAAAGTGGATTGGGGGTAATGTGGTTATGAGAGGCGTGAAGATTGAGATATCAATTGACATGATGGCCTATGTTATGGGAATGCAGAAAGAAGGAAGGGAAATCTATAAGCCAAAGAAGGACAATGTGGAAGAACTAAAACTCTTTCTAAGAGGTAAGGAGAAACTAACCAACCATTTTTCTGGTTTTTTAAGAGAATCTCTGCTGTTCCGTTTAATGAGGTAGCCATAAATTTAATCCAATATGTAACTTTGGAAGGTGGACACAAATGCATTTTTGCATACCATCTCCCAATGTTAAATTTCCTAAGGCATGGCCATAGCTACAGTTTCCCTAACTACATGCTTCGATCCCTCTGTGCTACCTTGGACCAATTCAAGAAAGGTAAAATAGATGTGCCCTTACATCAAGGGTTAATTATGGTGATTTTGAAAAGATCTATGACCGATATGGATAAGAATGTAAAGGGTGTGATCCCTCTATTGTAAGACCTAGGTGAATACAACAGTGAAAAGGATATTAACTCTGAGTAGGTGGAAGAGTCTAGTAAAAAAACTACATCGAGTGAAGGGAAGATAAAAATGAAAAGGATGTGGAAGTGGTGTAGGGATTACAAGACTATAAACAACACGAGGTCAATGAGCTTGTTGTCGAAAAGAATGATAAGGAGAAACCAAATGACTATGAGAGAGGACAATGTTGACATTTAGGGAAAAAGTTTCCAAATTGATATTCAGGGCAAAGTGAAAACGCAGTGCGGGGAATCATTATGGCCAAGGTTCTCGAGGACTTGGAGAACCTTAAGAGTGACACCAGACTCACCAAAAGTATGATCCAATTCATTCTCAATGACTGACATTCCATGAAAACTAAAGTTGAAGATGTGGCACAAATTCTTAGCAATGGTAGTGTGGAGATTCTCAAGGAGAAATGTAAGGGGCTGGATAATGATGTGGAACAGCTGAAGACCTTGTTTCAAAATTTCACAAATTGGAGCATTCTACATGTCAAGACTACCATCCAACATCTTCATATCTTGGCCCAACTTGTCAATGCTTATAGGCAGTGTGAAGAACAAGAGACCTTGAAGAAAATGAAGATTGGTCTATCTGAGACTGATCTGGAAAATATGTGTACTTCTTTTGAGAATCTTTCAAAAGAGTGGGCCAATTTGTTGGAAAATATTGACAAAAAGGGTGAGTGACAGGAGATGTTGGATTGCTTTGTGTTTTTGCTATTAGATCACTAGTTTTATATGTGTTAGTTTACATGTTGTTTGTTTACTTATATTTTTGTCAAACTATGTTTTGTTTTTTGTTAAATGTCATTGAATATTTTCTCTGTATAGGAGTTTTTTATTATACAGGGTAGGGTCCCCTCAACCCTATTTTACCATTATTCAAAAAGAGTTTAACAATAGTGTTTTATGATGTTAGGATGTTATCTCCGTGGCTCCATAATTGTGTAAGTGTCCCTTATGATGCTTTGAGTTACTCTTTAAGCCCTAAGTGTTGTCGTGTAATAAACAATGTAAAACAAATATGGTAATTTAATTGTTGTATTTGGGTGCTAAATTTATGGGCATGTCATATGGTATCAGAGTGAGGTTCATGCTCTTGAACCTCTGGGACAATTGGTGTTGTGATGAATATGCATGATGGTGTAGGAGTTGGAAGAGTAATGTGATATTCTATTGTGATGTGATAAATGTTGTACTTTTGATAACATGAATATACCTGTTATGCATACCACTTAGTGTGGATTCATTATGATGTTGATGTGTTTCGTGATGAGAGTATTCAATCTCTCTCTTTCGTGAATTTAATGTGAAATTCACGTGTGTAACCACCTTGTTGTGTGAAAGGAATGTTATTGTGGACTATGAAGTGTTGTAGTGTTTCATTATCTTGTGATATTATATATGTGTACTTATGTTTTGAATGACAAATTTTTTTGATGTTAGTTTTTTCATATTGTGTTGTGGCCACCGTGTTGTAATGTATCATGATGTTATGTCACCATGTTGTTGTAGACACAAAACCACACACTTGGGTACATTTCCAAGTCCTAAAAGCATACTAGCATTTATATAATTCCTAAGCAAGAAAACTAGTGGTTGACATTGGCCTCTTTTCTTTGTCTCTTGTTTTCTATTTGGTATTACACACCCTACAACCCAATTAAAATTTTACTGATTTATATTTTATGGCTTCGGATATCGGTGCCTAGTCGGGATAGCGAACGTCGCAACCCATGTCCCCTCCGGGTGCCCCTAACCCTTTTTTTATCTTACTCACTCCTTTTGAGTCTCTTTTATCTTTTAGGTATCTTTTCCACTTATGGGTCAAAGATTCCATTTTTCAATTATGAAATTCAAACTAAAGAATCATATAAATACATAGTTATGTTTTCAAAATGAAGGAACAAACACTAAGTGTTACTATCACCACCTAAGATTGCATTTAAAAGGCACCTAAAGCACTCCAAGGCATCCATATATAATCTATTCAAGGGAACAGGGTTGAACTCTACATACACAACATAGGAAGGGGAAGTTCATTCTATTCCATCCACACATTCTACTACATTGCTACATTCTAGCTATAACCCACTATCAAGTGCAAATTGTACAAGGGCATCCTAGGGCACAATTTCTACACACACTCACAAGAACTACATGGATTCTTAGATGCAAGTGTAATTCTTGGTTGTAATTTTAATATTGGGGTGACCGTCGGGGTCATTCCGACTCCCATTCTACATTTTACTTTTTAGGTTTGATGCGGTTTGTGGGCTTGTGTAGGTGAACATCTATTTTACAGTTACAGGTACCTTCGGAAATCATAGTGTGAACAACATGTGATTGACAAAGAAGCAACTACAACACCCTTGTGATGTAACAAAAATAAGATTCTATCACATACCCTAATTTTAGTGTATGTTATGGAAAGGATAAGTCATTAAATGGTTAATGATTCATGAAGGCAGGGTAATAAACACTTCTACATAATCGAGTATGTAGTTACATGTACATGTGTGTACCTTGAAAAGGATACACACACTTATGTGAAGTTTCATACGCAATTGCACCACAATGCTTTCCGCCAAGAGTTTGTAAATCACTTAGCACTTATGACTTATTCTTTTTTGTTTTGATGATTATAGATTCTGGTTTGGCTAAGTACGATGATTTTGATACCGAGACGCTTAGATGTCTATAGCTTGCATGATAATTGTACCTGTCATATATATTATTATTTTACCTATATTGGTCACGATAAGGGATAAGTTGAATTTGTTTATGATTATGATGTTGGAATAATCATTTCATGGTTATTGAATAACTAATTGTTGTGAGGAAAAACAAGGTAAATGATCACTTAAGTCAATCTAAAAATGACTTTGACCTTGGTTACGGTATGAATGACCATGACCGATTAAATCAACTTTGGATGAGCGTTAAATATATTATCTCTACTACTTCAAGTAAGGAATGATTCCAACCACATGATGCACAATATGATGGTCGTAAGCTATTAATTTGTAAATGTATTCAAAGGTTGATTAAAGTCTTTGACTTTACCTTATGATATCTTTATTGACATGTCTATTTGCTAAGTTATTAGTGATCTTAAGACACACTAGTGAATGCCAATTTTAGTTGCATTTTGTTCCGTTGGTTTAAAGAAAGATTTGTTGACCCATCAATGACAATATAATATATGGTATTCATCCATACTCCCTATCAAGTATTTGATAAATCATAAGTTTAATGACAATATGAGCTAAGTCATATGTAGATTATTGTTTGGGGGTCATTTATTCCTTGAAGGCATGGAATTGATTATTAATCATTATAGACTGGTTATTATACTTGGTTATAGTCGTTGGATTTGGTTGACCAACCATACAACTGAAAAAGCTTAATCATTGCTTGATAATAGCATGCAATCACCAGCTGAACTTAGAGAAAGGTTTAGCAGGCGATGAACATTCAATAGGCAATAAATGACATTAATATCCTAGAAAATTATGAAATTTCACTAAGAAGCTAAACACATGCATATGGAGGGTTTCATTGGATTGATTTAGATTTTTGAATCAAGCTCTTCGAGCTCTCAAACCCTTGCATGAGAATTTTTCCAGTTCAGTTTTGAGAAATTATTGATAGTCTCTTCGTATAAAAGAAAAATGTATATATACTTCCTTTATTATGAAACTTCGGGGTTTTTAATCTGTTCAAATTTGAAGAGAATTCGGGACGCCTAGAGGATTTTGAAGAAGAAAGCGTCTCAGGTATTTCTTGGTTATAAAGAATATATACAAAGAAACTCTCTATGGGTATTGATGGTTTTATCTCTTATTAATTTTTGGAATAGTAATTTTTTTGTGAACCCTTGTATTCTGCTATTTAGTGGGTTCTGTAAAAGCCTTCTCCCCAGTTTCTGATATTAATATTATGGTGTTTAATTTATTGGATCTGGTTCTCTTCCATAGTTTTGAGATATTATTGCTATAATCAACCTACCCTTTACTGGTATGAGCTCCAGCTTATCATATTAATGTATTCTCTTTGTTTATCATTTGAGAATGTATTTTTGTGTATGGGTAGACTCATAATATTTGTAAAGATGGAATATGGGAAATTAATTTTTATTGGTGATACAAAGAAATTGATTCGTAATTTTATAGTCTGAAAGGGAAAATCGATTTGTATTTGAGATGCTGAAAAATTGATTTGTGATGATTATAAATTTGGCAAGATAAAACTGATTTTTAAAATAGTGAAATCAAATTGTAATGTTCTTAAATATGGAAAGAAAAATCAATTTTCCTTTGTAGAACAAAAAAACCGGTTTAAATTTTTGATAAAGTTGAAAGAGAAATCGATTTGTATTTTTTTAGAACAGTGAAATCGATTTGTATTTGTAGGTCAGGGAAGTCGATTCGTTTATTACAGTTCTGGGAAATCAATTGACATTGAATATATCATTTAAGACTTCATTTTAAAGGTAAAGAGGGAGTATTAAGGGACCTTATCGAGGTGAATAAGGTAAATGGAACTTACCTTAATAGCAACGAATTGTATCAGTTTTGTCTTCTTTAGGATCTATCCGTGGTATTACCTTGTAAGTATTCATAGATGTTGAGTTTTGTTGGAAACGAAGGCATGATGCGAGGTAATAAAGGTAATGAGTAATTTAACCTCGTACCTTGTAGAAAGTATTGCGATATTATTAATAGCAGCATTATGGGAGCCCTTCTCGGAATAACGAATAATCCACCTGCATAAGGGCTTAAGTAGGCTTAAAGTGTTTGTTGGCTATTTATATATTGATTCAGTTGAATTAGAGATATAGTAATCTTGGTTGACCCATTAAAACATAAGGTACTAGACAAGTTGATCTTGATTGCTGTAAACACTAACTGAAAGTTTAAATGAAATAAACTTACTAATATTGAGTAAATTTTAGGATAGCTCCATTGTAGAAAAGAAAAGAGAAATATTGTATGCATAAAGTATTACTGCAAAACCTTGTTTAATTTTGTTGCATTGGATTTTCGTTATGATGGTCTTATTGAGATGTTATTTATATATACTCATTATATTGCAATGGGAAACAAAGGTATTGGTAATCTCAATTCATGCCATTTTTGAAAGGAGATGACCATATGTAATGTTGACTTTGTACTATGTAGGTTGATTAGCGAAGCAAGTGGATTATGAAGGAAAAAGAATGACTTCACTTCATTGATTACTTTGCATAAAATTTAGGAATGAAAGGAATGTAATAATACGTATTGAAATGTGATTAAATGTATTGAAATTGAAAGGATTATTTGATTGTTTGAATCCAATCATGTCAATGGAAGAAATGTATAACATTTTCTTTAAAAAATAGAAATTTGTTCGGTTTTATTTGGTCTCCCTTGAGATATTTTGTATGGCTATTATCATAATTTCTTTATTAGGAAATTGACTTTTAAGTTACCAATGCATTGAGTCATCAAGGTTGAGTATTGACTTCCATGGTTCTCTTTGCTTAAACTTAGGTGATTTATACATTGGAGAAATGTTACTATTGTATAGTTTGTCCCTTGGAGTAATTAATTGTATAACTAACATTATTGTTATAAACAGAGGATAAGTTTGGCACCATCCCTATATTTAAATAAAAAGGGTACCTTAGGGCCCTTGAGCCTATTATGCATTGAATTTCATTGATAGTATTTTCTACCGCTTGAGACAAGGTACTAAATATGAGATCATTATTATTACAAAATCATTATGATCTAGTTGTGCAATCTGTATGTTTTGCTGAAAACTGTTAAAGTTCTCTTAATGATTAGATTTACTATACAAGGAAATATGATCTAATATCCTTATAAGGAATGTAAGGTTTAATGAGCAATAGATGTGATATAAACAATTATGAGTAGTAGATACTTTTGAGTAATTTACTATGATTGAAACAGAAAGTCACGGGTTTATTATTTATTGACTATCCTTGATAGTCTCTTTCACTTGGTAATTGGTACCAAATCCGATTTGGGCGCGATGATGAAAGAAGTTGTAAGAAAATGTGTTATGACTTTTGATAATGATGTTGGTAACCAAAGTGCTTAAAGATAGAATATTAATGCTTTGGGTAACAATATTATGAGATAAGAAATCTTAATGAATATATGAGTAGTTATATTCAAAAGGAGAAAAGGTTTAAATAAAAGATAATCATGTGTTTCAAATAACAAATTTGAATGTGGTAAAGGTAGTATGGTATAGAAGAAGGTAATGGATATAATAACTTATATCTAATCCTTGATTGACTAAGATGATATAATTCAATCTTATTTGATTCAACCAATGATATTTTTATTAATGCTTCGTGTTGACAACAAACATATCCCACTTGGAGTTAATTTGGATTGACATAAGGATAGTAACAACAACAAGGTTACTAGAATGCTAATGAATAATTCAACAAGGCAACATAAATTAGGGATGTTTGAAAGATGAGTGAAAATTGATTAATCACACACTTTATGATTAATCCTATAAATGATGACCACATCTTATTGTAAAAAAGTTAAGAAAAGAAAACCAAACTAAATAGTAACTAGTTGTGAACTTGTTGCCTATAGAGGGTCTGATGATACATATACTCTAACCGTACTGCATATAGTATAAGCCAGATAGGACACAATATGTTGTGGATGTTATAATGGAATGTTACTAAGTTGTTTTATGATATCCTCATAATCTATAAATGAGTAACCCAACAACAATATGGTCAAGTAAGAGCATAAGGCTTGCTTATCAAGACAAGGTTAAATAATTGATCTATAATCGCTTAAAATTTACATATGGCCTACTACCTTCTAACCAAAGTTACTCACACTTATGTGATAAGCGATGTCATTGTAGGACCAACCTAAGTCCATTACATGACACTTGGTAGCAAGTACTAGGGTACCCTTTATTACATTTGAAGAACTGCTCTAAGTAAGTCAATGGGTAATTATGAAGCTTATGTAATGCCATGAAATGGTAACAAGAATGTAATACACTTCTTAATGTAAAATTGCATAGTTAGAAATCCCGTGAAGGTAGGTCAATGCTAATGAAATGACTCATGGAGTCTATTGCCTTCCCGCAACATGATTAGACAACTACATGGAATCCTAGCCAACCTACCCCGAGAAGGTAAGATGGTATCGTTATTAGGGAATGAGCTAAAATGGTTAGTTATGAATTGAATAAACTCAACATTTTAATACGTAAGACAGTTGATCCTAATCTAGATAGTAGTAATTAGGTGAAAGGTGAAAGAAAAGTTCCCAATGATGAGTGTGCCATCATGGTACTAGGCATGACAAACATGTCTTGAAACTTTAGTCAAGCAAGCAAGTAAGTTACTAATGCACCTTTGTCATGATTTCACCAAGACCTAAGTTGTAGGATTCCAAATGGGATTCTATGTCGGATACCCAGGTAGACACTTAGGATGCAACACTTGATTGACCTTGAATAAAAATGAAACCATTGGTATACCGAGTATACCGACTCGTGAAGAGTGATATAGGAGGGAACAGTAAACAACTAAGTCATATAGCTGCACATGGTTACCTGTTATAGGATGGATTGATCTAGATGAATTATGGTTCTAAATTAGGTGAATTTAATATAAGGAAGCATAAGGGATAATAATTTTTTTCCCTAGAATTGAAGTGACAAATGAGGTTGTTATAGATTCAAATATTTTGCGTTGTCATGAGCACCTATATCCAATCATTATTGCCTAGAGCCCCTATTCGCCATGAACGCCCGCCCAACCTTGTTCGTGAGTTGTATAATTTACAAAGATTAATTATTATGTTTGCATCATATTCATCACTTCTCCATACCTGCACAGTTCTAGATTGCACAGAAATCAACTAAGTTCTTCTATCTCCTTCTATTGCTTAAGGTTTTATATTTTAAATCTTATATTACTTGTGTCATTATTGTATTTCAACATCCATGCATCATTTTTTTATTAGAGGTAAAAGTTAGGGTTGAGGGGACCCTACCCCCTTACAAAGAGTTACAACATACTTACATATTGGCCAAAGTATTTACCTTTAAAGGCCATTCATGTTCCAAAATTTCAAAAACAAAGACAACAATATATGATATCCATTAGATAGAATTTACAATATATAACAGTTCGAAGGATGAAACTAACAACATAAAGGTAAACAAACAACAAATTCCAAACCATTGAATTTCATTAATCTTTGACCAAATCTTCCACCATCTCCATACAACCGTTCCATTCTTTGACCAGAGTTGTTATAGTCTCCTTCCAGTACTTGTAGTTAGGTTCTTTGATCACCACCTTCGACCCTGTACCATCCTTTTCCTTTTCTTTTGCCAACTCCATGGACTGGATCATTTCGGCCAACAGTTTGAGATGGTAAATAGTACTTTTCACATTAAGGATATGTGCATCCCTGATTTGCATAATAATACCTTTCATTTTCAGCAACTCATTTTCCATTTCCATGCTTCGGCATTGGTATTTTTGAGGTTTTTGCTGAGGATAAGGGAAGACATTTTATCCACTTTGTCATGTAGCTCCTTAAGGTCCATAGTGATCAAGCTGATTTTGTGCCTATTGATATCAGTGTTCAGTTTGCAATTTTCAAACTCTCTCATGAAGGCATGGGTTTTAACAACTGATTCTTAGGCCGAGAAAAGCTCCATCTGAGCCATTTTAAGATTATGTAGACTGTGGATAGCTTCCTCAGTGTTCTTGGAATGCTTTTCCTCGAAAGACTCCTGTTCTTTTATGCTAGCCACATCCTCACTCATCCGCTTTCATATCCATGCATCATTTATTTCAATAGTGACTCTACAATTATATTTAATTCAAATTAAATTAAATTAGTTGTATTGTAATTATGTATATGTGTGATGTTAGTCACTATATTCATCATACATAGGCATTCATGTGTTATGTGATAAACATTTGTGTTGTGAATTAGGGGCATATGGTGATCTTATGACCCTTATTGTATTGTACTTGCACTTTTTGTGCGTTATGTAGAAATGTGACATGTTGTAAGATGTGGAATTGATGTTATGTTATACCCTCGTAATTATACCATGTGTAAGATGTTATGGTTATTATGTGTAAAATATCATTGTGTTGATAATTTAGTTATTTTTATGTTGTGTACCCTAAAATTGCCAACCTTAAGGGAAACAATCAACAAAAAGTGTATGTGTGGAGAGAGAAGGTGTGAACCAAGTGCCCATAACCCCGAGCCATGCACAAGTTTAGAAGTGGAGTCTCATGCAAACCGAAAACCCACCTCTATCCATTTGATATAATTTGATCTTGATCAATATATTATGGATGTGCACCAAATTCGCTCAAATTATAAAAACTAAAGTCTGTTCTCTCTCCTATATGGGTTGTCCATTGAACAATCCTATGTGATACTTGAATATGTGGATCCTTGTATGTGTGATTGGACATATATAAAAATATGATTATTATGGTTATTTATATTTTGTGAGTCAAGGCTCGATACTTGAGTGCCAAAAACTCAATGAGAACCCATTTGGTGACCACAGAAAGGATACATAGTAATCGTAATGTGCTTTTTATGTGTTCATATTTTATTTTTAAATTGATCATTTTCTCTTTTCTTTAAAGAACCAACAATTTTCTTGATTGATGTATCCATAAAATTTTAGGCATTTAATATGAATTTGTTGCTAACAAGAAGCCTTTGCTTTACTACGGATATTTAGTCATTTATTTCACTTAGTTTGAAAGTTTTATTTTGAGTTTTAAAGTTTTATAGCTTACCCAAAGCTTGAAATTTGAAGCCACTTAACAATTGAAACTTATTGATATGTTGGTTCTAATGTTGTGATGTGATGGAATAGGGTCATGGGATTCACCATGGAGTGTTTGGACCTATGGACCTACTTTGTTGTATAGGGGTATGCCCCAAGGGGGTCATGGGTATATGTATCTTTAGAGCTACAAGTTACTATGCCACTTGGGTGAAGGTGACATGGATTTATGTGCCTAGGGCCATATAGTGACTGACCTTATTTGTTGGAGGAAAAAGGGGTTGCGTTGGTTGTTTTTGTTGGAGGAAAAAGGGGTTGTGTTGGTTGTTTTATTGGAGGAAAAAGGGGTTACATTGGTTGTTTTGGCGGAGGCCAAAGGGGTTTTGTTGGAGGAAAAATGGGTTGTGTTGGTTATTTTATTAGAGAAGAAAGAGGTTATTTTGGCTGTTATTTTTGGAGGAAAAAGGGGTTGTGTTGGTTATAATTGTTGGATGCAAAAGGGTTTTGCTTATTGGAGGAAAAGGAGTTGTGTGGGAGTATCTTATTCATATCTTGAGACTATGTTTACATTGTGTAAAAATCTAAATTCTCCCTTTGTGACATCTTATCATATGACATTCTTGCATATCAAGTGGATATATCTGTATTGTGAAACATGACATATCTTGTAAAAACTTCATACTAGACCATACCCACCATGAGAAAAGGTATGAAAATGAATTTGTGTATAACAATCCTTAAAGAAAATGCTTGTAGCCAATCATTCTTACCATGTCTTGCAAGACAAAAATAACCTCCTATACTTGAAAACCATTGAGTTATCTTCATGTTAGAAAGAATCTTGTCATTGTAAAACAAATGAACATAACCATATATCATAATATTTGCATTTTTAGTTCTTGTACACGCCTTTTCACTCTATGCATCACCACATGTGCAAAATAAACTATCACCTTTGACCCTTTAATCAATTGAAAACATGAAAACTAGTGGATGAGAAAACCCGAACCTCACGGTTTATCTAAAACATAACATTAGTAACGATTATGCTACAATATTTTGTTTGAAACCCCTTATAACCACGGAGATCCTATCAACCTATACACTTAAATAATGAAAACTTGTTGGCTTATCATATTTGGTTACTTTGGTGTATGGTAGTGACTTTTTTTTTTAGGATGAGGGGAGGTGGTGGCTCGTGCTTGGCACTTTTGGAGAGGTTGTTACTTGATATTTCTTAGATTGTGGATCCTATTCGGAAGTTATTGATATTGATATGTCGTATTATGGTGCATGTGTTGATTCATGAATACTCATGTGAGTCTGGTTATGTTTTATGTTGTTGAGGCTTGATGTTCATAGTTGATGATATGATATTTGATCCCATCTTGACACCATGTAATTCTGATTGTGGTTTTTGAGTTACATGAAACTTATGTATATGGATTGTTGCAATGCCTTGTTGTTATGTTAGTCATGTGTTATGTATATTTTCTAGACCAAGGATATGTGTATTGGGTGCTATGATGTTGGACTATACTTTTCTTCCTAGGGTTGGGTGGTGGTCTTGTTTTGAGTTACAATCGTGAAAATGTGTTAAAGGGGTGTAATGTGAAGTTGGTTATATTATGTTTGGGTCTAGTATAATGTTATATTTTGTCCAAGACCACGTGGAATTTTTTTGGAACATTAAACAATGAGGTATTACAAGTATTAAATCAAAGAAATTGTATGGAGGAAAATATTAATGGTGTAATAATTAAAAGAAGTGTTAATCTTCACGAACATTAGGAAATTGAGAAAATTCTAAAATGTTTTTGACTTCCTACATGTGATCGCATTTTAGCAACATAATCCTTTGACCTAAATGACATTATTAATTGTTGAATTTCCTTTCTTACTTACCCCTCTATTTGACCTTGGGATGTGTCACATTGAGGACGATGCTCTTATAAGGGGAATGAGATGTAATACCCCTCGCAATTTGGTATTGTAGACTTCACTCATGAGAACTCCAGTTGGTTTCCTAGTATGGCCAATTTCATTAAGTAACATTAAAATAATAGAATATTGAAGTTCAATAATTGAAATAACAAATAAAATAAATTAAGAATAATAATAATAATAATAATAATAATAACTATAATAACACACACGTACACACACATAATATGATTGAGATAGTAAAATAGATTTTATTATTCGAAACAAATGAAAATGAGATAATTTAAAATAAAATAAACAAATAAGTAAAAAAAAAAGAGTTATGCAGGATGGAAGGCGAGTTGGAATGGAGTTGAGAATGTGTTGGTGGAAAATTGATGGAGGGCAATGGAGTGTCTCAGATAGCAGAAATATTCAAGGCATGAGCACCCTCACAAAGCATTCACACGGTTTCACCAAATGAAAAAACAAGTTCTAACCAAATCAGTTTTTCCCTTATCTGTGCGCCCATGCTTGTGCCAAAATAAGAGATTTTGAACAGGGTACTAATGCCTATCATATTTTGGAGAGGGAATTTACCTCAGGTTGCTGTTTCACACACTCCATTAGATATGTTAAATGTGGAACGAGTTGATTGGAAAATATTAACAAAATGGGTTTTTTGAGATGCATTGGAAACCTGTATCAAAGCAACTGAAAGGCATAAGCCACATTCCAAAACATTTCCACCACATACTGAGATGGGAGTGTTGAAGATGTGTCAGATCTGTAGTTGCAAATGCGCTGCTAGGCACGTATAGAAATAGAAGCTTCCTTTTTATTTTTAACCTTTTTCTAGCCACATACATTTACTGTGGGAATGAGATTGCGTTTGAGATTGATAATGGATGACATTGACATTGTATGAATTTTTATATTTTTTAAACTTAAATTGAGTGCCTGTGCTTAACACGTGGACTGCTTGACATTATGCATGAAAGAAACGCGGTATTATGGGTGTATGGATATAGATTGTTAGTTTTTATAATTGATGTTTCCCTTGATAGACGTGTATGCAAGATGTGGGAACCCAGACAAGGCATGTGAACTGTTTAGCAAAATGCTTGAAAGAAGTGTGACCTCATGAAACAACGATGGTCGTAGGATATGCACACACAAGAGTTGCTTTTATAAAATGTCATTAAACTCCCAAGAAAAATGCAGTTGGAAGGTGTAGTGCCAAACAACAAAACCTTTGATGTGCTTAGTGGTATTTGATTTGGTGCTTAGATTGGTGGTGGATGTGGTGGGAGTTGTGACGTGAGTTATGTGGCTTGTAAATTATGCTTCATCGTTGGTTGATTGGATTGAATGTTATGGCTCATCCTTTGAGTTGTGCCTTGGTGACAGGCGTGTCTTGCCCTAGGCAACCTAGGGCGAGACAAAATAAAGGGCGCCAAATTTTCAAAAAAAAATTCTAAATTCGAGGTCCGGGCCTCCGGAGGTCGGGTCGGCTACTCAAGGGCCAAGGCAGTCGGCTTTAAAATTTTACCCAAGCAATTGCTATTAAACCGGTCCGAGGCGGAGGAATGATGGAATCACGATTCACAAATTTCAAATTTCAATCGCAGGCATCGTTGTTTATACTTTCAAATTCAATCGCTCACTTTGCTCGATCCATCTGTTTATACTTTTAGCGATCCCGAGGCCGACCGCATTGCATCTGAGACAGTAGACTACACTCGTGAGTTGTGACTTGCGGCTTGCGGCTTGCCTTGGACTGTTGGATAGTTGTCAGTGTTGCCGTTGGGATCCAGGACAATGTCACAAAGGACTCGAGACAGAGACTCCGAGTCCGAGACTCCTCCGTGCGGTCGTGGCGCGGCGTGTGGGCGTGGCTCTCCTCACTGCTCAGACATGAGAGATAGAGCTGAGAGACTCCACTTCTGACTTCAGTCTTCTCCGAATCTCTAGTCTCCTGCAGGCTGAGAGGCTCCATTGTAATTTTCAAATCTCAGCGCTGAGTAAAGGATATCGGTTTTATTTAAGTATTGGTTGTGTTGTGCTGCAATGTGATATGACAGAGTTCTTTTTGTAGTTTGATCTAATTAAGGAGTCATTATATTTGTACTTTTTTAATTCTGATTCTGATCTATGCAGGCATGCCCTGTCTGCATGAAAAATATTGGGAGTGATATTGTTGGGCATATTACACGGCAGCACAGTCATTTTTTCAAGTTATCCTTGGCTTCATCCTGTACAAAATAAATACAAATAAAATGCCTGTTTTTCTTTATAAATCTTGCGGTTTTCAAATTTCACCTAGATAAATTTAATCCTATTTAATAATTTATTGATAGCTGGTGCCACATATTCACATCTTTTTTTCAGTTATGCCCATCTCAATTACTGATTAGGACTGCAGGTTATGGATGAAATGCACAAGCGTATGTTGGACATACGAAATATTAATGTATTCCTTAAGTTATTTGTCCAACGAACTCAACAGACACTGAGATACTAGTGACTACAGTCTACAGACTACACTGTACAGTCTACAGACACAGTGCGACTTCTACAAGCTACTGTCTACAAAACAACTACAAGACTAGTCACTGACTCAGACTCACTACATCATGATTCATACATGCGCCAAATTTTCAACAGTGTAATCTCCTCAGGATTATTAATATACTGCGCCAAATTTTCAAAAGATAGACTGATAGTAATACAATTATCAGTGATAGACTGATAGTGATCACGATTCATCAATATCATTCACTGTTCACATACTATTACTATAGTTTCTGTTACTCTGTTACCTGTATACAATATCTTAATCTTGTGACACTGAACTGTGAACATTGAGCACATGAACTGTGAAGCCTGAAGGGATTCAGGAACTAAAATTTATCAGGTATTACCATATTAAAATTTCAGACTTCAGTTGGTCCGGACTGCCTAGCCGCCACTCGCCGGTGGGAAGAAGATTGCAAAATTCAATAGGTGCTTGCATCAGATCTTTCTCCAAATTCCAAAGCCTAAAGTTCCTTTTAAATCAAGTTCAACACCGGATCCGGTAGATCATCATTCGTCTTGGGGGAAGAACATAAAGCTAAGTGATCAAACCCTAACTGCTCTAGCATCGTACATTTGATGTTGCATTAATTTGGTTCTCAATTGCATCAATTATATCATTACATTTTGATTTAAATTTTTAATTATTCTTATTATGTAATTGATTGTATTTATATTATTTCATTTTTGGAATAGTATTGATTATAATTTATAGCATCATTATCAACGACAACAAGTATTCGGGTAGTTATTGTAACTTGATAATTGTTTAGTTCAAATGGATAAAACTAAAAAATTAAGTGGTGCTCAATTTCGAAAAAAAGCTAAACAAAAAATTGAGGAGGAAAAAAACCTTTTGAAAAAGATACCTAAAATAAATATATTTTTAAGTGCATCAAACGAAAATTTAAAGTCAAATGTAGTTTTTAATGAAAATGAGAATTATTGTTCGGTTAGTGACAAAAATACACAATCAAAGTCAATAGGAAATGAAAACACACAAGAGAAGGAGAACACACAACTACAAGAGGAGAACAATGAAAATACTATTGTTCAACCCATCGTTAATGAACATTTCATTGTTGATCCTGATCCTGCAAAATGGGTAATAGACAACAATACAATAGAATATATAATTTTAAATACGCCAAAACAAGATATGAATGTTGATTTTTCAAATTCAAAACGCCAATACTCAGATTGTTTTAGATATGTTTCTAAAGATTTGTTTCAACGGAAAATTTTAAACAATGAACAAAAATTAAGAGAATGGTTGCTTTACTCAGAGTCAAAAGGAGTTGTTTATTGCATTCCTTGTCGCCTTTTTCAAGCAAAATCAACCACATTTTCTAAAATTGGATTTAATGATTGGAAAAATGCATCGGCTAGTTTAAGAGAGCATGAGGATTCCCCTGATCACAGGACTTCAATTCTTAATTTCATCAATCGAAGTAATGTTTTGGGAAGAGTTGATTCTACACTTGCAAGTCAATACCAAAATGAAGTAGAGTATTGGAGGAATGTTTTAAAGCGTATTATTGCAACTGTGAAATTCCTTGCTACTAGAGGTATTGCCTTTCGTGGTGGTGACAATTCATTAGGATCTTCTAGAAATGGAAATTTTTAGGGTGTTTAGAACTTATTGCAGAGTTTGACCCATTTTTGGCAAATCACATTTCACAATATGGAAATGGAGGAAAAGGAGTTCCATCTTATTTATCTACGACAACATGTAATGAATTTATTGACCTTATGGCACAAAAAGTTATAAACAAAATAGTTGAAGAACTCCACAACGCAAAATATTTTTCAATTATTGTTGACTCAACACCTGATGTATCTCACACTGACCAGTTAGCATTTGTGGTAAGGTATGTTTCTCAAGAAGGAATTCCAGTTGAACGATTTTTAAAATACATTCCTTCGGTTGGACACAAATCATGTGATTTAGAAGCTTTTGTACTTACAACACTAGATGACTATGACATTAATATCAAAGATTGTCGGGGCAAGCATATGATAATGCAAGTAACATGTCTGGAAAATACACAGGTCTACAAAATAGGATTAAAAATCACAACTGTATGGCTGAGTTTGTACCTTGTTCAGGGCATTCCTTAAATCTTGTTGGATCTTTAGCTGCAGAATGTTGTACAACAACTATAGATTTTTTTTCAGTACTTCAACTTATTTACACTTTCCTAAGTGCCTCAACTTATCGGTGGGAAATTTTATTAAATTTTTTGGATGGAATTTGTCCCGTTGTAAAATCTCTTTCTGAAACAAGATGGTCAGCTAGAGCTGATGCAGTTAAAGCACTTTTCTTGGGATATAGTAAAATTCAAGATGTTTTCCTAAATATAGCACAAGACAAAAATCAAACAACTACCACGCGACATGAAGCAAAGTGTATTCACGAAAAACTAGACAAGTTAGAAACTTGTGTGATGTGTTGTATTTGGCATAGTATTCTTGAAAGAATGGATGCAACGAGCAAATATCTACAAAAGGTAGACATTGACTTAACCATGGTTGTGACTCAGTATAATTCATTGATAGATTATATTCAAAATATTAGAGAGAATTTTGATACATATGAGCAACATGCTAAGATCATTAGTGGAAAAGAAGAGTACGAAAATGATAATAAAAGAAAAAGAAAAAGAAAAGTTCTCTTTGATGAAACGAGAGATGTCGAAATTCCACAAACAGGAAGGGATCGTATGAGGGTGGAGGTATTCTATGTTATTATAGACAACTTAATAAGGGAATTATCAAGAAGAAATGAAGCATATAGTGTGTTAAATAATAGGTTTGGATTTTTGAACAATTTAAAAGATCTTGATAATGAGACAATATTGAAATGCTCTAATTCTTTAGTAAAAACATATAACACAGACTTGGAAACCTCCCTTGACATTGAATGCATCCATTTCCAGGCATTAGCAAGACGTGAAAACTTGACAAGTATATCATCAATGTCAAAATATTTAAGAAAAAGTGGACTAGACACCACGTTCCCAAATTTAGATGTTGCAATACGAATGTTTCTTTGCATTCCTGTTGGAAATTGTAGTTCTGAGAGAGCATTTTCAACTCTAACAAGAGTAAAAAGCAATTTAAGGTCAACAATGGGTGAAACTAGATTGAATAGCCTTTCTATTTTGACAATTGAACGTGACATTGCTACAACAATAAATTATGATGATGTCATTGAAAGTTTTGCTATGGCAAAGGCAAGAAAAAAACCTTTATAGATTTAATAAAATGTGTCAAGAGTTATACTAAGTCTATAATTGTTTAAAAAAAATTCATATACAGGTGGGTCGTAGGTCCCGGTGGGAGGGGGCGCACGCTCCGAGTACTGCCTAGGGCGCTCGGAACCTTAATTCGGCCTGCTTAGTGATAGGGAAATGGTGCTATAAATGAAATAAGAGCTCGATCCTTCTAGCTTGGCTTCAATATCTTGATCTGCTTCATTTGGCGAGATGAGTTGGCCCTTGGTGGAGCTCGACAACCTTATTCACATCCATGTAGCTTGTGCACATTCTACTCGCTCGAAGCCACGTTCCCCGATTCAATCCCCTTATCGTGGCATGGTTATCTTCCTCCATCTTTCATGAATTTAATATTTCTAATTTTTCCTTCCTTAAATTATTGAAAATAAAAATTGGGTGAATATGTTTCCACAAGTTTTTAATGACGTGTAACACGTAAAATTAAAAATTCCCCATTTCTATACAACTTGAAGGATATGTTTTGAGTGTGACCCATTTTTCTGTTTTACCTCCTTAGATGTTTGGTTAGATTTAATAACAATACTAGATAACAAAAAACACAAAAAAATGAGTTCAACTTGATTTCTAGATTAAAACTACCTTTTGGTTACCTTGTAAAAGCTATTAAAACATGATTTTCTGTGATTCACAAAACACCTCTCCGAACCTCAAAATGGGAAATTCGAGTTTTGATCATGTCCCCTACTATGTGAAGTATTGTATCAAACCTTTGAACGACCTCAAATTTTCATGCGTGAATTTTTCGTCACCCCCGTAGGAGCCCTCTTAACCCTTTTTGCATTTCTGAGAAGCTACCGAAAGTCAAAAGTTGGGTTTGGTTTAGGCTTTCCGTTTAGGCCCTAGGTGAATAAATGGATATCAACCTTTTTATACCTTTAGTATTTATCTCATGTGACAATCGCTATCAACCATTATTTATGATAAAATCACTCCATAAACTAGTTTTACAAAAGGGTTTTGTAGGCCTATGATCACTAGGTGACAAGGTCAAACTAGTCCAATTACAATCGGTGGCCCTAGAAAACTAGTCGCGATTCAAAACCTATTAGCAAGTTCTAAGTTCCATCAAGTCCAATGCATTACCTATATATAAGAGAGAATATAATATTTGTCTCATGGTGTGTTTGACCATCGAAATTAGTTTTTGAACGCAGTTTCATAGCCCTCGGGTCAAATTTGGATGTTTTTGCAAACTTATAACAAAATGTGAAAGAATGCCGTGGGACCCTCATTAACTCAAATAACTGATGAGAAAACTTGTAGAAACTTATAAATGACTGTATGGAACTCCCTTTTATCACTTGTTTTGAGATATTTGATTGTGGGGAAAATGGTGTTTCTCTCTCTCTCTCTCTCTCTCTCTCTCTCACTCTAGTTTAAAATGAAATGAAAATTCAATGCATATCTCCAACTCTCTTTTGTTACATGATACATTTTTAATCATGTTAATGGAAACTATGAAATCGGGAATTATGTTAGATTTTAGGAAGATGACATGTCAACTTTGTGCTGACCATGTTGTGGTTGTAGGTACACTGAATAAGAGGATCCAATAACATGCTTAATTTGTTCTGATGATAGTTTGTACTTACTCAAATGAAAAATGTGTAAATTGGTACCAATAACACTATTTGATGTGGTTTACAAAATAAAAATGTTGTATAAATAAAGAGAGATATTAATGCCATCTAATTTGATAAAATATGTATATTTTATTAAAATCTGAATGCAAAGATCTACTATAACTGATAAACAATGAAATATAAATGCTAAATACTATATTAATTTTAACTATGAAAGAAAATGAGGGGGTAAGGTACTCATATAAATTTATCTTATCTCAAGTGAGTCTAAATTGGAAAATGTGATGGAACAAGAGCATTGATCATCGCAATCAGGCTCACAAAAATGTAGAGATGCTCATGATGCCTAGATATGGGCACATGTGCAAGGATAGGGGTGCCAGTGGGAGCTCAAGGCCTCGTGGGGGTAGTGGAGTTTCTAGAAATGGTCGAACCTAGTTTTGATAGTGTCACTAGGGCTTCACACTTGTCTACCTTTGTTCACCTTTATGTCGCTTGTATATCGTCGGGTACCTGTAAATCTACATAAATATCCTCCCATAACCCTTAAAAAGACATAAAATTATAAAACAGAAAGATGCAAAATTAGGGGTTAGACCATCTTCAACTATCACGATGGTGAACTTATGACTGAGCGTTGCACTACATCTCAGATCTAATGTAGTTCTATGGGATAGTGTGTGCAATAGTGCTCCTAGGTCGCCCTCGCGCCAATGATGCCAAGAAAGTAAATGATAGCTAGATAAAATGTAAATGTGTGGATGGAATAGAATGAACTCCCCTTCCTATTCAGTGTGTATGTGAAGTAATGCACCCAAATATAGTCCCTTGAGATATGTAGATAGATAGCCCTTGATAAGAATTTCGCCCACCCATTTAATGGCATGTATGTTGTGTTTATATAGGGATATCTTGCTTGAATTTAAACACTAATGACCCGACATGGAAACTAGTACCTCGAGATATGAGAGGGAAAACAAAAAAGACCAACCTCAAATGCCAAAAATAAGATCAAACACAATGAATACACGTGCACCTAGGATGGACAGGAGTGCTTGAACAGTAGTGTCTAGTCATGGGCGTTATTGTCCTAAGATTAATGACGAAAAATGAGTGAAGACTGATAGAAAGGGATCCTGTGACTTGACTAGAACTGGGTGTATGAGTGACAAGTGTGAAAGATAAAAGAAATAAAAACCAAAAAGACAAGCGGATGGACTATGGAATAGGTCACTAGTGAATACTTTTCTTACGCAAGATCCATATATAAAACAACATACTTGGCGGTATAGTAAATAATAAGTGCATGATTATGTGTCTACATTTTCCCCCACTTTATGTTGGTGAAGTGAAATCTTGGTAACATAAAATAGATAGAAATGCATACCCGAGAGAAGTATGGAGAAACCCATGTTGCATAAGTATGTGTAGATTTGGTAGAAGTACGTGCTGAATGAGAACACAAAGTGTGGAATACTATGGATCACCGTGTCGATCAATGTGGCATAATGAGATACGTGGGACCGTTGCAAGGAGCACTAAGTGATATTAATGATTGCAATGTTGAATGAATGGAGATTTTTATTTTTTTGTTGATGGAGATGTGTTGGGATAAGGAGTGATTAATTCCTAACCCGATCGTGTGTGTGTGAAAAATTGAGGATTTGGGTGTCCTCCCGCAAGAGGAAGAGAGTAGGGAGAGAGGCTTAGTCTTACTCTCCAAATTTAACTACATCCTCAAAAGGTCTAGCCACTAGAAGATGGAAAAAGACCGGATTTTGTTAATTTTGGATCCAATTTTGATCAAACGTGAATAACCCATATAGGAGAAACACAGGAAAGGAAATGACGTCTCATTTCCCCACTCTCCAGGGTGTTACCAAATGTGTATGAGATGGCTTCCATGTTAGGTCATATGGGAAAGTGGTGATATAACTCCCAAGTTAGGTCATTTGGGAGGATAAATACACTATGTTGTGTTGATTGATTGATGTGATTTAGAATAGTAGAAAGTTTGTGTTGTCAAGATTTGAATGTATGTGATTGATTGATTGGTTACTCATGGAGATATTTTACACTTTTTCCCCCAAATTAGGTCATTAGGGGAATCACTAGAAAGTGGTGTGAAATGTCGCATGATGTATGAGAAAATTTGAATTAGAAATGTAGAATGATCGTGTAATGATGTGAAGGGGATTATGAGATGCCACTGATTGTATGCACCCCAGCTCTTGCTCTTGAGTGTTGGCATCCTAGAAGACTTGGGTTGAGCCCAGTGTTGTAGATGTGAAAATTGATGCTTGTTGATGTTATAGGTAGGTGTGCTTGCATATATATGAGATGTAATGGGTTATTTGTTGTCAATTTGTGTTGTGCAGAGGTAAATCTATTCAAGAGATTTTCTTGGTGGTCACCATTTGAGTACACTACTAGGATTGGGGTTTTCAGATGATGAGTGGGATGTTCTAGAAATTGTGGGCTACAACACATAGCAAGAGATGAGGGATGTGCCCCATAATATTTGTATGATCACAGCTTTGTGTGAGAGGTGGTGTGCATATACTTGTACATTTTGATTACCTACGGGAGGGTGATAGTGACTATAGAGGATGTGTACTAGATATTGTGATTACCTATTATCGGTGAGATGCTTCAGGTGATGGTGTGGATGATGTATAGAGGTAGATGAGGGCTGCTAGGCAATATTTTGAATGACTCGAGTTCATACTGAGGTCCACATTAGCCTAGATACTATTATGAGATTAGGGGTTCCACTATCGTGGAAGTTTATTTCCATTGTGATTGTATTGTTGGTTGCATGGAGGGTGGTGGTGTAGGCATCTTTTATAAGATGTATGATATCTACCGTCGAGATAGAGGTAGAAGGCACAAGATATGCTTGGGCATGATATGTATTGGCTCATATGTACATAGATCTATAAAAGTTTATACAATAGGAAAATATAGGTGGTATTGGAGCTTTGCATTATTCCATGTATGGGCCTATGAGCATATTGCGATATTGAGGCCGGACACATGGACCGCGAGGAGAGTGGTGAGGTCGACAAATTTTCTAGGAGATATGTAGGTGTTCTTGGCAGGGAAGATGGATACAAATATGTATAGAGTGATGTTAGATTGGATGGGGCTAGTGGACATGATATGGAGGCCATATAAGGATTACATAGGATGGAAAGAGGATGCAGTGGAGATATGATGTGTATAATGGACTATGTGGATGGAGGATCCGTTTACGGGGGTGACCGAGCTATTCTAGGAAGAGCGAGTCTCATGATAGTTTGGTATGGTCTAGGATGTGCCCCTAGAGCTATATGTATGGGTTAGGGCCATTAAGGCACTAAGGATGGCCGGAGGTAGACCAGGGACCACAGAGCTCTTGCGTTGTTAATGGTCATAGTGATGATGAGATATGATATGTAGTGATGTATGTAGTGATTTATGGGGGCTTGCCCCAAATAATGGGATTTTTGTAACTATGATATATATATGGACTATTAACATATGTTTGATGTATGATGTGTTGATTATTATTGATATATTGGATGTGTGATATTTTGATAATTGTTTTATTGATTTGATTTACAATGCATAATTGTTGATGATGATTAATGATGCGATAATGTATATGATTATAGATGATGTATGCAATGTGATTGTGATGTATAATAGATAAATGATGAAAAAGTGTATTGTATGAATGATGAAGTAGAAATGTATAATGTGAATGAGATGGTTGTAATAGTGTAGTAAATCACGTGTTAGTATGATGAAGAGGGGGAGGAGAATAATGATGCCCCTAAGTGTATATATGATAAGGATCATTTATGTAAGATCCTTCAACAGTCAAGAATGAACCATAAAGCAAGAGTGTGTCATTGGGAAGTGATATGATAATGTACACTAGATAGATATGTCTATATAATTTATAGCATGAAGATATAGTGAGGTCCTTATTATAAAATATCCCTCAACAATCATGTAAAAATCATAAAAACATGAGTGAGTCATCGACGGGTTAGGTGATAAAATCACCTACTAAAACCAAGTGGGCATAGAGCGGTGGAAGCATGTGGGGCATAAGAAGTATGAGTGTATGAACTGAACTAAATTCCATGTGAAATGGTGACAATGATGGGAGATGGAGTAGTGGGAAGTGAAGATATAGATGGTTGAGGAAGCCAATGTGTAGTAGGAGCATGACATGATGAATGAGATGGTGCAATGGTGGATGGATGAGATGGAGAGCATGCATGAGTAATGACCTACGGTGGTGGATGAATAATGACCTTAGCACTAGAAAAAGGAGACAAAATAATTGGAGTAACAACACACTTGCATGGAAGTAGAGACATAGACCACTCACGAAAGTGAGATCCAAAGGAAATGATACCCTTATCTTCTAATTGTTGTAGTCTATCATGAAGGGAATAACAATCATTATCACGTTGGCCATTTATATGATGATAGTTGTATTAAGGTCGATCACATTGGCGTTGAAAGTGATGAGGTGGATGATGCTGATTATAAGGTAAGAAAATCAAACGCTTGTCAATCAAGGCACGTAACACATCATGATGATAAAAGGGTAATGTCTCATGTGAAGGAGATGTAGATATATGAGGTGGAGCCCGATGCAGAGGAGGAGATGAAGGACACTTATGTAATGGAGAAGACTGAAATTTCTTATGAGGTGGAGGAGATGGAGACCATGGAGGATGCTAAATAGATGGGAGTGGAGAATAACTAAATGATACAATAGTAGTTACGATAGGAGGAGGATCTATAACATGTGCAACAATGATATCTTGTTCAAGATCAATATATAGCATAAGAATGTGAATGATTCACATGTGTCATATTGCAAGCATTGTTTTAAAGCGGTAATCAAGCCACGACAAAAGATGAATTTCTTTTCTAGGTCAATGGGTTAGAAGACTAACTGATGCATGCAAGAATTGAAGAACAAGTGAAAAATGCAATTAATGATAGGTTTTATTTTTCCTTGATGTAAGATAGGTAGATGATCATATGTGACTCTAGTGCCATTTTTGAGGATGAAATGATGAAGAAAAATTTCTTCCATCTCACAATAGGTACTAATATATCCAAAGGGTAAATGTGTGTACCATTGGAGAGCGTCATCAGCAAGACTACGGAGAAAAGATTTTAGCAATAATCGATCATTAGAATAAGAAGCCATAGATAAACGATAATTATTAAGATGCAAATATGGATTTCCAGTACCATCAAAGCATGAAAATGTAGGCATAATGAAATCCCTAAGAAATTTTGAATTTTGAATATTTTTTGGAATAGGGTTTCTATGAAAAAGAATTGTTATCGATATAAGCATAATAGGATTTGATTTCAAGTGTGAGAGATTGAACCTGAGATTCTAATTGGCCAAAAACATGCATGAGTGATAAAATTTCATGTGAAGGAATGGAAGTAAATGTGAGTAGTGTATTTAGTGGTTAAAGCTTGCCATTATGAGTGATCATAGGGATATCAAGATAATAAATTGAAGATGTCAATGCTAAGGGAACACTAGGTGTAGGTTCTGAAAAAGTAACAAGTGGTGAAGCACATGGAGTATTGATAGAAGTAGTAGGAATAACATTGGAAGTGTCAATAGAAGGAGATGAATCATGCATGTTTCTAGAGACAATCTTAGAAGAAAATGAAAGTAGAGTGGGGGATTCACATTCAATAGTATGCAAAGAAGTAGAATCATGACTAGTATATGTATCACCAATATCAGATAAATATTTAGATGTAAGGATTTCATTAAGTGTATCATCAACATATAATGAAGGAGGAGGAGAACTAGTATGTGATGCATTATTAGAAACATTTTTAGAAATGGGAGGAGTATGCGATGCAACTATAGAACCATTCGACTAGTATGAAAAATGGTATCATGCATGTGTTTATTTTCATCATGTTTGTTAGTTAAAACATTATCACCAAGATTAATCATAAAACTAATAATATCATCATCTAATTTCTCATTAGAAATGACAAAAGGTGGAGTGTGGTTGATTGAATAACAAGGTATATAACCAAAAAAGCTTACGGATCGGAAACAATGCTAATAGTGGAATGGTCAAAGATAGGAGGCACATTGCATTCATTAGCTAAGATCTGTCTTTGAGTATCATATGGAAGAATAACATTGTGATATAGAGTGCTAAGTTCAGCTATGGTTACCTCATCATAGATAGGATTAATATTCACATGAGGCATGAGTAGCTTAGGATGAGAACACACACACACACACACACACACACACACACACACACACACACACACACACACACACACACACACACATCCTTATTCATTAGGGTTTTAGTGGATCCTAGGGAAAAAAATTCAAAGGTATGGGTTCACCAAAATGATTTAATAAAATATGTATATTTTATTAAAATTTGAATGCAAATATCTACTATAACTGATAAATAATGAAATATAAATGCTAAACAATTTATTAATTTTAACTATGAAAGGAAATGAGGGGGTAAGATACTTATCTAAATTTTTCTTATCCCAAAGTGAGTTTGAACTTGAAAATGTGATGGAACAAGAGCACATATTTTTGCAATCAGGCACAAAAAATGTAGAGATGCTCGCGATGCCTAGACACACGTGCTCGGACAAGGATAAGGGAACCTACGGGCACCCAAGACCTCTGTGGGGGTACTGGAGTTTGCAGAAATGGTCAGGACCTAGTTCTAATAGTGTCACTAGGGATTCACACTTTTTTTTCCTTTAGTCACTTTTATGTCGCACTTAAATTGCTGAAGTACCTATAAATTTATACACACATATCCTCTTGCAAAACCCTAAAAAGACATCAAATCCTAAAAATAAAGATTCAAAATGAGGGGCTAGGCCATCCTCAATTGTCACAATGGCTAAATTACGATTGAGTGCTGCACTACATCTCAGACCCAATGTAGTTCTATGTGCTTGTGTGTGCAATAGTGCTCCTAGGTTGCCCTTGTGCTAATGATGCCAAGATAGTAGGTGGTAGCTAGATAAAATGTAAATGTGTGGATGGAATAGAATGAACTCCCCTTCCTATGTAGTGTGTATGCATAATAATGCACCCAAATGTAGTCCCTTGAGATATGTAGATAGATATCCCTTGATAAGAATTTCCCACCCATATAATGGTATGTATGTTGTGTTTATATAGGGATCTATTGCTTGAATTTTGACACTAATGACCCGACATTCGACTAGTACCTCGGGATATGAGAGGGAAAACTGAAAAGACCGACTTCAAATGTCAAAAATAAGATCAAACATAAATAAGACATGAGCACCTAGGATGGACATGAGTTCCTGACACTAGTTTCCATTCTTGGGTGCTAATGTCTAGAGATAAGTGATGACAAATGAGTGAGGATTGACAGACAGGGATCCTTGTGACCTGACCAGAATTGGGTGTATGAGTGACAAGTGTGAAAGATAAAATCAATAGAAACCAAAAATATAAGTAGATGGACTATGTAATTGGTCACCAGTGAATACTTTTCTAATGCCAAGTCCACATATAAAACAACATACTTGGCAGTATAGTAAATAGTAGTAAGTACGTGATTTTGTGTCTACACCTTCGTGATATAATGGTAATCATATTTGCTTTGAATAAATTGCTGAATTGTAATTTTTATAATATATGTAAAATATCATGTTGTTTATTTGAATGTAAGAAATTGTTGACCATTTTAATTACCATAGTCCCCTCATGTAGTCATTTTTATACCCTTCGACCAATAGTCTAATCCCATGCGTGCGTCGACCTATTACCCAATGGGTGATGGGTGGTCACCCGAGGCACACATGGGCACTGAGTCTCTCCTTTATGTGAGTCTTGTGAGAATGGACAATATTTTGACATATATTCAAATGGAAATTAAAAAAAAAAACCATGCATCATTTTGAGGACCTTTGACAAGTTGTCACTTTAGTGTATCCAAAAAAGAGAAATAACAAACAATGTGTATAACTGAGTCATTCATAAAGGAAATGCATAAATATTGTACCCATGAACACATATATGATTCAGAATAGAGCCTTATATTCATTTTAATATGTTCAATAACCACATTACATCCCTCAAAGTCATAAAAACCCTCGTATAATAATGCAGAGCCAAGTCATGCATCGAACTACAATATGCCCATCACATTACAGAGAAGAATGCAGACCCATCCCTCTAAGTGTGCCATTACTCCTATATTTCCCTAATCCCAACCCATAGAAACATTTCATGAGATCTCTATAGAGCTTCACCTCTTTTCCAGTGCCACACCACTCTCTCAGGACGACTCTATGTATATGCCTCTATCTATTCACACTCTCTAGTTCTCGCTTCTATCTCCCGCTTGCTGCCCGCACACTTCAATAAATAGCTTTCCTACCTTCACCGCCATGCCTTCTGAGGTAGCAGATTGGTCACCAAGTATCTAAGTGGTCCTCCAATGGAGCATTCCTCCTTTAAAATGAGCTATCTCACTTTCAGTGCAATGATGTTCTTGTAGAACCTTCCATCCCATGCATGGAATATTCCATTTTTGATCCTACAGTCACCAGGTTAGCACCTTATCCACAAGGTTCATGCTTTTCTTGTGTGCTACCTAGGACGCTGAATATGGCTAAGTTAAAAACCCATCCTATCTTACACACACACGCCATGTGTCCCGAAAAACCCTTCCCTACATGCCTTCAACCCCACGTGCCCTTCTTCAACTAGGTCCTGCATGCCTACGTGCCTTCTCATCCTTAGCCAATTAATTCAGAGGTCCAACATCACCCCACACTACGCTTATTCTCCATCCTCAGAAACACTTTCTTTAATGAATAAAGAATGAATGGGCTTTGAAAAGTTGAATAAAGAATGGAGTGAAGAATTGGGGGAAAGAATGAAAGAATGGGGGAATCACGATCACTATTGAAGGAGGAGAGGGAAATCCTTCCTCAAATATACCTCCAACTTATCCCAAGCATCAACCTCATTCTGTGCTTGTTGACAGAGGTCACCTACTAGGGTACTTACCTCCTCAAATCTTATCCCTTCTCCCTTGGTGTTCATTATCTCTACGATCCCCTCTAATTTTTTTCCCAAATCCTCGAGTGCGTCCATCCTCTAAGTGATTTAGGGGTACAATTATTTCAGTCGGTTCTTGATTGAGCCCCGCAAGGTCTCAATGGCCTTTGATTTCTTTTCCACTTCGGATAGGATTTTGTCTCACTCAACCCTGTTCCCCTATTCTTTTCTTGGAACTCCTTGATTTCTGTTTCATGGGTGGAAAGAAAGATAATTTCCACTCTATCCCTATCCATGCAATTATGATAGGCAGCCTCTGCAACTTGTGTGACATCTTTTACATCGGCAAGGATCTTGTTGTACTAAGCAACAATTTCTAAAACCTTCATCTTATCCTCTTTTTCTTGGCGTGCCAACACCTCTTCTATGGATTCTAAGGCAAGTGGCTACCTCTCCATAGTGAGTATGTGGGTCAAGTCCTCTAGAACTGTAAGGTTGATCCATATTTTTACACGGAGGTGTTAATTCTGGATGCTTCAAGACAATGGCATCTGTGATCATCTCTATTTTCTTGTATACCTTGTGCACCCTTGCCTTCTCATATTTTAACTCATGCCTTAACTGAGCACTGATTAGCTCCTCCTACTTCAGGTCCTTTCTTTTCTCAAGGAGCTCCTCCTCCTTTTTCTCCAGCTCTGCCTCTAGGAACTTCACCCTGTCATTTCTTCCGAAGAGTTTGGCTTCAACCTCAACTAAAATTTTTTGAGCGCATTGTATATTTTCTCATCTAATAATTGTTGAGCATTCACCAAGGGGTTTATTCCTTTTGTTTATAGCACCTTCATCAATGCTCCTTGGATTATTTCAAATTTGGGCTCATCAATGTGGGACTCAAATTCCCATGATAGCATTTTCCTCGTCAAGGGTATGCACCTTCCTCATCAAATGAAGCCATGGCCAAGAGTTGTTCTCGTTGGTATGGTGCTCTAAAAGTGCACACACAATACCTTGTTTAGATCATTGATGTATCCCATTCCTTGACCTTGTGCTACTTCTATGCTCTTCCTCCTTATGTGTGTGGCCCTTGGAAAGCTTATAGCAAAACTGGGATCTCCCCCATGCTACCATATTATTTTCCTACACTTTCCTCCTCAACTTCCTTTAAACCCTCATCTACGTTGTATTCTACTTCTTGTTCCACCAATTCTTTGATGATTCCCACCACTTCTCTCTCTGCAGCCTCTTCTACCTATTCCTTCATGAGGCTTAGGGTCCTTTGATCCTTTGTATTTACTTCTCTACTCACCCCCTTGCCTTGAGCCTCGATTCTTCTTCGTCATCCTTCTCCTCATCCCCTTTGTTATACTCCTCATCCCCTTCTTCCTAAAAATAATGCACCTCATAGAATGGATGGTGTTTACCTCCTTCAGGCTTGTCATCATCATTCTTTTACCTGATGCAGGAATCTAGACTCTCTGTCTCTTTTGAGTCTATCTCATCTGTCACCTTCTGCTTCTTTCTTACTGAGGATTCCAACATAGTAGATTCTTCCTTTTCCTTCTCCTTGATAGGTGATATCTTTATTGGTGATTCCTCATGGGTGAGGGGATCTTCGTGCTCCAGTGCCTCTTCTCGTGGGGTCTTCACCTTAATATGAGACTTATTTCTCCATGTGTAAGTACTAGGTTTAGCGCTTTCTTCCGGCATGCCCACCGATTGTGCGGTTTGAACAATTGGTGCCTTCTTCTCTTGCACCTCTTCTCTTTCTCTCTTCCTTGGTGTGGCCTTATTCCTTCCTGTAGGGTCTTCAGGAATGGAGAAATCATTCTCCAAGTAAGTTCCCTTTTCAAAAAATTTCCTTATGTGCAGATACACCCTTGTTGCGGTCCTCCCTGCAATTGGCAGCGTTAAAGGCTTCATCATTTGTACTTCATGGGAGATATATTTCTCCACTTATACACACTTCTTTGGGTAGACAAGATTCTGACGCAGCTCATGGTGGTCTAGATATACCTCACTAAGGTCGAACCTTAGTCTCTTGGCCTCCTTGAACCAATTGACTCCGGATTGGAAGTATTTCATGGTGAAGGAGAAGGGTAGCTTGCACCATGGACTCATAGTACCATCTGTCAATGTAGAAATGTTGATACACTGAAAAATCTACCTCTCCATCCATGAGCACTTGGTAACTACTCTGGGATCCTCCATTCTACTCCGAATGCATCACACATTTTCTTGTACCACTTTTCCAAGTGTGCCTTGTGAGCGGTTGTCATGGTTTCACAAGTGTACTTCGCAAACCTTTTTACGGGTGAGGGATCCTCTTTTGGATACTCCCAAACAAAATTTTCTGGCCCATTGGGCACTCCAATCTCTGAAAATACAATGGTGAGGAGGATGTTACCAAATAATATCTTTTCTCCCTCCTATGTGCTTGCTTATGATCTCATCCATGATGAAAGAAAACAAGTTATAAATGGTTCCTCTCGATATCTTCGACATACATTTTGCCATGCCTTATTCACTTGTGTCCATCATTCATGATCATTGAGCTTGGTTACTAAGCACGTGGCCATCCTCATAATAGGGTCTGGAATCTTGGTGATGTCAAAGTATCGCAACCCCTTTTTGTAGTCATACGTGGCTACAGTATCCTTGATAGCCTCCTTGTCGCTCAGATCATCATCTATGCTATCTCCTTCAAAAATGAGGCAAGTGAACTTGGATATCAACTCGTGGTGTTATACACATCTTATGCCCAAGCACAATAAAGTGATCATCATGCACGTGTAACATCAACCATTGATAAAGGCACTTAGGCTTGCAAAAGTAAGGAAACTCATACAATTATAATAATCCAACCTTCTCCAATTCAACCTTCACCTTGTCGTTGTAAATAGACATTTCGTCTAGTGTCTTATTGTTAGTTGGATGGACAAACTATACTACCATTTCCTTCTCAATTGTTCTTATGTGATGGTAATAATCACTCACCATCATTTTCCTCATATGAGACACCCATTCCTTTCCTAGCAATAATCCATCTAGGTTTTGCATTTCCACTTACCATTCCTCGTTGGTGCTTGCGGCGAAAGTGGTTTTATTTCCTTTACCCTTTTCCTTTTGTTTCTTAGGTGAGACGGTCACCTTCTTTGGTGCCATTCTTTTGGTCAGGCTGAACTTAAAACTCCTTCCTCTTGCTGCTCAATCCTAAATCTCACTCTTGCAAAGAAATCCTTTTTCCTTCGTGCCCTAGCCACCAAACCCTAATTGGGAAATCCTTCCATAAGATAATGCTCGTCAACCAATTTTCACCACGCCCGTAATCCTTCCACTTTGGTTTGTGGATCTATTCTAGTCATGCACTTTAGATCTCTTTGATTCTTCTTCGCACAAATATTTTTGAATGCTCTAGTTCGTGAGATCTTCTTTCACTTCGTAATCGTAAGGTAAAATAATGATGTTCCCGACTTCATATTTATAGATTTTCCTTCTTTCCAGCATTAAATGCTATACCACCTACCACTATAATTGACACTAAATGTGAATTTTTCCTTAAAAATTGACCTCAAGTTCTTTTACCCATGCGCCTAATCCTGCGTAAAAAACTTGACAACCTTCTCGTGCACCAAAATCCAAATAGATTGAAGACTCTTATGCACATCATCAATCTTGAAGGAACTTCTTCTATCCTCTTTCTTGATTTTTTCTCTCACCTACCTCATGTTGTTCCCGTGCTTTTCCTTCTTTGTACGTGGTCTCTGTAAATCCTTATCCTGACACCAAACATTCTCGTTAACCTATCTTCTATTTGCTTTCTCAACCTTACGTGCTTCCTTCTAGTGGGCCAATCAAATTGTATTGCAGGCCTATACTTTGCATCACTCCACCCCACACTAAAATAGATGCATGGTCCTCTGCGCATACAAAACCTTGGAAAAATAATGTGGTTACCAATGCACAAGGCAAAAAAAAAAACAAAAAGGAAGGAACAAGCAACGAGAAAGGGAAACAAAAGAAAATAAAATCATAAAGGGAAATTCTAGACTAATTGAAAATACTACCTTATTACAAACACCAAGAAGACTTATTTATAGTAGGGCTTCAAACTAATCCCATTGAAATGACTTGGCAATATCGTCCCATCTAGCGATTGTAACTAGCAAGTGATCGAATCAAGAATTTACGAGATGATGTAAGGTCCCAACCAATGGAATTTCAACTTCCCAGGATGGCACATATACTTGGAATCATACAACAACACCATCTACCAAACCTCAAACTTATTTTTCTTGATATGACAATCATGCCATGCCTTTTGTCTTTCTTTTTTTTTCTTCTGACTCCATCTAGCAAGTGATCGCCTTTTGTCTAACTGCATCAACTGATCAATCATTTCTTCCAGTTTCTCATTATCTAACCCTCATGTGCACGTTATATGCAAAGCAATGGTAACATGAATTCAATTGACAAAATAGCCTTTGTACCAAACACCAATTGAAATGGTGTGGCCTTGTTCAACCTCTTACAGGTTATCCTATATGCCCATAGAATGATTGATACCTTGTCATCCCAATCTTTCTTTCTAACATCACAGATCTTAGTTAATCTATGACTTAGTATCTTTTTAAATGCCTCAGCAGTTCCATTTGCTTGAGGATGATGAGGGTAGTCTTGTGATGGGCCACCATAAATTCTACTAACTTGAGAATCCCGACCATTTCATTGAGAAAGTGTGTACCTCTATCACTTGTTAAACTTAAAGGAAAACCATATATGTTGTTTATTTTCTCCCATAAAAATCTAACAATTTTCGCTATGGTGCAATCGTTCATAGCGCTACCTCTGCCCACCGTGTCAAGAAATTAGTGCAAGTGATGATATACTATGAACCAATCCTTCGCGCGGTTGGTGAAATTGGCCCTACAAAGTTGATCACCCATTTTTAAAATGGTTCAGCCCTAGCTATTGGTCACAAGGGAATTTCATCTCTCTTTTCAGTCTACCAAGGCACTAGAAATGGTCACAGGACTTGCAAAACTCAATACAATCTTGGTAGATGGTTTCCCACCAAATCCCTACTAATAAAATATTACACATGGTAGCATTTCCTGCATAGTGTCCTTCTGCAACCCCACCATGCACGTACTCCATAATTTCCATGTGCTCATGCTCCAATACACATCAGCGCAAAACCTCATCACAACCTAACTTATACAGATATCCACTAATAAACATGTAGGGTGCAATGCGTATTGCTAACTACTTTCTCTGTAGAGCCTTCATCCCTTCTGGTGGCACACCTATTTTTAAGAATACTGTGATATCTTCCAAGTCTAAGGGCGCATGCCGCAACCTAAATAATTGTGCATCTGACATGGTATCCTCAATAATTTGCGCCTCCTCCCCTAAATTAATCCTTAATAAGTGTTTAGGTCCTAAATTTCTCTTTCCTTGTTTTACAACCACTGTGAAATCAAATTCTTAAAATAATAAGACCCAATGGCATATGTGCCCTTGCAGAATGGGCTTGTTGACTAAGTAATTTAATGCCATGTGGTCCGTGCAGAATCTAAATGGTGTTACCAATAGATACTTCCTGAACTTGTACAGTGCGTAGATCATTGATAATGCTTCACGCTTAGTAGTTTTATAATTTTATTTTACCGGTGTCAAATTTCTACTTGCAAAGCACAAGGGATGATCAACAATTCCCTCACCATGTTGTGATAGTATTTCTCCCACAGGCTATCCTTGAGGCATCAACATGCACATAGAAAGGCTTATCCCAAAAGGGGAAACTTAGTATGGGCACTTTGACAAGCCTATCCTTTAAAGTGTGAAATTCCTTCACTACGCCTCTCCCCAATGGAAGGCACTCTTGTATTTTAACAATTCCTCCAAGGGCATGGAGATCTTGGCATACCCATTGATGAATTTTCTGTAATAACTCATATGCCCAAGGAATCACAGCACTTGCGCTTTGACTAGTAGGCTCCCCTAATCCCACGATAACTTTAACTTTCGCAGGATCCACTAGTAAGCCTTCCTTGCATATAATATGTCCTAACAGGGTTCCAAATGGAGTAGTAAAGACACATTTCTTAATGTTGAGGGATATCCTCAATTGCTTTGACATCTCTCAAATATCAACCTCAAATTGTCACAATGGTCTAGTCATCTAGGTAAACTTGAAGGAATTTATGGATGAAGTCCTGAATGTTTTTACCACGATGCACAAGAACACAGGAGGCACATTCTTCAACCCAAAAGGCATAATCGTGTAGGAAAAACTCCCCATTAAGTGGGGAAATTTGTCTTTCTCTGGTCTTCCTTTTCAATTCGACTTGGTGATACCTTGAGAACCCATCCATGAAAGAGTATACTTTGTGCTCGACTACTCCCTCCAAAATTTCTTGATAAAAAGGGGTTGGAAAAGGATCGATGACACATAATATATTTAGATCCTTGTAGTCAACACAAATTCTTATCCTACCATCCTTATTGATATTGATGACCATTGGGTGTATCCATTCGATTCTTCCACTTTGCTTAATAATACCAATGCTATCATCTTGTCTATTTATTCCTTGACTTTACGCACAAATTTGGATTTGTCCGATAGGGCCTCTTCTAAATCGGCATGCACCTTCCTTCAACTTGATTTTCATCTCCCCAAGGAATTGTGAACACCTTTGAGTTCATGATACCTGCAAGGTAATAAATTTGGGAACTTGCACAACAGATCAATGACCTTTGAAACTTATTTTTTTGACCAATAGTCCCCAATGATAGCTTCCTTAGGTTCTTGTTTCTGTCCCAATGTTAACCTTCTTTGTTTTTAAGGGCTCATAGTAGGCGCGTACTTTCTCATCGAGAGATATTTATGACTTTGAGCATACCTTTAGAATGGTTAACATCCAAATATTCCATTTATTCTCTGTCTACTACATAGACCATCTTTCCTTTTCTTTTTCCATGCACGCGCTCAAGCTGTACTTCCTCTGATTCCTCTTCATTGAGGTGCATCTCCAAATAAGGCTCACCCAATAATTCCAGTAGCCTATCTTCTTCCATAGTAATATCTCCCATCGTAAGGTGCACGATCACATGTAGTTCCTTATCCAATGATGGCTTTGTACTCCTATATTCAAAATCTTGAATGAGATTAGCCGCCAAATCCTACCAATTACCTATTTGATGACACATCTCTAAATGAATATACCATGCGCACGCACAACCTTGTAAGGTGGAATACAACTTATGCACCCATAGAGAATTTTGTAATGCTTTTACATTTCCCATCTAGGCCTTCTCACATGCTTGGATATGAAATGAGGCGGTCTCTTTACCATGGTATTCTTGTATGACCATGGGCGCATTGATCCTGGAGAACCTAATGAAGAATGTGATTCTTACCTTTTCCATTTTAGGAGGCTCTCCCTATGTTTAGCCTACCAGCGTAGGTTATAATTGAGCATTGCCCTTCTCTCATCCTCATTTTTCCATTGACCCTTCATTTCTCGCAAGAAAATTTCAGGATATGCTCCTCCAGAGTAACTTGGTAACTTATTTCCTCCTAGGAACTTGACTGAGCATGCATTTATCACCCTTGTTATAGGTTCTCTCAAATGTCTCCCAATTAACTCATAAGTCCCGTGTCAAACTATCGCATGCCGCACTAGTGGTATCACTCAAATCTGAGCATCTTCAAACAGGATGACTCCCTCAGTGGGGTGAATTATCTCAGGATCTCTGATGGAGCGCACATATATTATTTCAATGACTTCTTCTCCTAAGGGCTCATTATAGGGAATTAAATTCCCATATGTCAAAGGAACGATCAACCTTTCTTCCTTGTTTTCAAAGTTGATATACCCTTTGTTAAACCACAGGTCGACATTGTTCTTGTAACACCATGGACACCCAAGTAATGCTAGAAATTTGTCTACCTTGAGTGAGCACTAAGACTTCAAAGTCTCCAGTGAACTTGCCCCCTTGGAATGGTGATAACTACATCCTTCAGGACTCCAATGGGAATTTCCTTAGTCTTGTTTTCCATATACAACACATTTGAAGATGGATGTAATATGTGCCTTCCCATTTGATGCTAGGAAAATAAGGTAAGAACATTGACCTCTCGCTCTTGTGTCGATGAGGATATTACTCAGAAGCCATCCATCAACAACCACATTCAAAGTAATCTCCTTATCATAGTCAAGGATATGAGGAGGAAGGTTTGTATGTAAAACCTTCCTTTGTGCTCTACTCTGGTGCATGGTACCTTCTCACTCAGCCATCCTCCTAACAGGGGAATAATATTCTCTTTCCTTAACATTTTACATAATTCCTTTACCTTGTCTAGGTCATCCTTTGGAGCCTCGGTATTCTTCCTTTGATCAAAATTATTTGATTTATCCTTTAGACATTGGATCTCACCTTGCAAACTTTGGATCATATCCATAGTCTCTTAGTACACCTCCTTTTGATGAGAAGGGTCCAGATATTTTCTATGTACCACTTCTGCTCTTGAAACTAGTGTCCTTTGTCTTGGCATCTCCCTAGTGCATGGCCTATGCTTGCGTCGTCACCGGTATAGGATGTAGTCTTGACTCATGTGCCACTCTTGGAATCCACTGTGAATAAGCCTTCTTGATGCTTACCATCCCAGCATCCTTTGTATTTCCAATGCTTTGCTAGTTCATATGCTCATAAAGCTCTAGAAACTCTTCATACTTATGTTTCTTTCGCACCATGAGCATTGTAACAGATCAGGACACTCACGTTTGTAATGCTTTGTAGATCCATAGTTATAACAGGTTCCTCATGGGAATTCACTTCATCCTCTGTCACAGTTATTGTGACCACGAAATCCTCCAAAAAACCTCTTCCATGCACTCCTCCATCTACGTGTCCTTCATAACGATGATCATCATCCTTTGAACTACTTACAAGATTAGTTTGGCGTACACCTAGATCAATAACATCATGGATTTGATCAATCAGTCTGCAATCCTTGGTATCATGGGTTATAGAGGTACAAATCTTACAATAGTAAGAAACATTCTTGTGGATTGCATGCTATATTAGAGGGCACCTACTTGCATCATGATCCCCATGGAATATCTCACATTCTACCGCCATAGCACATACCAATTTTTGAGGGAAACCATCCTTTGCATTCCCTTCTACTTCATATTCTATATACCAAAGCCCACTACAAAACTCATGCGCTAAGTTTGCAGTGTAACTTGTCCAAATGATTAGAAATTGCAACAATTTTATCCTCCGAGAAAGGACTAACACCTGTATCAATGCTCCCAAAAATTCAACACGCAGGAAGCTTCCAATGCCTCACGCGGGTATTTGAAAGTCTTGTGTGACAGAGCCTTTCTAAATGGTGTTATCAATCCTTTGACAAACCATTGAGCATGTTGAAAAGGATTAATGTCATAGGATATTTTTGCTAAGAGAGTCTTGAAACATGCATCATACTCCCACACACTCTCTACCATTCCCTTTTAGATCTCCTTCAGAGCACTGATGCTCTTATGCTCAAACTCAGGGATATGGAACTATGCTAGGAAGGTGTTCTTCAATGTGGTGTAGTCTACCACCATATGATGGGGGTCATACTTCCTATACCAACTATGTGCATGCCCTTGCAACATTGTTACAAACTTAATTACCTTTTGTTCGGGGTAGTGATTCCCTTCTCATGCCATAGTAACTTACACTTATGCACACCCGATCTACAACATCTTGGTACTTACCCTATAGTCCGTAAGTGTAAATACATCTCAAAAAACACTTGGGGAGGTGGTTGGGGTCCTTGTCCTCCCAATCTAAAGCCTTGGTTCCCTCTGGTGTTTCCTCCACTAGATCCACTAGATCCACCAGGTCTTGTTCCTCATGACCCGACCGAGATCAACCTCCTACAATCGGTAAAGAGCTGCAGTGGTTACACCTAGTGTTCCCAACTTTCCACCGAACTATGCCCCGATGGTTTGTGATATTGTCCCACTACCAGTTGTATGCCCCGCACCACTCCTAGATGCGATAGCCAAACCTTACGCACTTGTACATTGTCCAAAAATTCCTCTAAATATAGGAATGGATTGTGCAGCCATGGATGTTCCAAATGAGAAATTATATCTCCTTAGAAAACCAAGTGCAGGGGTTGGTCACTATACGTACCCAAAATTGTAAGGTACTGTACTGCGGAACAACGTAATAAGTGCCCCAATGATGATACAGGTCTCCTCGCAAGGTGTTCGGGATCCGGAAAAGCCCTCGGAGTATGCGTTAACATCCCGCATGCCCCGCTTAGCCCCGTGCCCTTTGTTTTCCCCTTTTTCTTCTTTCCTTGGCCTTTTGATCTTCAGTGATGAAACCGCCACCCTACAGGGCAGCGGTCTCGTGACCGCCGCCCTGATCAGGGCGGCGGTCCTATAACCGCCCTTTCTCGGCCAGCCGCGGCGGTCTCGCGTGTTTTCCAGCGTTCTTTTGACGTGACTCGCGTGAAATATCACGATTCACCAGCTTTTCCTTGCCGAATTAAGCTTGCATTTATGTTTTTGGTCCCCTAGAATAGTATTTTTCCTTTGTTTATTGTTTAAGAGTTCAGTTTGGTTTTGATCTTTGGGTGATTGAATTCCTATAAATGCATAGCTTGTGCTGAGGCAAATGGCCACCATTTCCTTGTTAGAGTCTTCTCATTTTCAGTGGTTTGGTCTGTTAGTTTGCTTAGGATTGATAGTATAATTCATTTCATGCTTGGTTAGCATTGTCCAGCTGTTGGTAAGCCACATATCCAGCTTGTGCAAACAGTGTTGCTGTTTTATCTAATCCATTAGAGTAGAATAGCTTAGGAAGCCATTAAAGTTGCAGGTTTTTCTCTTCAAACAGGATAGTTTCAGGTTCTGGACGCATTATGTTGCATGATTTGCAATAGATCCCGCTAGGAATTGCATAAGCCAAGCTCTGTACTCTTGCGCTATCCCTCTCCTATCCGCATTCTATTCTGTCTGCATTCTGAAGGTTGTCCCTTGTTCCAACACCTATTCCTGTTGATGCAAGCATTACATGCTTTTCTGGATCTACGTGAGCACAAAGAACGAAGAGATCATACTGAGGGGACAAGATCACACACACCATCGGATTCGCCACTGTTCTGCGGAATCCAGGTTCTAGCTTTCAAAGTTCTAGTTAGAATCATATCAAATAGAGTAGTTAATCACTTTATTTCAGTAAATTATATTCTCGATATTACCAGGGAAGCTGTGGGGATTGATAGTTTCTGAGAAACTATGATTCATTCCTCACTTCTGAGGTAGGATCGAGAATCTTGCAAATAGATTAGTTATTTCATTGTTTAGAATAGATATACAAATTACACAGACAAATAGCTACACTCGTTATTTTGTTTGTTTTTAATTTATTAGTTTAGTCATCGATTCTAAATATTTTAAATAAATTTTGCTTTCTTAAATTCATATAATCATCGAAAAATACAAAAAGAAGTCATATATGCTATAAATACGTTTCATATACTTAGAGTTCACTTTATTGCAGTTTGTCTATATTATTGCTTTCGTATGACTATTACGGGACCTAGGGAGCCCAGAGAATACATTTTCGAGCCAATCGTGCCTCAACCCAATCTCACAACAGCAATAACTGATATTGACCAGAATCTTAGAATCCGGTCTTCCAAACAACAACAGACTTCCAACAGGTCAGATCTCAGTTAAGAGGATTAAACATAGAAGACGACCAGGCACATGCATTTTGGTCAAGTCAGCCAAACTACAGATTACCCTAGAAAAACATCCACATGACTGTAGAAGGGTTTGAAAGAGAACAAACATTCGGGTGCGATCCTTTAGTTCCACAGCCAGACGCTGGAGACACCCTCATAGATATAGATACCAGCTTAAGAATCCAGGTTGCGAGAACGCCTGTGAGGTATTCTGAGAAAATCACACAACTATTGATTCTAAACATAGAAGCTGAGAAAGCATATGATTATTGGATACTAGGGATCAGGACTTGATTCTACGTATGACCATAGCTGGCCCACAACAAACACGAACCTACGGTTGTGATCCACAAATCCCGCAACCCAACGAATCTATAAGAGAATTAGATATAGACACTGGCCTACGCACACTAGTATTTCAGTCCACTCCACTTCCACCTATTATCATTGAACAACTATCCTTGCTGGACATAACAACTAACAAAGCTAGAGAATTCTAGACTAGGCCAGAGAACCGTCCATAGAGTTGACTATATTTACCATTCACCATATGACCTTATCAGAGACATACACGAAACTATCCCAGGTCATTTTCCACGTATTCCACAACCCATAGATCGAATCACGCCAGAGCTCGATATTGATTGGAGCCTTCGAAAGCAGTCATCCTTTTTGATCGATCTATCACACCATCCAGTTAGAAGGGCTTTCTTTGCCTTAGATTCGCAAATTCCATTAGTGCATGTCGAAGACATTAGATTGCCTAACTAGTTTGTCTGCATCCCACGCATATTCCGTCCCCACCGGCCTGTCTTAGCATGACTTCGGGAGGTCGGGTGCACGCGGAAGAGTTACTCGTAGATTCCACGCTCGCTTGTCACTTTTCCGGTGTACAGGTCACCGGAGTGGGTTCGATGCACACCGATGACTCTTCTTTCTCCATGTGACAAAATTTCATCAGAAGCTGAAGGGGCCTCTCTCCCATGCTTTCCAAGATGGGGTAACACATACTGATCAGGTTCCACATCCTCTATATGAACCTCAACTCCTTCCCGTAACATCTACCTCTATAGATCCATCACACTTGCAACCTCATGTTGTCTATTCATCTCCCTTTCATGATCTTCGCTATACTTGAGTCATCTCTCCTCCCTTTCCTTTTCAGCTGCAATGTCCACCATCTTCCTCCACCCTAGCTTCCTCTCTCAGTGCTTAGAGAAGCTTATCCGGCCATGGGAAATGCCTCCAAACTCAAAGTAATGACCAAGATCTTCATATCCAAAGGAATAACATGCAAAAATTATCCTTTAGGCTCACTTAAAAACCCAAAGTCAGCAACTTATGGGTAATAATACATAGAAATGGAGTATTCTAAAGTATAACTGGTCAACACTCTCTTCCACTAGTGACCAACAAAATTCATCAAAGTTAGATCTGTATCCTCCAGCCTCTGACAGTCATCTTGGGTCCACACACATAGTCTAAAATACTAGCTTGATCTAGATGCATATGCTAAAATCCATTCATATAGTGCTACTGGAAAATAATAGAAGAATGTCTCATACAACTCATGGTACAAGTTCTCTTCTACCCATCTACGTGCATTGAACTCAGGTCTAGTGCTAAATATTTGAGAAAACTCATCCTCCATGCTCTTGAACCATATTTCAACACTTTCTAGGGTCATATGCTCTATCATCACGTATCACATGGATAAAGATGTATTCCATTTCTCACAATAAATTTGAAAAGAGATCCCGGAAATGGAACTAAGATGTAGTCATTTTTATACCCTTAGACTAATAGTCTAATCCCATGTGCATTGGCCTATCACCCAGCGGGCGTTGGGCGCTCACCCAAGGAATGCATGTGCACCGAGTCTCTCCTTTATGTGAGTCTTGTGAGAATGCATAATATTATGACATATATTCAAATGGAAATGAATAGAAAAGAACCTTGCATCATTATGAGGATCTAGGACAAGTTGTTTTTTCAATGCATCCAGAAAAGAGAAATAACAAACAACATGTATAACTGAGTCATTCATAAAGGAAATGCGTAAAGATTGTACCCATGAACACATGTATGATTTATAACAGAGCCTTCTATTCATTTTAATATGTTCAATAACCACATTACATCCCTTAAAGTCATAAAGAAACCCTCGTCTAATAATGTAGAGCCAAGTAATGCATCATAACTACAATATGCCCATCACATTACAGAGAAGAATGCAGACCCATCCCTTTAAGTATGCCATTACTCCTATATTTCCCTAATCCCAAACCATAAAAACATTTCATGAGATATCTGTAGAGCTTCGCCTCTTTTCTAGTGCACCACTCTCTCAGGATGCATCTATGTATATGCCTCTATCTCTTCACACTCTTTAGTTCTCACTTTTATCTCCCGCTTGCTACCCACACACCTCAATAAATAGCTTTCCTACCTTCACCGCCATGCCTTTTGATGTAGCAGATCGGTTGCCAAGTGTCCAAGTGGTCCTCCAATAGAGAATGCCTCCTTTGATCTGATCTCTCCACTCTATGCAATGATGTTATTCGGAACCTTCCATCGCATGCATAGAATATTCCATTTTTGATCCTTCAATCACCAGGTTGGCACCTTATCCATAAGGTTCATGATTTTCTCGTGTGCTTCGTAGGATGCTGAATATGGATAATTCCAAAACCTATCTTGTCTTGTGCACATGCGCCATGTGTCCTATAAAACCTTGCTAGAACCATTCCCTACGCACCTTCAACCCCGCATTCCCTTCTTCAACTAGGTCCTGCATACCTACTTGCCTTCTCATCCTTAGCCAATTAATTCAAAGGTCCTACACCTCATAAAAAATAAAATGTATGATATAAATTCGTTACACTTAAACTATAGAGTGCTAACTAAGTTTTAATCCTCATGCCATATCTCCTCTTATAGTGAGGTCATGAATACTTTGAAAACCTCTAATGTTTTTCTAACGAGGTTGTCTTCTTTTCATACACCTAGAATTCATCAAAAAGATCATTTCCATAACTGAAGTGTCCTTACACAAAGCAATGGATATGTTGTGTGACCTTTCCATATATGGGGTAAGTGGGACTAACAATTCCTGGTATCATAGGTCTACTTACCTTCATAAATGAGTTATATTACTATGTTTGCATTTATCCTTAGTATCCTAGTTGAAAACCAAATTATTATGAAGATAGTTAGGACTAACTTCATCATTGAATGATCTCTTTGTGGGATCCACATGATGCAAGTGGAGTTAGTGTACTAGTTTTACTATGCATTAAACTCTTGTTAATGATCCCATTAATTCCTTATAGATAAAGGTGTTACCTTGGCTAGTAACAACAAAACACCTTGGGATTTCATGGAGGTTTTACAGGATAAAGATGTTTAAATAATTTAAATTTATTTATATTTTTGCATAAGCACTGAGTGATTTTGGAAATAAACTAAACATAGGCCTCATCAAGAGGTTAAATTGTGGGAATAAATTGTAAATAACTCTTAGCAAACGAGATTGTTTTTAAAATTTTTTTTTGGCTTAAGAGAAAAGAGGAAATTGAAATCTTGGTCCCTTAACTCCTAGATAAGTCTTTTTATGACATTAAGGATAAAGAAATGTCCCATGTGGGATCATGAAATATGGAAACATGAGCTCTTACCTTGTACATGAATCACTTGTGATTTCTGCGTAGCTTAAAAATACTTCCAATCATGTATATCTACTAGATGTTAAACAAGTATTATGTAACTTGTATTTAAAATAAACGCCAATAAGAGCCCAAAGTAACATCATAAGTATAATGAGAACAAGAGTAAACAAGATATCGGTCTAGGAATAAATTATACTTGAATTCCTTCATATAACTAAATTAGGCATTCTCATGTTGTTAAAAAAATAATATGAATTGCATTTGGCGAGGGCAGCCATTCACACAAACATAAAATATTATAAAAAGGGAAATTTATGATGCAAAAATGTTAAATTGACTCAAATAGACTATTGAAATATAAGAAAATAAATGCACTCTAATGGAATGAATTCATAGGAAGAGGTAATCTTGAACCTTTATCTCCTTTAAATCTCAAGATGAAATTAAGAATATGGAAATTATTGTAATGGAGAAAGAGCCAAAGTAAGTGTATTAATCATAAGTTTAATCTTAAATGAAAAATAAGAATATGAAGGTTGATAATGATATTTTATACTTGTGTGTTGAATTCTCTTTGAATTTTAACTATAAACAATATGCGAGCATGGTAATGATGTGTTGTAAAATATGGTCGAAAGCTTACGTTTCTCATGTGGGGTTGAGTCATCATAACTTGTACATCCATATTGAGAAAGTTTGAGAATAGTGTGCTGTGATGTTATCATGTTATGTCTATTGGTCCATGCTTGTGTAAGTGTCCCTTATGATGTTGAGTTGCTCTTTGAGCCCCGTGGTGTCTTGTAATAAGAAATGAAAAAATATATGGTAATTTTACTATTGTATTTGTGTGCTAAATTTTTGGGCATGACACATGTTCTCTTTAATTTGAACACAAATTCCAATTTTAGGGCCTTGTCCAATATGAATTAAACCTATTCTCATGTATTCCCGATTTAACTATGTCATCTCGTACTTTGATTACTAAATTTGATCAGCTTGTCATTAGCTTGCTTCATCCTTTGTTTGTTTGATTTGATCATATTTTTGTTGGATTGCTTCTCCATTATATATGATAAATTATTCAATTTCATCTTTGTTATAACCAACCATTTCCATAATGCTCTCCACAGTTATTTCCTCCTCTGTTAGCTCAACATTGAATGCATCACTAGGGTGTATGTCATTGACCAATGCATCTTTATTTAGAGGCCATATTCTAATCCTCCTAAAACTAAATTTTATATTTGATGGAATTAATGCTCTCTTAAAAGCCTTGTTGCTAAGAGCTACAAATTCAGATTTTCTCACATCTACTTTGTGATGTTTGACCATCTATTTAGATCTCCCATCCTTGAAGTAGGTTTGAAACAATGAAAACATGCTAACATCTAAAGATTATAACGTATGGATTGTGTGCAGGTAATGTGATTAGATCTATGCCCATTGTTCTTACCTCTTAGATTGTCCCATGCACTATGTGGCTGCCATGGCCATCAAATATGAGTAGATTTCTATTTGATGGTGAAAAACCACCTAAAAATGATCTAGAAAAGTGGTGTAGCCAATTAAAAATAATTCCTTTATCATCCATGTGTGTGGTTGGGCTTCCATACATGCACCAAGCTCACAATTGGAAATGTAGTTATTTAATTTCAATTGCACTTTAAAAAGTTACAAGCATGATATACTCTTCCTTGCTGCATTAATAAAAAAATGATTGTGATCCACTCTTTACTGTTTGGGAGTACATGGGTATGCTTTTACTGCTTGTCTTTGCAATCACCCTCATCCCACAATTCCTATTAACTTTCACACTAGTTTCATTGCAATTCCATATCCTTTTCACGGTCCATATTACTCAGTTTTATACATTTGATCTAAGTTGTCATAAAATGGAGAAACTATGTCAATCCAAAGAATGAATGCCCTATCATGATCAAGGCATTCTATTGTCCTTATAAATATTTTTTCCTTATTCTAAATGCTACCCAAAAAGATCTGCTAGGCATATCATTAGTGAATGTAGTAGTCCCTATTTCACATATGTGTGCCACGTCAGATTTTAATGAGTTTATTTACATACCATGACCCATATCAACCACATGTTTACAATATTGTACAATTTCATACTCTTCTTGATATGTTAAAATGGTTAGGGACCTTTACATTTTGTAGTTGTGATACCATTCAACTAGTTTAATAATGAACTGTTGAGACACCCAACTTTACTACAAAAACCCTAATGGAATACCCATTATCTTCAACATATCTTGTTACTCCAGTGATTTATTTAGTCATCCCATCATTTTTGAAGTAAAGTTTTTAGATGGCGTTGTGTGCTTCCCACCAACATTATCAATTACCTACATTTGTGGTGTTTTTCTATCTTTTTGTGATTTGACCGGTCTAAAATTGTTGTTTTTGATTGGATTCACTAAATAATATTCTAAGTTAGTAATAAAGTTTGACACCCCTTTTTAGGGTCCATTCATGACTTCCTCCTTCCTGCTCTGTCCTTTTGAATACCATGTTGGCCTACAATTATTTTAGAAAAAGTAAAATAAATAACCTTATGTAAAAATGTGTATAAATAGCCAAATTAACATAAGTCAACATAGTTCACTCCAAATGGAATATTAAACAAGAACATACAATAAAAAAACTCAATATAGAATGAATATAAGTTTTTAATCCTTGTATTGCTTCAGAATGCACCCATTACATGAAACCTATAGAGAAAAGATCCAAACAACTATAGAAATGGGCTATCCAGATTGTCAATGTTAAGAATTAGAGCATAATATATGATATTGAATGATTGGTATTTAACCTAGGGAGGATCTATTTCCATTTTGACTTGAAACATATTGTTTTGAGATGTTGGATTCTATAGGGATAAATATTGATAAGGCTCTATGTTTAAATATAGGGGTTGATCTCACCTCATGACCCACTTGGCAATTTGAAGTAGAGTGCGAGATAGATTAAGGAATTCATCATGTTATTTTCGTTATGGTTGGTTTTCATAGGAATTAGACTTTGTTATAGGGTGGAAAGGGTTGAGAATTTTCATCTTAATGTCCCCTAGTGTGCAATTCCAAATTAAAACAAAAGAAGTTAATGAAAACATTGAATGTGGCACTAGTGTGCGGTGCAAAATGATGGTGGAGGTTGAAAAAGCGACAAGGGTGATGTGAAGTGAATTGAATGTGTTTTTGTTTAAATGGGAGGGAATTTTGTCTCGTGTGCCATGTGGTTTCATGTGGATTTTGTTGGAAGTGATTTCCGTTAAACAAAAAGGTTGATCCATTAATTTCTGATACAAGTGCTAGAGTTAATGAATCCACGAGAGGAGGTTAGTCCATGTCACGAATGCTACGGGGAGCACCGAATTTTTTCCAACAAAATCCTCCCAGTGCTACCTAAGGGGATTCAAACCCGTGATCTTTTGCTCTGATACCAATTTTTGGAAATGATTTTTGTTAAACCAAAAGGTTGACCCATCAATTTATGATATAAGTTCTAGAGTTAATGAATCCACGAGAGGTGTGTAGTTCATGTTACGAATCCCACGGGAGAGATGGCAATTTTGACAATAAATTTACATGTGGGAAGATTTATTTTTAGTGTGTTATCAAATTTTTACATTTTGAATGGGTATTTTGCTGGGGTATTCAATATTCACATCACCAAAAACTCATATTGCATGCAGATATTACATATACACTTAAATTTCTGAAATTTTAAGGTCGGTGTTAAATATGCCGAGGTGATAGAGTTTATGGTGATTTGAACAATTTTTAATTTATGATCATAGCCATATAACTTGCTAGTTGTCTTGAGATGATTCTCATTTTAAGGTTTTTGCACTCTCAATTATATATGAGCACGTCTCTTCTTATCCACATCAACACCATGAAGATTTTTACTAACTCATGGAACCTCAAAGTGTCACTTGCTTTGTGGCACATAGTTGGATAGAGTGGTGGAATGATGTGATATTTCACACCATCTTGTTCCTTTGCCAATATGGTGAATAAGCGGCATGGATCCAAAAATGGACTCATGGAACCTTACACAAAGAATTCCAAAATGTAACTCTATTGTTGGATCATGATGCCTTCAACCCATACTTGCAAGTTTTAATAGTTCATATCAAACAAAAGCTAAATCTTGCAAAAATTCATGAAGCTCAGGGTTCTCAAATCAATGTCCACCTTTATTACTATTAGTTGAAAAATGTCAAAGATCATTTCCTCTAAAGGTTTTTTTGAAATTTATCATACTTAAGTAGGATAAGGATTTGTAGACACTAAAATTTGGTAAATTTCCTTATGTAATTCCAAGTTTGATTATGTTCCCTTGCTAAGACAAATACTCACATTCGGAATCCAATTACTTCATCTCTCTATCTCTTCCATGACTTCTTTATCTCTACACCCTACTTTTTCATCAGCTTCGTGGAATATTATCAAATCAAAGCAAAGAAATAACCTCTTGTAGGCACTCAAATTTAGAAATTTACCTTTTTTATTGCTTTCGATGAGTGTGCTTCTTGGAGAAGACAAAAACATTCATCTTATCTCCACTCAAGTACATTTTCGTATCTCTCTCCAAACTTGTTTATTCATACACATTGATGTATCATCACATTATGATTTTAAATGCATAAAATTATTGTTTAACCTTTTCCCATCATGATGTAACTTCCATATTTCATCCACCATCTCCTTGTCAAAAATTGTATAAGTAAGGCCAAGATGTAGTTTTTAGTCTTGACTTACCTATAAGATCTTAGAATGACACATCTTATAACATTGTTTTCAATTACATTATCTTTGTGGAATATTTTAATCTTCTTGGGTTAGGATTTACATGGAAAATTACCTTTTAATACATGTATAAGCAAGTTAACATAACCTCATTTACACATATAACAAGAATATAACAAATCACTTAGAAAAATCACTACAAATACATACAAAATGAACCCAAGGCTCCCTAAATCTTTCCAAATCTTATGAGCATCCATTAAGTTAGCCACTAATACAATTTTGAATCACTTCATTAGGTTAATGAGTTCAACTTCCCTCATTTTTAAACACTCAAACAACCATACTCAATGTATTAACAATAACACAACCATCTCAAGCATGTTCAAAGTGATTCAAGTTGTCAAATAGATGCATTCATCTAGATATCACATGCTAAGTGGAGAAATACATGTGGTTTGATAACTTTTAGAGTAGTGTGGATGTAGGTGGTGCACATATTACACTTTAACTCAAACAATAACCTTATTGTAGGGTCTTCCACCCATGGTTAGGGTTTGAGTTTGATTCAACTAATTTTAGATGGTTTCAGGAGTGTGCAACACTTAGGGTTTGAAAATGAGACATATTTATAGACCACCAAAGGGCACAAAAAGTTATAGAACCTTATTCTACATAGGTCCAATACTATACAAATAATCTTGGTAGCTATGTATGATTCCACACTAGAGCAGTTTTAGATCCTAATTTTAATATCAAAGCATCTAAAGGTTCATCACCCCTAGTTTATGTAGTTTGTTCACTCATATCTATTTTTAATTACTCGTATAGCTAAGTACATCTCTCCTCTTTTATATTTGATATTGTAGCATATTAGAAACATTAGTTACAAGTAGTAATATGTTATTATGATATTTTATGGTTAATGTTAGAAGTTAATTAATTATAATAACCCCATGTAACGAACTTACATTCCTTTCTAGTTGTTGTGAATTTATAATAATATATCTAATATTATCTTAAAAAGGGTGTAAATAATTGGTGAACCTGACTCCTAAATCAAAATTTTTGGTTCAAACCCTACCTACTATAGGATTCACTTTCGTATTCTCTTAGTGTGGTATTTGTATTCTATATATCATCATGATTAATCCTCGACTCTTATATCATATCTACCTTAAGACTAGGGATATTTGTCTCATTCTATTATGAAATTGTATTCACCTTATGTTGGTATAGAATGTAGCACTATGGTCACTTCTACTACCTCCTATTCTATTGTTGATATCTTTTCTAATGTTGTCTTCACTATTATAACCGATCATGTACCAAGTGAAGGCTTTAACCCTAACTCTAATAAAAAATCCCATGGACACCCTAAGGTTAAGGCATAATATATTACACATTTCCTATAAGAAAATCCCACTAATATTGATAATATCCTATAATTTTTTGGGATCAACTTAAGTCTACTTTACAATTCAATACGAAAACATCTATACCGTTTCCACCTCTACAATGCCTACATCTATGGGGGCAACTCATATCTCAACACCTATTATCTCTATGTACATTCATACATCTACCATTATCCTTACATGAAATCATAGTTGCTCATATGTTTTTTTTTCTATCACTTAGGCTCTTGATACCATTGTTCATTCCTTATAAGCTCAAACTCTACAATTGTAATAAGGTGCATTGGCTACTTCTCATACTATGGATTGTGTCAATTGCTTCATAACTCATTTACACCTAAAGTGTCTTATTATCCCTTATAGGGCTTATTTTAATTATTCTTAAGAATCCTATATAAGATGGAAAGAGTGAACCTATAGAATACCTTTGATAATTCTACATTGCTTTCTTTGAATATACATATAACCATATCTTACTTAAAAATATTTACCCTAGAACTATAAAGGAATTTTCTTTACAAAGGTGGTTATATGATCTCCCCACACATTTTGTAAGATATTTCACTATTTTCAAAATTAGTTTCTCACACAATTTTATATCAATATTGGTGATAAATTCTCTTGTGCTCAAATATCTAAAATCCAAAAAAAGTATAATAAGATCATTAGTGATTACGTGTTACATTACAATACTATGCTCACTAAATGAATAATATCTTGGATAATAGTGAACTTAAAGATCTCTTCACATAAATATTTCTTTTTGTTTGTAAGAATTAGTTATATTTGATAAGTTTCCCTCATTCAATCATTTATGTCATACACTCAAAAACATGAGGCCAAGTTGCTACGTATGAATAATATTAAGTATGATGTTAACTCTTATACCATATATGGTGTTGAATTTCTAAGAAAAAGCTACATTTAAAGACAAGAATGATAAAAATGGGCCTACTACTAAGTACATGGTTAATGTCATATCCTAACCTACTAAGTTACCGTTATAACTTGCATGATGAAAATTCATATGTTTACCTTGTGCTCCACACATTATGCTAGAACAGCTTACTTGAGTCTAATCTCATGTCTCTCCCTCCACCACTTGAGGTTGGTGCAAAAAGATTCATAGTAATATTTTTTGATGTTAATTCCTATTATGACTACCATCAATGAATTGGTCACCTCGCTAATTGATGTGTGCACTACAATTTCATTATGTGGTGGGTTACTTCACTTTGATTGCATTAACATTAGAGAAATCCTGCATCTTTCTTCCATGAATCAATCGGAGGAAGGAATGAAATTCCTTGATCTTCCATCATGCCTCGAATTTGGGTTCGATGGGTCAAGTGAATGGATCCAAAATTACTATTCTGGTTCTTTCCTTCACAAACTTGATCTCTAAATTTTAGATTTCTTAGAACTTTCAAATATTTCTCTCTTTCTAATTGTATTTTCTTCTTCCAATCTTAACAAATGTGTTTATATTTTTATGTACTCTATCTCTTGTTTATATACCATTAGGATATAAGGTGGCCATTTTTAAGCCATTCATATCTTGATCTACCCTCTTAATTGATTGTATATTCAGGATTTAGCTTGATGTTGTTTTGAATTGCCTCTTTAGATCACTTGTCAAGAAATATTATAGTTTGGTGTGTCAACCGTATAGATTAGTGAGTTGGTAGTTTTCGATCATTTCAATTTTTCAAATTTTCTTTCGCCCATTTAATTTCTTGTTTCCTATGTGGGTTTCCTAGAATTATTTGTTTTCTACACTTTTTCTTTGATTTGGATCCCACATTTTTGTTTCTAGCTATTTGAAGGTGATATTTTAAACTTTAACTAATCTACAAACACTCGAACAAAACTAATCAAATATACAAAATTATATCTACCAAACTTGTAGAAAATGTAAAACTTCCTATTCTAACTGATGTGCAAAAGTAACTTATTGTAACTTTCTTGATGTTGTACAATTATCCATTATAGAATTTTAACTTATATCTATTGATCCTTCAAGGTAAGAAATTTTGATGTAGATCTTGTAATACAATTGTTCCGTATTTTGTGATGTGGTTAATAATATAAGGGCCTTTCCACCTGATGTACAATTTGATTAGGTGAACTTTAAAATTGCTTTCATTTACTAATACCATATGTTCCATTTGAAACTCTTTACTACGTAGATTGTAGTCATGTCATGCTTTGTGACTCTGTTTATGGGCCTATTGGTTCCATTACCTAGTTTCTTGGTATTCCTCCATTTTTCATCCAATCCAACAACCTATTCTCTTTGGAATCCTTATTTCCTAGCCTTGTGATTATTATAATGCATAGAATTGGTAAAATGTATTCCATTGAAATGATCACTTATATTCCATACACCAATTGGAATGATGTTTTCCCTATACTCCTCTTATAGTTTTTTCTATATTCCTAGAGTAATGCTCATTATATCTTCCTAGTTGTCTCTTTACACATTGCATATGTTTGTTAATACCCTTTCTCGATACTTTATTTTTGGCCTCAACTTTTCCATTTGATTGCAAATGATATATGTTTTACTTTGGTAGTGCATAATCATAAATTCATTTATGATGATTTTGATGGTGTTATAAGTGTGTTCTAATGTTAGTAGCTAACTTTTGTGGGCACCCATATCTAGTTACGATGTTTTCACATAATAAATCAATGGTGTACCTTATTGTGTAATTAGGTATGGTTGTAACTTCTACCCATTTTATAAAATAGTCAAATATCATAATGATATACCTAGTTTTGGACCTTATATATGGTGGATGAATCAACCCAATGAAATGCATATCCCACTATTCAAAGGGTTACATGGCTAAGAATTGATTGAGTGGAATTTCATCCCTTTGATTTGGTTTCCCCATTCTCTGATAAGAATCACAATGTTTTGTAATTTTTGTGTATCTTGAAACAAAATTAGCCACTAAATTACAATCGATAAGTTTTTATTTGCAGTCAATTTTTTTACAAATTTTCCTCCTACTATTATTGTATATGCTTCATGCAATCTTGACTCTCTTTATGTTTAATGCAACTATACACAATACTTCATCCTTACTCAATATATACAAAGATCTATTTATGATGGTATATTGTAATTCTTTAGTGACCAAGTACTCCTTTTCTATGTAGTGATATGGTAAAACCCCATGCTTTGAAGGAATTGTGCAATCTCTTCAATTTCTTGTGATATTGCTATAACATGAAATAAGTACACATCAGGTGTATATTCATCCAATTCCTTAGGTTCTTCCCTTATATTTATATGGCTAAAATGGTCGGGTCTTACATGTTATCTTCCTAACATAAAATATATCTTAAATATATATTCCTAAAATAACATAATCCATCTTGATATTCTTCCTCCTAATAACAAATTATTTACTTAGATACCGTAATGTTTTGTGATCCATGAAGAATTTAAATGGTGTTGCCAAAATATATTACCTTAATTTTTAGAGTGTGAAAACCATGGCTAAATCCTTTCATTCTATAGTCATGTAGTTTTTTATGCTGGTGATAATTTACTACTTGCAAAATGGATGGGGTGATCAATCCCTCCTTCTCTTGGTTACACAAATATTGCTCCTATTGTACTTCTTTATGCATAAACATGTATTTTAATTTTTTTGTTAAGTTTGGAAAAACTACTATTGGTGCAATGACCAGCTTCTCCTTCAATTGTATGAATGCATTTTGACATTCCATCATCCATTCAAACATTTCCCCTTTGAATAATAATTGTTCCACAAGCTGCATAATGATAACATATCCCCTAATGAATTTCATGTAGTAACCAATATATCCAAGGAGTGCATGATATTTTGAGGGATTTATAAGAGGTTAGATACCAATTATAATCACAATCTTTGATTGATCCATGATGATCCTTTCTTTACACACAACATGGCCAAGTAACACTCCAAAATATGTAAATAAAAATCATTTCTTAAAATTTAATGCAATGTATAATGCTATACATCGTTCTAACATTAGACGTACCTTAGATATATGTTATTTGAGTAGAGATAAAAATACCTAATCATCCAAATAAACCTTTAGGAAATCATGTATGAAATATTTAAATATTGTGACAACAACTCTAAATAAAATTATAGGTGCATTCTTTATCCCATAGGCATTAGCTAGTATACGAAGCTACCCCATTCGGCTACAAAACTAGTTTTTCCCGATCCTCTTACACAATTGGAATTCAGTGATATCCATTAAATATATCTATAAATGAATATAATTATAATCAAAATTTTTGATTGATCCATGATGATCCTTTCTTTACACACAACGTGGCCCAAGAACACTCCAAAATGTGTAACTAAAAAGCATTTCTTAAAATTTAATGCAATGTACAATGATATACATCATTCTAACATTAGATGTACCTTAGATATATGTTATTTGAATAGAGATAAAAATAGCCAATCATCCAAATAAACCTTTAGGAAATCATGTATTAAATAAATACAAAGACAAAAACTCTAAATAAAATTTTAAATGCATTCTTTATCCCAAAAGGCATTAGCTAGTATACAAAGCTACCCCATTCGGCTACAAAAACTAGTTTTTTCCTAATCCTCTTACACAATTGGAATTTGGTGATATCCATTAAATCTATCTATAAATGAATATACCTCATGTGTTATTACTAATAAAAAATTTCATCGAGTGAATGGGGTGGGAATGAATCATTGAAACATGCATCATTCAAGGCTTTATAATGCCCAAAAATTCTAATTTATCTAATTTTATTTGGTTGGGTGACTATGAGGCTCACCCAATATAATTTATCTAAGAGACAAAATAGTCATGCATTCATTATATGGTCCAATTATGCCTTAAAATTTTCCTTCATGTTTAGATTCAATCTATAGATCCTTTTCTTGACAAGATTTGTGTTCCCTCCTTTAATTCTATGTGCATCTCGCTTGATGATAGATTCACTTCCTTTATTTCATTGAATTTTGTGGGGAAGACATATTCATATTCACCCAATGATTGTAAAATCTCAAACATTTATTCTTCCATCTAATAGTCTCTAATAGTGGTTATCTTTACTATTCATGATGGTATGACACCTTTTACCATATTGCACATTCGTTTATTGTATATTTTAGCCTTTCCCTTATTTTTGGCATCTTCTGCAGTTTTGAAACCTTCATTTTCTTCTATATTTAGTGTGTGTAGATGTTCTTCTTCCTTATTTTACAATTTTTTACAACTAGTAAAGATTCAACTCATCTAGGTTCAACCATTCCTATTAATTTCATATCCTCCCCTACTTAGGTTTGTCTTTTCCTTCCTTGATATCTCCCACTCTTTTACATACCTCTAATTTGTGATACATCTCCATTTTCATTGTTTCATACCTTCTATTTTTATCTCGCCTAATTATTCTACTTGGTTTTGGGTATCTAGGAATTTCACTCCTCCTTCGAGTAAATAGTTCCATGACATAAGAATGTATTGATATTTTGAAGAGATGAATTTACCATGGGATTAATATATTCAAATGTAAAGGTTTGAATAAATTCATATTGCACCTATCCACACTTAGATGTTTCTCTCCTTCAATCCTAATGAAAATGCCAAGGTTTTGGTAGTGTTGTAAGTTCTTCAGGGAAGATATGCACCCACCAATTAGGTTCAATTTCACGTACCTTCCAAGCCTCAATGCATCCATGAATATGAATTTATATACATTTATCCATGTATTATTTAGGATAAAATTTAGTTAATTTGACAGGTAAGTTAAATCTTGCACACATCATGCCTATTGCATCACTCCATGTAAGATTATTTTTTCTATGCATGGCCCACTATTGGCCACTATTTTCTTTAGTGCATATTCCAATGCACTAATCCCCACATCTTCTTGTGGTATATGATTATGAAATTCAACCAAGAATACATTAAGACTAAAGGTTCCAAATAATTTTGGAGTTCATTTTTCTTCTACCCAAACCATCCTCATTGACCTCACTTCATGCTCTCTACACATTGAATAGTTTAAAACTGTATTTGAACCCCATAATTGAATATTCTAGCTCCCATGGGATATGGATTTCAACATTTGTCTCAATATAATCCTAATTATGTTGCATAAACACATGTAATTATGATATCTTACACTTATTTGGAGACCTAATGTTGTAATGCAATTCTTCATCTATGAATGGATTCTTCGTTTATGGAGTGATATGAATCTCTCATTTCATGAACTCATCTGAGTTAATTTTCTCTTTGTATTATAGAGATTTAGGTTTTTTTATGTCTAACCTTAAACCAAATTTCAACATCATGAACATACATAAACATAGGTTATTTAGGAATAGTGTATGGCTTTTGTTTAATCTTATTCATTGATATGAAAATAATAGAATCATCTAGGTGTGCTTCCATCTGATTTATTACTATGTTGATTGTAATATTTCCATCATACACCTATTTATTTCTAGTCAACATAGGATAATGTGTTTCATTTGTTTTCATGTCAATCACCTCAAAGTCCCCTTTTATACTTAATTATCCAACATGCATTTCTATATATTTAAGGAGGCCAATTGGATCTACTCCCCGTAATATGTGAGGCTGAGAATAACATGACTATGAGCCAAAATTGGGGCTTCTATAGCTTCCCAAGTGGATCTCGACATCATATTGATGGTGCTTCCAAAATAAAACACCACATATTTTATTTCATATCCTCATATAATTATATTAAATCAAGTATCCACATCCCATGGCTTCTTAGTCTTCACATACTAAATATGTTTCTTTACTTATACTACTCCACTTGATGCACTTTGTGATATAATCTTGAGTAAGTTATATATGTTATATGAAATATCCTCATTACACATGACATTGAATATGTTAAATATATCTTGTAGTATAACAACCACTCCATATTTTAAAATTATCATCATCTGGCTATAAATATGTGCTACTACTTCCCTCGTATTTTATGCATTGACATATCTATTATAGATTGAGTGGATCATTCCTTTGACCTCGTCAATAAATGTTTCTTCCTTTCTTGGGTTAGGGTGAGTTTCTTCATATGCACATCATATTTAGGTATCCATTCGAATCTCCACATGTTCTAACCCTTGTTATTTCCTTTGCAATATGGTAACAAATTGGAGACTATCAATTTCTCTAGGCACCGCATTAAATTTTTAACATTGTGCAATTTCTTTTCGTTGTTTCTCTAATACAGGCCAATATTTTGTTTTATCCTATACATACACCCTATAGTATGTGTAAAAAACTTCATGATTTATATTCAAAGGATATTTTGTGTAATGTGATTTGGTTCTTTGTAAAGATAGTAAATCACTCCTTTTCATTACTGGTTGGGGTACCATCCTCCTTTCTTGGTAACTATCATAGTACCCTCCTTGTTGCACACTATAGGATGCTTACAAAGTATTCCATCATTATTTCTAGCCTTGATATCCTCCATAGGGTGATTATACTAGAGGTGCATTCCATCTAAGTGATTGGTATGGAAAAGAAGGTGCACAACCCATATTATTTTTGGTGATGGTGGAGTTCAACTCAGACTAGATTATTGAGATTATGGTATACATTATGTGTTTTTATATGGTGAATAATGAGATCACTACATATTCGATGAGGATAGGTCACCATCTATATTTTTGAATAGTTGGTTGCACTTTAGTGGCTAATTGTATTTGTATTGTGAAGATATTCTTAGTAAATTCCTCCATAAAATCCATCAAATTTCTATAATCCTTAGCTTCATGCATAATAAATTTACAAAATGTACATACCATGTTACGAGGTTATATAACATAATGTTGTATTAGGTGATAGTTGTTAAACAAGTGTCCCCATACCTTGCATAATTCACAATAATCTCCTTGTCCCCTTAATTTTGTCTTAGTGTAATCATTCTTATGGTTTCCTTCATCCTCGCACTTTGTGCACTATATAAAAATAATTGGTTTCTTTCCTTCTTGTAATTCCTTCAAGCTACAAATTACTACATACAATTTAGCTTTAGTTTTTTGCCTGAATGGACCAATTTATATGTAACTCAATCTTCTCTACTTGGATAAGTGCTTCAATGACCTATGAAACATATTGGAATTTCATTTGTGTAATTGCAAGATGAATCTTATTGAGTAATCCCTCTACAAAAAGTTTCTTTTTTTGAATGATTAAAATTAAAAATGGCTTTGTTCATCATGTTAGAAAACCTCATGTTATATTTCGTGACAAAATATCCCAGTAATTTATTTATCTCCTTCAAATATTGAATAGTCTCCCGTACACATTTATTTCTTTTGAATTTTTGTGTGAGTGCACTACACACTTCTTGTAAATTGTGTGCACTAATATTTATAGAGTATATGAACTCCAAATATATTCCATGTAGGGACCTTATGAGTTCACTTTTCTTTGTGGTATCATACATGAGACCCTTTTCTCCCCAACATGAATAAAAATTAGTAGATAATTCTCAAGAACAATATGCCTATCATAAGGCTACAAACTTGTATAAGGATTAGGATGATGAGGAATATTTTCTCCTATTATAAATTGATTTCCTAAATGAATTTTTTTCAGTATTATAGATCAGGCTATAATTTGGATTTAATTGCGCACTTGGTTGATTGATACTCACACTAGTACTTGTACTAGCCTTAATATATTCTAGATTCTCTTCTTCCGATTCTTTGGACCATGGGAAGCTAACTCCATATTTTGGACTTACGAAACTGTTAATATTACACTCCCTCTCTTTCCAAAATTCCCACTTAATATAATCCTATGTAATGGGTGGATGAACAATGATAAATCTACTTCCTTTGTAATTTATTACATTCCTATCTCTTCAAATCTTAAATACAACATTTTTGTACTACAGACAGTTGGATTAATATTCTTCCCAATTATTACAAAATCTAAAACTACTCCAAGTCATTTAGATAATCCCACATAATCTATTATCTATCTGAATGTGAGGACATATATCCTAGAAGAGGGGTATTGCCATCTTCTTTGGGCCTTTTTGGATGTGGTCTAGTTTCTTCATTGTAGATTAAAATTTCTTAATCTTCACAATACCATTGTCTTCATGACATGATGGTTTCTCTAGGTTAAGTACTAACTAGTTCATAAATCTACTTATAAATAGTCCTAATCCTCTACCTTTTGCCTCTTCATTTGGTTCATCAACTTCCTTAGTTTCCTTTTTGGTTTCAAAATTAGGGTCCATGCATCGTTCTGTACCCTCTTGATCACTTCAGTTTTCTTCCTTGATAATCTATTTGGTTTATCTTGGAGGATCCTCCCCTCATTATTCACCCACCTTCCTTACTTTACTCCTATTCGTAGTTTGTTTCATCTTCTCTTCAGAAATACTAGAAATTCCCCATCTATTACATTGTCTGGCTTCACTTTGTAGTCTTTCAATTTCCCTCTTTCTTCTTTTTAATTATTTTTTAACTCCTCAAGAATCATATTTAATCCCTTCCCTTCCCCTTTAGATTAATTTTCTAGGATTAATTCCTTTGGTGTATTATTGACTACTCCATACTACGTGAAATTGTCACCATGGAATTTTCCATAGCTATCATATTAAATAAGAAATAAATCTATCTAGAAAACTTTCCTCTTAATCCAAATAGAAAACGTGTTTTAACAAAATGAAAAGAAAAATAATTTGGATAACAATCTCAAGTATGTACCCATCAATTGTAGTTTGCATCTAATGGTCTACAACACGATTCCATGTAACATCCAATTTGTGCAACATTTAAATTTTTCTTCCACACATTCATATTCCTATTTATGTTCATGTAAAAAGAAATAAAAAATTCAACCGAGATAATCAAGAAGCTAACTGTTCAGGATATTTATCTAAACAATATCATGAATATCTCCATAGATATAATCTAAGTGGATTTTTAAGAAGAAATTCCCATTAGAGTCTCTTCAATTTACACAATTGTTTCATCTTCTCTTATAACCATCATTCCACATCTCTTTGTATCAGTAGCCATCTTAACATTTTCAAGTCCCAACAACAAAACCATTATTAGTATAGGTCCATGGATCATGACATCGGGGAATTGTAATAGGTTATAATCTAGATTAATTTATATTAAATCCATTTATTAATACACATAAGAATTAAATTTACATGATTAAGAGATGCTAAATAACTATAAAATCAACATAATCCATTGAAGGAAGAATAATTATTGAGAAAGTAAATAAGATAAACATAAATACTTAATACTAGATCACAATACATACATGGCTTAGAACAAAATGAATTAAGATATTTCTATTAGGATCAAAGCTCAACCTTCTATACACTACACTTACATATTTTATACATAATATGGTGAATATTGAGTTACTAGTCCCGTTTAATTCTTCTCATATAAAAGAGGATTTTTCATTCTTTATATCTTATGAGAGAACTATATCCTCCAAACTTTGTCTTATATGAATTATAAATATATAATAGGATTGCAAAATTATACATAATACATTTATGTTAGTTTTATAATCCTTTTAATAGTCCAACAATTCCATGCTTAAATATTTGGATCCAATGAGAAACAATTACAACCCACTTCATAATCTATTCATAGTTCTCTTAGACATATTATGTCACCCCTTCAAGTAGGAGAATTTATCCTATACCATGTCATATATTCCTTCTTCTAATATAAAAATGGTTTCTACATCCATTCAATTTAATATACTCATGTTATTTCTATAGTTCATATCTTACATACAATTTCTCTTATCTCTCCTCTTACAAGAAATCAATATCCTAAGCGTGTTCCACAACCTCATATTAAAGTGAAATATCCTACTCCCATTGGGAACAATACCATTTTGAGGTCTAAACCTCCTACACCTACATATTACTTTATTCACCCTATTGACACATCATAAGGTGTAACTTATTTTTCAATATTAATATAAAACACAAAATAAAAAGAAATCAAAATATTTCATAACCACAAAAATGTTCATAGATTCTAAAAATACAAAACGATGACCCAAGTATGACTTAATTTTCTGATTATTTAATTTCCACATGTTGTTATTCTCATGGTTTGATAGATATCATATTACATATTCTATACACATGTGTTTCATAAGGTATGTGATTATGATGCAAGATACACATGACTCTACATGATCATCAATGTTGGAACTACCATTTTCCTAGTGGACTTGTTAATCTAGGGGCATGTTCTACACTATCAAGTGTTATTATTTCATTTATTATAAAGTTTTATTTCAAATTGGTATTATGATTATATTAAATGTTGTTATATATAATACTTATCTATATTTTTGGGACTAACACATGTGGAATGTATAGGAATAGTCTCTCATATTTTATGCATATATTAACTACCATATGTTTTTATCATTGCACATTGTATTTATTATCTTCTTGGATCGTGTGTGCATCCATTGACCTTATATGTGTGTGTATGAAACTATGGTGTTGTATTTTGTGGCCTTTTATTGTGTAGCCTTTTTTACCTTGTTTTTTTCTTAAACACTATTATGCCCCTTGTGTGTGGACCTTGGACTTCTCTATGAAATATGCGTGACATTGATTGCTTTACCCGTATGATTATGTACTTCTATGTTTGTCTGATTGTATGATTATTATGTGTGATATTTTTTGTGCCATAAATTCTATCATAATCTCTCTTATGTGGCCAAGTACTACATGGTGGCCACATATAGTTCTCTCTACATGTTCTAGTGATGATTATATGTTATATCTAACATGGGCATACTTCAATTTTTTGATCCGAGTTATGGAATATCTCATTCACCTCAAAATAGGGGAATAAAATGGGATTATCATAAGAATACCAATGTAATTCAGGTACAAAAATATATTATATGTTACAAATTACAAAGGCATAGAATACAATTCCATATAGGAACAATAACATACAAAAATAATTAATATTACCCTAGTCTAGACAAAATTTTCCAATAAAGGATATAACCATTGAACTTTATTGTGCTAAATGGATGGTACTATCTTGGGAATCTTTTGACATCTAATTTTGGATTTTTATGTGGAAAGTATAGGTTTTCATAGATAGATACATATTTTTAGTATATACTCTACTACATTTTGATATAGAATGTAAGGGAATAATAGTCATTTAAAATCTAGTATACATTATACATTTTATACTTAACATATATTAGAATTTTCATATTTTAAAAATAAATTCTATAATACATTATGGGGGCATGAGTTTACTTTATTCCATTTTAAATATTCACATTTGGAACATCAACACCCATAAAATTATTGATATTTAATTCCATTTTGAATCTACATAATGTTTCACATTTTGAATCTAGATCCATCTATAGTGGTGTGGTTTTTGGGTGGATAGTTCTACTTCAGGTCTATAAAATCCATGGAAAATTATTCATCTCACTCTCTTTTGAAGGT